>CM035629.1:57487205-58737205 GCA_020496765.1 Gossypium stocksii | reverse complement strand
TTGATTACCAAGACAACTTTAGTTAAGATGGGTACACAAAATTAGGATAACTTAAAAAGATGGTAACGTGGCTTATATTATAGGTTCATTGCAATAAACAGGCTTTAAGCTCAAAATTACAGTTTCAAGGGACTAATATCATAAGGTTGGCTTGAAAAAGCTCAAACGATCCAAAGAAATAGTGCCTATATCATTTTAGATTTTTATGTCTCCTAGGATTTCGCCTCAAGAAAGTTACTAAGTCAATTCTAAAGATATAAACCTTCATGCATGTCTAATCTCAAGAGAAACTAAGTCTTCATAGCAAACATTACCTAAGACTAAGATCGTATAAGCATTTCATTCTTCATGAAAACATACATTCACTTAGATAGAATCAACATTCATGCTTGCATATAAACTATCTCATTAACAAAAAAAATCTCTAAACATTCATTTATTAAAACATACTTATGAAAGAAATGATTGAAACATACTTGAAAATTTTAAAAATTTGAGCAATTTATTTGCCTTACCCCCTTTAAAAAGAAGCAATGTCCTCATTGAAAAAACAAAGTAATGAATGGAAACTAAACACCAGGTAGGGTTGTAAAGAAAGAGAGGTGAGTCATTAAGACTGCTTAAAAACCAAGTCTTTCCTAATAGCCCAATACTAGACATGTTCATTCCCATTACCATATCACTTAGTCTTTTTCTTTCTAAAGAAGTGTTTATTCATGCTTGCTATGTTTTATTCAACAGAAATTAAATCGAAATTATGGAAGAAATAAATTCCTAAAGACCTAAAAACAATTAAATAACAAGACAAGAATCCTCCATTTTATTTGTCTGACTTATTCCCCTTGTCTTCTTTAGCTCCATCTCCACTTGCATCGTCAGTATCTTCTGTCCATGTCTCAAAGACAACATCTGGGAACTCAGGAACAAAAGTGTTAGAGATATTCTTAAAGTATTTCGAATTGAATTATCTATAATTTTTACATATTTTCAGTAAGTTTGTTGTTGATTGTGCATGAACTTGCACATATCCATCATAATTGAGAACTCTGATTTCTTTGAAGTACTTGTAGAAGCCGGTATTGGAGATGAGAATTCATGTTCAACACTTAGCTTGACTATTTCTTCCTCTGGCTCAACCCTAGGTTTAAGGTTTGTAGATCCTTTAGCTGGTGTAGGACTGTTCGATTCCTTATCAGATTCTTCTTCTTCAGTGTCTATAAATAAATTAGCTTTAGTTTTAGTTTCATTTGTTGACTCCTCGGTATCTAGCTCAGTTTGCTCTTTCAGCTCACCTTGATTCAGCTCATGCACCCTCTCTAGCAACCTTTCAAGATCATGATTTATAATGCATCCTTGAACAAATTGCCCCTTCAGATTTGCTTGTGTTTTAACACGGGCCCTTAAGCAAAATGAAGTGATTGATGATGGGAAATAAGCACTTCCTGTCCTCTTTTTAGCACAATCATGAATCTATTTGAGAATATTTTTCCTAACATTAATGGACTTTTCTGTTAGAATTGCATATAACAAGAGCATCCATTCCATCGAGATGGTAGAACTATGTAAGATAGGCATAAAACTGTAGCGGACAAAATAAAACCATCCCTTTACTACTGGTATTAGGTATTCCCTTCGACAAGAATGGCTCCCATACTTTCTTATAATCCATTGGGATCATAGATTTGTCACAACATCAAGCACTTGTTGAAGAAAATCCTAATTGATATTGTTCATCAAAGGGTAGTACTCATCTTCTTCAACATCAGGTAAGTTAAACAAATCATTGATGGACTTAGAAGTAAGATGTATCTTTTTCTTTCGAACGATGACGTCAGTAGCATCTTGTGTAATCAAACTAGCATAGAACTCTCGAACAAGTTCATCATCGAGAACTGAACGAGCATCGCAAAATTATTCCCACTTGAGAGAATTGATTTTCTTTGTAATTGGTACAAGAACAACCATCAAATCATTACTCTTTAAGTTAAAACCTTTTTCCAGCATCATAGGTTGATGCTTGAAGATTGAATCAAATCTCTCTTTCACTTTTTCATCGATCAAAATTGGGTTTTCAGGAGTAGTCTTTGAAAATCTAGTTCTTTTGTGAGACGTGATATATTTTCCCAAAATTTCGGCAAAATTTCTGCACAAGGGGGAAAAGAGAAATCGGCAAGGTGGGTGGGACTTGCTACAGCAAACACCTTGCGGCGACAAGGAGGGTGCGACGGTGACAACAACGTGTGACAACAACGATAGTGTGCGGCGGTGACAACAGTGATGTGCAGTAGCAACGATGGTGTTTCGGCAATCTTCTTACGGTGACAATAGGTGAATTTGGTAACAGGGGAAAAGAAACTAGGGTTTCTTTCAGGATTTGAGGCTAGCGGCACTAGAGGGAAATTTAAAGATTTTTATGGTTAAGCAAATTGCTTTGAGGGATATGAAAAATAGTAGAATGAAGAGGGGTTCATATAGGGAAGAATTAGGGCAACATGTAGCAAAAATTTAGCTACATTAGGGTTACTTGGGAGGCAAGTAATGGGAGTGGCAGCAACAGGTATGGATTTTTCCCTCTTTTTTGCTGTCTTGGGCCTCAAACTCAGACTGTATTTATAGACTTACTAAAGAAAAAAAACTGATTAATACTTGGGCTAAATTTGACCCCCTTTATTAACATAAAAGTTAAAAATTAAAAAAAAAAACAAATGAAGCTTAAAATTTTTAAATCTTAATTAGAAAATTTCTTCTTAACAAATCACATTAAATTAATTCCTAAGAAAGGTTGGAGGGGTCACAACGATCCTGCTTAAGTTCCAATCTCCTTAGATAGAATTAATTAAATGTACTAAGTTAAGAAAATAAGTTCTAATTATTTATTTATTTACAAAATGAGTTCATGAAAAATCAAGGGTCTATTAATTTGAACGAGGATTCAACTCGCTTAACTTCACCATCCCAGTAGTGTTTGAGACGTTGACCATTAACTTTAAACGTACCCATGTAAATGTTGTATAATTCAACAGCTCCATAAAGATAAACTCTGTTGACGGTATAAGGTTCTTCTCATCGGGATTTAAGCTTCCTAGGAAATAACTTCAACCTTGAATTAAACAACAAAACCTTCTGACATTCTTTAAACTCGCGAGGTTGTATATGACTATCATGCCATCTCTTTGATCTTTCTTTACACATTTTGGCATTCTCATAAGAAAACAACCTCAGCTCTTCCAACTCATCAAGTTGTAACATCCTTCTCTCACCAGCTTACTTAAGATCAAAGTTCAATTGCTTCAAAGCCCAGTGAGCTATATTCTCCAACTCTAATAGCAAATGACATGCCTTTCTAAAGACTAACCGATCAGGAGTCATTCCCAATGGTGTCCTAAATGCTGTTTGATAGGCCTATAATGCATCAAAGAGCCTTCGAGACCAATCTTTTCTGCTAGGGCATACTACCTTTTCAAGGATACCTTTGATTTCACGGTTCACTCTTTCAACTTGCCCATTAAACTAGGGGTGATAAGCAGTAGCAATCTTGTGCTTAACATCATATTTGTCAAGCAACCACTTGAGCCATTTGTTCACAAAGTGAGAACCTTCATCACTAATAATAGCTCACGGTGTCCCAAATCATGTAAGCACACATGCTTATGTAAGAATTGCATAACTACCTTAGCATCATTTGTAGGGTATGCTTCAGCTTCAATCCCCTTAGATACATAGTCCATAGCAACTAAGATGTATTCGTTCCCATACGAAGAAGGAAAAGGGCCTAAGAATTCAATACCCCATACGTCGAATAATTCAATCTCCAAAATGTTTGTCAAAGGCATCTCATTACTCATTGTTATATTTCCAGTCCTTTGGCATTTATCGCAGTTCTTCACATAAGCATAAGCATCTTCAAATAGTGTAGGCCAAAAGAAACGTGCTTGCAAAATCTTTGTTGCAGTACATGAACCACCAAAGTTGTAACACCCCTAAATCGTGTTCGTCGCCGAAGGGGTTATGAGGTATTACCAAACCAACACAACAACATCTGATCACTCATATAATAAAATAAACTATGAAAATAATGTCATATGGCCAATATATGCACAAAACAACTCAAAATTTAATCATACAATTCATGCAATGAATACACATAATAATTCAAATTTATAAACAGCAATTATGTGAATACATATACATACATAATAGTATATGCGTAACATGTACATAGTATCATTGCTTTATTCTAATTTAAAGTAAACCATGAAAACACATAATAGCCTTATGTACTATTCATTTGGTCAAATTTTGAAAGCTTTAACCCTATGCAAACACGATCATATATATCACCAATTTATTTCACTTAGCTAAACCCATGAATCAAATAACAACATTTTTATCCAAACACTTAAATCATGCACTTTGTTTTATAAGTCAAGGCCAAATTCAATCATACTATTTACAAGCTCATTTACAACTTAATCATTGGTATAATGTACATATTTCAAACTTGTCAATTGATCACATGATCATTCGTATATACCTAATTTTTACTTATAACAATGCTCCACACAAATATATATAACAACTTTCAAATCAATCTTAATTGCCGCATACCAAATAATCAAAATCCATTACCTAAAATTTCTCAAGTCCATTCATTTATATCTAAAACACTTTATCAAATATTCACTAAGTGCCACAAATATATATATACCATACTTAATAATATAGCATAGCCGAACCATCTAACATACGTCATTATAATAACCATATCATAACCGAACCAATTAAACCACAATCAACTTCACTCCATCATTACACAACACAGCACACTTGGAAACATAATCAAGATAATATAAACTTATATATCAAGTTAGCCATTTTCGCATGGCATTTTAAATACATCACTTCAAACATAACCAAAACAATCTAGCCTATACATGCCATAGGTTTGAAATTTAGCTTATAAAAGTACCAAAACAAACGATAGTGTGGATGACTTCACTGACAATCCCCAAGCCCGTAACGACCACCAAAATCTTAAAAAAACAAATAAACACACCCAAAGTAAGCTATCTTAGCTTAGTAAGCTATATGCAATTCAAACAATTTAAAAGACAATGATAGTCCAAATTTATATATATATCCAAAGCATATTACTATAAACACATATGCATCCAAACTTGTCAATCTATATATCTATCAATCACTTCAATATAATTTTCCCCTTATTCGAATATACAAATACTTTTCCATAAAGTAATCATCACTTCCCATTTTGCATTTTCATACCTAACCGAATGTTCACATGCATTTTAAATAAACAATCTAACCTTATAACATGTATATATAACATATTATTTCTTCCATTTTTTTTTAAACTCATTCATCTCTCCTTTTTCCTATTCTTTCATGCATTTCATATTTACTACTACCAACCACTTAGGTTCAAATTCAATAATATCAACCTTATAGGTTCATACTTACTTGCATTATTACGAACTTAAATATTATATTTACTACTTTTGCATTTGATAATTAACTAATTTGATCACTTTCGATCACCCAATATATTCGCACACTTAGTGCTCATTATTTTACTTCGCACACTTAGTGCTCGATAATTTATTTTGCACACCTAGTGCCATACTCAATCATAACTAATTTACATTCACACACTTAGTGCCAAAAATCTCTTCCATTTGAATACACATCAAATATAAACTTCTCAAGCCATTCTCACATTCAGCTATCCTTATAGAATTTATATATTTCTATTGAACATGTATAATTCATATGTAAATAAAATCAACATCGTTTATTTGCTCATAAACTTACCTCGGATGTCGGCAGACGGTAAAGTTCGACTATTCAACTATTTTTTGCTTTTCTCCAATCCAAGTCCGATCTTTTAGGTTCTTAATCTATACAATTTCAAATTAAGCCCATTCAAATATAATTTCATTCAATTTAGTCCAAAACACATAATTGAGCAATTTACCATTTAATTCAATTTGCACAAAACACAAAATATGCAAAAATTTGCACATACAATGCTAGGGCCGAATATTCTCCATGTCCATACAAATCCCCACATTTCACTTATTGCACAATCTAGCCCCTCAATTTAATATTTTTGCTATCTAGCCCTAAATACTCAATTTCATCAAAACTTCCAATACAAAATTTGTTAATCTAACACGTATCTTTTATTTTCTATCATTAAACACAAAATCTACCAAGCTAACAACAATGACAATTCATGAATATATCATCAAATTCACAAATTCAAACACGTGTTTTGTAGTATTCGAAGCAACAATCCCAAAAATGTAAAAATTAACAAAACCGAGCTCAAACATACCTTGAATTTTGACTCAACAATGGCCGAATATGCTTGGTCTTTCTTTCCTTTTTTTTTCTAGTTTTGGCACTAAGGATGAACATATGCATGGCTTTCTAAACTTTATGTTTTATGATAACTTATTATAATTATCATTTTACAAAAATAACCTTATTACATGAACACCAAAACTCTTATAATCAAGGTCATGACCGCCCATTAAATAGACTAATGGTCTATTTACAACATAAATATTCCAACATAGAAAACCACTTGCAATTTGGCCCTTATACAGAAAACTACCAAATTTTTATTTTAAGCGATTAAGCCCTTTTTATTAAATTGACATCCAAATAATAAAATTTTTAAATGAAACTTTCACACAACTAAATTAGCACACTCAAAACACAGAAAATGATACTTAAATATTTTTCTGACTCGAATTCATAGTGCCAAAACCACCGTTCCGATTAGGGTCCAAATCGGGCTGTTACAAAAGTGTCCCCCATTTGGAGATGAATGGAAATGATACAAGATCTCAACAATCTCACTTTTAGCTACACACTTTCGAATTATATTATCTGCACACTGTTTAAACAAAAATAGATTCTCCCAAAAATAATACCGACTATCATGAAGGAATTTCTACCTTTGTTGGAATGTCATTTCTCCAGGGATTATTCCACATGCAAGATAATTGGTAAAATTAGCAAACCAAGGTGTTTCATGAATTTGACTTAGCGTAAATAAGTGTTCATCGGGGAAATTCTCATTGATAGGCACACATGATCGAGTTACCTCATCTTGCTCCAACCTCGACAAATGATCAACTACTTGATTTTTGACACATTTTCTGTCTTGAATCTTAATGTCAAATTCTTGGAGTAAAAGTATCCACTAAATTAGCCTCGATTAGCATCTTTCTTTGTGAGCAACTATTTAATAGCCGCATCGTCAGTAAATACTATAACTTTGGTACCTATAAGATATGAACAGAATTTGTCAAAAGCAAAAACTATAGCAAAGATTTCCTTTTCAATTACAGTATAATTGAGTTGGGCTCCTGTCAAAGTTCTACTTGCATAGTAAATAGGGTAAAACACTTTGTTTCTTCTTTGACCCATCACAGCTGCAACGACATAATCACTTGCTTTACACATTAACTCAAAAGGTGAGTTCCAATCAGGTGTAACAATTATTGGGGCAGAGATTAACCATTTTTTTAGATCTTCAAAAGCTTCTAAACATGCTTTGTTGAAATCAAACACTGTATCTTTCTCTAACAACAAACACAACGGTTTAGAAATTTTTGAGAAATCTTTGATAAATCTTTGGTAAAACCGGCATGGCCTAAGAAACTTCTGACTCCTTTCACATTAATTGGGACCGATAATCTTTCAATTACGTCCACCTTTGCTTTATCAACTTCAATTCCTCTCTTCGAGATTTTATCCCCTAAGACAATCACTTTTTTAACCATAAAATGGCATTTTTCCCAGTTAAGGACAAGATTCGTCTCTTCGCACCTCTTCAGTAACTTAGCCAAATTACTCAAACAAATATCATACGTGTTACCAAAGATAGAAAAATCATCCATGAAAACCTTAACAAATGTTTCAACCATATCACTAAATATTGCCATCATGCATCGTTGCAATGTTGTAGGTGCATTGTATAAACCAAAAGGCATTCGCCTAAAAGTAAACATATCATATGGACAAGTAAAGATTGTTTTATGTTGGTCCGCCGGAGCTACAACTATTTGGTTTATCCCATATAGTCATCTAAAAAATAATAGAATTCATTACCTACTAGTCAGTCTAACATCTGATCCATAAAAGGCAATGGAAAATGGTCCTTCCAAGTGGCTTTATTCAACTTTCTTTAATCAATAAAAACTCTCTAACTAGTAATAGTTCTCATTGGAATAAACTCGTTACGCTTATTTTCAACAATCGTGATTCCACCTTTCTTCGGTACACATTGCACCAGACTTACCCACGGACTATCTTAAATAGGATGGATGATTCCTACATCTAACCATTTGATCACTTTATTTCTCATAACTTCTTTCATAATAGGATTGAGTCTCCTTTGCCCATTAATTCAAGCTATTTCACCTTCCTCTAAAATAATTTTATGCATACAAAAAGAAGGGACTATACCTTGAAATTAGCTATGGTCCAACCAATTTCTCTCTTAAATTTCTTTAGAACAGCAATTAGTTGCTCCTTTTGATCTTTCTTCAGTTCTACTAAAATAATCACAAGCAAAGTGGAACAGTCACCTAAATAAATGTATTTCGAATAGGAAGGAAGTACCTTTAATTCAAGTTTAGGTGGTTCTTCATTTGACAACTTGGGTTGCACAAATTCTCTGACTTCTGAACCCAATGGTTCGAACCGTGTGAATTGAATAAAATTTCTTGAATTAGCTTCCATCAAAACCATGTTTTCTTCACCTTCTTCATCCTCCAAAGGGCCAAGATCTAAGGCTTTCTCTAATGGATCTTTTTTAAAATTGCTTTCCATAGAAACCAAGGTTTCAATCTCTTCCATAACCAAATATTTTTTTATCGGATCGGGAAATTTCATCATTTTAAGAATGTTAAAAGGTTACCTGATTGTCTTACACTCGTATGGTGAGTTCACCTTTTTGCACATCAATTAATGTTATTCTCGTGGCTAGGAAAGGTCTCCCAAGAATGATCGACACCTCCTTATCTACTTCAAAATCTAAGACAATGAAATCAGTAGGAAAAATAAATTTATCGACTCTTACCAAAACATCCTTGATCTTTCCCTTGGGATATGCTAAAGATCAATTAGCTAGCTGAAGCGTCACAGTTGTAGGTCTTACTTCACCTATCCCTAGCATCCTGAAAATAGACTGAGGTATCAAGTTGATACTTGCTCCTAAGTCACACAGAGCTTTATCACAGTAAGATTCACCAATGTTACAGGGCACAGTAAAGCTTCCTGGGTCTTTCAAATTCAGCGGCAGCTTGTTCTAGAAGAACGAACTATACTCCTTTGTCAAGGCAACAGTCTCATACTCACTCAATCGTTTCTTCTTGGACAGTATATCCTTCACAAACTTTACATAATTTGACATTTATTCTAAAGTCTCCACCAACAAAATATTAATGTGTAACTGCTTCAGAATGTCCAAAAATTTCTTGAATTGCACCTCATGTTTTTGCTTATGTTGCTACAATCTTTGCGGATATGGAGGTGATGGAACTTTTGGTTGAGTCAGACAACTCTTTTGAGTAGGTAAATCTGTATCTAAAGAAGATGTTAAAGTATCTGAATTTACTAAGTTAGGATTTGCCTTGTCAGTCTTTATAGATTCTGATCCTTTTGATGTAGGAACTTCAACAGCTGGTTGACTTTCCCCCTCAGGATCATCTTCAACAACAATTAGTCGGGGTTCTAGACTTTTACCACTTTGCAACGCCACTGCCTTGATATGCTCTTTACCCAAATTTCTTGGATTCTCAGTATTGCTCAGCAAGGTTCCTTACAATCTATTACGAAGCTCCTTAGCTACTGACCCATTTGGTTTTCCAAATTTTTCAATGTTGCTGCTTGGCTCTGGATCAAAGCATCATTCTTTGCCATGTACCCTTTCAACAAGTTCTCCAAATTGTTTGATGACTCAGCTTGAGGTGCTTTTGGAGCTTGCTGATTAAACCCTTGAGATTGGTTGGGCCTATGCTGCATAAAGTTGTTCGGTCTATTTCCTTAGTTGGTCCAAGAAAAGTTAGGATGATTACGCCATGAAGGATTATAGAAGTTGGACTAGGGTCTTTGTCCACTCCTATTTTGATGTTGATTCCCCACATATTACACTGACTTAGTATTTGATGGACAATTCTTAAAAGAATGACCTTCCCCACAGTACACACAGGAAACTACTTCAAACAAACTTGGTGGCTGAGCTGCAAAATTACTAGCAGTATTAGCAGTAAACTATTTATAGGTGAGGAAAGGAGAGTAGTTTGTTAAAAATAGTAAAGTTTCATCTCTTTAAGCATCTTCAATGGGTGGTCAGCCATGAATTGAGGAATTTGAGTTGATTTTTGCTTGATTTTTACTCAATTCAAGTATCACAACAACTCAGGACTGAGACTCGGTGAAGTGCAAATCTTCGAGCAAGTCTCTTATTTCTTCAACATTATAAGGACCTTGTGCAATTAAACCAACAATTGGTTTTTGTAATGTGTAACAGAAAATTGGGTTGACTTGGTCTCCAATTTGGACGGTTTTGTCATCCAACAAAGCTATCAGACCTATTCAAAATAAGTCAACAAATTAGAGGACCAAAGAACAAAATTTATCCAATTTAATTAATTAATTAAAACCCAATTTATTAATGAAATATTTTGAAATGAATTATTAAATATAATTTTATATTTTATTATTTAATTTAATTATGCATGGCCTATTTTATGTCTTAAAAAATATATTGTGTTCAAATAAGTATAAAATAAGCCATTGTATGCATGAAAACTATATAATAAAACATAAAATCACATTTTAATAATTTTATGTTCTATTTTAATTTTTTGCTCATATTTCATTAATTTATTAAACAATTACTTAGTTTTAACAACAAACTTAAGTAAAAAGGTGATAAATTACATAGGAAAAATCATATATATATTTTTCAGTTTATAGTCGTGTGACCCAAGTCAGTGAGTTACACGGGGTTAGACATGGGTTGGGACACGGCCATGTGATCCCAATTCTAATGCCCACACAGCCTGAGCATGGGCGTGTCTCTTAGCTGTGTGAGACACACTGCCTGGCCACACGGGCGTGTGTCCCTTATACTTTGAAAATTTTCACTGTTTCCCCAAAATTTTCTTGAGTACATATTTAAGTCTTAAATTATTTTTAATGTTCATTTTGGGCCTCGAGGGCTCATGTTAAGGACTGTATGATTGAATTTTAATGATTTATGTTTGGATATGAATATTGATCATGAAATGTAGGAATGTTTATGTGATAAGTTCGGTAATGCTTCGTAACCCTACTCTGGCGACAGATACGGGTTAGGGGTGTTACATTTTGTTGGTATCAGAGCTATGGTTTAGTCTATTCTAGGACTAACGTAGTGTATGTGAGTTTAGTTATACATGGCATATTTAACTTATGATAGTGTGATATCTCATGACAGTCTTCATCCCTCTTTTCATATATTAATGGATTCCAACCGAGCTGACCTGATGATGTAGAAAGTAATGCACCAGCCTTCGTTCATGGAGTAGCGCCATCTAAATTGAGACCTGTATTTGTGGGTCAAGGAGGAGAGGCTAAAGAAGCCTTTTTCCAAATGATGAATGAGTGGTTCATTGAGTTTGTCCGAAAAAATTCGGTTGTACAACAACCTCCACCTCCACCTTTTTCCCAATTGGTTCCCGTAGCTTCTCAAGGTTTGGAAATTTTGCGTATGAGTAAGCTACCTATTGATAAAATTTGAAAGTACGGGTTGAAGAAATTAGAGTTACAGTTGATGATGACCCTGAGAGAGCTAAGTTTTGGCTTGAGAATACGATTTGAGTTTTTGATTAATTGTCTTGTATACCAACGGAATGCATTAAATGCACCATATCCCTTTTGAAAGATGATCCATACTAGTGGTGGAACACTCTAATTTCTATGGTACCATGGGAACGTATTACATAGGAATTCTTTCAGATAGAATTCAAAAAAAAAAAGTATATAAGTCTGCAATTTCTGGATCAAAAGTGTAAAGAATTTCTAAAGCTAAAATAGGGTCGTATAACCATATCTGAGTATGAAAGAGAATTTGTGAGACTAAGTAAGTATGCTCGTAAGTCTATTCCAACCAAAGAGATTATGTGTAAATGGTTTGAAGATGGGTTGAATGAAAACATCAAGCTTTTAGTCAGGATACTTGAACTGAAAGAATTTATTGTTTTGGTTGATAGATCACACAAAGCCGAAGAGCTTAGTAATGAAAAGAGAAAAGCCGATTCTAAGGCTAGAGATTCAAGAAAGAGGTTAATAGGTAAATCCTATCATTCTTCGTCAAAGAAATCGATGGATTTTCATAACCGTTCAACTGCTTTAGTGGGATATTCCAATCAAGATCGTGGTAAGCAACACGTGAGTTCAAAAGCTTAAGCCACTTCAGTAGCGAGTGTTGGTAGTGTCAAGGCCAACGAACCTGTGTGTAAACAGTGTGGTAGACGGCATTTTGGAGAATGTCAAATGAATGATAGAGCATGTTTCAAATATGGTTTGCAAGAGCATTTCATTTGAGATTGTCTTGAGTTACCTTTGAATGATAAACTTCTAACTACTCCACCGAGCAATACAACTGCAAGAGGGAGACCACCCCGAAATACTGGAAATATGAGTGGTAGTAGAGGTACAACAAAGGATTCTGTTGTGAGATCTAAGGCACAAGCACCAGCTAGAGCTTATGCAATTTGAGCTCGTGAGGATGCATTGGCACCAGATGTTATCATTAGTACTTTATCTTTTTATGACATTGATGTAACTGCTTTAATTGATCCTGGATCAACCCATTCATATGTATATATGAATGTAGTGTCTAGTAAGATTTTACCTATTGAGTCCACTGAATTCGTGATTAAAGTATCGAACCCCTTAGGTCAGTATGTCCTAGTTGATAAAGTTTGTAAGAATTGTCCTTTGATGACTCGAGGTTACTGTTTTCTAACTGATTTGATGCTCTTACTGTTTGATGAATTCGATGTGCTTTTGGGTATGGATTGGTTGACTCTGCATGATGCTGTTGTAAACTGTAGACAAAAAACTATTGAGTTGAAATGTCAGAATAGTGAAATTCTTCGTATTGAATTTGATGATTCGAGTGGATTGCCTATTGTGATATCGTCTATGCTAGCTCAAAAATATGTAAGAAAGGGTTGTAATGCTTACCTTGCATATATACTGGATACAAAAATATCTAAGTTGAAGATTTCCTAATGTGATTCGAGTGGTTTGTGAATATCCAGATGTGTTTCTAGAAGAGTTACCAGGGTTCCCACCGATTAGAGAAGTTGAATTTGCTATTTTGTTAGTACCGAGAACATCACCGATATCGATAGCTCCGTACAGAAGGTCTCCCACAGAATTGAAAGAATTAAAAGCTCAGTTGCAAGAGTAAACATATAGAGGTTTTGCACAACCTAGTTTCTCGCCTTGAGGTGCACCAGTTCTGTGTGTTAAAAAGAAAGATGCATCAATGAGATTTTGTATTGACTATCAACAGCTCAACAAGGTTACGATTAAGAATAAGTATCCTTTGTCGAGAATTGATGATTTATTTGATCAGCTGAAAGGATTTTCAAAGATTGATTTGCAATCTGGTTATTATCAGTTGCGGGTTAAAGATTCAGATGTGCCAAAGACTGCGTTCAGAACCAGATATGGACACTATTAATTTCTTGTTATGCCATTTGGGTTAACTAATGCTCCTGCAGTCTTTATGGATTTGATGAATAGAATCTTCAGACCGTATTTAGACAGATTTGTTGTTGTATTCATTGGTGACATTCTAATCTATTCTCGAGATGAGTCAGAGCAAGCCGAGCATTTGAGAATTGTGTTACAGACTCTGAGAGATAAAAACTATTTGCTAAATTTAGTAAATGCGAGTTTTGGCTATGAGAAATTAGATTTTTGGGGCACATTGTATTAGCAGAAGGCATCCGAGCTGATCCAAGGAAGATTTCAGTAATTATTGATTGGAAACTGCCAAGAAATATATTTGAAGTTAGAATTTTTTAGGATTAGCTAGTTATTATTGGAGGTCTTTTAAAGGGTTTTCAATTATAGCTACACCGATAACTCACTTATTACATAAAGATATGAAGTTTGAATGGTCTGAGAAATGTCAGTAGAGTTTCGATCAGCTGAAAGCATTATTAATTGAAGCACCAATTCTCATTCAGCTTGAGTGGGTAAAGAATTTGTGATTTTCAGTGATGCATCATTGAATGGTTTGGGATGTGTTTAAATGCAAGAAGGAAAAGTGATAGCTTATGCTTCCAGACAATTAAAGCCACATGAAAAGAATTATCCGACATGCAATTTAGAGTTGGCTGTTATTGTGTTTACGTTAAAAATTTGGCGACACTATTTGTTCGGTGAAAAATGCCACATATTTACTAATCAAAAAAATTTGAAGTATTTGATGTCACAAAAAGATCTGAATTTGAGGCAGCAAAGATGGATCAAACTGTTGAAAGATTATCAATTAGTCATTGATTATCATCCGGGGAAAGCAATTGTAGTTGCAGATGCTTTGAGTAGAAAATCTTTATTTACTTTGAGAGTGATGAATACACAATTGACTTTGACTAATGATGTCTCAATTTTAGCTGAGTTAAAAGCTAAATTGATGTTTCTCTAGCAAATTTGTGAAGCTCAGAAATGTGATAGTGAATTGCAAGCTAAACGAGAATAGTGTGAGTTGACTCTTGATTCAGAGTTTTAAATTGGAACAGATGATTTTTTATTATTCTGAGGTAAAATTTGTGTGCCGAGAAATCCTGAGCTTATACAGAAAATTTTGCAAGAAGCACACAGTGTAACGCCCTGATTTTCGGGATTTTTCGGGTTTTGTGAATTTTAGTGAAATTTTTAAAATTTTGGTGTTCTAAAGGTTGATAATGTATGTACATGTGTTAGTGGGCCTATAGAAGGCCCAAGTTTAAGTTAAAACCCGGTAAAATATTAAGTTGGATTTTCAAGTGAAAGGGGACTTGGTTAAGTGGGCTTTTAAGAAAAACCGTGTAAAATATGTCACAAGTGAGCTCTTGGTAAAGTGGCAAGGTAGAGCCACTAAGCTCCTAGAAAAGTGGCGCCTAAGTGCATATTCAAGGACAAGGGTTCGAGTTACAAGGTAAGCATAGAGTTCTTTTTAATTTTTAAGCATGTGCCGGGCATGTGCCTAACTTAAGTGAATTTCGGCAAGGGGGCTTTAGGGACTTGGGCCGATTGCTTTAGAGGGACTACTAGGGTTATATCATTTTCTTTTTTCTGTCATGACAATTAGGGTTAGCCACCTTAGGAATTTTTCTCTGTTCTACTGTCAGAAAAGCCAAAAGTTGCCTCCATGGAAAGCTCATAGCCGAATTCTTCCTCTCCACCTCTACCATTGTTTTTTTCATTTTTCTTCTTCCCCTTTGATCTCTTCCCTAGCCGAATACCCACCTTGCACAGATCCACTCTTTCTTTTGCTTTCATTCCTCTTAAAATCAACCATAACCGATTGCTCAAAGTGCCAGAAATCCCGAAAACTGCTTCCTTTCTTGCCGATTTCTTGTAAGCCGAATCACCCCTATTCTTTTCACCTGTTGTGGCCGATTACTACACTCCCTTGAATCACACCATTGTCGACACCATCACCCAAAATCTACACCCAAAACGCCATCCTCTTCTCTTGTTGAAAAGCCGAAATCACCATAGTTGTAGGGAGATAGCCGAAATTGCAAATCTCAGAGATAAGGTTTCTACTGACGTTTAAGGGTCAGATTTACATCAGATCTACATAGGAACTGAAGGGAAATCATTGGTAAGTGTTTAATACTTCAGATCTGTTCAATATTTCATATTTGGAAAAGCCGAAAGTCCCTAAAGTTAAGGATTTTGTCGTTTTGGACTTTTGGTAAATCAAGTGGTGTTTTCTTTGTTCTTTTTGTGTGTTAGTTAGAGAAGAAGGTGATCAAACAAGGAGTTGAAGACATTGGAACATCAGATCTAGATCTAAAGGGATCTAAATCGGCAAGGTAAGAACATTAAGGCCATTGGAGGTGTTGGCCGAATGTGTAAGTAGGGCTTTGGGTAAGTTTTCAATTCAGATTAAGTGTTAATATGGTCTAATCAATTAAGTATTGGATTGTAGGGATTAACGCATAGGAGATCTCGTAAGAGAAACTGCAAAATAGGTGTGTGTTTCGAACGCCCTTCAATGCGCAAATCGGCAAAAGTCGAAAAGCCGAAATGCTGAAGTTTCGGTATTTCGAGAGCTTGTGAGTGTGCGAACGTTCTCAAGTCAGTAGGAGAAGGTTAGTTTTGGAATCGGCACTGTTAGGCGTGTTGATCGCTAAATTTTGGACATTATGGTAAGTTGGGCCTCGGTGGGCCAAATATGGGCCCAATGGGCGATTTGGGTCCATGTGAGTAAAAATGGGTTTAAAGGTAATATTATGAACTGTAGGCGTGAAAACAGTTAAAACAAGATAACTGATTATGAAATTGGGACTAAATGGGCCTAATGGGCCAATCGACGTAATAGGGCTCATTAGGGGTTTTAGGGCTTGAATGCTAAGACTGAAAAACTGAGTTCACCGAACTTCTGTGACAACTATTTGATTAATAAATACTGTAATAAGCATAAAATCTGTAACATGAGAGCAAAATTACTGAAATACCCTTAGGGTAAGAAATACTATTTTGCCCCTAGGTAGAAAATTACCGTTATACCCCTAGGGCTAAAATTGACTGTGCTGTTTGACATGACTGTTACTGTTATTACATGCCATGATATGTATCTATTGCATGGGTTGGGTTTTGATAATGGAGGAAGTGTGAGTGGCACAGCCACGTTACTGAAAAGGGGCTATGCCTCGTACTGTTTCTGAAAGGGGCTTTGCCTCGTATACTGTTTAACTGAGCAGCCATGCTGCGACTGTGGTGTGTGGGCTGGGTGGGTCGAGTTATTCCCCACATGGTGTATTGGCTGGTACGGGTGGTGTGTAGCGGTTGGTGGGTTGAGTAGTCTCCCCAATTGGGTTTGCATTTATACTGTATTACTGTACTGTACTGTTCTGGGCCTATGGGCCAATCTGTTATTTGAATAGGGCTTCAGCCCAGTATCTGTTATAGGGCCTTGGCCCAGATTACTGTTTCCTGAATAGGGCTTCGGCCCAGTATCTGACTGAGACTGGTTAGGATTTAGGCCCAGTGGGCTTGAGCCAATTTGGGCTTTGGATGGGTTCTGCACACACTGAGTTTTCCCAAACTCACCCTTTCTTTCCATCCTTGTAGGTGAGCCCTAGATCGTGACTTGGACGCTGGGAGGGATTCAGAGTGGCCACGAGGACTGAACTTTCATCATAGTTGGTTTTTTTAATTATTTAATTACCTTTTATTGGTTTTATTTTGACATGGGTTGTAATAAGACCGCTATAACTGTTATTCGGGGTTTCTCTACCGTTTTATTTCAAACACAAACCTACATCGTTTTCAAAATTAAACAAACATTTTATTAACCAACCTGACTTTACTGAAGACTAAGGAGGACAATAAGACTAAAATGAAACGATTAACAAATGAGATAGAAATTAGGTTGAATAATAATTAAATCAGGAATTTCAAGAAAAACAAGTATTACTTTTCAAAAATCTCAAACATCAGACTTAGTATATAGGACAGCGTAGCATAGTCTAGGTGATGTAGCACACCGGACATGGCCATAACGTCTGGGCCGGGTCTGGGGTGTTACACACAGTGGTAGTTTGTCTATTCATCCGAGGAGTAGTAAGATGTACCATGATTTGGAATAGTTATACTGGTGGTCAGGCATGAAACGTGATATTTTCGACTTTGTGACCAAATGTCTGATTTGTCAGCAAGTTAAAGTTAAACATCAAGTGCCTTCAGGAGTTTGATGATACCTAAGTGGAAGTGGGATAGAGTTACGATGGATTTCGTATCGAGATTACCCCTATCTCTGAAAAAAGGGATGCTCTTTGGGTTATTGTTGATCGTTTGACGAAATCAGCGCATTTTACTCTGGTACGTATAGACTTTTCACTTGATAGATTAGCCAAATTGTACATTTCAAAGATTGTTAGATTGCACGGAGTGCCAGTCTCTATTATTTCAAATAGGGACCCATAGTTTACATCTCGATTTTGGAAGAAATTATAAGAAGCTTTGGGTACGCGTTTGCATGGTAGCACTGCGTTTCATCCTCTAATTGATGGTCAGTTTGAAAAAGTGATTTAGATTCTCGAAGATATGCTTCGTTGTTGTGTTTTAGAGTTTGAAGGCAACTAGGAAAAATATTTACCGTTAGTTGAGTTTGCGTATAATAATAGTTATCAATCGAGCATAAATATGGCATCGTATGAAACTCTATATAATCGTAAATGTAGAACTCTATTATACTGGACCGAGCTTAGTGAGAAAAAGATTCACAGGGTTGATTTAATCTGAGAGACTGAAGAGAAAGTAAAAGTGATACATGACAGTTTGAAAGTAGCTTTAGCTCGACAGAAATCGTATGCAGATTTGAAATGTAAAGACATTGAATTTCAGATTGGCGACAAAGTATTTTTGAAAGTATCACTGTGGAAGAAGATTCTTCAATTTGGTTGCAAAGGAAAATTGAGTCCATGATTCATCGAGCCGTATGAGATTATCAAGAGGATAGGGCCAGTGGCATATTCGCTAGCTTTACCATTAGAACTAGAAAACATTCATAATGTGTTTCACATATCTGTGCTACAACGGTACTGATCATATGCTTTGCATATAATTTCTTTGGTAGAGGTTGAGATTCAGCTCAACATGTCGTATAACGAAGAACCAATCAGAATTTTGGCTCGAGAGATCAAAAAATTGAGAAATAAAAGAATAGCATTAGTAAAGGTTCTTTGGCATCGTCACATGATTGATGAGGCTACGTGGGAACCCAAAGAAGCTATGAGAAAGCAATACCCTAACCTATTGTCTAGTAAGATTTTTGGGGATGAAAATTCCTAAAGGGGGAGAGTTGTAACAGCCCGTTTTCAGTGAAATAGGAACAGTGATTTTGGGACCACAAATCCAAAATGAAAATATTTATTTTAATATTATTTTGAGGTCTACAGCATAATAGTATGATTGCATAAAAATTTCGTTCAGAAATTTTATCGTTTGCTTACTCAATTTGTGAAAAAGGACTAAGTCGGGTAAAGTATAAAACTTGAGTTCTATAGGATAAAGGTGTCAATTTGCTATAAAATTAAATAGTTGGAGAGTTTATGTTGTAATTAAACCATTGACATGTTGAGTGGACATTTTTGGACATGTATTAAGTGATTTTAATATTTTATAATAAAAGGTTAATTTAGTAAATTAGAAAATAAGTAAAATAAAATAAAACAAAAGGTTGTATCATCTTCAACCTTAGGCATCACCACTGAAATTTGATGGTTAGGAAGCCATTTTAGGGCTTTGAACATTCGGCTACTTCTCCTTGCTTGCGTGTAAGTGATTTTTGTCCCATTTATAATGATTTCTATGTTTTGGAGTTCTTGTAGCTCAATCTAGCTAGCCCAGGGACTAATTTGAAAAACTGATAAATAATGATACTTAAAATAGTTAAAAGTTTAGGGGCAAAATAGTAATTTTTCCATAATAAGAGTTTGGATTGAATTGAATAGGACGATACTTAAAATAGTTAAATTTGATTATATAGATCAAGAAAAACAAAGTACGAAATTAGATCGAGGAAAAGATAAAGTTGTAGATTAAGCGACCGTTTTCATTTGTATGAGTTTGAGGTAGTTTCGTATATTTAATAAGCATTAATTTATATGTGTTAAAATGCTTATAATTGTGATGCTATGACACCACGAAAATTGTCGATGAGATATCGGCAAGTGAATGGATCCCAGTTGAACCTTTGGAATAAATAGGATACAAATGACATGTCATTAGGGGTTACCATGTTTTGGGTGCTGGTCCTATATGTTCTACTAGTTGCTGAGTTTTCGGTATGTGTTGCAGTTACTCGACAGCTTGTGTGAGCAACACCATGTAGTTACGACTTGACTGACAGCTTGTGTGAGCAGACCCAGTGATAGCTCGAGAGTGAGCATTTATATGAGATATGAGATAGAGATGGTTTTGACCATGTATCCGATATCCGAGTACCCAATATTATTTCAAATGGTTTAGCAGGTACAAATGATGGTACGAGGATATAAGAGATGATACAAACAATTCAAGTATTCGTGAGAAGTATGATAAGTAATTCATAGTTGATGTATTCATACATGACTAAAATGGTTGTGATTATGTGCTAATCTTTTGATTGATTGAAACTTACCTATGTTTACTTATGTTTTTCTAAATTGTGGATAAATGGTAAGTTGTACTTATTAGTCATACGAGCTTACTAAGCTTAATTACTTATTGTCCTTATTACATAGTACACGCTACAACAATCTAATCATAGTACCCCACAAAGGTAATCCTTACAAAGGTAATTCATTCAGAGTATGCCAAAAAGGCTGACAGGATGCCACATAGGCATCCTAAAATTGTCATGATTACAATATGGATTTGACTAAAATCACATTGAATTAGGTTTGCCCATCACTGCCCTGGGACATAGAGAGAATCCTATTAGATAAAATGTCATTCAACAGTTCTTTTTCAAAATATGCCATGACCATTTACTTTTTCCTTTAGAGTATCATATCAGAGTTCATGTTTAATGTCCTAAAGGACTTCCTTATTTATCATCGCGGTGACTCGACTCACTTTATAAACTCTATGAGCCAGATACATCTAAACCTAAGATTTCATAATTTCATAAGACTCTTTATACATCTCATAAAACTTATTTTCATGTAGAATAACTTAACTAAATCTAATAAAAACTTTATTCCTATAGTTGTAGAAGTATCATATTCATACTATAATATCAATGATTTCCAATTTGCAGTTTGATCACTTTCATATAGATATACTTCAGTGTGAACAATATACATGCAATAATCAGAGTAGAGACTCACTTGATTCTCAATTACTGCAGTTCAAAACTCTATATCAATATATCCATCTCGAACCAGCAGCAACCACTGTTTAGAAACATAATTTCACCATTACAAATTTTTTACCTACAAATTACTTATCATATCATTAACTAACAATCTCATGCAGAAATCTTATACTTAAAGCCTTATTTTTCAGTCACCAAATACAAATTTACTCATTCAGAACTTAACATGCAAAGTTGAAATACTCACCCTAATACAAAGTAACCACTGATGATAAAAGAACCATAGCTTCTGGATCATCGATGTAAGATACATTTAGGCTTAAGTAAGGTATCAGTAAATACCACTTAAGGAAGGGGTAGAAAGAAGAACATTTTTAGAACTTATCTCTCACATATAAATATGACTCAACTTATGATGCAATTTCTCGAGCTTTGTGCGTTCGAAAAATAGCTTAATTGAATAATCGTCAATGGTTCAAAAGGTGGAAACCTTAATTCGAAGCACTTGAATTCTCTAAGGAACCATACTATGTTAAAACTACGACCCATTTAAACTTGATCTTATACTCAAATCTTCGTGTATCGAAGTCACCACACCATGAGATGGAAAATAAAGTCATAAGAAAATTTTGAATGCCACAAACTTTGAAGAAATTTTGATAAGTTCAAATAGTTCAATGAAGAACCAAGAGAGAAATATTCTCACAAAACAGGATTTAATATTAAGCAAAAGTTTTTCTACATGAATGACTTAGAATGATATTTATATGTCTCAAATGACCTTTCAAGTTCCCCTAAGATCTTTCAAATTTGGTCATTTAACTAGCTTAAATTAGACCATTAAATTTGGTTTAACTCTTTGATAGTTAGCCCAAAAGGCATGTCTCTTCACTTGTCTTTGAGTAGATGAAAGGGCATGTCTCTTTATTAGCCCATGGATATCTTAAAGGTCACCACCTTTATGAAGATTAATGCTCATTAAGTTTTTGTTTGTAGTTCTTTTTTCTACCATAACTGAATGCCTTCATTCTTTTTATGCCCTCCCTTTAATTGGTGCCATGAATTGGCCATTAAGCGCACCAAACTTGATCAAAATTTGAAGAGTCTTCCATTAGTCTTTTGAAGAGTCACTTAATCTGTAATATCCCGAATTAGGGCCTAATCGAAATAGTGGTTTCATGACCACAAATCTGAGATAGAAATAATCATTTTATAATTATTTTGAGGTTTATGATATGATTGCATGATTGTGTGAAAATTTCGTGAAGAAATTCTATGCATAAAGTGCTTAATTTGAAATTAGAGACTAAATCAAATAAGTTGCAAGACTTGCATTCTAGAAGCTTTTAGTATGAAATTGCTTTGGAATATTAATTAGGAGGTCTTAAATAGCAATTTTACCAATTTCTAAAATTTTGGACAAAAATAGGCTTGTACATGAAAAATTACAAAGAAAGGCATTAAGGGCATTTTTATCAAATGGTAAAGGTGTTAAATTGAAATGTGTTTTATTTATATTTTTATGGTTTAAATTTTTATGAAATTATTTTGTAAAAAAATTTCGTACGAAAATTTTGACATTCGGGCACTCAATTTAGTCAAAAGGACTAAATTGTAAAAAGTGCAAAAGTTGAGTTCTATATGTTAGAGGTGTCCAATTCTTATGAAAATTTAAATTGGAGGTCCTTAAATGGTAATGAGACCATTGGTTAATTTATTGGACAAAAATGGACATGAAATGGGTGAAAAAAAAGAATATTTTTAAGTTAGGGGCATTTTGGTCATTTAGTGATTAAATGAATTAAAAATCAAATTAAAAGCCAATTTTTGCTCATCTTCTTCCTCAAGGCCGAAAATAGCATGGAGAAACCATGGCTAGGGTTTTTCAAGCTTCCAAGCTCGATTGTAAGTCCGTTCTAGCCCCGTTTTTAATATTTTTACATTTTTGAAATCCCAGTAACATGATTTCTCTATTTCTACCATTTATTTGAGCTAGGGTTTGATTTCAAAAATTGACCCATGTTGAATAATTGTGTATTTTGATGTTTTATGATAGAATATGAGGTTTTAAATTATGTTAAACAACTTGTGCTACTCGGTTTTAAGTAAAAATGAGTAAAATGGCTTAATCGGTAAAAATACCTATTGTTCATAAGTACATGTTATAATGGGAATTTGAGGTTGCTGTTAGTAAATAAATGACCAGCATGTCCTAAAACATAGGAATTATGGAAAAAGTTTAAATTTTCGAGCATTGGGGCAAAAGTGTAAATATGCAAAAGTTTAGGGGCAAAATCATAATTTTTCCAAAGTTAGAGTTAAGGACTATTTTGATAAATGTGAGTATTAAATAAGCTAAATGTGTTATTTTAGATCAAGAAAGACGTGGAATCGATCTTGATCGAGGAAAAGAAAAGATTATGGACTAAATTGCAAAATTTCTATATTTTGTACCGAGGTAAGTTCATGTGTAAATAAGGTAACATAATTATTATTTTAAGTAATTTAATGTATTTATATGATTTGGTACTTATTATCATGAATATTATGCTTTGTGAATTATTATTTATTGATATGCAAAGTATGTGGTTAACTTGATAAGTATGAGATGCTAGAAAGTATTGGTTCCGACATTTCGAGGAAGACGATTGGAAATTTGTGATTGAGGAAAATCTCGTTTGAACCTTGGGAATAGATTAGGATACAAGTGACATGTCACTAGGATGGTTGAGTTCCGAACTCGTTGAGTTGAGTTCGAGTTCGTGAGATGTAACTAGGCATCCGAACTCGTTGAGTTGAGTCCGAGTTCGCTTATGGGCGGGTTACATGGTAGCTTGGCTACGTAAATTCCGTAGGCTATTGAGTTGTCTAGCTACGGATATGACACTTATGTATGTGAAATCCGTGTATCTAAATTATATTCCGATGAGTTCAACGGGTAGATTTTTAAATGAATGATGAGAACTCCTAAACGAAAGAGGTATGTTGGAAAGTATGGTGAAAGAGGAAGTTGGATAGGTATGAGCCTAAATCTCGAGTTGAGAACTTGGTAAGACAAGATTGTGGTAAGATAGCAAGTATACTTGTAACATGAATGTCTTAGTGATATTAATGCAATTGATGTTAATGTTGAATTGCATGGTTATGTTACTTGTTATTTGCATGTGAATTTACTAAGCATTTATGCTTACTCCCTTCTTTTCATTCATTATAGTTTTGACAAGCTAGCTCGGAAATCGGGAAGGGTTGAAGGAACGATCACACTATCTGGGACAATTTGGTATAATGGTTTGTATTTTGAATATGGCATGTATAGCATTATAATAATTTTGTGTGAATAACCTTATGATATGGTGATGGTTTGATAAGGAAATGCTTGGAAATTATTAGCCATTGGAATGGCCAATCTAGATCATATTTGGTGTCATGTATGTTTTATGTGCTACTTAGTCCATGAAAATCCATAAAAAGGTGAACTTTGTTATAAAACAGAATTTTTCAACAGCAGTGACGTGAGTTTGAAAAATCACTAAAAATAGTAGAGACATGATTTTATGGTGAATAAAATATGAAATTGAATCTTATTATGTCTATTTTCATATGGAAGAAAGAAACAGGTAACACAGTTGTATTTTATGAGATATTTTGGTTTTGGTGGAACAGGGTTAGAGCAATTTCTGAATCCCCTATTCTGAATTTAAAAATTCACTAAAAATTGTACAAAAATAATTAGGAGTAATACTTTATATGAAAAGATTCCTTATTGAGTCTAGTTTTAGGATAAATAAATTTCATAGTCATTAGAATTTTTTAGGGGAAGAAAAGTGATTCGTAGTGAACAGAGGTCAAAGCAATCGAACACTAAAATAGGGTAAACTTTAACTAATAAATTGTACTAATTGGCCCAACCAAAAATTCTATAAAAAAATTAGTAGATAGATATATAAGTCTAGTTTCAGGGAAAATTTATGGATCTTAATTTCAAGTTTTGTAACTCGAGATATGAATTTTTTATCGACTGTGACGCAGACGAACAGCTTATTACGAAAGTTAGAATAAATGATTTAAAGTTCTTTAAGTGATAAATTAAGTTTAGTAACACCTCAAGCTCGACTCCGGCGACGGTCTCGGGTAAGAGGGCGTTACATAATCTAAAATGAATGCTTATTAAACACTTGAAACCTATTCACATTCTTATTCAAATTAAAACACTTAAAGAAAAATGAAAATAAACACACTTTAACTTATGCTTTAAAATAACAACCAAATCAAATAACACACATATATAAACCAACTCTAACATATTTATTAACTAAGATTCTTAAATGCATGGTTTTAATATGCAAACTAAATGAACAAGTAAGTTACTTAATACATGACTTAATTTTAAGATCCAAACTTTAACTAACATGGGAATTACATAATGCATGTCATTATTTATGATGCAAACTTAACTAACATGAGAGTTACATAATGCATGAGTTTATTAAATACAGAACACATAATGAATGTCATAATTTAAAAGATGTAGAATAATAATGCAAGACACTAATTTAAAGATGCATTAAAAAATAAAAATAAACTTCAATAAAGCCCTTAATTAATTAAAACTCATAAAAAGGAATCATCCAATCGCTTGGATCAAAATTTGACTTGATCTTGACCTAATGAGAACTTGATTATTTTGGACTTGTTCCCCACGTCCACACAAAGTGTGACAGCCCAATTTTGACCCTAGTTGGGAAGCGGTTTCGGGACCGCTAAACCGAGTCATTGAAATTTTTGAATATAATATTTTATGTCCCAAAATATGTGATCATGCATGGGTGAATTCGAATGCTATGATGTTTGTCAAATTGAATGTGTTTCTAAATTAAAGGACCTATGTGAGAAGAATTTACTATATGTGTGGCTAAATTCAAGAGAGTAATTATATAATGTTGCAAATAAATGGACTTGCATGTCAAATTAGCCATTTTATACTTAGTGGCCGGCCATGCAAATGATTAAGTTAATATTTTATATTTTTTTATGTTAATGATTAAATTAATAAAAATTTATGCATAATATGGATAATTAAATAATAAAGAAAAGGGGGTGAAAAGAACAAAGTTCTTTTCTTTGTTTTCTTGGCCGAAAATGCTAAAGAAAGGGGGAGAAGAACATGAGCTTTCGGCACTTTGATTTCCTTCATTAGGTAAGCTTCTTTGATAATTTTTAATGGATAGTTGAATGGTTGCAATGGTTATGTGAATATCTATTCAACCCATGGATTTATTTTTGTCTATGTATTTGATGTATATATGTTTCGGTCATGGCCACATTGTGAGAGATTTTGTGTTTTATGTTTAAAGATGATAAATTATGGTAGTATACATGGGAACTAGCTAATTGATGAAAAGAAAAATGGGACTTAGGCATATCTATGATTTTTGGCATGGTATAGATGAATTTAGTTGCATTCGGCAACTTGTGAGGAAATTTGGGAAATCTAGTGAAAGTATATAAATTATGTTAAATTGTGAAATTGGGTTTAGAATTTATGTAATCAAGGGGTGGAATGAAAGAATTGAGTTGAAGGTGTAAATTAGATGATAAGTGGCAATCGGCTAGTGTGGTTATGTGTGTATAGTGCCGAATGTGAATTTAAGCAAATTAGTTGAATATTTGTTGTTGTTTAGGTCATTGAAAGTAAAAAATGGCCATACGGTTTGTGAGAGGTTGGATTATTGGTTTAAGGTTTAATAAATTTTGTTAAGGGTAAATTTAAAAGTTATGAGCATTTGGTCATTGTAGTTATGTGTCAACTTTATGGTGTTTTGGTGTTTTGAATTGGGAAATATATGTGTTATAAAAGTTATGTTTGGCCGAATGCATTGGTAAGTGATACTAAGTGCAAATTATGTATATTAAATATGAAGGTGCATATATTTAGTCATATAATGGCTTTGAGACCTTGGAAGGGAATGATGGTTTGATTTAGAATATATGTGAACTTTAGTTTAGTAAAAGTATTATAAAATGGCCTAGAATGAGTCTTTGTTGTGTATGTGAACTTGTAGCATTATGTGAGCACTATTCTTTATGCTTTGGATGAATGATATCATAGCCGATTTTGATGCTTGAGTGATTGACTTGTAACTAGTTAAAAATTATTCAAATTAGCTCAAGAGCATAGAGGGGCAACATCGGATAAGGGAAAAGCTAAGGTGACGGAATAGCCGACCCGTAGAAACTCAGAAAGATACGAGGTAAGTTTTAAGTAATTAAATTAGCATAAAAAGTTGGATTGGCTTGTTCGAAGTGAAATATATATATATATGAGTCACGGCTCAATGAATTTAAGTTATCTAAATTTGTTTATGATACGAGCTATGTATAAGCATATAGCCGAATGACCTTTAGAAAATAAGCTAGGAAAAATTAGGTGGATATGTGGTCCTTGTGTGCCTATAGACCGAATGTTAAATGAAAGTTATATATATATTATGTGCTCGCATGTGAATGGAGTCAATGAAAATTCTATTGTGATGTGAAATTTTGATATGTATACTTGATCTATAAATGTGTATAAAGATTCAGGTATAATATCCGAGCTTAATCCCGAAGGGCATTCATGCCAGGTATAATATCTGGGCTTAATCCCGAAGGGCATTCGTGCCAGGGCTTAATCCTGAAGGGCATTCGTGCCAGGTATAATATCCGGGCTTAATCCCAAAGGGCATTCGTGCCAGGTATAATATCCAGGCTTAATCCTGAAGGGCATTCGTGCCAGGTATAATATCCGGGCTTAATCCCGAAGGGCATTCATACCAGTGTTGTATCTGGGCTAAGTTCTAAAGGGCCTTAGTGCTAGTGTCATAACTAGGCTAAGCCCGAAGGCATTCATGCTGGAAATACGTGATTTCTGTTGTAATAATTTTAATTAATGTGCTCAATACCCTAAGTTAGCCAGGTACGTGTAGTATACATATTGTGAATTTGATTCTGTTTGAATTATAATTATTCATTCAGATAGTACCATTCCGGCCATTGCTTAGGGTTGTATGAAAGTATATGGCTTATATATGATACATGAAATTTGGTTCAGGTGGAAATATGTGATGATTTACTCTGAGCATGGGAGTAAATTTAGTTAAAGCATGAAGTAACAAGTATTTGTGATTATGTATTATGTAATAATTTAGCCTTGTAATGAATTTGGATGTATTCGGCCGAATAATGAAACTTGTTTAATATAACAAACTTATCTATGTGATACGAAATTGTGTTAAGGAAAGTTAAAATAACATGCATGTACAATGGTGGTAAATGTAGTCATGGATACAATCGGCCAAAGGAAGAAATAGACAAGTATTGAGAAATAAATGTTTTAATCTTTTAAATGATTTTATTGCTTAAAACTTACTAAGCTTAGAAATGCTTACTCTGTTGCTCTTAATTCTCTGTTTTATAGGCCTCGTTCGTTAGCTACGGTCTCGGGAATTTCAAGATCGAAGTCATCCACACTATCAAGGCTCTTTCGGTATTAGTAGCTAAATTTTGAAAATGGCATGTGTAGGCTTGACTTTTAGATTATAAATCAATTTCCTTTTGATGATGTATATAAGTATAGCCATGCAAAAATGGCTTGCTATGTTATCTTTTTACTTGAGTATGAATTTCAAGCTTAATCATGTTGGTTGTGAATGAATGTGAAGGCTTGTGAAATCGGTTACTAATTAATGTGGTTGTGTGCATTTTGAGGTTCCTTTTGAAGAGTGAATATGACTGAATGAGAACTTTTGGTATTTGGTTGATGATACAGCGTTACCTATTTAATGATAGACATGGATGTATGAAATGCTACTTATAAAATTTAGGCTATACATTTTCAAATAGGGTATAGAGAGGTTGGTGCAAGATGTATTTGATGTATGATTAAAAAATGCTTGAAATGTTTTGTGATTTGATGTACCTATTGAATGAAATGTGTATATATGCATATTCGGTTCTAATACATAGGTTGTGCATTTGGCTTAGGTTTAATAACATTACCATATGAATAGTAACTTTTATTTAACATGTATAATCGGTTAAATGTGAATTTGTCATGCATGCTCATATGTTTTAAACTAGTGAGTGCTTGAAATCATATGGAGTAGACATACACATGAACTTATACTTTTCAATTGAATTTGTTATATATATATATATGCTTAGGCTATTATCCACAAAGGTACAAATATGAATTTTGTAAATGGAGTATATCTAAAATTTAGTATTTGTCTAGTAATGCCTCATAATCCCTCTGGCGACGGATACGGGATTAGAGGTGTTACACAAAGGCCCTTTGAACTCCTCTTGACCCATTTTGTTCAACCTTCCATTTGTTGACCCAATTGAAAATCACAAAAGGATCAGTCTTTGTCTCGATGATCACAAGAAGATGTGGCTTTTGGAGATTCAGCCCATCCTCAACTAGTATAACATTGACTAGATTTAACTTAACCTTGGTGCTCAAAATCACATCATTCCCTTTCCATTCGAAAGGATTTGTTCTCAAATCCAGACCTACGTAAAATATAAATGGACTAAAAGCAAAATAAAACCTTCAAAGAACACTTAAAATTTCAACAATAAAACAAGTTCCATAATCCATTAAAACTAGCTGATTATCCATCTCCAATGGATCCAAAAGCAAATGCTTCCAAACACACATGTCTTTGTAGATTGTAGACAAATGAAACAGAACACAATAACTAAACATGTCATTTTCCTTCTTTTTCCTCTTTGTTGAAAACTCCTTGTAAAATTTCAAAACTTCTAACTAATGAACCTAATCAAATAACACATTAAACTCACAAAATTTAAATCATTTATTAAAATAATTCCTCTCCTTAATCAACTCAATATTTTTCCTTCCAATTTTTCTTTCTCTTACACATACTCTTTTTTTCCAAATATAAAAACTTTTTTTCTCTTTTTCCTTTTTTTTCTTTTTTTTTAAACAACAATTTCTTTTCCCTTTCACTTTTCTTCTCTATTTTTTTTTCTTCGCTCTCATTTTCTTTCTTATTTGTAAACTTTCGCTCTCTTTCTCTTTTCATTTTCAATTGATCGTCAAAAATCTATTTTGGACTCACGACACAAGCACAATAGATTTGTCTTTAAAATCGAATGAGTAACGATTCAAAAATCCATCATGCATCACCATACGATCATATTGCCATGGATGACCCAAAAAAATATGGCCACTTGCATCGACACTACATCGCACAAAACTTTATCTTCATATCTTCCTATTGAAAATGGAACCAATACTTGCCTCGACACCTTGATTTCTCCATCATTGCTTAACCATTGTAGCTAATATGGATTTGGATGCTTCTCAGTAGATAATTGCAACTTTTCTACTATGATCATGCTAGCTATATTTGTACAACTTCCTCGATGGATAATAAGGCTACATATTTTCCCATTCACTAAACATCAAGTATGGAAAATATTTTCACATTGTACATTATCTTCTTGGACTTGAGAAGCCAAAGCCCTTTTCGCAATCAACATCTCACCTTCAACCGAATATTTGACATCACTCAATTCTTCCAAAATAGGTTTAGAATCTTCTTTGGGTTCTTCTATTGACACAATCTCACCATTTTCTTTCATGATCATCGCTTGACAATTTGGACATTGACTAGCAATGTGTCATTTGCCAAGACATTTAAGACAAGTTACATCACGGTTCCTTGTCATTTGAACTACCTCTTTGCCTTTGGCTTGTGTTTCAGCTGGTTTAACATTTTTTGAGGCTATAGGTTTGTCTTTGGCCCTCAGAACATTGGCATTTTTTGCCCATCTTTGACTCCATGAAGAATCCACTCCTGAACTTGTTCCCACCTGAGTTATACCTTTTTTCTTAAGTTGGCGCCTATCTTTAATTGGCATATGCACCATATTATGGATTCCAAAATAGTGTTGCAATTCAACCATGTTAGCAATTTCCCAGTTCAAACCTACAAGGAATCTAGCCATGGTTGCATCTCAATCTTCCACCATATTGGCTCGAATCATGACAATCTCTATTTCTTTATAATAATCATCAACACATTTTGCTCCTTGCATTTAAGTTTGCAATTTCTGAAATAACTCATGATGATAGTGACTCAGAATAAGCCTTCATTTCATCTTGACCTTCATTTCTTCCCAAGTCTCAATAGGCCTTTCACAATTTTATCACCTATTAAGAACAAATTGATTCCACCAAATAATAGCATAGCTAGTGAACTCAATAGTAGCAAGTTTTACCTTTTTAAACTCGAAATAACTGTGACAATCAAAAATCATTTCCATTTTTCGTTCCCATTCCAATTAAGCTTTAGGATCATTCATCCCTTGAAATAAAGGAATATTCAACTTGATGTTGCTTAAATTTTCATCGAATCTTACTCGATCTTGCCTTTCTCTAGGTTGGCGTTCATAACTCCTCTTACTTCAAATAGAAGCTCTTTCAACGGCTTCATCAACATTCCTTTATAACCATTGTTATTTGACCGATTAGAAGTTTCTCCCTCACATTCACCTCTTTATACACTAGGAATTTTTGGTGATCTACCTCTTCGTACTCTTGGTAATCTTCCATGCATCCGTCTTATTCTTGCTTCCATAGCATCAAGGTATTCCATTGTCTCTTGATTGCTATCCAACAATCTACACATCTCTCTTGTCAAAGCCCTGATTTGCAAATTTAAAGGTTGGCCTCGACCTTGTTCATTGTTCACTTATCTCCTTATGACATGTTTAAACAAAAGATTAAAAAAATGAAAATTAAGATTCCAAACCTCACCAAATCAAATCCTCAAGAATCCTATCAAAAAGAAAACAATGTCTTTACTCCACTAGTGTTTCACTCCACAATTCATTGGCTTTTTCTCTTTTGGATGCTCTTACCACACTCATGCATTTTTCTCTTTTGGATACTTTTACCATACTCGTGCCTTTTTCCACTCATAATCTTCTCTCATAGGCTCTTAAGATAATTAAAATAACTCTTTCAATCGTTTTAAAAGTTAGTACATCGAAAAAATTGCCTTATCATTTTCACAGGTTCTTACAACAAGAACAAATGTTAGAAAACTCAACAAAATGATGGTAGTTACCTAAAATTGCTCAGAATGATTTCAACTAGATAACAAGAACAGAAATTGACTTTTTTAACTCAATTTTTTTTCGAATGCTTCTTTTTTTGGAATTTTGCTTTCTTTTTTTCACTTTAAATTTTCTTTTTTCTATATTTTAAATTTTACAATTTTTTTCACTTTTTCGAGATACGAAATAACTGTAAGATAGAAACAAACCTAATTTCAAAATTCTTGAGCTCTGATACCAAATGATGCGATTTTTTAAGCTTTGTGGGTTCGAAAAACAACCTAATTGAATAACGGTCTTGAAATGGTTTAAAAGGTGGAAACCTTAATTCAAAGCACTTAAATTCTCTAAAGAACCATACTATATTAAAACTACGACCCACTTAAAGTTGACCTTATACTTGAATCTTGGTGTATCGAAGTCGCCACAGCTTGAAATGGAAAATGGAATGATAAGACAAATTTTGAATGCCACAAACTTTGAAGAAAGTTTGATAAGTTTAAACAATTCAATGAAGAACCAAGAGAGAAATATTCTCATAAAATATGATTTAATTTGAAGCAAAAGTTTTTTTACATGAATGACTTAGAACGACATATATAGGCCTCAAATGACCTTTCAAGTTCCCTTAAGACCTCCCAAATTCAGCCATTTAACTAGCTTAAATTAGACCATTAAATTCGGTTTAACTCTTTCATGGTTAGCCCAAAAGGCTTGTCTCTTCACTTGTCTTTGAGTAGATGAAAGGGCATGTCTTTTCATTAGCCCATGGATAGCTTAAAGGTCACCATCTTTATAAAGATTAATACTCCTTAAGTTTTTGTTTGTAGTTATTTCTTCTACCATAACTAAATGCCTTCATTCTTTGTATGCCCTCCCTTTAATTGGTGCCATGAATTGGCCATTAAGTGTACCAAAATTGATCAGTATTTGAAGAGTCTTCCATTGGTCTTTTGAAGAGTCACTTGATCCAGAATGAATGCTTATTAAACACTTGAAACCTATTCACATTCTTATTCAACTTAAAACACTTAAATAAAAATGAAAAGAAACACACTTTAACTTATGCTTTAAAATAACAACCAAATCAAATAACACACATATATAAACTAACTCTAACATATTTATTAACTAAGATTCTTAAATGCATGGTTTTAATATGCGAACTAAATGAACAAATAAGTTACTTAATACATGACTTAATTTTAAAGATCCAAACTTTAACTAATATGGGAGTTACATAATGCATGTCATTGTTTATGATGCAAACTTAACTAATATGAGAGTTACATAATGCATAACTTTATTAAATGTAGAACGCATAATGCATGTAACACCCCAAAATTGGCCCTAGGAGTTATAGGGGTATTTTAGAAATTTTGGCCTAGATAAGCTCAAGATTTCGTAAGGTTGGTACTTGATAATATTTTCGAGTTTGGCATCTTCGCTATTAGATCAATTTTTGAAAAGGTGTTCTAGAAACCCTTAATTTTAGAGAAACAATTAATTTGTAACAAAGTCAAAATGGTGAGCATTTATGTGGCAATTTAACTAGTTTTTAAAATTGAACCTAAAAGCCATCCTCCACTTATAGTTTTCACGTTTAACCTTCCTCTCCTATTCTCTGTGTCGCCCATGCTTTTCCCTTGCTATTTCTTTCTATTTTTTATTCCTAAACCACAATGCATTGTTTTCCTACCATTCCTAAGGCATTTACCATCATAAATCTTCAAGAAAAACACCCAAAACTCCATAGATTTCATCATTTTCTTCAATCGTAGGTTTTTTATATTTACGTCAAAACACGTTCATTCTTTCAAAAAACATAATCCTTCATGTATCCATTGGTTTTGAATGTTATTTAGACTCTAAAATTGAGTTACTAGCGCTCAAATTGCATGTTTTAAATAAAAGCCGAAAATTGAACCATTAATGGTGGCTTTCGGGATTTTGAGTCAAAACTTAGTTTTAAAGTTTTTTTCAACTTGTTTTAGCATGATTAGAAGGTTTTTAAACTTACCTCAAAGTTTTGTTAATGATTTCTCATGTTTTAAAGAATTTTGTAAAAATTGCCTAAAAGATGTTGAAAAATATTGATACCATGAATTAAGTAGATTTGTCTAGTTTGAAGGCTTGAAAATAGGCGTAGATGATTAAGTAGATGAACAAAACTTATTTTAAGCAAAAATATTGAGTATAGATCGAGATATTAGTAAATAAAGTTTGTTATGTTAATAGTTTAAGTTACATGGGAACTTAGCTTAAAGCTTGTGTGTCAACTGGTTTGAGTGAAATTTTTTGGTTGTTATTTTACTATGGTTACAGTATGATTTATATGTGTAAAGTTTTGGATTTGTTAGAGCTTGCTACGAGCTAGGGAAAAGTTAGTTGAGCTTTTGACTTTTCGACAAAAGCATAATGTAGTGGTGTATGGAATTGCTACTCGTAAACACGAGTCATGTGCTGATTGGGAATTTAGATGTAGCTTAAACCCTACTCTAAGTTTCAAGTGTAAGTTTTCTTGAATCTATCATTATTTTTTGGCTGTGTATTGTGCATGAAATGTGATAAGTATGTTACTATTGTTTAAAGTGCAATTATATACAAGAAATAAATGTGTAATATATATGTGATTTGACTATGCTAGTGTTTTGCAAAATATGCTAATATGTAGTGATAGTGAATGGATAATCGATAAGTAATATGTGTTGTTTTCGGATATTTTGGCCTTGTGATCTTGGAACCATTGATATAATTGGCATGCCATAGGATTGTGAGTACTCACTTATATGTATAATGGTTTTGGACATTGAGGCCCTAGGACATGTTTGGAGGGATAAGGGAATGAGAGCTAAGCTCCATTCAATGGGACATGTGAGGGGTAATAAGGAGAGTGTTAGCTAAATGCTTCACTTATGGGACATGTTGGGTCTATGAATCTATATGGTGTAATGGATATTTGTGTATCCGATGTATGATGATAGTGCTCATTATATGTTTCATAATCTAAGTGCCATCTTATCCCAATTTATCATATTTTATGTAATTGTGTAGAATATGTTCTATGCTTGAATGGGTATATATGTGTTATAGGAATGAACTATTAGACTTATGAATAAGGTACTTGTGAGTAATTGATTGGTTGTGTTGCATGATGACATGTTTGTGTTGTAGAAATTCTTGCATTCACTGAGCTTGTTAAAGCTCACCCCCTCATTTCAACCTATGTAGATTAGTGACGTCACGGTGTGGGCGATGTGGTTTTTGAGTGAGTGATCCACGGAAAGCTGGTTGTTGTCGTAGGTGCTCTATTATTTATATTTATATTGGGAAATAAGACAATGTGGTAGCCTTGTTTAGTGCCATGATATGTTTGGGTTATTTTTTTGAATTTGTTATTTTGTTTCTAGGAAACTTGCCAGTTTATATGTTTGCTTATATGAATTAACTTTGATGATGGCTTGATGTATCTTGTTTGGAATCATTTAGATTATTTGAACTGATAAATTTAGCCATAAGATGATTATTTATCAAAGTAAGTGATGCATGATACTTAGAATCTGATTTGGAACAAGTTCATTACATATGAATGTTGCACTTTGATGTCCAAGAGCATAGGTATCTATATTTGAGATTTAAAATCAATACCTCTTTGTTTCGAAATGTGTAGGAAGTCAAAATAAAGATTTGGTATCGATACTTTATCTCGAGTATCGATATTTTATAGTAGGTACCGATAATTTTTGACAATTGGTATTTTTGGCCCTAGAAAGAATATGCTTATTTGGTATCATTTTTCCAAGTGGTATTGATACCATTTAAGGAAAATATCCATACCTTACTATCAGTATCGATACCTATGAACATTTTACTGAATTTTTGCTAAATGGCCCTTATGCATGTTTCCAACTGTATGTCTAATAGACTAACGAATGATTTGGCATGTAACAATGTTAATTAACCATTTGGAAAACTTAAACGTATTCGGTTTGACAAAAGATGATCGTTTTGCTTAGATTTAGATTCCCAATTGATGTACATGAGATGAGACGGTGGTGTGGCATCACGTATCTGAGCTTGGCGACCAGGACAGGTATAGGGTGTTACAGTGCATGTCATAATTTAAAAGATATAGAATAATAATGCAAGACACTAATTTAAAGATGAATTCAAAAACAAAAACAAACTTAAATAAAGTTATTGATTAACGAAAACCCATAGAAAGGAATCATCCAATCTCTTGAATTAGAAATTGACTTGATCTTGGCCTAATCAGAACTTGATTATTTAGAACTTGTTCCCCACGTCCACACAAAGGCCCTTTAAACTCCTCTTGACCCACTTTGTTTGACCTTCCATTTTTGACCCAACTGGAAATCATAAAAGGATTAGTTCTCGTTTTGATCATCACAAGAAGATGTGGCTCTAGTAGATTTAGGCCATCATCAACGTGTTTCACCTAGACTAGATTTAATTCATCCTTGGTGCTCAGAATCACATCAACTTACTTAGTAGAATTTATCAAGTTTCATATGTTTCAGAATTTACCTTCTTAATTGCTTACAATTTCCAAGAGCAATATTAATAAATACCTTACAATCACAATTATCTAGCTTGGCTATTTAGTTGATTTTTAACCAATATACTTAAAATCTAACTACCATAATATTCCAAACAAATCAGGCATACTATACTTTTGGCGAATACTCATTCCATACTTACTATTTATCTCCTAACACAAACTTTTCCTTAATACAGCAGAATATCATGAAATCAAATTTTTTTTCTAACTTAAGTGGCAGTTACAAAATGCCCACACTTATATTTAAAATAATCATTTGGATGGATAATACTATGCCAGTAACATCCAAAAACTCGTAACCATTGCCGAAGGGGTTATAAGGCATTACCTAACAAGTCGTAGCAACCACTCATACATAAGCATACAGTTATCATATATGAAACCATAAAATTTTCTAATAAAAAAGATAAATAATAAACATATCAAAAGATCTTTCAAATATGACTAAATACGAAATTAATAAATTAGAGAATAGTAAAACGAATTTTACAAATATGAACTTATACCAAATATACATATAGCAACCGATCTAGTCAAGGTTTTCATGCCTACAATTTAATAAACATAAGAAATTAAGAATACATAATCATTCCCCAAACTCCAATCGGCCTTTGCATCCTAAAAAAAATTTATTAACCATTTATACCAAAACCCAATTTAAGACAAATTCACTGTTCATTTGGTATTATTTTCTTAGCAATCATTTTAGCTACCATTTTAACTAGTCAAAACCAAACTCATGCAAGCATTTATTTCTTAATAATTATTAGGTCATATTATTTAATATTAACCACTCTCAGTATACCTAATACTTAAGCTTATGATTTTATGACAACTTTATTAATCTAAACAAAGTATACGTATATACTAATGCATAATTCAATTCAAAAATCTATGCACTTTATTTCAACCGAACATAACAAACCACATATGATCATTCAATACTCAAATCAAACCATAAAACGACATACTACACACATATATAACATATAAGTTACTTTCAATAAAAATTTGCACCATGACCAAATAAACACAACAATTAACGTTATAATCAAGCCATTCTCGCAAGGCTGCATATATATATATATCCATACAACCATTAACGTTATAATCAAACATTGTCTAGCCTATACATGCCAAAAGTTGGGTTTTAAACATTAATACCAAAATAGTAGATAGTGTGATAAGATTGCTGACGATCCCTGAGCTTGTAACTTGATTCAAAAGTCTTTAAAACAAAGAATAATAACACCCGAAGTACGCTTTTATAGCTTAGTAAGTCTTAAGCAAATAAACAATTTATAAACATAAATCAACCCATAATTTCAAATGAATTTTAATTATTAATTCAATCATTTTAGTTCAACTAGCAATAGACATAATTAAAGTCATTATATGTTCAATCCCATTAGACCGAATACTCACGTCATAATTATAACATTAAAGCTCACATCTAATACAATTTATCATGAACACCATATGTATGATATATCATATAATTAAGTTCAAAATTCATAATATAATATCACAATTGTATAACTTAACACACAATACCGAATGCATCAATTCTAATATGCACCTATTCAGAACACATTTCCAAGTTGTACCAATTGATCATTGATAACCGAATATCTCCACATGCTTCATTCGCAAAAATGCACATTTGATAATAGATATTGAAACACATACATACCTTATTTCAGGTAATTAATAATCCAATTCATCCCAAACCTTTATGCTCATTTAACTCATTAGATTGCACATCGGCACAAAGCCTCCTAGGTTCAAAGCTTAATACGATTTACCGGCACAAGACCTGCTAGGCGAAAAGCCTGGTTTAATTCACTGGCACGAGGCCTACTAGGCATGGAGCCCGATTTTATTCACTGGCACGAGGCCTGCTAGGTACAGAACCTGATTTAATTACCTGGCCTAAAGCCTGCTAGGCATGGAGCCTGAGTATACAAAATACATAGTTCATACTTTCACATTTTAAATCATTAACATTCATACTATTCTATGCTAACCATGCTATCATTCATATGTCGAAACACTAGTAAAAATCATTGCTAGATCAACTCTCCAATCCAATTCATAATCGGCAAACGTAAATATACCATGGCTAAATAATTTACTAATTTAATTCACCTTCGACAAATACCGTTGTACCATAGCTAAACAATTCAATTCACATTCGGCAATGGTTATAATAATTTCTAATATTTCAATTCAGCACTTATATTTTTCATTTTTCTTCAAGTTAAGTACATCCAATAGCTTATAGACTTACCTTGAATAACGTCGAACGGTAAAATCGACTACTCTGCTAGTTTTGTTTTCCCCCGATCCAGATCCGATTTCTTTTGTTCTTGAGCTATACAATTTCAAATAAGACCCATTCAAGCTCAATTTCATTCAAATTAATCCAAGAACATATAATTGAATAAGTTACCATTTTTTCCCACTATTTCGTATTTTAACAATTTAATCCAAAGATTCACAAAACTCAAAGTAAACACAATTTTCCCTTACTAAGCTTAGGCCGAATATTCACTAGCTTTATACAACTCCTCACAATAAATTTATTTCACAATCTAGTCCCTCTATTTACCATTTTTGTAATTAAGCCCTAAATATTCAAAATCACATAAAATCCCATTACAAAATATGTTCATCTAACATCTATATTTTATTTTCTAACATCAAACACCAAATTCACAAGCTTTCATTCATGGCCGAATATAAAAACCTCAACCATTTCAAAAAAATTAAATCATGGGTCTTGAAGATAACTATGCAACGGTCTCAAAAACATAAAAATTACTAAAAATCGAACTCAAACATACCTTGGATTAAGCTTGAGAAAGAGCCGAATATCACTAAGCTTAAGTTTCTTTTCTTTCCTTTTTATTTTCGGTCATGCATGAGAGAAAAAGATGAGATTGTTTTTGTTTTATTTTATGCTTTGTCTTTAACATAATATTCTTTTACTAAATTAACCTTTAACTTAATTATATAAACATCACATAATACACCCTTGCCATCCTTTCATTTAATTTATGGCATATTTACCACTTAAAACCTCAACATTAAAAAGACATGGCAATTCAACCCTTTTTGAAATGACATGCTTGTTATCCATTTGATGCAATCTAATCCTTTTTAGATAGTCGAGCAATCAAACAATAAAATTAATTCACGAAAATTCCACGGACATTAATTCACACATATTAATTCACAAAAATTAAATTTAAAAAAATATATTATTATTTTTTTAATTTTAATTTTTAATTTAATTTTTTTATAAACTCAAATTCGTGGTCCCGAAACCACCATTTCGCTTAGGGCTGAAATCAGGCTATCACAACTCTCCTCCCTTAGGGATTTTCATCCCCGAAAATCTTACTGGTGAATAGGTTAGGGTAATGCCCTTTTTATCGAATCTTCAAGTTCCCAAGTTGCTTCCTCGATCCCGTGCTTATGCCAAAGTAATTTTACTAACAAAATCTTCTTATTCCGTAATTCTTTAATTTCGTGAGCTAAAATGCAGATCGGTTCTTCTTTATAACTTAAATCAAACTGAATCTCAATCTCAAACGGACAAATCACATGTGAGGGGTCGGATCTATACCGTCGAAGCATTGAAACATGAAAAACATTGTGGATCTTTTCTAATTCAGGTGGCAACAATAATCTGTACGCAATCGGCCTGATCCGTTCTATAATCTTGTACGGCCCAATGAATCTCGAACTCAACTTGCCTTTACGACCGAATCTAAGTATTTTCTTCCATGGCGAAACTTTCAAAAATACTTTGTCCCCGATCTGAAACTCTATATCTTTACGTTTCAAATCTGCATACGATTTTTGACGATCCGACGCTACTTTCAAGTTTTCACGAATCATCTTGACTTTTTGTTCAGTCTCTTTTATCAAATCAACCCTGTGTATCTTGTTTTCACTGAGCTCAGTCCAATATAAAGGTGTACGGCATTTATGACCATATAAAGCTTTATAGGGTGCCATTTTGATACTTGATTGAAAGCTATTGCTGTACGCAACTTCGATTAGAGGCAAATATCGATCCTAGGTACCTCAAAACTCAAAGAACATCTCAACATATCCTCAAGTATCTGAATGACTCGCTCAGACTGGCCGTCTGTCTAGGGATGGAAAGCAGTGCTAAAATGCAATTTAGTACCTAATGCATCTTGCAGTTTCTTCGGAAACCGTGATGTGAACCTCGTATCTCTATCTGAAATAATAGAAATAGGTACTCCATGCAATCGCACAACCTGAGAGATATACAATTCTGCTAGCTTATCAAGTGAGTAATTTGTACGGACTGGAATAAAGTGAGCTGACTTTGTCAATCTATCAACAATAACCCAGATTGTATCTTTCTTGCTCGATGTCAAGGGTAAACCCGATACAAAACCCATCGTGACTCGGTCCCATTTCCATTCAGGTATCATGATCGGTTGAAGCAATCCAAAAGGTACCTGATGCTTGGCTTTCACTTGCTAACATATTAAACATTTCGAAACAAAGTCAGAAATGTCTCATTTCATACCGTGCCACCAATAATGTTGTTTCAGATAGTTGTACATTTCCGTGCTACCCGGGTGAATAGACAACCGACTATTATGAGCTTCGTTTAAAATCATCTATAACAACTTTGAATCTCTGGGAACACATAATCGATTTCTGAATCTCAAACAATCTTTAGCATCAACATGAAACTCTGAATCAATTTTTAAGTCATAATGAGCCCGTTTTGCAACTAAATCCTTATCAGCTTTCTGAGCTTCACAAAGTTGTTGAACAAATAACAGTTTTGCTTTTAATTCAGCTACTATTACACCATCATCGGTCATAGCCAAATACGCATTCATCGCACTCAAAGCAAACAGTGACTTTCGACTTAAGGCATCTACAATAACATTAGCCTTTCCGGGATGATAATCAATCACAAGCTCGTAGTCTTTTAGAAACTCTAACCACCATCGCTGTCTCAAATTCAGATCCTTCTGAGTCATCAAATATTTCAGGCTTTTATGATCGGTAAAGACGTAATATTTTTCACCGAACAAATAGTGGCGCCATATTTTCAAAGCAAACACAATAGCAGCCAATTCGAGATTGTGCGTCGATAGTTCCTTTCATGCAGTTTTAACTGTCTCGAGGCATAAGCTACTACTTTTCCTTCTTGCATCATAACACAGCCAAGACCGTTCAAAGATGCATCACTAAAAATTACAAATTCTTTTCCCGACACTGGTTGAACAAGTACTGGAGCTTCGGTCAAAAAAGCTTTCAACTGATCAAAACTTTTCTGGCATTTCTCAGACCACTCGAACTTTATGTCTTTTTGCAATAACTTTGTCATCAGTGACACTATCATGGAAAAGCCTTTCACGAACCGTCTATAATAGCCAGCTAGTTCCAAAAAGCTCTGAACTTCTAAAACATTTCTCAAAGGTTTCCAGTCAAGTATCGCCGAGATCTTACTAGGGTCAACCCGAATACCTGATGCTGAAACAACATGTCCCAAGAAGCTAACCTCACGCAACCATAATTCATATTTACTAAACTTCGCATACAGCCGTTTGTCTCACAAAGTCTATAACACAAGTCTCAAATGCTCAGCATGCTCGATTTCATCACATGAATAGATCAGAATATCATCTATAAATACAACCACAAACTGATCTAAGTACGGTCTGAATACCCGATTCATCAAATCCATGAAAATAGCAAGTGCATTAGTGAGTCCTAACGACATAAACAAGAACTCATAATATCCATATCTCGTTCGAAAAGCTGTTTTAGGCACATCAGAGTCTCTAACTCGCAACTGATAGTAACACGATCTCAAATCTATCTTCGAAAATACTAAAGCCCCTTTTAGCTGATCAAACAAATCATCAATGCATGGCAACAGGTATTTATTCTTTACGGTCACTTTATTGAGCTATCGGTACTCACTGTACATTCTCATAGTTCCATCTTTCTTTTTCACAGATAGTACTAGTGCACCCCAGGGAGAGAAGCTCGGTCGTACAAAACCTCTATCCGTTAACTCCTACAATTGTACTTTCAATTCTTTTAATTCAGTTGGTGCCATTTGGTACGAACTATCGAGATCGGAGTCGTCCCTGGCACTAACTTAATACCAAACTCTACCTCTCGAACAGGTGGCAAACTCGGTAATTCTTCTGAAAACACATCCGGATACTCGCACACAATTGGTACGAATTCAATCTTCTTGTCAGTCACTTTACTATCGAGTATGTATGCAAAATAAGCTTCGCAACCTTTTCTCACATATTTCTGAGCCAACATCGACGATATCACTGTTGGTAAACCTCTCAGATCATTAGATTCAATCTGAATAATCTCATCATTTTGGCATCTCAAATCAATAGTCTTTCGTTTACAATTCACCACAGCATCATTTACAGTTAACCAATCTATACCGAGAATAATATCGAACTCGTCAAATGGTAGTAACATCAAATTAGCCAGGGAACATGAATCTTGAATCATCAGAGGACAATTCTTGCACACTTTATCGACTATCACACATCGGCCCAAGGGGTTCGAAATTCGAATCACAAACTCAGTAGACTCAATAGGTAAAGTCTTACTAGATACTAATGTTTCACACACATAGGAATGAGTCGAACCAAGATCAATCAAAGCAATTACACTAGTATCATAGAGAGTAAATATACCGGTAATAACATCTGAGGATGAAGCCTCCTCTCGAGCGTGGATGGCATATGCTCTGGCAAGCGCACAAGCCTCAGATTGAACTGCTGTATTTCTAGTTGCTCTCTGGCCGCCACTCATATTTCTCACATGTCTGGTTGGTCTACCTCGAGCTACTGTGTTACTCGGTCTCGCACTCTGAATAGCATTTTGTTCAGTTAACATCGGGCACTCGTGAATGAAATGATCCTTCGATCCACATTTGAAACAAGAATGATCATGCAATCTGCAATCTCTAGAATGCCATTTTCCACGATGCTTGCACTCAAATCTATTCTGCCGAACACTGTCAACATTAGTAACCTAGGTGGCTCGTGAACTCACAGAGGGTTTACCTCGATCATGTTTGGAAAAGCCTGCTGTAGCCTTAGATCGGCTAGAATCTTCTTTGAACTTCTTCGATGTCGATTGAAAAGTTTTACTCATTGATCTTTTACAGAAGTCTCTAGCTTCAAAATTAGCCTTTCTCTTTTCTTTCCCAAGCTCTTCAACTTTGCAAGCTCGCTCTACGAGTACCACGAACTCTTTAATTTCAAGTATGCCAACCAACAATTTAATATCTTCATTCAACCCGTCTTTGAAGCGTTTATACATGATAGCTTCGGTCGAGATACACTCACTGGCATATCTGCTAAGTCTTACAAATTCTCGCTCATATTCAATAACAGTCATACGACCCTGTTTAAGCTCAAGAAATGCCTTACGTTTCTGGTCAATGAATCTCTGGCTAATATACTTTTTACGAAACTCAATCTGAAAGAATTCCCAAGTAACTTGTTCTCTCAACACAACCGAAACTAAAGTGTTCCACCAATGATAAGCAGAATCACGTAACAAGGATATGGCACACTTCAGGCACTCGTCGGGTGTGCACGATAGTTTATCAAATACACGAATAGTGTTATCGAGTCAAAATTCAGCCCGCTCAGCATCATCACTAACTGTGGCCCTGAACTCTTCAACCCCGTACTTTCTAATTTTATCAACAGGGGGCTTATTCAATCTTATTGGATCTATCATCGAATGTACCACAGGTATCGGAGGTGGATTATTCAGGGGCAGAGGTGGTTGTGTAACCGGATTATTTTGCACAAATTTCGAGAACCATTCATTCATCATTTGAAAAAGGCTTGTTTAGCCTCTCCCTCACTACCCGGGATCAGCCGAGAATCAGCCGGCGCTGTCCCTTCCATAGGAGCAGGTGCTACACTCTCCACATCATCAGTTACAGCTCTGTTGGGATCCATTTACTTCACGAAAACACATTTTCAACTGTCAGAAATCATCACACTATCACAGTAAAATATTATGGTATGTACAACTAGACTCATACACACTACGTTAGTTCTAGAATCGACTAAACCATAGCTCTGATACCAATAAAATGTAACATCCAAAAACCAGTAACTGTTGCCAGAGGGGTTATAAGGCATTACCTAACAAGTCGTAGCAACCACTCAAACATAGGCATACAATTATCATATACGAAACCATAAAATTTTCTAATCAAAAAGATAAATAATAAACATATCAAAAGATCTTTCAAATATGACTAAATACGAAATTAATAAATGAGAGAATAGTAAAATGAATTTTACAAATATGAACTTATACCAAATATACATATAGCAACCGATCTAGTCAAGGTTTTCATACCTGCAATTTAATAAACATACGAAATTAAGAATACATAATCATTCCCCAAACTCCAATCGGCCTTTGCATCCTAAAAAAAAATTTATTAACCATTTATACCAAAACCCAATTTAAGCCAAATTCACTGTTCATTTGGATTATTTTCTTAGCAATCATTTTAGCTACCATTTTAACTAGTCAAAATAGAACTCTTGCAAGCATTTCTTTCTTAATAATTATTGGGTCATTTTACGTAATATAACCACTCTCAATATACCTAATACTCAAGCTTATGATTTTATGACAACTTTATTAATCTAAACAAAGTATACGTATATACTAATGCATAATTCAATCCAAAAATCTATGCACTTTATTTCAACAAAACATAACAAACCACATATGATCATTCAATACTCAAATCAAGCCATAAAATCACATACTACGCACATATATAACATATAAGTTACTTTCAATAAAGATTTGCACCTTGACCAAATAAACACAACCATTAACGTTATAATCAAGCGATTCTCGCAAGGCTGCATATATATATCCATACAACCATTAACATTATAATCAAACATTGTCCAGCCTATACATGCCAAAAGTTGGGTTTTAAACATTAATACCAAAGCAGTAGATAGTGTGATGAGATTGCTGACGATTCTCGAGCTTGTAACTTGATTCAAAAGTCTTTAAAACAAAGAATCATAACACCCGAAGTAAGCTTTTATAGCTTAGTAAGTCTTAAGCAAATAAACAATTTATAAACATAAATCAACCCATAATTTTAAGCGAATTTTCATTATTAATTCAATCATTTTATTTCAACTAGCAATAGACATAATTAATGTCATTATATGTTCAATCCCATTAGACTGAATACTCACCTCATAATTATAACATTAAAGCTCACATCTAATACAATTTATCATGAACACCATATGTATGATATATCATATAATTAAGTTCAAAATTCATAATATAATATCTCAATTGTATAACTTAACACACAATACCGAATGCATCAATTCTAATATGCACCTGTTCAAAACACATTTTCCAAGTTGTACCAATTGATCATTGATAACCGAATATCTCCACATGCTTCATTCGCAAAAATGCACATTTGATAATAGATATTGAAACACATACATACCTTATTTCAGGTAATTAATAATCCAATTCATCCCAAACCTTTATGCTCATTTAACTCATTAGATTGCACATCGGCACAAAACCTCCTAGGTTTAAAGCTTAATATGATTTACCGGCACAAGACCTGCTAGGCGAAAAGCCTAGTTTAATTCACTGGAACGAGGCCTACTAGGCATGGAGCCCGATTTTATTCACTGGCACGAGGCCTGATAGGTACAGAACCTGATTTATTTCACTGGCATAAAGCCTGCTAGGCGTGGAGCCTGAGTATACAAAATACATAGTTCATACTTTCACATTTTAAATCATTAACATTCATACTATTCTATGCTGACCATGCTATCATTCATATGTCGAAACACTAGTAAAAATCATTGCTAGATCAACTCTCCAATCCAATTCATAATCGGCAAATGTAAATATATCATGGCTAAACAACTTGCTAATTTAATTCACCTTCGACAAATACCGTTGTACCATAGCTAAACAATTCAATTCACATTCGGCAATGGTTATAATAATATCTAATATTTCAATTCAGCACTTATATTTTTCATTTTTCTTCAAGTTAAGTACATCCAATAGCTTATAGACTTACCTCGAATAACGCGAACGGTAAAATCGACTACTCTGCTAGTTTTGTTTTCCCCCGGTCCGGATCTGATTTCTTTTGTTCTTGAGCTATACAATTTCAAATAATACCCATTCAAGCTCAATTTCATTCAAATTAATCCAAGAACATATAATTGAATAAGTTACCATTTTTTCTCACTATTTCATATTTTAACAATTTAATCTAAAGATTCACAAAACTCAAAGTAAACACAATTTGCCCTTACTAAGCTTAGGCTGAATATTCACTAGCTTCATACAAGTCCTCACAATAAATTTATTTCACAATCTAGTCCCTCTATTTACCATTTTTGCAATTAAGCCCTAAATATTCAAAATCACATAAAATCCCAATACAAAATATGTTCATCTAACATCTATCTTTTATTTTCTAACATCAAACATCAAATTCACAAGCTTTTCATTCATGGCCGAATACAAAAACCTCAACCATTTCAAAAAAAAAAATTAAATCATGGGTCTTGAAGATAACTAAGCAACTGTCTCAAAAACATAAAAATTACTAAAAACCAAACTCAAACATACCTTGGATTAAGCTTGAGAAAGAGCCGAATATCACTAAGCTTAAGTTTCTTTTCTTTCCGTTTTATTTTCGGTCATGCATGAGAGAAAAAAATGACATTATTTTTGTTTTATTTTATGCTTATCCTTTAACATAATATTCTTTTACTAAATTAACCTTATAACTTAATTATATAAACATCACATAATACACCCTTGCCGTCCTTTCATTTAATTTATGGCATACTTGCCACTTTAAACCTCAACATTAAAAAGGCATTGCAATTCAACCCTTTTCGAAATGACATGCTTGTTATCCATTTGATGCAATCTAATCCTTTTTAGATAGTCGAGCAATCAAACAATATAATTAATTCACGAAAATTCTACAAACATTAATTCACATATATTAAATCATAGAAATTAAATTTAAAAAAATATATATTTATTATTATTTTTTTAATTTTAATTTTTAATTTAATTTTTTATAAACTCGGATTGGTGGTCTCGAAACCACTATTCCGCTTAGGGCCAAAATTAGGCTATCACAACGCCATACAGACTATTTACTACTATACGCCAAAACTTTAGACTCGTTAGATTTGATGTGCTACAACTCTCCTCTCCTTAACAAAAATTCATTCTCGAAATTTCTAACTTTGAGAATAATTCCAAATATGTATGATAACTAATTGATCATGCCAGACACGTATCATGAGTTGGGTGAATTTGAAATTTGGCGATAACCAGCGTGAATTTAAACGTTAGAGAGTTACCTTTTTTTATAGATGTCCTGATTATATTAGAGAACCTGAATAGTTTCCACGAAATAAACTTCTTGCACAAGTTTACTTCTATAAAACAAAGGCTCAAAAATTTTCATCAACACTTCTGCTAAATCTTTTAAATCACCAATTTCTTTTTTGCTCGAACTTTCTCTCTTCATTGTCTTCAATCCTAGATTTTTTAGAGATAATCTTTTCTTTTCTTCACTTTCTTTATTTTTCCTATTTACATATAAAGATGTCTAGAACAAACACACGAGGTAGGGGCCAAAACTAGGGCAACTAAAATAGTACTCCCAGAAATCCCTTTACTTTCGAACCTTAAGACCCCGATGGTACTCCTCCAGACATATTAACTCCTTTATACGAATTTAATACCACTCAAGAAGAAATACATAACTATTTAGGAGTTCGAAGCATTCGACACCCTAATTTTGTCTATGATTTCAAACAACCACCCATGTGTTGTTTAAATGACAATACCCAAGTTTCATCCTTCTACTGGTTTTACTAGAAGTTGGCTTTCACTTACCCTGCATCCATTCTTTTGCTCAGTTTTAATGGAGTATGGCATCACATTAGGACAACTATTAGCCTTATCCTGGTGGACTCTAATAGCCTATTTCATCTATTGTTGTATGCGTAATGAACCACCACTCTTAGGAGTTTTCCAAAAATTCTACCAATCAAAGATTACAACGCAAGGGGCTGGTGTTGGAAATGCCCACCTCAGTGTTCAATAAAGCAATGATCCAATCATTCAAAATAATATTTCTAATCTGCATTGGAAGAAGGAAAAGTTCGTAAGAGTAATTTGCAGATTTGAAAGTGGTTTTGGTTTTCCCACTTGTTAGCTTCTTCCTCGAGAATCTATTTCACCCACAGTCAACATATTGATTTTGATGAAGGGGTAGACACTTGAACTAGTGGAGTTAGTTATAGTTAGGAATGTTTATCAGTACTGTTTACAAAACTAAAGCGCCAATAGTCGCTAGAATACTGACCTCATCAGTTTGTAGGTGTTATACATACTCGGGGTAAAAATACTGATACTTTTATACTTGTATCGATAGTTTTTTGGTTTCAATCTTTTGAAGGAAAAAAGAATGATGATTTGGTACAATTTTCTAATCGGTATCGATACCATCAAAGGAGTATCGATACCTACGTGAGTTTTTTGAGATTTCTATTAAGTGGTCTCTAAGCATGTTTATTTCTTAATACAAGCTTTTAAAAAGTATGTTTACCATAATTTAATGTCACCTAGGGTATTCTTGGCTTGGAATCTCTATAATTGTTCGAATTTGATGACGTTTGCATGCTAATGAATCATTTTGTAATGTGATGTTGTAACGGTGGTGTAGCATCTTGTTACTTGGGCTCGACAACTAGGTCGGGTATAGGGTGTTATAAAGTCTCTTCTTAGATCCCTGAAGCAATAACAAATCTTGTAAGTACGAAGTATTTAGTAAGCTCATTATAAAAATACATTGGTAGATACTTTGCAATCTTGCATAAACTACTAGATGCCAATTATTCTGTAACATTTATTTTGGTGAATACCACCACAGTTTACCATTCTTTTACATGCCAGCTATCATGTTCTTGTCATACTTAATCTTCCTCCTTACAAATGTTTCATAAATCTCTTGTCCTATAATAATTTCTTAACAGAACATATCTTCAAAAACCACTGCCAAAAATCTATGCCTTAACTCATACACTTATTTCAAATAGTTGTTCACTAACATTTATCACGTGCGAATACATATATGTTTGGGGAATACTTATGAAGAATTTGATACCATCAATTCATACTCAGACATACCCTGACTCAGTACTACACATATCTATATTGATAAATCATAGCATAGACCATTTTGACAAATTCCATATCATTTTATATCAAAATCCCATAACTCAAGATAACATTAATTCAGATTCAGAACAATTCTAGAAAAAGCTACAATACCCCTCACTTTCCATATTTACAGATTATCATAATGAATACTCTTTTTAACATACAGATACACATCTCATTTTCATGGAACCTCTTAAGACTTATTCACCCTAACTCAGAACATATCAATACCTCCTTTTAGCCATACTTATTACATAACTAAAAGAATTTATTCCTATCTTACCATAGAGAAAGACTTTCAGACTCAAATCATATAAGACATTCCAATAGTTTACACCACGTAGACCTAACAGAGCACACCATACATATAATCATATAGAATCTCTTGTTTACTATTCTAGGAAGCTTCACAGAACACATCAGAGGTAAACAAACGATATATTAAATGCACCATAACTCCTTATTACACGCTTTGCAACAATCTAATTAGAGGACACCACAAAGGTGATCCATATAGAGTATGCCACAAAGCCTAATAGTGGCATCCCAAAACTGTCGTAAACGCAATATGGATTTTCCTAAACTCAAATTGAATTAGGTTTGCCCATCATTGCTGTAATAGCCTGAAATTGGGCCTAGTCGAAATAGTGATTTCGAAATCACTTCCCAAGGTTTAAGAAAATTATTTTAGTGTTAATTTATGTGTTGTAGTATTTTTATAAGTATGCACAAAAAAATTTTGGTGAATTCATTTACGCGATTGAGGGCTTAATCGCATAAAGGCCAAAAGTTGTATTTTATTAGTTAAAGGTGTTAAATAGATTGAGAATCAAAGTTTGGGGTTTTAAAAGGCAGATAGCCCTTCTCTCTTAAGGTGTCCGGTCGTAGGAGAATTATAGGGACAAGGAAAATTTTTAGAAGTCAAATTTTGTTGGGGTTAGGTGACCTATTTGACTAGTTTTGGATTAAAAATATTAAGGCTTCATTTTCTTTTCATCTCCTTCATCTTTCCACCGAAATATTAATCAAGAAAGGGGTTTTAGAAGCTTGAAATTTTTTAGCAACCTTTAGCCCTTAAAGGTAAGTGATTTTAAGATCTTTTCTCAAAAATTTTTGTATTTTTGAGACCATTGTAGCATGAGCTACAAAATGAGGGGACTATTTTGTATTTTAGATGAAAGTTTAAAACTTGGACATGAATGTATGAATGATATTTTCTAGGACTTTAAGGAGGAAAATGAATGTAGGTTGCTTGATAAACAACTTTTGTAAATGGGTGTTCAAAGAAAACACCTATATTGGACTAGATTGTAAAGTTGATAAATGATTGATAATTGTGTGTAAAAATAAGAATTTTGGGTTGCCATAAGAGTGAAAAGAGTTTGGTTAGGCTTGGTTAATAAGGAAACTCGATAAAAATTAATTTCTGAGCCTAGGGGTAAAATGGTCATTTTACAAAAGTCTAGGGGCAAAATGGTCATTCTGCAAAATTGTGAATTTTGGATTGCTTAGATTCATTTAGTGATTAAATTAGCGAATCTTTATTTATTATAGATCAAGACCAACAAAATTCGGACCTGGATCGGAGGCTAAGTTAACAGATTAAATCTGATTGAATTACTACATTTTGTGTACCGAGGTAAGTGGGGTGTAAATATTAAAAAAATCTACCTATTACATATTCATTTATGTATTTATACTACATGAGATATTAATTGTATCTATGAAACGAGAATGAAATGTCATAATGGTAATTTCCTGATGGAACTGTTGGGATAGATTGGATAATTGGGCTACGAGACTAAAGGAGATGAGTTTAATGCCATTATAAGCCCATGTCGAGGAGATGGCATTGGCAATGAGTTTAATGCCATTGTAAGCCCATGTCGAGGACATGGCATTGGCGATGAGTTTAATGCCATTGTAAGACCATGTCGAGGACATGGCATTGGCGATGAGATGATAGCCATTGTAAGACCATGTCCAGGACATGTCATCGACGCTTAACCCACGTTTGAAGCCATCGAGTATCCTCTTCTATTCTACTAAGTTCCATGGGAAAAGATTTTATGGCTGAATAATTTTGTAAAAGAAGTAATGACCTTGTTGTGAGTGGTACATGTACCTATGTATATATATCATGTATAAGATACAAGCTCGATCATATATTGTATGATTAGTAAGGAAAATATGATGAGTAAGTTATGTTCATAATCACTCATGTTGTGTAAGGATTTTAAGAATGTTAATTTATGACATTCAGTTGTTAGTATTTGCATTCTACTTACTAAGCTTTATGCTTATCCCCTCTCCTTTCCATTTTTCCTTATAGTGCCGCCTAAGTAATTTGAGGATCCAAGGGACGTCGGAGGCATCGTTCACACTATCAATTGAAGCACTTGGTATAGTCTTATTTTTGTGTTTTGGATAATGGCATGTATAGGTCTTTTTGGTCATTTTGGCATATAATACTCTAGTCAGCCAATTGTATTGGCCATTTATTTCATAAAGATCATTTTGTAAATGGCCATTGGAATTGGCCAAAAGAATTGTTGTAGTTACTTTTAATGAAATGAGAATGAGTTCATGGAAATTGTAAATGGTTGTTTAGATTATTTGTGCATGCACATTATATGAGATGTAGATAGATTGGTATATGTGACTAAGTTGGAATGTCAATTTATGGCCATTGGTTAAGTATGATAGTCTTGATATGTTGGCTTTGTATTAGTCTTGTTCTAGGGTGGCAAAGAGGCTTGGTAAATAACCTATTTTTTCCACATGGGTAGGCACACGAGTGTGTACCTAGGCCGTGTGTCACGGGCATGTGACTAGGCCGTGTGTCCCCTGCACCTTGCATGGATAGAATTAAATGCCCATCAGTGTTCCACACGGGCATGAGACACGGCCATGTGTCTCAACCGTGTGAGAGACAAGGGCTGAGCACACAGGCGTGTGCCCTGACCGTGTGTCTGCTAACGTCAAAAACAAAATGTCAAGGTTATCTTACACGGGCTGCGACACGAGCGTGTCATGGCCATGTAAGAGACAAGGGCTGGGCACACAGGCTTGGTTCAAGCTGTGTGAAAACCCCTGTAGGTTAAATGTTAGAAATTAAATCCGCACGGACAAGGGGCACGGGCGTGTCCCTAGATTGCTTAGGCTATGTGAGGTACACGGGCCATTAGCACGGCCATGTCTTGAGGCCACACGGGTAACATGTGCCCTGTTTTTAATGGTATTTCTTAGAAGTTTTCTAAGTGCCCGAAACGGTTTCGAGTTGCTTCCAAATAGTGTTTTAGGCCTCGTAGGCCCATGTGAAGGACCGAAGAGCCATGTTTGAAAAAATTTTAAATTGGGACGTATTTTGGTGGTTTAAGATTGAAATTGCATGTGTTTTAGTAAAGTAACGCCTCGTACCCTATTCCGACGTTGGATACGAGTAAGGGGTGTTACAATCGCCCTAGGACATGCAGAGAATCCCATTAGATAAAATCTCATTCAACTGTTCTTTTTCGGAATATGCCATGGCCATGGACTTGATCCTTCAGAGTTTCATATCAGAGTTCGTGTTTACTATCTTAACGGACTACCTTTGTAATAGCCCAACTTTTAGTGACGTCGAAAATAGTGGTTCGAGACCACCGAATTTGACAAATCTCGAGACCACCGAATCTGACAAATAAACTCGTAGATTATATTATTTAATATTTATGAGCCAAATGCAACTTTTAAAAGATTTTTGAAATAATAAATTAAGTTTTATAAAGATTTATTTGGTCAAGAAATTGAGAAAAAGAGGTATCGAAACCTCGGTGTTATAAATCGAGCCATAAATATTTTATGAATATTTATAGAGTTTTAATAAGGTAGTATTAAAATTTTGTTAGAAAATTTTGACATTTGGTTGGTTAATTAAATAAAAAGGACTAAATTGCAATAGTGAGAAAAGTTTTGTTGCCTAATAGTAAATACTCAAAATTTGAAAGGTTAAAGTGTAAATATGAAGAAGTTGAAGGACTAATAGTGCAAATATTTTAAGGGTAGAATGATCTAGAAACTAAGAAAAATTGATGAATTAGGACCAAATTGAATAAGTTAAAAATTATGAGGGACTAAATTGCAATTTTACCAAATTAAGTGATGACACAAGAATGGAATTTTAAAAGATCACAAAGGGAAAAATAGTCAATTGAAAGAGAGAGAAATCTAAAAAGTAATGATGATGTTGGTGATATTTTATAATTATTTAATTAGATAATTATTATTTATTTAATATTTTAATAAGATATTTTATTATTGTATTATTTTATTTAGTGTGTATATATATATATATATATGTGTGTGTGTGTGTGTGTGAGTGTGTGTATGGAAAAAAGGGGGGAAGAAGAACAAAAGCAGAAATGGAAAAAGGAAGGGAGAAAAGAGAAAGAAAAAGAAAAGCGGAAACTAGAATTTTGAAGCTTCAAGTTTTAATAGGTAAGTCAATCAAGTCATTTTCTTTTAATTTTGATATCTTAGAAGCTTTAGAATAAGGTTTTGATGAAATTAAGTTGACATATTGGAAGTTTATGGTTTTCAAGTATAGTTTATGTTGAACTAAAAGATGAATTAGGGACTTAATTGAATGAATTTCAAGTTAGAATTGATGAAAGGATTGAATTGAGAAATAAGTTATAAGAAACAGTTTTGGATAGCAGCAGTAGCCTAACTTTGAAAAATCACCAAAAATGGTAGAAATTGAATTAGAAGTTGAGTGAATATGGAATTAAAGCTTATTGAGTCTATTTTCATATAAAAAAACAGAGAAAGTAAAGGAATTCTGTATTCTGAGATATTTATATTTTTGTAAGACTGATTTAGAATGATTTCGAGATCCTCTATTCTGACTTGGAAAAATCATTAAAAATTGTAGAAAAATAATTTTTGGATATAATTTATATGTTTAGATTCCTTAATGAGTCTATTTTTATAAGAAATAAATGAGAATATTATTTGAATTCTGTACAAGGAAATAATTAAATTTTAGCGAAGAGTGGTCAGAATTGTCTAACAGCGAAACAGGGGAGAATTTAATGAATAAACTATACTAATTGGCTAAACCAAAAATTCTGAAAATTTTATGGTAAGAAGATATGTGAATTTAGTTTTAGAAAAATTTAACGAATCTTAATTTGGAGTTCTGTAGCTCAGGATAAAAATAATTTAGTGACTATGACACAGATGGACAGCTTGAATATGCACATAAGTAAATAGTGGAAATTAAAGATAAAGTTACTTACAAGTGTATTATTTATACTAAGGATGTGGATGGAGAGGAGGAGGAAAAAAATATATGAATGACTTGTGTATAAATTGATCACATGCCCGCTTATAATCAATAAATGTTGAATTGGAAATGAGATAATGTTTTATTTGGAATATTTATTATGAAATTGTGATTATCGTTATAATACAAAAATCGAACTTGTGAGTTGATATGGCTAAATTTTAGTGAAGGTTGAAATTGGACTCAATAAATGATTTGTCAATTTAGATTGTGATTGGCAGGAAGAGTTAATGAATTGCATGCTTATAAATTATTACACATATTTGTCTGAAATACAAGAAAATGATGGTAAATGATACATGAAAATATGAGACTATGATATATAAACATGGAATATGTTTGATGAATGAGTTCATTTGTGATTATATATATTTGTACACCTTGAGTATACTATATGTATGAATTGGTATTTCCAATGAATTAATGAGAAAAGTTCTAATATGAAATAGTCTGAGTTTGAAATGAAATTTTATGAAACGTACTTAAATACACTAATACGTCTTTTATATGTTATTTGAGTTCATGATGAGGGAAGTAAATTTGTATGTAAGTAGTGTATCATTTTTAATTACATTTTCATAATTTGATAAAATTTATGAAATAATGCTGAATATTTGATGTAATTGACAAAGTATCGGAAAGTAAGACAATTTCCCGGTTGAACATTAGGAATAGAAAATGGATATGAGGGACCTCTATGGAAATCTAAGTGATAAAGTCCATGGCATCTAAGTGAAATAAGTCCATGGCATTGTGTTAAATGCGATTAGCTCAAGAACAAACCTATGTGATTTATGTGAAATGAAGTAGTTTTGGCTACAAATGTGGCACATGTGAAATGTCCCGATGTACCCATTATTATTCCGATGTGTTCAACGGGAATTGAATTAAAATGACTAAGTAAAAATGAATGTGATTATGATGATGATAATATTTCGAATGGTTTAATGAATAATGTTCCGACATGGAATAATTTGAGCATGAGATAATTAAGTATGAAATTAAACTTGAAATACATGTAAATCATATTTATTTGATATATTAAAATACGACATGGAAAATACATATATGTGAAACTTACCAGATAATTATGCATATTCAGGATTATGAATTGTTACACGAAATTCATGAAAAATAATGGTACATGAAATATTGATACAATAAATTGAATGATTTATGTTTATGATGAAACAACAAGAGAATGATATACATCATGATATGTAAATATGTGACTATCTCTAATACGTGATATATGAAAATTATGTAAATTGTGATGAGTAATAAACTCAAACGTAATATGTTGATACAATAAGTTTATCAATGTTGAATTTATAGGAAATATGATCAAGTATATTAACAAGTGTTATTGTTGTTATTGTTGACGTTTAGACAAGTGTCTAATTACTGGTTAAATGGTAAATTGTTTATTATATGATGCGTTGAAAAGGTAAGTACTCAAAACTTGCCTTCTTAATGGCTTATAGTTTCCAAGAGAAATATTAATAAATACCTTGCAATCACAATTATCCGGCTTGGCTATTTAGTTTATTTCTAACCAAGATACTTAAAATCTAATTAGCATAGTATTTCAGACAAATCAAGCGTACTATACCTTTGACGAATACTTATTCCATACTTACCATTTATCTCCTAACACAAACTTCAGATTAATATAACAAAATATCATGAAATCATTTTTTTAATAACTCAAGTTATAGTTACTAAAAGCCTACACATATACACCAAAATAATCATTTGGCCAGATAACACTACTCTAGACAGACTATTTATTGCTATACATGAAAACTTTAGACCTGGCAAATCTGGGATGATGCATTACATTTTACTTCAAAATTTACTTATCAAGTTCAGATATAATTTTTCGCTCCATAATATAGACAAAGTTCCTAGAATAAGATTGTACGGTTTATTAGAGAAATTTAAGATGTTACAACAACATAATTTACAAAGCATCAATTTTTACAATCTCATTCTTATCACTTTGCTTTATCACTTCATAACAACATGCTTATTTTAACAACATTTCACATTTTAACATATTTAAAGTCTAATATTTATTTTCTTCTAACTATTTTCACCATTCAACAAGTTGAGATTCCATGAGTAATTACCTCTTTACATGAACCAAAAATAAACTAAACTTCCTTAACAAGATTTTAACTAAACATATTCATAAAGCATATTCGCCCAAAGTGAAGTGTTGTAATACATGCACCTTGCATGCTATGGATGACTATACATAATGGACTTTACAAGTGCTTTACAAAATTTATGTATTCATATGATACATTATATGAATCACTCCTTTTCTATTAATGATATTCATTTATATGTCATGCTACATTATGAAATGTAACATTTTATCTATGTATTTATTACTAGGAGTCCTATAAAAGGCCATACTTCACCCCACAAGAATAGATGAAAGATTCTAGCAATCAGTTCTCGAATAACTAGAATTAAGAATATATTTTTTTATATTTCTCTACTTTTTTCCCTTTTGTTTACAATAATCACTTTATTTTATTCTCAAAGTAGAAAATATAAACAATAATAATGAGCAAAGACAACATTATTAAAAACACAGCTTGTAAGTAAAATTAATCAATTATTAAAAATGTTCACCTCGATCTATTCTTTCCAAACACGTTGGTTTGATTAAAAAGAAAATGTCTATTAGTAAATATTTTTTATTTCTGAAGTTTCTAAGTCACTGAAATCTTAATATATTCTTAGAGAATAAAATAAACTCACAGATAAGATTTTTAAGATTGTGCGAGACAGAGAACAAAATTTACAGTTGGTTGATGAGAATTATTTAATGAATTTTTCTTAATGTTTGAAACTTGAGGTAATTTCTTTTAAAAAAAAAAAATCTATGGGAAAACGCATTTCTAAACTTTTATTTCCTAAAGGAACCGAATAAAATTACATCGATGGCGATGATCTTTATTCTATTAAATGCCGCCATTAAAGCTTCATATTCATAACTCCAACACTACCAATTTCATTTCCCAAAGCTTCCAGAATCCACATGTTTTTCAACATATCTTCTCCAATGGCTTCAACAATCTCCACTTCCGCTTCAAATTTCGATGAGCTTCGATGGGTTATCAACATCCGTCGTTCCCTAGCTGAAGAAATCGAAGAAGAAACCGAAGTCCCCGTTTCCATTTTCAACGTTCCCAAAACCCTCATGTTAACTGATCCTGAATCATATATCCCTCAAATGGTTGCTCTTGGTCCTTACCATTATTCCCGTCCCGAACTCCATGAGATGGAAAGATACAAACTTGCAGCAGCCAAAAGAACCCAGAAACATCTCCACCGTGTAAAATTCAATACTCTTGTTGACAACTTGATGATATTTGAACCCCAGATTCGAGCATGTTATCATAAGTATCTGCATTTCAATGGTGAAACGTTAGCTTGGATGATGGCCATCGATGCTTCTTTCTTGCTCGAGTTTCTACAGATCTATGGTCTCGAAGGGAAGACTCTTTCCAGAGTTTCATCGCGGATGTCACATTTGGTCGATTATGCCGGAAGGAAATCCGCTCACAATTCAATTCTTAGAGATATTGTGATGCTTGAGAATCAAATCCCTTTGTTTATTCTTCTAAAGGTGCTTGAAATCCAATACTCGTCACTGGAACTGGCTCATGATTTGTTAGCTTCGATGTTAAAGGGACTATCTAAAGAGCTCTCCCCTTTGAAAGCCACAGATAACTTGCCCAAGATCGATATCTCAAACCGTGCCCATGTTTTGGACTTCCTTCACTACATGGTCGTCCCCATGGTCGATGAAGAACAGTCTGAAACAAACGAACCAGAAGATCACAAAGAAGACCAAGACCATAAAACAAGTGATTCCCAATTTCCAAGTTATCTACCGAATGAGTTATGGAATCTGGTCTCGAAAATAAAGAAAGGTCTATCAAGAAACATCAAAGCTTTGCTGCTATCGAGACCTGTTAGAGTCTTGCTTACATTGCCTTGGAAAATCGTCTCTAATCTCCCTGGATTTTCAATGCTGAAGCAACTAATTGAATATTTGTTCTTCTCACAAGGCAAGGAAGACGAAAAACCAGAAAACAGTTCTTGCCTAAACAAGCCCCCGCTGGCGGAGGAGATCGCCATACCCTCCGTTGTGGACCTTGGTAAATCAGGAGTCCGTTTTATACCCACCAATGGGAACATTTCCAGTATTAAATTTGACCCCGATACTTCCACGTTCCATCTTCCGACTGTCGCCTTAGACATTAACACAAAGGTTGTGTTAAGGAATTTGGTGGCATACGAAACATCAAACGCATCGGGGCCTTTGGTTTTCACACGCTACACTGAATTAATGAACGGAATCATCGATACCAAGGAAGATGTGAAGTTACTGAGTGAAAATGGGATAATTGTGAACCATTTGAAGAGTGATGAAGAGGCTGCTGAGTTATGGAATGGGATGAGTAAATCCATTAGATTGACCAAAGTCGGGTTCTTGGATAAAGTGATTGAAGATGTTAACAAGTATCATAATTGCAGATGGAATGTTAAAGCCAGGAAATTCTTTGAACAATATGTATATGCTTCCTGGCAGTTTTTAACATTGTTGGCTGCAATTATGCTTCTGATTTTGTTGGCATTTCAGGCCTTTTGCTCCGTTTATAGCTGCTCTAGACTATTACGAATACACAACTCATAACTGATTTTTTTTTTTTTAATGAAATTATACCCCACAAATATTCAGATATGGATACCTGAGTATAATTCGATAAATATATATGGAATATCTTAAAAATTGAATACATCCGTATTAACGCATTCGTATTCCATACTAACCAACTAATATTATGCTGCACTTCTTCCACCTTTAGTTCAAAGTGTGCCCAACATGTATTTCGGATTAATAAAAAAAGAAAAACAGAAAAATTACAGTATAATAGATTCGGCAAAGACATCATTTATTTTATCAGATTGAAAAAAAGCTATAATTTTTGTTTGAGGCTTATTGAAACTTTTTTCTATTCTTATTGATTGTTTAATTGAACATTGCTGTTTGGAGTGAGGCTTTGATTTTGTTAGAGTCGAAACGACTTGGCAAAGGCTGCAATTCTAGCTTTCTACAGTGTTCTACAAGACTGCCTATAAACTGGCAAAAGGCAGGATGCCAAGAAGCTACTTCAAAACTTATCAATGAATAGATAAAAGGTAAATATACATTTTGGTGGCTGAACTTAGCTTCGACGTTTAATTTGATTCCTAAGCTTTCCTTTTTTTTTTTTTTTAACCATGTACCTAAACATGGCCTTAAGGTTCAATGTGGTAATTAAATTTTTGTTTGTCCAATTAAGTACTTGAGCCCAAATTCTTTGTTCAAATTGGAACTTAAACTTTGTTTCATAGTTCAAATTGGTTCAAATAACTAACCGATTGTAAGTACTAATTTGGACCAAAAAGCCAAATTTAGGTACCAATTTGAACTAAGAAATTAATTTCAAGTACCTAATTGGGGAAAAAAAACCAAATTAGACCTTGAAGCTAAGTTTAGGTGCTGACATGTATATTTATCCCAAATAAAATATAAGTATAAAACGGAGATGCGGCAACAATAAGTTCCTGGAAGGCTCCCCATGTCGCCACGCCCCTTCTTCAAATTAAGCCATGCACGCCTCTTCCCTTTTTTTTTTATTTATTTGTTTATATTTTTATTACTCATTTCTTAATTTTTATATTAATTGTAGGATTATAGTAAAAATTAAAAATAAGAAATTGAAATAAGAAATTAAATCAATTCATTACTTTATATTATAAAAATATAAAAATAAAAGTAATTGAATATCCCCTTATGCTAATAAGTTGATTTTTGACAAAATCGTCTACGTCATTAAACCAAGAGTAATTAAAGATAAAATTAATTTTACCAATATTTTGACAAGATGGTTGTTGGATTAAAATTTAATATTTGTAATTTGTTTTTTTTAATTTATATTAACTGTAGGACTAAATTTGATAAAAAAAATAAGAATAATAAATTGTATTAAGAATTTAAAGAAATTAAATTGATTTATTATTTTTATTTATAAAATAAAAAAATAAAAAGAGTCAAAAAGTCTCTCCTGCTATTTTATTTTTTTTGCCAAATTCCCTCATGCTAGTTTAATAGGTTGAGTTTTGATAATATGGCTCCTGAATTAAATTTATAAAATTAAATTAAATAATTAACTATCTTAAATTAAATTTGCAATATTAAACCAGGCGCAATTAGAAGAGCGGATCTTCGGTCCTAACGTATGAAATTTGATCAGAATTTTTCTTGAGAGTTTTTACTATGTAATAAATAAAGTTCAAACACAAGTAAAATAAAATTATAAATTTATGTTTAAGAAATTACAAAATAAAATCCCATCGTTAGAAAGTATAGTAGACGAAGAATTCGAAAGAAACATCTTTGGCAAATATATATGTTTGGACTGAAGAATCACTTATCGTAATTACACGGATTTTATCGTAATTATATGTTGCAAATTTAATTCAGTATAAATTATTATTTTATTTAAGAAATTCATCTTATACACTGTCTGTGAAATTTTAAACTCTAATCTGTTTAAGAGTATGACTTGTGTTATATAAAGTATAGTAAAAATGTATATATAAATCGAACATTTGTCGTACTTTTAATCATACTTTTAAAATTTAAGAACTATACAAATCGTGCATTAAATAATTACTCGTAGTTTAATGTTATAGATTTAATTCAACAACCATCAAAACTTAACTTATTTAATACATGAGGTAATTTTCCACTATTTTTATTTTTATATTTTACCATTAAAAATAGTCAATTAAGTTAATTTCTGATTTATTATTCTAATTTATTATTTTTACCAATTTTAGTTCTATAATTAATATGAATTAAAAAATTACAAAAATATAAAGGAAAAGATAAAAGAAAAAGAAATAAGAAGAAGAAAGCCGCGTGGCTTAATATAATGAAGGGGACACACATGGGGAGCATGGAGAGGGGTAGAAGATTTTTGTTCCTCTACGAAGTCGCAAATTTCATAGATAGCAGGGGAGAATTTAAGGGTTGGGAGAGACCCTCCCTCTAAAATGTAAAATTGTTATTTAAGTCTTTAAAATTTTTTAAAAATTTTAAATTGGTAAATATAAAATTATACTTTAGTTCTCTTAAAATTATAAAAATTTAATTTAATTTTTTAAAAATTATAAAGATATAAACTATAAAAAATTAAAATTTTATCCAGCCCCTTACAAATTTGTTCTGGCTTCGCCCCTGATAGATAGTGGGATATAGAAATCACACACACACACATATATATATATATATATATATATAATGATAATAGTGATTATATATTTTTGTTTACTATTCTAAGTTGAAATTAAAAACGATCTAATTTGATTAATATTTATTAGACTTTAATTACTAAATAAAGCATAGTTCAAATATGAGTAGATATTCTAGTAACTAATTTCTAATTGATGATGGGCTAATTATAAATTAGATTTAATGTGCAAAAGTTATATATTAGTGTTATGGTCCTCAAATTACACATATATAACTTTTCTCACATCCCATCTTCAAAAAAGAAAGAGTCACATTCTCTAAATTACTTGTGTTAATTTGGAAGATCAAAACTATAATATTTGAAGATTTCAAGAAATTAATGGATTTAGATACGCTTTTGCATCTAGTTTTATTATTGGCTTATTCTTGATGATTTTACATTATAGATCCTGATTTGTTAAGTTTCAGTTGTTGACGTATTCCTAGAATTTTATGTAGAACTCTTTGAGATAAATAGTCTTTTTTGTGCAATTCAAAATGTGAAGTAAGTCTTCGTATCTTATTAGTGAAACTAACTATTTGAAATTCAACATAAGCTTATTTTCTTTTTTTTTTTTTCTTGAAAACTAACTAAGATGAATGAATTTTTTACCATAAACCAAAAAGTTTCCCCCCTTTTTTTGAATGTGAAATTTACTGATCAGTAATAATAATACCAATGTACACCATGATTTTAAGTTCGTTATGACCTTTATCATTTTTTCAAATAAAATTAATCAATTTGGGTTTCAATTTGATTCATATAGGGATACAAAAGAGAGAGAGATTTCTACAAAAGAGAAAATTTGAGAGTTGGAATAAGAGTATTTTTTTTTGAGTTCATTTGTCGATCTAATTCATATGTATGTCATTAAATTAGTATCGTCTATTAGAATAAAATGTTTCATATATCTGGCAGTATACATACATAATATAGGGGAAAATGTACCATCAACGAATTTTCAGACACAGATACATATGGATCCTTATCATACTGAAACAACTATTGTTATTAGTATTAAACCAATTTCTATTCATACAAGCTAAATCTTCTAATCGATAATTGGGCCAAAGAAAAAACTTTAATTTAATTAGTTTCTTTTTATCACTATCAAGGTGTTTGTTTTTAGTCAAAACTAGACCACAGTTTTTTACATTATTTAAAAATATTGCATTTCTATGCATACCATTTTTATCTCTTGAATTGAAAGAAATTTGAATTCGCATTTCTCATCGGGGGTTAGGGGATAAAATATTTCCAGGAACAAACAAATCATAATGATTTTTGCTTTATTTTTAGTCATTTTTTGATGTCTTGCAATAAATTCATAAAAATCATTTTTATCAGTATAGTTTTTTTCGATTCGTACAAGCTAAATCTTCTAATCGATAATTGGGCCAAAGAAAAAACTTTAATTTAATTAGTTTCTTTTTATCATTATCAAGATGTTTGTTTTTAGTCAAAACTGGACCACAGTTTTTTACATTATTTAAAAATATTGCATTTCTATGCATACCATTTTTATCTCTTGAATTGAAAGAAATTTGAATTCGCATTTCTCATCGGTGGTTAGGGGATAAAATATTTCCAGGAACAAACAAATCATAATGATTTTTATCTTTATTTTCAGTCATTTTTTGATGTCTTGCAATAAATTCATAAAAATCATTTTTATCAGTATAGTTTTTTTTCTAGGTATCTTTGATTAATTTGGTGTTTATTTTTATGAATCAACAAAATACTTATAGTTTGATATAGAATGAATTGTCTAGTTTTTGCCGACAGACGAACTAGATTGATAATCAATATTCTTTTTTCATTAATTCTCTAAGAGTTAAATCCTTCTGAATCATCAAAATATCTAGATTCAGTTCACCCCATTGAATAGATGATATAACAGTTTTGTTTGGATTTATCAGTCTAAGCAGGAGGTAATATACTTTGATATTATTGATTATTCTTTGATTTAAAGAATCAGCCCATCTCAATTCAAAATGCAAATATCTTTTTAGGAAGAAATCAAGCTCTGCTTTCATGTTGCTCTTGTATTACTTTTTCTTTCTACTTTTTTTGTCTAATTTATCATAATCTTCTTCAATATCTTTTTCTTGGTTTGAGAGAATAGATTTAAAATTTTCTTGTTTTTGTGCATATGATACAAGATGTAACAGCCAGAATTTGGGCTTAGTCAGAAAAGTGGTTTCGAAACCACTAACCCGAGGTCAGAGAAATTACTTTCAATATTATTTTAGGTGTTATAACATAATTATATAGGTGCATGAAAATTTTGGTGAATTAATTTTAGTGATTGTGAGCTTAATTGCGAAAAAGGACTAAATCACATAAATGGTAAAAGTTTTATTTTCCTAGCTAATTGTGTTAAATAGCTAGAGATCTTTAATTGGGGGCCTTTAATGAGCAAACACACCCATTTTATAAGGGTGGCAAGCTATAGGGACAAAAAAATTAGAAAGTCAAAATTTTAGGTGGAGTTGGTGACCTATTTTGACTAAAAATGAAAATTAAAACAAAAAAAAAAAAAATAGGCTTCATCTTTCTCTCTTCTTCTTCACTGAAAATACTCATTAAAATAAGGGTTTTGAGAGCTAAAAATTTCAGCCAATCTATCCTCTTCCAAGTAAGTAATTCTCATGGCCTTTCTTGATAATTTTTACATTTTTGGGACCCTTATAGCATGAGCTATCTATTGAGGGGATTATTTTGCAAAATGATAGAAAGCCTAGGGTTTTTGCCATGAAAGTGTTCATGTGGTTTGCTGAAATTTTATGGAATAAAATGAATCATAGTTGTTAAATAAACAACTTTTGTGAAAGGGTGTTCATGAAAAACATCTAAAACGGACCTAGTTGTAAAGTTGGAAAATTGTGTAGTAAATGCATGAAATAATAGAAATTGTGGGCTTCCATAAGAGTGAAAAGAATTCGGTTAGGCTTGGGTAATAAGGAAATTTGATAAAAATCAATTTTCGAGTCTAGGTGTAAAATAGTCATTTTGCCAAAGTCTAGGGGCAAAATGGTCATTTTGCCAATTTATGAATCTTGAATTGTCTAGATTTATATGATGATTAAATTAGTGCATTTTTATTATTTTAGATCAAGAATTATAAAATCTGAAACTAGACCGGAGGAAGGCCAAGCAAATGGACTAAATTGATAAGTCGATCACATTTTGTATACCGAGGTAAGTTGTGGGTAAATAATGCAACTTTTCTATAATTATGCATGAGAATATCTATTTTGCATAAAATGATTAATTGTGAATATGAGTTATACATGAGAGAATATATTTAGCATTAAAAGATAAATTATGATTTTGAGTAATGAAATGATGAGAATCTACGTGATAGAACCTAGTTGAACCTTAAGAATAGACTGGATATTCATGCCATGATTCTAGGGTCAACACGAGTGCTAGTGTAAGACCATGTCTAGGACATGGTATCGGCCTCGTTACTTGTCAATATAAGACCATGTCTGGGACATGACATTGACACTGATATGTGCTAGCCACTATAAGACTATGTCTGGGACATGGCATCAGCGTTGATACGAGTGCTAGTGTAAGACCATGTCTAGGACATGGCATTGGCCTCGACATGCAAACTAGTGTAAGACCATATCTGGGACATGGCATCGGCTCGGCTATGTGTCAGTGTAAGACCATGTATGGGACATGGCATCGGCACGGATAGAGGAGAGCCAGAGTAAGACCATGTCTAGGACATGGCGTCATCCTCGATGTATGAGAGTTAGTGTAATACCATGTTTGGGACATGGCATCAACTTGACATGTGAGCTAGTGTAAGACCATGTCTGGGACATGGCATCAGCTTGATACCCTTTGTATGAGGCTTATTAAATATCCTTTCATATTCTAAATGGTTCAACGGGAAATTTAAAGTTTGTATCAAGATCGAGAGATATTATGATGACCTTGTGAGTGGTGCAGGTACCTATATGAAATGTATGAAATGTGAGCTCGAAATTGTGTTGTATGATTAGTAAAAGATAAAAATGAGTAAGTTATGCTTGTAGCCATTCTTTTGTATCATGCACAAATTGTGATGTATTGAGAGCATGTTATAGCATTGTAATTTGTTATCATGTATTTACTTGCAACTTACTAAGCTTTATACTTACCCCCTCCTTTCCATTTTCTTATAGAGCCGCCTAATTAGCTCGTGGATCAATAGACATCGGAGTGTAATAGCCCGAATTAGGGCCAAGTCAGAATAGTAGTTTTGAGACCACAAATTCGAAGTAGAAAAATAATATTTCATATCATTATTAAGTTTATGGTATGCTTGCATGATAGTGAGAAAATTTCATGAAGGAAATTTTATGAAATAGTGATTAATTTGTTATTTAGGACTAAATTACAAAAGTTGCAAGATTGAGTTTCTAGAATGTTTAAGTATGAGATAGAATTAAAAAAATTATTAGAGGTCCTTATTTGGTAATTAGACCAATTTTTAGCACTATGGACAAAAATGCCCATGGAAGGGTAAAATTTTGAAGAAAGGCTATAAGGGCATTTTGGTCATTTGGTAAATTAATGAAATAAAAAGGGAAAAAGAAAGCAAAAAGTGTCCATCTTCTTCTTCCTAAGTGCCAAAATTTCCAAGCCCTCCATAGCTAGGGTTTCTTTCATTTTCAAGCTCCAAGTAAGTGACTCCAAGCCCCGTTTTTCATGTTTTTCGTATTTTTGAAATCCTCTTAGCTTAATCTAGCTATTTCTACCACTAATTTGAGCTAAGGTTTATGTTCAAAATTATACCCATGCATGACATGCAAGTATTTTAATGTCTAGTGGTAGAATATGAAAGTTTAAAGTGTAGTGAACATCTTTTATTAAATGATTTTTCATGAAAATCCCTAATAGGGACTAAATTGTAAAGTTAGTAAAATGTGTAGTAAAGTACAAATTGATGAGAAATGTGGGTTGTTATAAGCATATGAAAGGTTCGGCTAGGCTTGGGTAACCAAGAAAATAAGTGCATTTCATTTTATGAGCCTAAGGACCATTTTGTAAATAAGTGAAAGTTTAGGGGTAAAATCATAATTTTGCCAAAGTATGAACCATGGGCTAATTAACCAATTTGAGTACTAAATGGATGAAATTTATCATTTTAGATCAAGAAACACAAAGCCCAGATCAAAACCAGGGAAAAAGCAAAGTAGTGGACTCGAGGTAAGTTGTATGAGATAATTTAGCCTCGTGTTTTATGAAAATTTATGGTGATGATTCTTTATGAAGTTATGATATTCCATGAAGTTATTGATATGACATTGAATGAAGTTTGTATAAGTTTCATGATTTCGATTGTTATGATCTTACCAAGAAATGATGAAGTTATAGTTGAGTAATTCCGATTATGTGTTAAAGAATTCAATGGATATCATGGTTATGAATTATGTAGGTTCTGTGTAAGCCCATGTTTGGGATATCTCATTGGCACCAAATTTAGATCCCATGTAAGACCATGTTTGGGACATGGCATGAGGATCTAAGAGGAGATCCCGTATAAGACCATGTCAGGGACATGGCATCGGCATCATCTTACGATCTCGTGTAAGACCATGTCTGGTACATGGATCAACATCGATATGAGATCTCGTGTAAGACCATATCTGGGATATAGCTTTGGCATCAACTTGAGATCCCATGTAAGACCATATCTGGGATATGGCTTTGACATCTTACCATGAGATTGACTTTATGAGTATCCTTTGATATTCTAAGTACATTAAAGGAGAAAGTATTCAAGTTGATTTGTTAATAAGAAAACTAAAGTTTTATGATGAGTGTTACAGGTGCACATGAGTAAGTTACGAGAAAAATGAAAATGTAAGTTATGAGAACGAGTAAGCGATGAGAACGAGCAAGTCATGAGAATGAGTAATTCATAAGATTTAGTAAGTTTTGAGAATAAGTAAGAAAGTATATGACATTTTATGATATTTAATTTGAGTGATGTTACATGATCTATGTTGTTATTTTAGTTCATGCAACTTACTAAGTATTTTATGCTTACCATTCATTTTCCCTTCTTCCTTGTAGATTTTTTAAATTAGCTCGGGGATCAATTAAAGTCGAAGCTTGAAGTTACACTATCAAGCCGTCTATTTTGGTATAGTTAAGTCAGTTATTTTGATGTATGGCATGTATAGGAAGTTTGATTATTTTGATACATGTCATTTTGGATAGCCAAATGTGGTGGCTATTGTTATCAATCTAGTCATGTTGTAATAGCCTTGTAAATTTGCTAATATTGATTAAGTTAAATTATGAAATGCATGGTGGCATGTGAATGTCTTATTTATGAATGTATATTATGCATTGATTTGTGAGAATGAAGTTGGTATGAGTTTGGTTGTGTTTCAAGGTGGCAAAAAGGCTTGTAAAATAGCCTATATTTGTCCACACGGGTAGGCACACGGGTGTGTGCCTAGGCCGTGTGTGACACACGATCAGCCCCCATGGGCATGTTGATAGACCGTGTGTCCCCTGCATTTTAAGTAGTTAAGTCAGAATCGCACATGGGCTGAGCACACGGGCGTGTTGGCCATGTGAACCCAATTTGTTTATAGTGTTCAATAACAGAATAGTGCACGAGTTAAGGATACGGGCATGTCTAGGCCGTGTGAGAGATACAGACCATGGACACAGGCGTGTGCTCAAGTCGTGTCAAAACCCTTGTAGGTTTGAAATGAAAATAAATTTAGCACGGGTCAGAGACATGGGCGTGTGTGACCACACGGCCTGCCCACACGGGCGTGTGACCCTATTTTAAGCAAAAATTTAAGTGCCTAAAATTTCTCAGATTGGTTCCAGGATAACCCGATGTACATTTTGGGCCTCGTAGGCCCATGATAAGGATATTAAGAGAATGATTGAAAGGTTTTAAATGTGAATGAAATTTTATAGCCCGAATTTATCTGTTAAGCATGATTAAGTACAGTAACTCCTCGTACCCCGTCTCGACGTCAGACTCGGGTAAGGTGTGTTACACGGAGACTTTGTTCACACTATCAACTAAATCATTCGGTATAGTTAGTTTCTAGCATTTTGAGAAATGGCATGTATAGGGATTAGTCATTGTTAAATGTCATTTTATTTTGGGCCAAGTGTGTTGGCTTGATTTTGAAATACCTTATTTTGTATAAGGCCAAAGATATTGGCTAATATTTGCTATTGGTTTATAAATGCAAATGTTGATGTTTTCATGAATGTGCAAATAGTATGGATGAACAAGAGTATTAGGATAGTAATATGAATGTTTGGTTGGATTGATTGTGTGAATTTGTGTGGATGTCAAGTTATGGTCATTGGTTGAGTATTGGTACCTTGGATGTATTGGTTTGTGTTTGATCTTGTTTTAAGGTGGCAAAAAGCTTAGTAGATAGCCTTATTTTTTCTCAATGGGTAGACACACCCGTGTGTCTAGGCCGTGTATGACACACGGTTCGCCCCACGGGCGTGTGGTTAGGCTGTGTGTCCCCTGCATCTTAGGTTGGCAAGAATTAAATGCCCAGTACTAAACACACGGGCTGAGACACGGCCTTGTGCCTCAACCGTGTGAAAAGACACGACCTAGCACATGAGCGTGTGCCACGGCGTGTGACCTTAAATGGTTGCTAACATTAGAAACAGAATACCAAGGTTTTTATACACAGGCTGGGACACGGGCATGTCATGGCCGTGTGAGGGACACGAGCGTGTGTCAGGCCATGTGAAAACCCTTGTAAGTTCGATGTTAGAAAATAAATCCACACGGACGAGGGGCACGGGCATGTCCCCATATGCGTAGGCCATGTGAACTACACGGGCCTTCAACATGGCCATGTCTAGAGGCCACACGGGCGTGTTGCCCATCCACACGGACGTGTGCCCTATTTTTAATTGTTTTTGTTGAAATTTTCCTAAGTACTCAAAATGGTTCTAAGTTGTTTCCAAACCCTATTTTGGGTCTCGTAGGTCCATATTAAGGATCGTAAGACAATGTTTGAAAAGTTTTAATTTGGAACGAAGTTTTATGAATCGAAAATAAGTGTTTGCATGTATTTTAGTAAGGTAACTCTTCGTACCCTATCCTGGTGTCGAATACGGGTAAAGGGTGTTACATTTAGTGGTATCAGAGTTATGGTTTAGTTAATTCTAGAACTAACCTAAGTTGTGTACGAGTCTTACTATATATACCATAGTTAAAATATGATAGTGTGACAACTCCTGACGATTTTAAATTGTATTGTCATATAGTAAATGGATCCTGACGGAGCTATGGCAGATGACCTGGAGAGTAACGCGTCAGCTTCTACGGAAGGGACCGCGCTAGTCAAAACTGGGCCCATAACAATGAGTCAAGGTGGAAGGGCTAGAGAAGCTTACCTCCAGATGATGAATGCTTGGTACACGAAGTTTATTCAAGCAAATCTAAATACTCCACCTCCTCCACCTCCTCTGATTCCTCAGCCTGCCCCTATAGCTCCTTAAGGAGCAGAAATGAATAGAAGAGAGAAACCTCCGGTAGACCGAATTAGAAAACATAGGGCCGAGGAATTTTGGGTAAACAAAGATGATGACCCAGAGAGAGCAGAGTTCTGGCTAGAGAATACTATTAGGATATTTGATGAGCTATCGTGCATGCCTGAAGAGTGCATGAAGTGTGTGGTGTCACTACTGCGAGATTCGACCTATCAGTGGTGGAATACTCTCGTGTCAGTTGTATCGCGAGAGAGAGTAACTTGGGAATTCTTCCTAGAGGAGTTCTGTAAGAAGTACATTAGTTAGAGGTTCATAAACCAGTAAAGAAAGGAATTTCTCAAATTAAAGCAAGACTGAATGACAGTGATGGAATTTAAGCACGAATTCGTGAAGCTCAATAAATATGCATGGGAGTGCGTCTCTATGGAATCAATAATGTGTAAGAGGTTTGAAGACAGACTGAATAAAGACATTCAGCTTCGTGTGGGCATTCTAGAGTTAAGAGAATTTGTAGTGCTCGTTGGTAAAGCATGTAAGGCCGAAGAGTTAGTTAAGGAGAAGAGAAGAGCTAATGTAGAGTCTCGTGACTCGAAGAAGAGACAGATGGAGAAATCACATCAATCCTCATCCAAGAGATCGAGAGAGTTTACTACCTGATCGAATGCTTTAGTGGGATTTTCGGGCAGAAACAAGAATAAGTATCATATGACATCTAAAGCTCAGACCACTTCCATTGTAAGTGTGGGTAGTGCTCGGCTGGATAGGCCGGAATGCTCGCAGTGTGGTAGACGGTATTTTGGTTAGTGCCAAGGGAATAAGAAAGGTTGTTTCAAATGTGGTTCATTAGACCATTTCATTCGTAATTGTCTTGAAATGGATGAGAAAGATAAAAAGCAAGTAATGAGAGCAAATATTACTCCTTCGAGGGGTAGACCACAGAAGAACCTAAGTAATAGGGCTGGAAGTAGAGGTATGCCTAGAGATTCTACCATAAGGTCCGAGGGCAGAGCACTTGTGAGGACCTACATTATTCATGCCCGCAAGGAGGCTTCGTCTCTTAATGTGAGTATGGGTACCTTTTTTATCCATGATATACATGTTGTTGCTTTGACTGATCCGGGGTCTACCCATTTCTATATTTGCATGAAATTGATGTCTAGAATGAAAATATTTGTGGTAAAGATGTCTAACCCACTAGGCAAGCATGTGCTAGTTGGTTAAGTGTCTAGGAATTGTCCCCTGACAATTAGAGATTATTGTTTTCTAGCTAACCTAATACTTCCGTTTGATAAATTTGTCATAATCCTTGGTATGGATTGGTTGACTACTCATGATGTATAGTAAATTGTGGGAGAAAATTTATTGAACTGAAATGTGAAAACGGGGATGTTCTTCAAGTTGAATCAGGTGAATCGGATGGCTTGCTAGTAGTAATGTCTTGTATGACAGCTCAGAGGTACTTCAGAAAAGTGTATGAGTCATATCTTGCTTTTGTGTTGAATACTCAAGTGACGGAAGCAAAGATTGAGATAGTGCCAGTTGTTTGTAAGTACCAAGATGTATTTCCGAAAGAGTTGCCTAAACTACCGGTATGAGTCATATCTTGCTTTTGTGTTGAATACTCAAGTGACGGAAGCAAATATTGAGACAGTGCCAGTGGTTTTTGAGTACCAAGATGTATTTCTGGAAGAGTTACTTGAACTACCTCTGACTAGGGAAGTTGAGTTCGGTATCGAGTTGATCCTCGGTACAGCGCCCATATCAATTGCCCCGTATAGGATGGCCCCGATAGAGTTAAAGGAACTAAAAATTCAGTTGCAAGAATTAACAGATAAAGGTTTTGAGAGACCGAGCTATTCTTCATGGGGTGCACCGGTTTTATTTGTCAAGAAAAAAGATGGTTCGATGAGATTATACATAGACTACCATCAGCTCAATAAGGTAACAGTGAAGAATAAATACCCATTGCCTAAAATCGATGACTTGTTTGATCAATTGAAGGGGGCGACTGTATTTTCTAAGATAGACCTAAGGTCTGGTTATTATCAGCTAAGAGTTAAGGAGCAGGATGAGCTGAAAGCTGCCTTTCGGACGAGGTACGACTATTATGAGTTCCTCATTATGCCCTTTGGCTTAACGAATGCCCCTGCGATATTATGGATTTAATGAACCGCATTTTTCGACCGTACTTGGACAGGTTCGTCGTGGTATTTATTTATAATATACTCATTTATCTGGATTGAGTCAAATGATTTGAATGGGTTAACAACTATGATTCCATCGATGTCAGCTCAGAGATATGTGAGAAAGGGTTGTGAAGCTTACTTTGCTTATGTGCTCAATACTAAAGTGACTGAAAGGAAAATTGAATTAGTGCCAGTTGTGTGTGAATATCTGGATGTGTTTCCTAAAGAGTTACCGGGATTATCACCAATCCGAGAAGTTGAGTTGGTATTGATTTAATGTCGGGAATAACTCCTATATCGATAGCTCCATACAGAATGGCTCCGACTGAATTGAAAGAATTAAAAGCTCAGTTACAAGAATTAACTGATAGAGGGTTTGCCGGACTGAGTTTTTCTCCCTAAGGTGCACCGGTATTATTCGTGAAAAAGAAAGATGGCACTATGAGAATGTGCATCGATTATCGACAGCTCAACAAAGTGACTATCAAGAACAAATATCCTTTATCGCGGATAGATGATTTATTTGATCAGTTAAAAGGGGCTACAATGTTTTCAAAAATAGATTTGAGATCAGGTTATTATTAGTTGCGAGTTAAAGACTTCGATGTGCTGAAAACTATTTTTCGAACGAGGTACGAACATTATGAATTTTTGGTTATGCCTTTTAGACTAACGAATGCTCCTGTAGTCTTTATAGGTTTGATGAACCGGATTTTTTGATCGTACCCAGATTGATTTGTCATTGTATTCATTGATGACATATTGATTTATTCATGTGATGAATCTAAGCATGCCGAACACTTGAGAATCGTATTATAGACTCTGCATGATAAGCAATTATATGTAAAGTTTAGTAAATGTGAATTCTAGTTGCGAGAAATTGGTTTTCTGAGGCATATTGTGTCAGCATCGGGTATACGAGTTGATCTGAGCAAGATTTCTGCAATAATAGATTGGAAACTTCCGAAAAATGTATTTGAAGTCCATAGCTTTCTAGGACTCACCAGTTATTATAGATGATTCGTAAAAGGTTTCTCGATGATTGCAACTCAGATTACGAGATTAATTTAGAAAGATGTTAAATTTGTGTGGTCAAATAAGTGCCAAAAAAGTTTTGATCAGAAAACACTATTGACTGAAGCTTCGGTGTTAGTTCAACCAGAATTGGGTAAAGAATTTGTAATCAATAGTGATGCATCGTTAAATGGTCTGGGTTGTGTTTTGATGCAGGAAGGTAAAGTCATAGCTTATGCTTCGAGACAATTAAAGTCACATAAAAAAAATTACTCGACGCACGATTTAGAGTTAGCATCAATTGTGTTTGCATTGAAGATTTGGCACCATTATCTGTTCGGTAAAAAATGTCATGTTTATTCTGATCATAAGAGTTTGAAATACTTAATGACTCAAAAAGATCTAAATTTGTGGCAATGGAGATGGCTTGAACTATTAAAAGATTACAAGTTAGTGATCGACTATCATCCGGGAAAGGCAAATGTTGTTGTTAATGGGTTAAGCCGAAAATCCTTATTTGCTCTACGTGCGATGAACACTCAATTAATTCTATCTGATTACAGCTCAATTGTAGCTGATTTGAAAGCAAGATTGTTATTTTTATAGTAGATTTGTGAAGCTCAAAAAGTTGATAATGAAATATTAACAAAATGAGCTCAATGTGATTCAAACTTTGATTCAGAGTTTCAATTTAATTTTGATGATTTTTTGATATTCAAAAGGCAAATATTTATTTCGAGAAATTCAAAGTTGATCCAGATGATTTTGAAAGAAGCACATAATAGCCGTTTATCTATTCATCCGGGAAGTACGAAAATGTATAAAGATTTGAAATAGTTTTACTAGTGGCTTGATATTAAATGTGATATCTCTGAATTTGTATCAAAATGTTTGATTTGTCAGCATGTTAAAGTTGAACATCAGGCGCCGTCAGGTTTATTACAACCTATTATGATTCCTGAATAGAAATGAGACAGAATCACGATAGATTTTGTGTCGAGATTGCCCCTATCTGTAAGAAAGAAAGATGCGATTTAGGCTATTGTTGACAAATTGACGAAATCAGCTCATTTCATTTCAGTACGTTCAGACTATTCGCTTGACAAATTGGTTGAGTTGTATATTTCTGAAGTTGTGAGATTACACGGAGTACCTATTTCTATTGTTTCGGATAGAGATCCAAGGTTCACATCGCAGTTTTGGAAGAAACTGCAAGATGCACTAGGTATGAAGCAACATTTTTGTGCCGCATTTCACTCGCAGACGAATGGTCAATCCGAATGAATTATTCAGATACTCGAGGATATGTTGCGATGTTGCATTCTTGAGTTTGAAGGTATGTGGGAAAAGTATCTACCATTGATTGAATTTGCATATAATAACAGCTTTCAATCGAGTATAAAGATGGCACCGTATGAAGCTTTATACTGTTGTAAATACCGAACACATATGTATTGGATAGAGCTTAGCGAGACTAAGATTCACGGGGTCGATTTGATTAAAGAGACTGAGTAGAAAGTGAAAATAATTTGTGATAGTCTGAAAGCAGCATTAGATTGTTAGTAATCGTATGTAGACTTGAAACGGAAAGATATTGAGTTTCAAATCGATGACAAAATATTTCTGGAAGTCTCACCGTGGAAGAAAATACTCTGATTCGATAGAAAAGGAAAGCTAAGTCCAAGATTCATCGGGCCGTATGAGATTATCGAGCAAATTTGTCCAGTTACCTATCGGTTGTCATTACTGTTAGAGCTAGAGAAAATACATAATTTGTTTCATGTATCGATGCTTCGGCGATACCGATCCGATCCTTTGCATGTTATTTCCCTAACCGAAGTAAAGATTCGGTCAGATTTATCATACAGTGAAGAATTGATCCGAATTTTAGCTCGTGAAATAAAAGAGTTAAGGAATAAGAAAATTGCATTAGTAAAAGTCTTATGGCATAGACACGAGGTCGAAGAAGTTACGTGGGAACCCGAGGATGCTATGAGAGAGAAATTCCCAAACCTATTCACTGGTAAGATTTTTGGGGACAAAAATCCTTAAGGGGGAGAGTTGTAACAGCCCGGTTTTAGCTAAATCAGAACAGTGGTTTTGGAACCACAAATTTGAAGTTGGAAAAAATATTTTTAGATTTTTTTTGGTGATTATAGCATGTGATTATATATGTGTGAAAATTTTGTGAATTAATTTTATTGTTTAAGTGGTTAATTTAACAAAAGAACTAAATCGCATAAGATGTAAAATTTGCATTCTCTTTGTTTAAGTGCTTAATTGCTATGATTAATTAAATGTAGAGTCCTTATAATGTTATTAAACCGTGTTTAATGTCAGTGGACATTTATGGACTTAATATATATGATTATATAATGTATTAATTAATGTTATAATGGTAATTTAGTAATTAAGTCATAAATAAAATAAAACAAACATGAAAATGAGTCTATTATCATATTTGTTACCAAAATTAAAAGAAGAAGAAAGCATCCATGGCTATTTAGGGTTCGGTCACTCCCTAGTTCAATTGTAAGTTCAATTTTGTCCTATTTTTTATGATTTCTATGTTTTTGTAATCGTTGTAGCTCGTGCTAGCTAGCTTATGCCCTAATTTTTGAGTTTGTTAATAATTTTGTGAAGTGCCATTGATGAATGTTTGAGCTTTGTGATAGTTGATGATGAAAAATGTTAGATAAGTGATAGATTATCATGTTTTATAAAGTTATTTTTAGTGAAATTGCTAAATAGGGATTAAATTGTGAAATGTATAAATTGAAGGGTTAAAATGTGAAATAAATGAAAGTTCTGGGCTACTAGAGACTTACATGAAATTCGACTAAGTATAGGTCTTGTGAGATTTTGTGTAATTTGTGATTTTATGAAATAAGGACTAAATTGTGAAAAATGTGAAATATCTAGGGTAAAAGTGTAGATGTGTTTCAAAGTGTGATTTGGATTAAATTGAATGAATGTGTGATTAAATTAGTTAAATTTGAATTTATATAGATCAAGAAAGAAAGAAATCGGATTTAGATCAGGGAAAAATCGAAGGTTGTCGATTAGTAGATACATTGGACTCGGGGATCGTCAAGAATCATCGACACACTATCGATTGTTTATTCGGTACTTTTGAAGCTTGTAATTATGGTATATGGCATATATAGGCTAATGTCATTTTGGTATGTATTTGGCCATGTCAAATGGCTCATTTTGAGAAGTATGATATATGGTATATGATGTGTTTTTAGTGTTACATGTTAGGAAGTGATTGAATTGATTAATTTGATGGTTGAATAAATAAGTAATTGTAAGTTGATAATGATGTATAATGGTTGTGGAATGGTTTAGTTTTAGTATGAGATTAAGAGGTTGAGTTGGTTTATTGAATGATGAGTATATGTTATGTTAAGACTAGATGGAATGAATGATTTGGCATGTGAATTTGGTATGTTTTGGTATAGCAAATGTGTATTGAACTGGTTGTCATTTTAGGATAAGAAATGTGCATATTTTGGATATGTTTTGACTGTCATTTGAGTGTGAATTGGTGCCTTGATTTATGCTTGTAAGTTTGACCCTTTTGGGGTGGCAAATTGGCCTTGCAAATGGCCTATTTTAGTCCACACGGGCAGAGACACGAGCGTGTGTCTCAGTCGTGTGTGACACACAGTCATGGTACACGGCCGTGTGTCCTTTAGTGTGGCAATTCGAGTTAAGTCAGTATGCTCCACATGGCCTCACACACAGGCGTCTGACTGGCCGTGTGGTACAAGTCAGTATACCCTACGGTTTGGCACTGTCGAGCACACGGCCTGGACATGGGCGTGTGAGGCCATTTCGAAGAAGCACATGGGCTGGACATACGGGCATGTGACTGGCCGTGTTACCTAAGTCAATATACCCTTCAGTTTTCACACGGCTAGGCACACAGGCGTGCGGTCGACCGTGTGACCCAAGTTAGTATGTATGCCTTGTTTCCACACGGTCTATGACACGGTCGTGTCTGGTGGCTGTGTGAGGCACATGGCCTATTCACACGGGCGTGTGACGTTTAAAAGTTAGAAAATTTTACAAGTTTTGGAAATTTTTATATGTGATCGATACTTTGGCAAAAGTACCGATAATTTTCGAGGTTTGGGTTTTTAAGCGAGAAACAGTAAGCAATTTTGATACCGGTTTTCCAAATAGTATCGATACCACTTGAGAGAATTATACTTCACCTTTAATATCGATACCTATATGGTTAGTTTTGAAAATTTATGAAATGGACCTTATGTGTGTTTAATTATTATTACAAGATTATTTGATGTATGTTTAGCATGTAACAATGATGTTATAGAGTATGATTGACTTAAAACCTATAATAATACTAAAATGGAAGACATTTCGGTTAAAATGAGCTTTTACTTGTTGTGTTTAACATGAAACGATGGTGCGACATCCTGATATTCGAGCTTGATGACTAGACCGGGTATAAAGTGTTATAATTAACTTAATATTAGTTAATGGAAATGGATGAATGAAATCAACTCAGCTCATTAGCCATTATAAACACAATTAAATTGCACTATGGTCTTTGGTTAGATATCACTTTAAAGACTTGCTCAAATTCTTGATTATCCTCTAGAATTTACTCACCTTACAATTTGGTCCATGTACTATATTTAACAACTTATCTAATTAGTCACTTAGTATTTCTAATCCCTATTTTCATATCTGTCAAGTAAATCATATCTGTCAAGTAAACTCTATGAATAAAATTTTTGGATTAATTTAATTCAATAAATTTGATCCTGAAATCACATTTTCCAATATCGAAAAAAATCGGGTCGCTACACTTAAAATTATTGATGCGTGGAAATGAAAATAAACTTTTGAGACCATGCCACTTTTTTTAAAGTTTTATTTTCTCCCACCTATATTTTTTTGTGCAAAAGTGTTATAAACAAATGAACCTTGAGAATATAATAAAACCCAGTGACTATCAATATTTTTGTAGTAACGAAAATAGTCCAATAAACATTGAGTGGAGTATAGTAAGAATATCAAATTCTATAAATAACATTTGTAGTAATTCATTATAGAATAATCTAGGAATATTAGAAGATGAAGGGACAACAAAAAGATCTTTGTTTTGAAATTTTGATACATCTTACAAATGAAATTTGACTTCTATTTATTGGAGTCATTATGTCTCTTCATAATTAATTAATCAAGTGGCATATCTTTTAAGAACCGGACAAAACTCACACAAGACATATACACAAAATGTGAAGGAGATATACACATTGCTATTGCAGATGATTGGACTCAAATCCCACGCATTGCTATTGCAGGTGATGGGATTGAAATCTAGAATTTCAAAATTTGGAACCTCGTCCTTTCCCAACATTACAAAGAAGTCATTGGCCCATTTAAAAGACTTTGATCAAAAGTGGTAATTCAATAAACTAGATCAACATTTTGTTATTTCTTCATTTTATTTTTTTATAAAAAAAAAACTCGAAGTTATCAATAGTATGCAAATCTTTATTATTGAAGCTAAGATTTCAACAGTAATCAATGGATTTTGTGCTTATTGACTATTTATGTATGGAAAACAGCTTCCTGACCGTCTGTAATTTTCTTCGTGACTTATGCATCCCATATATCTATTTTGCAAGTGATTTAAAAATTAACTTTTCAGAGACAAGGTAATTTACTAATATAAAATAGTAAAGATAAAATAGATAGTAACAAATATTTATTTCCTTTTCTTTTGGCTACCTTCTGAAGGATTTTCTATGAACTAAAGCCACATTAAGTTTTCACATCGAAATGTGAACCTCCGTGTCTACTTTTTCAACCCATCAAAGTGTTTCATCTTTTATCTTTTTCCACTTCATCTACGGAGAAAGCTAACAACTCTCACAGCCCATTATGTTTTTCAAACACAACATAATTGAGGGCATTCTCACATGTACGTACATCTAACTTGATTTGTAGACTAGTCCTGGTCAACGATTAAAGGAGGAAAAGGCCCCATCCCTCGCATTTCTGCTAGACATAATTGCATTTACTTCACCTATTGTTGAAGATAATTCATGCTCATCTCTATCTTTCATCTCTTCAATCTCTTGTACCACTTCCTTCAACTCTGGCCTTGGATCGGGATCATCTTCACAACAACTTAGCCCAATCTTCAAAAGACATATCATTTCTCCTTTGCTATTCTTAGTTCCTCGCATCTCCACGTCAAAAATTTCACTGGTTCTTTTGTCCTTAACCATCTCATTCACCCATGTAGCTAAATTTGTGCTACTATCGTAACTTGATGTTAGATAGTTCTCTGGGATCTTACCTGTTAAGATCTCTAGGATCAGTATTCCTAGGCACCACACATCTGTCTTCCTACTGATACGACCATTTATAGCATGTTCTGGTGATCTATAAGCAGTCATGTACATGTGAGCTTGTTCTTGATTGATCACCGGTCTTAAAGCATAATCACACAACAAAGGTTCAAAATTGTCGTTTAGAAGTACATTGGATGATTTCAAATGACCATGAGGCACAACTAGGCTGGGAAGTTCGTTGTAAAGATATGTTAAACCTCTGCCCACGCCCTTTATGATCTTCAATCGACTTCGCCAATCAAGACTGGGTTTATCTACCGAATGGTTGCCTAGAGGAACAGGTGTTAATCATTCCGCTCAGTAACTGCAACGTAGAAGTATACAAATACTCAAAATCATAGGCATGATTATAAGGTTACTAAAAACTTACCATGAAGATGACTGGCCAAGCTACCATCCTCCATGAAATTGCAAACCAACAATTTTTCTTCTTTCCTATAGTAATAAGCCTCAACTGGTAACAAGTTTTCATGGTCCAATCTTCCTAATCTTCTCATGTGCTCATGAAATTCTTCTCTCCCCACATTGTTCATCTGTTTATATCTCTTCACCACTAAAGCTTCACCATTCATTATGACTGCCTTGTATGAAGCTCCAAGATTCCCACTTCCAAGAACCTCTGCTGATGCTCTTAACAGATCATGCAAATCAAACCTATCGATTTCACCTTTCAAGAATATTAATTTTCCATAGTCAGACCTCTTCATCATCCCTCCGCTGTCTGAAACCTTTTTTTCTTGGTCATTGGAATTAGGCGGCAACATGCTGGAGTCATCATCTGTTGCATTTAATAGTCCAGGGTTTTGTTTCCTCTTGGACAAAACGAAAATCACTGTTGCTATGATTGCCAATAGTAATAATATAGATATAACGATCAATGCAATTTGCAGTGCAGATATTGTCTTTTTATATATGGGCGGGGGTTGGGGGCTAGCTGAAGGGATTGCTGATGGGCTAGGTGGAGGACTAATCAGGCTGCATTTTTCGAGTGGTGGCCCACACAAATTTTTATTGCCTGCATAATAACAACGTAAAAGAATCTATATATGAAAAAAGAAGTATGTTTTGAAGATGAAAACTGATGATAGTATGGTTGCGTAAATATTAAAATATTAACTACAATTATAATTAATTAGCAAAAAGATGAAAACATCTACCTGAAAACATGCTTGCACTCATGTTGCTTAAACTTGCAGGGATAGGACCTTCTAATTCATTGTTAGCAAAGTTCACCACCTTCACATTTTGCTTAAAATCTGGTATTCGACCAACAAATTGATTCCCCTCCATTTTTAGAACTAAAAGCCTAGGCAATGTTGCAAGCGATGATGGAATTTTACCCGTAAAAGCATTGTTTGCCAAAAACAAGTTCTTCAAGGATCTCATACCTTCGAATGCATTATCAGGAATATCGCCGGTAAAACGATTATTTGACAAATACAAAGCTTTCAACTCACCTAATTTCTTTATTTCAGGAATTTTACCTTCAAAATTATTGTTCATCAGGCTTATAATGCGCAATGTCGGCATTGCATCAAGAATTTCAATGTTCACTAACCCTCCTAGGCCCATGCTTTCAAGCTGCAAACCCCATATCTTATTTTTAAGGCAAAGCACACCAATCCAGTTTGCTATATCCCCGTTGCATGGACTAATAGAAGCATTCCAATTTCTAAGAGATGAAGGGTTTGATAATGAATCCTTAAACGTTAAAAGGTTCTCAATATCTGTATCACCAAATGAGACGAAGGCCAGTTGTAACAAAGACAAAAGCACAAGAAGTAAAGATGGGTTTGGTGTGCGCACAAGCCTAGCTATGTGCGTTCCCATTACCTTCGATACAACATCAAAGTGGTGGCTAAACAATCTATAGAGGGAGAGGGCTTAACATCAATGAGTTTAGATGTTATTGTAGCTTTGGATTTGGTTTTGTTTTTTGTTGGAAGGAGAAGATCAAAAGCGTTGGAAGACGCTACAAAGTTACGTTTGTTGATGTAAAATGCTAAAAATAAAATATAAGAAATTGGAGAGTTGTTTTTTACTTACACATAACTAATGAAAAAAGAGGATTAAAAGTTGGTGATTTCGAGTAAACAATTCTATATTCCAACCTAAAGGAAGATTTTGTGGTTTAAACATTGCGTTTTGCAAGTAGGAGAGATCTAAGGCCAACCTTTCAATTCTATTCACTTCTGTACACTATATGTTAGGGAAGTTTAAACTGCTTTTCCATTTATAGTTTGTCTCACAAATCTTGTTCCTGAAGGTATGTATATTTATATTTAGTTCTAAATTTTATGTTGACAAAATATGATTATATATGGCACAAAACATATATGTATATATATTTAATTATTTTTATTCTTTTAAAAATAATTTTTCAACCAAAAATAAAATACACTGTGTTAAGATTATCACAATCTAAAGAAGTATGAAATCCTATTCAAATTACTCGATGTTGTTAGGGCAAACTTTATTTTAGCACTCAAAATTAGAGAAATAAACTTGTAACATATATAATAAATAAACACACAATAATTTATGTAGTTGGAAAAAACTCACAATTGTTGTCAAAGGAAATAATGAGAAATCACTGTATGAAAAAGGTTAGAAAACGTAAGCTTTTCTCTTAAACTCATCGCGGAGTTGTTGCGTATTGCATGTACCTCCTTTCTCTAAAGTATATCTATCGAATTTGTAAATTAAAAAGTTATTTTTAATTATATATATTACAATGATTTTTGTCATTTTCAAATATAATGTTTTTTTAGTAGCGACTTAATTTATTTGTATAAAAATATTTTAGTTACAATAAAATTAGATACAGAATCTATAATTCAATGGCAATATTTCAGTTACAAAAATTATTACATCACAATAATATATTGTTTGCAAAATAGAATTCGTAACAATGCAAATTTAGATGCTAAATCTTTTACGCAATTACTAAATTTCATTTCAAAAAAAAATTATTTTAACAACCATAAGTTATGGTTGCTAAATTGTTTACGTAACAATAATACAATTGGTTCACAAATATTATTTCACAACAATATTTTAATTGGTTGAGTATTACATTACGCAACGACTATATGTCGTTGCGAAAACTTTATTTTAATAGCCATAGAATATGGTTGACAAATACTTTACACAATAATAATGTAGTTGTTAATACTTTTATATAACAATATTTATATAACTGCAAAATACTAAATAGCATCGACATAATAATAAGATACATTTTATGTTACACAAAAATATTTAGTAATCGTGTAAAGTTAATTTTAACAAACATAATATTTGGTTTTAAAAGTTTTTATGTAACGATATTGTTATGGTCGTCTAATTTTATTTTGCAATAAAAGATAATCCGATTGTAATAAAAATAGACAACAACATTCTTGAAGATAGCAGTTATTTATTTAGAAATAAATATTATTTAGTTACAATTAAATTAATATTTAGAAATAAATATTATTTAGTTACAATTAAATTAAAATAAAAATGTAACAAAATTAAAGAAGTTTATAAGAAATATTTTAATAAAAAAATAGTTTCACAACTAAAATAGAAATAACCCATAAAATTAAACTCTGAAAATTGTAAGCTCATATATTTTGTATGTAAACCCTTACCCGTATTCATGCTGGAACAGGGTACGAGGCATTACTGGACTTAAACACAAGCACTCATACAATTTCGAGCCATAAGTTTTCACCAAAAATTTTAAAACTTTTCATACGTACTCATTATGTCCCTAACATGGGCCTAGGAGGCCTTAAACATACGTTGGAAGTGGATCGGGAATTCACCGAGAACTTTGGAACACTCAAAAAATTTTTCAACAAAACAGTGTCACACGCCCGTAGAAAATTTTTCAACAAAACAGTGTCACACGCCCGTGTGACTTGGGATACGCCCATGTGGGCAGGCCGTGTGGTCACACATACTCGTGTCCCAACCCGTGTGAAAAACATTGAGCATTCTGTTTATGATGTCATCATCCATTTAGGGTCACACGGCCAAGTCACACGCCCATGTGCTAGGCCGTATGGCGAATTTAATTTTCCCATTTAAGGTGCAGACTTCACACGGCCTGGGCACATGCCCATGTTCTGAGGCCGTGTCCTTCACACAGTTGAGATACACGGCCGTGTCACTGCCCGTGTGTTTACTATTGGACATTATGTTTTGTAAAATTTGGGTGCAGGGGACACACGGCCTATTCACACGCCTATAAGGTTAACTGTGTGTCACACATGGCCTGGAAACACGCTCGTGTGTCTACCCGTGTGGACAAAAATAAGGCTAATTACCAAGTCATTTTCCACCCTGAAACATAAACACATTCATGCCAGTTTCTAAAACACATAGCAAGGCATAATTATACAACCAAGTATTCATAAATTAAGACATCCACACATCAAATACATATCACATTCATCACACATACACATCGCACATTACTCAACTTAATCATGCAAGCTTGCATCTTCATAGCCACATTAACAAGTGAAGTTTAAACATAACTAATATTAGTCAATTCCAAATGGCCTTTTACAAAATGAACCATCAACATTAGTATGTGACAGCCCTATTTTGGCCCTAATCGAAAAAGTGGTTTCGGAACCACTAAACTAAGTTAGAAAAATTTTAAAATAATATTTTCAGTGTTCTTATTATGTGAATTGTCTATTGTGAAAATTTGGTGGTTTAATTTTGTCAATCAGATGTTAATTTATTAGGTAAGGATTTGATCGCATAGAAGAAAAATTTAATAGACTATTTTATAAATGCCGAATTGTGAGAGAGCATTAATGTTGGAGGGTTTAAGATGAAATTTGACCATGCATAATTTGCATGGACACTTTCGGCCATGGTTTGTTGGATTAGTAAGTTTATAAAAAGGGGTTAATTTAGTAATTCAATAATAATAGCTATTGTATGTAATAGTAAAACATGCAAGTGAGTATTCATTGTTCTTTGTTTTTGTCGAAAACCTTAGAGAAGAGAAGAGAAATAGAAGTTAAGGCATTCGGCCATTCTAGTGATCAAATTAAGGTATGAATTCTTGTTATTTTCCTTAATTTTGTGAAATTTAGTTGAATGTTAAGTGCTTACCATGACCCGTGTATCAATCTTTGAATTGGTGATGAATGATACATTCGGCCAAGATCTTGATGTGCTAAATTTGATGATAAATTGATGTTGTATATGGGGGAATGATTATAAGTGAGTATAAATTTGTTGAATTTTGCTAAGAGTAGCTAAATTGAGTAAGTAACATTCGGCTATTATGGAAATGTGACAATTGTGTTTATTTTTTTATTTTTTTTGCTAATTAAATCGATAGTATGTGTATATATGCTAGCCGAATAGGAACTAAGATGAGAAATGGAATGAATGATGAGTTTAAGCTTGTAATTTTAAATATGTGCTTCAATTAATAAGTGATAATTGGCTAAAGTAGTCATTATGCATGTTAATATACATTTCGTAATGGAAGAAAGTGGATTTGAATAAAGGTGTGAATAATTTGTTAGTTATTGAGGTTTTGTAGAATTGGTCATGGAAGAAATGAAGTGAAATTGATTGTTGTTTTAGTTGAATCATAAGATAGAGGGATTTAAGTGCTAAAATACCATTTTCGGGTTGAAGGTACCATAGATAAATTCATTAAGGTAAGTTTTATGCACTTGAATTGACTTGTGAAGATTTAGATATATATATGAGAGTAATCTGCTAAGACATGGGAGATAAAATATTGAACAAATGCTTAGCCAAGATGATGGTATTAAATGGCTAATGTTTTGTTTTGTAAGGGGCTGTTATGTAAATTTTATTTTAGCTATACTATGTATAAATAACACTTGAATAATTACTTGTAAATAGGGATAAGGCCGAATTGATAAAATACGATTTCGTAGGGTGCTATAATTACATTCGGCCTAAGTACTCTTATGATGAATGTGTATTCGATTGGTTGCCTGTGAATGAATGAGTTATGCTCTTGCTATTTAAATGAAAGTAGAGATTGAAAGGATTAATGTTTTATAAACTAATACCGAATATGAAAGAAATTATTTGATGTATTTTAGTTACAGTATTTAAGTGTGCCAGATGTGATTTGAATAGTTGAATTGTGATAAGTTAAAATTTGTCTATTTTAGCTCAAGAACTCAAAAGAACGAATTCGGATTGTGGGAAAGAGAAATTGGTCGAATAAACGAAATTAACATACGATAGTCTTGTATCTTGAGAAATTGATGTTATTTGTACTAATGTTCATGACCGAGTATGAACGTTGTGATGAAAGATACTTAAATAAAGATGTTTCATAGTTTAATAGTATGCATGAGATTGAAGTAAAATTTCAAGATGGGCTAATGTGTATCAAAGCCAAATGGCTAAATTGTGTACAAAGATGAAACTATGATTTGCTAAGACCGAATGGTAAGTGTGAAATGTACTTGTTGATTCACTATGTGCAATGTTCGAATGATGCAATAAATTTTATGATATGTTTGTGTCATGTGTGAAGTAGAAGTTTATGCCCTAAGGTATGTGAAAAATCTAATGTATGAGATATTGAACTTTGACATTTGGGTTTATGGCCAACAAACTTTAAGCTAGCGATTAATTATCGGGCTTTGAGTATAACACCCTCTTACCCGAGACCGTCGCCGGAGTCGAGCTTGAGGTGTTACTAAACTTATTTCATCACATTGTAAACTTTAAATCAACTAATCTAATTTTCGGAGCAAGCTGTATTTCTGCATCATAGTCGCTTTAAAAATCATATCTCGAGTTACAAAACTAGAAATCAAGATCCGTAAATTTTCCCTGAAACTAGGTTCATATATATATCTACTAATTTTTTTCTAGAATTTTTGGCTAGGTCAATTAGTACATTTTATCAGTTAAAGTTACCCCTGTTTCAGAACTCAACTGCACTGACCTCTGCTTACTGCAAACCACTTTTCTCTCTGTAAAAAATACATATGACTATGCCGTTTGTTTCTCTTAAAATTAGACTAAATAAGGATTCTGAACATATAAAGTACATCTCCTAATTATTTTTTTACAATTTGTGGTAAATTTTCAAATTTGGAACAGGGGATCCAAAAATCGCTCTGGCCCTATTTCACTAAAACTCAAATATCTCATAACATATAACTCCTTTACCTGTTTAGCTTCTTCCATATGAAAGTAGACGCAATAAGCTTCAATTTAATATTTAATTCATCACCTAATTCAGTTTATACTATTTTTAGTGATTTTTCAAACTCATGTCACTGCTGATACAACATTCTGTTTTATGACAAATTTTCACTTTTCTATGGAAATTCATGAACAATTAACACCTTGAACATACATGGTCTCATACATGATCTAAATTAACCATTCCAAAGACTACTCTTTATCAGGCATTTTCTCAGCCAAACCACAACCATATCGCAAGATTAATTACACAAAACAAGTATATTGTTATACATGCCATATTTGAGTTATACAAGCCATTTTACCAAAATAGTTCTTCGGATAGTGTGAACGAGCCTTCGACCTATCCCGATTCCTAAGCCTGCTTGTCCAAAACTAAAACGAATGAAAAGGAGGGAGTAAGCATAAATGCTTAGTAAGTTCACATGCAAATAACAAGTAACATGACAAAGCAATTCTTCCAAACAACACTAGCATGGTATCACCAAAACATATATCATATTTCTAATCATCATTTATCATCTTACCATATTATTGTTGTTGTATCAAGTCTCAACCCGAGGGTTAAGTACATACCTGTCCAAAGTGTCCATTTCACAACACTTTTCAAAATGACACTTGCCTCTTGAGTGTTCTTCCTTTTTTGCTAGAATTTTACCCGTTGAACACATCGGAATATAACTCGGATACATGGATAATTTGCACATAAGTGCCATATATGTAATCAAGCGACCATGTAACCTGCCCATAAGCGAACTTGGACTCAACTCAACAAGTTCGGGTGTTCGCATCCATAAGTGAACTCGGACTCAACTCAACGAGCTCGGATGCCTAGTTACATCTCACGAACTCGGACTCAACTCAACGAGTTCGGACATTTGCTTCCATAAGTGAACTCGGACTCAACTCAACAAGCTCGGATGCCCAACCATCCTAGTGACATGTCACTTGTATCCTAATATATTCCTAAGGTTCAAACGGGATTTCTCTCTCAATTCCACAATTCAATCGTTTTCCTCGAGATATCGAAACCAACATTTACTATATTCCATAAGCGACCATGTAACCCGCCCATAAGCGAACTCAGACTCAACTCAACGAGCTCGGGAGTTCGCATCCATAAGTGAACTCGGACTCAACTCAACGAGCTCGGATGCCTAGTTACATCTCACGAACTCAGACTCAACTCAACGAGTTCGGACATTCACATCTATAAGTGAACTCGGACTCAACTCAACGAGCTCAGATGCCCAACCATCCTAGTGACATGTCACTTGTATCCTAATCTATTCCTAAGGTTCAAACGGGATTTCTCTCTCAATTCCACAATTCAATCGTCTTCCTCGAGATATCGAAACCAACATTTACTATATTCCATACTTATTTGCACATCAATAAGAAATAGTTCACAAAACATAATATTTCATAATAACAACTACACTAGCATATAATAACATTAAATAACTTAGAAATAACAATTATATCACATTATTTACACATGAACTTACCTCGTTACCAAAATATCAACAATCGGCCTATTCCTCATAAACTTTGTTTTTCCCTCGATCACGACTTGAATCTCATTTTTCTTGATCTAAAGTAGCACACTTAGCTCATTTAATACTCACATTTATCAAAATAGTCCATAATTAAAATTTTGGCAAAATTACAATTTTACCCCTAAACTTTTGCATATTTATGCTTTTGCCCCAAAACTCGAAAATTAAATTTTATTCCAAATTCTTATGTTTTAGAGCATGCTGATCATTTATTTACCATTAGCAAGCTCAAATTCCAACTACAACATGCACTTATGAACAATTGGTATTTTTACCGATTAAGTTGTTCTACTCGTTTTTACTCAAAACTGAGTAGCACAAGATGTCTAACATAATCCAAAACCTCATATTCTATCATAAAACATCAAAATACACAAATTTCACCTATGGGTATTTTTCCAAATATGAACCCTAACTTAAATTATTGCTAATATAAGCTTTATCGAGCTACCGGGATCACAAAAATATAAAAATCATTAAAAACGGGGCTTGGATGCACTTATTATGAAGCTTGAAAGTTGAAGAAACCCTAGCTATGGAGAGAGGGAGCATTCGGCAGCAACTAATGAAGAAGATAATCAATTTTTTTGTTATTTTTCCCTTTTTATTTCATTTGAAATCCAAATGACCAAAATGCCCTTCCTTACTAAACTTTCAAAAATTCCACCCATGTCCAATTTTTGTCCCTAAACTTAGAAATTGGTCAAATTGCTATTTAAGGGCTCCTAATTAATATTCCAAAGCAATTTCATACTAAAACTTCTAGAATGCAAATTTTGCAACTTATTCAATTTTGCCCCTAATTTCAAATTAAGCATTTTATGCATAGAATTTCTTCACGAAATTTTCACAGAATCATGCAATCATATCATAAACCTCAAAAGAATTATAAAATAATTATTTCTATCTTGGATTTGTGGTCACGAAACCACTATTCCAATTAGGCCCTAATTCGGGATATTACAACTCTCCCCCCTTTAAGGATTTTCATCCTCGAAAATCTTACCGGTAAACAGGTGTGGGTATTGATTTCTCATAGTTTCCTTAGGCTCCCATGTAGCCTCTTCTACTCCATGCTTTTGCCACAACACTTTCACAAGAGCAATACTTTTGTTTCTTAGTTGCTTAACCTCTTGAGCTAAAATCTTAATCGGTTCTTCTTCGTAGGTCATGTCTGGTTGTAGTTCAATTTCTGTCGGTGAAACCACATGTGAAGGATCCGAATGATACCAACGTAACATAGACACATGGAACACATCATGAATCTTCTTCAATTTAGATGGCAATGCTAACCGATAGGCTACCGGTCTAACTCTTTCAATTATTTCATACGGCCCAATAAAACACGGACTTAATTTGCCTTTCTGTCTAAATTTGAGAACTTTCTTCCATGGAGACACTTTTAAAAATACCTTATCACCAACTTGAAACTCAATTTCTTTTCGTTTCAAATCTACATAAGATTTCTGTCTATCCGAAGCAGCTTTTAAGCAATCTCGAATCACTTTCACTTTTTCTTCGGTTTCTTTTATAAGATCAACTCCATAGATCTGATTTTCCTTGAGTTCAGTCCAATACAACGGCATCCGACACTTGCGACCGTACAATGCTTCATAAGGTGCCATCTTCAAGCTCGTCTGATAACTGTTATTGTAAGCAAATTCTACCAACGGTAAATATCTTTCCCAACTTCCTTGAAATTCCAATACACAACATCTGAGCATGTCTTCAAGAATCTGAATTACTCTCTCTGATTGTCCATCAGTTTGTGGATGAAAAGTAGTACTGAAATTCAACTTCGTACCTAACGCTTCTTGTAACTTTTGCCAAAATCGCGAGGTAAATCTCGGATCTCTATCCGAAATGATTGACAATGGTATTCCGTGTAGTCTAACAATTTCTCTGACATATAGTTCAACCAACTTGTTAAGAGAATAATCTGTACGTACCTGAATAAAATGAGCCGACTTAGTTAATCTGTCAACTATTGCCCAGATGGCATCTTTCTTTCCTGGAGTCAATGGTAACCCTGAAACAAAATCCATAGTAATCCGATCCCATTTCCATTCAGGAACCATAATAGGCTGAAGTAATCCCGAAGGCACTTGGTGTTCAGCTTTTACTTGTTGACAAATTAAGCATTTGGACACAAATTCTAATATATCCCTTTTCATTCCATTCCACCAATACATTTTCCTCAAGTCATTATACATTTTCGTACTACCTGGATGAATCCAGAAACAACCATTATGTGCTTCCTGCAAGATCTTTTGAATCAATTCTTCATTCTTCGGTACACAAATTTGATCTTTAAACATCAAGCACCCATCAGAATTGATTCTGAAATCTAACTCTGTATCAACTTCACATTGCTTTCTTTTGGCTTGCAAGTCTTCATCGCTTTTCTGAGCTTCACAAATCTCTTGTAAAAACATCAGTCTTGCTTTCAACTCGGCTAGAATCGAACCATCATCTGACATTTCCAACTGAGTGTTCATAACTCTCAAAGCAAACAACAACTTTCTGCTCAAGGCATCGGCAACTACATTTGCCTTTCCTGGATGGTAGTCAATCACAAGCTCGTAATCTTTCAATAATTCTAACCATCTTCACTGTCTCAAATTCAATTCTTTTTGTGACATCAAGTATTTAAGGCTTTTGTGATCAGTATATACTCGACACTTCTCACCATACAAATAATGTCGCCAAATCTTCAAAGCAAACACCACCGCAGCCAATTCCAAATCATGAGTCGAATAATTCCTCTCATGAGGTTTTAACTGCTTCGAAGCATAAGCCACAACCTTTCCTTCTTGCATCAGCTCACATCCCAAACCATTTCGAGAAGCATCATTATACACCACAAATTCTTTACCTGACTCGAGTTGTACTAACACTGGTGCCTCTGTTAATAACTTTTTCAATACTTCGAAACTCTGTTGACATTCTTTCGTCCATTCAAATTTAACATCCTTTCAGAGTAATCTAGTTATAGGAGCAGCAATTATAGAAAATCCATTCACAAACCGTCGATAATATCCAGTTAGCCCTAAGAAACTTCTAACTTCGGTTACATTCTTCGGTGGTTTCCAATCAATAATGGCTAAAATTTTACTGGGATCAACCCGTATACCATCACCTGAAACAATATGACCCAAAAATCCAACTTCCCGAAGCCAAAATTCACTTTTACTAAACTTGGCAAATAACTGCTTATCTCTCAAAGTCTGCAAAACTATTTTCAAATGCTCGGCATGCTCGGTCTCATCTTTTGAATAGATTAAAATATCATTTATAAATACCCAACAAACTTGTCCAAGTATGGTCGAAATATGCGATTCATCAAATCTATAAACACAGCAGGAGCATTTGTTAACCCAAATGAAAATTCATAATGACCATACCTTGTTCTAAAAGCAGTTTTAGGCACATCTGACTCTTTTACGCAGCTGGTAGTACCCCGATCTCAAGTCAATCTTTGAAAACCATGTTGCTCCTTTTAGTTGATCAAACAAATCATCAATTCTCGGTAACGGATACTTGTTCTTGATTGTCACTTTGTTCAACTGCCGATAGTCGACACACAGGTTCATTGAACCATCTTTCTTTTTCACAAACAATACAGGAGCACCCTAAGGCGAAAAACTCGGTCTCACAAAGCCTTTGTTTGTCAACTCTTCCAACTGTGACTTTAATTCTTTCAACTCTGTTGGTGCCATTCTATACGGAGCAATCGAGATCGGAGCTGTTCCTGGCATCAAATCAATACCAAACTCTACTTCTCTGACTGGAGGTAAACCTGGCAATTCCTCTGGAAATACATCTGCAAACTCACAAGCAATCGGCACTGATTCAACTTTCTTTTCAATTTCTTTTGTATTCAACACGTACGCTAAATAAGCTTCATAACCTTTTCTCAAATATCTCTGAGCCGACATTGAAGAAATCACACTAGACAATGCCTCTAATTTATCTGATTCAACCCGCAGAGTTTCGCTATTTTCACACTTTAATTCAATAACTTTCTGTTTACAATTTACTATAGCATCATGCAATGTCAACCAATCCATACCCAAAATAACATCAAATTCATCAAACGGCAACAACATCAAGTTGGCCGGAAAGTAATAACCCCAAATCATTAAAGGACATTTCTTGCATACTTTATCAACTATAACACATTTGCCTAACTGATTTGACACTTTAATCATAAATTTCGTGTTCTCAACAGGTATATTCATGCTAGACACCAATTTCATACACACATATGAATGAGTAGAACCGGGATCAATTAAAGCAGTAACATTAATATCATAGAGAGAAAATATACTGGTGATCATATTGGGTAAGGAAGCATCTTCACGCGCTTTAATGGCATAAGTTCTAGTTGGAGCCCTTCTTTAGATTTAACTGCTAAATCTCTGACCACATTCTTGCTGCTTGTTTCACTCCCAGCTTTTCTTGGATACCTTCCCCTCGAATCTGCACCACTGTTTTTATACTCTGAAATTTTTCTTTTTCAATTCTCTCTGGGCAGTCTCTAATAAAATGATCTGGAGAACCACATCGAAAACATTCATTTGCTCTACACGGACCAAAATGATTTCTACCACACCGCTGGCACTCAGGCTTAACGAATCTCGAATTCCTTACACTAGCTGCCAAAGTAGTCTGAGATTTAAGACCCATATTTTGCTTCCTAGAATTCCGATATGATTGTCCAGCTGAAACTTGGGAACGAGGATTCATATTTCTTGATTTTCCGGGTTGCTGTGAGGGTGCATTGCTCATTGGTCTTTTCTTCTAATTTCGTGTCTTAGATTCTACCTTTTTCTTCTCTTTAAGTAGTTCTTCAGCATTGCAAGCTCGATCGACAAGTACCACCATTACTTTTAGTTCATGAATCCCAACAAATACCTTAATGTCTTCATTGAGCCCGTCTTCAAATCGTCTGCACATCTTGGCCTCTGTAGGAACATATTCTCTAGCATACTTACTCAATCTGACGAACTCCCTTTCGTATTTAGTGACTGTCATATTACCTTGCTTCAGCTCAAGAAACTCTTTACGCTTCTGATCAATAAATCTTTCACTGATGTATTTCTTCTGAAACTCTTCTTGAAAGAATTCCTAGGTTACTCTCTCTTTCGGTACGACAGAAATCAATGTCTTTCACCAATTATAGGCTGAATCCCTCAGCAAAGATATAGCACATTTCAAGCATTCTTCAGGTGTACAAGATAATTCATCAAATACCCGAATAGAATTTTCAAGCCAGAACTCTGCTTTCTTGGCATCATCATCTACATTAGCGCTGAATTCTTCAGCCCCTAGCTTACGAATTTTATCAACTGGAGTTCTTTAAAATTTTATCATATCCACACCCTGAGGCATCGGGGGTATAGGTTGAGGAATTGGGGAGGTGGGGGAGGTTGTACATTCGGGTTCGTACGAACGAACTCAGTGTACCATGCACTCATCATTTGGAGAAAAACTTCTCGACCCCTTTCTCCTCCTTCTTGACCAAAAGTAGAAGGTGGATTTTTAGTCGGCGCTGCCCCTTCAGCCGAAGCTGGCGCATTACTCTCTACTTCATCTGCCACAGCTGGATCGGGATCCATTTACTATAAAAAAATCATTTAAAAGGTCAGAAGTCGTCACACTATCACAATATACACATATAGCATGTATAGCAAAATCCGTACATAAAACACGTTAGTCCGAGAACTGACTAAACCTGCTCTGATACCACCAAATGTAATGCCCTCTTACCCAAGACCGTCGCCGGAGTCGAGCTTGAGGTGTTACTAAACTTATTTCATCATTTTGTAAATTTTAAATCAACTAATCTAATTTTTGGAGCAAGCTGTATTTCTACATCATGGTAACTTTAAAAATCAAATCTCGAGTTATGAAACTCGAAATCAAGATCCGTAAATTTTCCTTGAAACTAGGTTCATATATCTATCTACTAATTTTTTTCTAGAATTTTTTGCTAGGCCAATTAGTACAGTTATTTAGTTAAAGTTACCCCTGTTTTAGAACTCGACTGCACTGACCTCTGCTTACTACGAACAACTTTTCTCTCTGTAAAAAATACATATGACTATGCCGTTTGTTTCTCTTAAAATTAGACTAAATAAGGATTCTGAACATATAAAGTACATCTCTTAATTATATTTTTACAATTTGTGGTAAATTTTCAAATTTGGAATAGGGGATCCAGAAATTGCTCTGGCCCTGTTTCACTAAAACTCAAATATCTCATAACATATAACTCCTTTACCTATTTCACTTCTTCCATATGAAAGTAGACACAATAAGATTCAATTTCATATTTAATTCATCACCTGATTCAGTTTCTACTATTTTTAGTGATTTTTCAAACTCACGTAACTGCTAATACAACATTCTATTTTATGACAAATTTTCACTTTTCTATGGAAATTCATGAACAATTAACACTTTGAACATACATAGTCTCATACATGATCTAAATTAACCATTCCAAGGACTACTCATTATCAGGCATTTTCTCATCCAAACCACAACCATATCGCAAGATTAATTACACAAAACAAGTATATTGCTATACATGCCATATTTGAGTTATACAAGCCATTTTACCAAAATAGTTCTTACAGATAGTGTGAACGAGCCTTCGACCTATCCTGATTCCTGAGCGAGCTTGTCCAAAACTAAAACGAATGAAAAGGAAGGAGTAAGCATAAATGCTTAGTAAGTTCACATGCAAATAACAAGTAACATGACAAAGCAATTCTTCCAAACAACACTAGCATGGTATCACCAAAACATATATCATATTTCTAATCATCATTTATCATCTTACCACATTATTGTTGTTGTATAAAGTCTCAACCCGAGGGTTAAGTACATACCCGTCCAAAGTGTCCATTTCACAACACTTTTCAAAATGACACTTGCCTCTTTAGTGTTCTTCCCTTTTCGCTAGAATTTTACCCGTTGAACACATCGGAATATAACTCGGATACATGGATAATTTGCACATAAGTGCCACATATGTAATCAAGTGACCATGTAACCCGCCCATAAGCAAACTTGGACTCAACTCAATGAGCTCGGGCGTACGAGCTCGGATGCCTAGTTACATCTCACGAACTCGGACTCAACTCAACAAGTTCGGACATTCGCAACCATAAGTGAACTCGGACTCAACTCAACGAGCTCGGATGCCCAACCATCCTAGTGACATGTCACTTGTATCCTAATCTATTCCTAAGGTTCAAACGGGATTTCTCTCTCAATTCCACAATTCAATCGTCTTCCTCGAGATATCGAAACCAACATTTACTATATTCCATACTTATTTGCACATCAATAAGAAATAGTTCACAAAACATAATATTTCATAATAACAACTACACTAGCATATAATAACATTAAATAACTAAGAAATAACAATTATATCACATTATTTACACATGAACTTACCTCGATACCAAAATATCAACAATCGGCCTATTCCTCGTAAACTTTGTTTTTCCCTCGATCACGACTTGAATCTCGTTTTTCTTGATCTAAAATAGCACATTTAGATCATTTAATACTCACATTTATCAAAATAGTCCTTAATTAAAATTTTGGCAAAATTATAATTTTGCCCCTAAACTTTTGCATATTTACGCTTTTGCCCCAAAACTCGGAAATTAAATTTTATTCCAAATTCTTATGTTTTAGAACATGCGGGTCATTTATTTGCCATTAGCAAGCTCAAATTCCAACTACAACCTGCACTTATGAACAATTGGTATTTTTACCGATTAAGCCATTCTACTCGTTTTTACTCAAAACCGAGTAGCACAAGTTGTCTAACATAATCCAAAACCTCATATTCTATCATAAAACATCAAAATACACAAATTTCACCTATGGGTATTTTTCCAAATATGAACCCTAACTTAAATTATTGCTAACATAAGCTTTATCGAGCTACCGGGATCACAAAAATATAAAAATCATTAAAAACGGGGCTTGGATGCACTTACTATGAAGCTTGAAAGTTGAAGAAACCCTAGCTATGGAGAGAGGGAGCATTTTGCAGCAACTAATGAAGAAGATAATCAATTTTGTGTTATTTTTCCCTTTTATTTCATTTAATATCCAAATGACCAAATTGCCCTTCCTTACTAAACTTTTAAAAATTCCACCCATGTCCAATTTTTGTCCCTAAACTTAGAAATTGGTCAAATTTCTATTTAAGGGCTCCTAATTAATATTCCAAAGCAATTTCATACTAAAAACTTCTAGAATGCAAATTTTGCAACTTATTCAATTTAGCCCCTAATTTCAAATTAAGCACTTTACGCATAGAATTTCTTCACGAAATTTTCACAGAATCATGCAATCATATCATAAACCTTCAAATAATTATAAAATAATTATTTCTATCTCAGATTTGTGGTCACAAAACCACTATTCTGATTTGGCCCTAATTCGGGATATTACATTGAGCCTAGCAGGCGTTATGCCGGTGGAATGATATCGAGCCTTGAGCCTAGCAGGCGTAATGCTGGTGAAACAATTTCTGACTTAGAAAGTCTAGCAGGCTCTGAGCCAGTGATAAAATTTAGATTTTGTACCTAGCAAGCCAAGTGCCGGTGAACTAATAAGTGTATAGGCTAACAAGCTTTTGCATTAAAGTGCCAAGTGAATTCATACTATGCAATAAATGATCCAGGTACGTTTAAATTATTCATGCTTATGGGAACAATGTGGATCAAATTACGAATTTGAAATGAAAGGTACATGAGAAATGGTTGTACATATGTATTTGATTATTTTGTACTTTGGCATGAGAGTAAATGTGATATATTTATGTATGTGCTTATAAATTTGAGTTGATTGAATTCAGGACAGCGTGGTAAGTTTTAGTTGTTTGTAATTTAATGACCTCGAATGTAAGTCAAATAATATGCCAAATTATGAACAATGGGGCTCTGTATAGTCGGCCAAATAGTGGTACCTTGCAAATGACTAATATGTGGTTTTGAATGTTAGACTTTATGAACAGTATTAGTTATATAGTAATGCCTTAAATGGTGAACTATTATAAAGAGCTAAAAGTCTATGTAAATAATGTGCATTAATAGTTTAGTTATTTACATTACTTAAGACTTACTAAGCTATTGAGCTTACTTCGAGTGTCTTTGTTACTCTATTTTATAGATCTCGTTTGAAAGCTACGGGCTCGGGGATTCAAGCTCAAAGTCATCCACACTATCGACACTGTTTTGGTACTTTTTATAGTCTATATTTTGATAAGATGGCATGTATAGGCTTAACTCCCTTTTGAACTCCCTTTTGAAACAAATGATATTTTGAAATTGTATATATTTAAGCCATGCAAAAATGGCTTGCTCATTCACTAATTATGAATGCGTGGTTTGATGAAACTATGTGGCTTGTTATTTTGATAAATATGTCAAGTGGTTAAGTAGGTAAAAAGAGAATTATCTTATTCATGTATGGTTGAATGAAATGTTATAGGTCTCAATTATCATAAGTGTATATCATTATGTGATAGTAGTTGGCTTTGTTACTAATACATTCGGTTATGCTAGTGTTAATAAGTCACTTTTGAAATTTGACAGAAGCGATTTTGGTAAATCATTGAGATATGTTTGCATTGAATTAATTATAATAGTAAGATGGTATATTCGGTTATGAGTAAATTAAAATAGAACACTACTTGAAATTTGTTACATAATTAAATTTTATGTTTGGTATGTATCTTTGATCATCTAGAAGTTTTGTTCAATCAAGTAATACCTCATAACCCTATCCTGGCGACGGATACGGGTTAGGGGTGTTACATTTTATTGGTATCAAAGCTACGATTTAGTCGATTCTAGGACTAACGTAGGGTGTGAGTCTAGCTATACATGCCATAAAGTGATAATACGATAGCGTGATGACTTCTAACAGTTGAAATGTGTTTTCGTATAGTGAATGGATCCTGATCCCGATCGATCCGTAGCTAATGATATTGAGAGTGTTGCGCCTACTCTCACTCAAGTGACAGCGCCGAATGATTCTCAGCCTAATGCGAGTAACCGTGATGAGGAGGCAAAACAAGCTTTCTATGCTATAATGACTGATTGGTTCACTCAATTTATTCAAACTAATCCGGCTGTTCCACAACCCCGCCCCTGAATACTCTGTTTCCGGCACCTATGGTGCCTCCTGTGACCGATCCGTTGAGATCGAGTAAGCCCCCGATTGATAAAATTAAAAAATACGGGGCTGAAGAGTTTAGAGCCACAGTTACTGATGATGCTGAGAGAGCGAAATTTTAGCTTGATAATACTATCTATGTTTTTGATGAATTATCGTGTACCCCGGACAAGTGTTTGAAATGTGCTGTGTCTTTGCTGCATGATGCTGCCTATCACTGGTGGAATACCTTAGTTTCGGTTGTTCCTAGAGAGCAGGTAACTTGGGAATTCTTTCTGATAGAATTCCGTAAAAAGTATATCAGTCAAAGATTCATCGATCAAAAGCGCAAAGAGTTTCTTGAGCTTAAACAAGGCCAAATGACAGTTACCGAATATGAACGAGAATTTGTAAGACTCAGTCGATATGCCCGTGAGTGTATCTCTTTTGAAGCTATCATGTGTAAACGCTTCGAGGATGGGTTGAACGAAGACATCAAATTGCTAGTAGGCATTCTTGAGATTAAAAAGTTCGTAGTGCTTGTTGAACGAGCTTCTAAAGCCGAAGAGCTCGGAATTGAGAAAATAAAAGTTAAAGCTAGAGCTAGAGAGTTTCGTAAAAGATCTTCGGGAAAAACATTCCAACAGTCATCGAAGAAATTTCGAGATGACTCGGGTCTATCTAAGAATACTTCGGGTTTCTCTAGACGAGATCGTGATCAACCTCCGGTGAGTACACGGGCTACATCTATTGCTAGTGTTGGCAATGATCATCAGAATAGATCCAAGTACAAGCATTGTGGTAAATGGCATTCGGGGAGCTGCCGATTGTATGATCGCTCCCGTTTCAAGTGTGAGTCAGCTGATCATTTCATCTGGGACTGTCCAAAATTAGTTGAGCAGAATACTAATCCGAGTGGGAGACCTAGTAACACTGCAGCACGAGGTAGACCACCTAGACATGCGGGTAATGCTAGTGATAGTCAGAGAAGGACCAAAGATACTGCTGTTCATTCTGATGCTCGTGCACCTGCCAGAGCTTATGCTATACGCGCTCGTGAGGAGGCTTCTTCTCCAGATGTTATTACCGGTACTTTTACCCTTTTTGATACAGATGTTATTGCTTTAATTGACCCCGGTTCAACTTATTCCTATGTGTGTGAAACTTTGGCATCCAATAAGACTCTACCTGTTGAGTCTACTGAATTTATGATTCGAGTGTCAAACCCTTTAGGCCGATGTGTGTTAGTAGACAAAGTGTGCAAGAATTGTCCTTTAATGATTTGAGATTTTTGCTTTCGGGCCGATTTGATGCTATTACCATTTGACGAGTTTGATATCATTCTCGGTATGGATTGGTTATCTGTGTATGATGCTGTGGTAAATTGTAAAAGAAAAACAATTGACTTGTGATGTTCGAGTGGTGAAATAATTCGAGTTGAGTCTACTGAATTGAATGGGTTACTGCAGTGATATCTTCGATGTTGGCTAAGAAGTATATGAAAAAGGGATGTGAAGCCTATCTCGCATATGTACTGGATAGTAAAGTGTCAGAAAGAAAGCTTGAAACAGTACCTATGGTTTGTGAATATCCGGATGTATTTCCCGAAGAATTACCTGGTTTACCACCTATTCGAGAAGTTGAGTTCGGCATAGAGCTAGTACCAGGAACGACTCTGATTTTGATAGCTCCATATCATATGGCACCAACTGAATTAAAAGAGCTGAAATCTCAGTTGCAAGAATTGACTGATAGAGGTCTCGCTCAACCGAGTTTCTCTCCCTGGGGTGCACCAGTACTATTTATGAAAAAGAAAGACAGAACTATGCGAATGTGCATCGATTATCCTCAGCTTAATAAAGTCACGATAAAGAATAAATATTCGTTGCCACGAATTGACGATTTATTTGATCAGCTAAAGCGAGCTTTAGTATTTTCGAAGATAGACTTGAGATCGGGTTATTATCAGTTGCGAGTTAGAGACTCCGATATGCCTAAAACTACTTTTAGAACGAGGTACGGACACTACGAGTTATTAGTGATGCCGTTTGGGCTCACTAATGCCCCTGCAGTTTTCATGGATTTAATGAACCGGATTTTCTGATAGTACTTAGATCGGTTTGTAGTCGTGTTTATAGATGACATTTTGATTGCGAGACAAACAACTTTACGCGAAGTTCAGTAAATGTGAATTTTGGTTGCGTGAAGTTAGCTTTTTGGGACATGTTGTATCAGCATCGGGTATCCGAGTTGATCCGAGCAAAATTTCAGCTATACTTGATTGGAAGCCTCCGAGGAATGTTTTAGAAGTTCAGAGCTTTTTGGGACTTGCCGGGTATTATAGACGGTTCATGAAAGGCTTCTCGATGATAGCAACACCGTTGAAAAAGTTGCTTCAGAAAGATATTAAGTTTGAGTGGTCGGAAAAGTGTCAGAAAAGTTTTGATCAGTTGAAAACTATTTTGACGGAAGCTCCAGTGTTAGTTCAACTGGAATCCGGTAAAGAATTTGTGATCTATAGTGATGCCTCTTTGAACGGGTTGGGTTGTGTTTTGATGCAAGAAGGTAGAGTTGTTGCTTATGCTTCGAGGCAGTTAAAACCTCACGAGCGAAACTATCCGACTCATGATCTCAAATTAGCTGCTATTGTTTTTGCTCTAAAAATTTGGCGTCACTACTTGTTCGGAGAGAAATGCCATGTTTATTCCGATCATAAAAGCCTCAAATACTTGATGACTTAGAAAGACTTGAATTTGAGACAACGATGGTGGTTAGAATTATTGAAAGATTATGAGCTTGTCATTGATTATCATCCGAGAAAGGCCAATGTAGTTGCGGACGCTTTAAGTCGAAAATCACTGTTTGCTCTTCGAGCAATGAATGTTCATTTGTCTATGACCGCTGATGATGTGTTGGTAGCGGAACTAAAAGCAAAACCAATGTTAATACAACAAATCAGTGAAACTCAGAAAACTGATGAGGATTTGGTGGCTAAACGGGCTCAATGTGATTCGAAAGAGGATTCAGAGTTTTTGATTAATGAAAATGATTGTTTGAGATATAAAAACCGATTGTGTGTTTCGAGGAATTCGGAGATTATTTTGATGATTTTGAACAAAGCTCATAGTAGTCAAATGTTAGTTCATCCGGGTAGCACGAAAATGTACAACGATCTGAAGCGTCAATATTGGTGGCACGGTATGAAACGAGATATTTCTGACTTTGTTTCGAGGTGTTTGATATGTCAATAGGTAAAAGCAGAACATCAAGTGCCTTCGAGTTTGCTCTAGCCGATTATGATACTCGAGTGGCAATGGGATCGTGTCACGATGGATTTTGTATTCGGGTTGTCATTGTCACCGAGCAAGAAAGATGCGATCTGGGTTGTTGTTGATAGATTGACAAAGTCAGCTCATTTTATTCTCATTCGTACCGATTATTCACTTGATAAATTAGCCGAATTGTACATTTCTCAGATTGTGAGATTGCACGGGGTGCCCATTTCTATTGTGTTGGATTGAGATTCGAGATTCACTTCGCGATTTTGGAAGAAATTGCAAGATGATTTGGGTACCAAATTGCATTTTAGCACTACTTTCCATCCTCAAACCGATGGTCAATCCAAATGAGTTATTCAGATATTCAAGGATATGTTAAGATGTTGCGTCCTTGAGTTTAGTGGCTCGTGGGAATGATACTTACCTTTGATTGAATTTGCATACAATAATAGTTTTCAATCGAGTATCAAGATGGCACCTTACGAGGCTTTGTATGGTCATAAATGTCATACACCGTTGTTTTGGATCGAGCTCAGTGAGAATAAGATTTACGGAGTCGATTTGATAAAAGAGGCCGAACAGAAAGTAAATGTAATTCGTGAAAGTCTAAAAGCAGTGTCCGATCGTCAAAAATCATATGTAGATTTGAAACAGAAAGATATAGAGTATCAAGTCGGAGACAAAGTGTTTCTTAAAGTTTCATCGTGGAAAAAGTTGCTCAGATTCGGCTGTAAAGGCAAATTGAGTCCAAGATTTATCGGACCGTATGAAATTTCTGAACGAATTGGGCCGGTTGCGTACAGATTAAATTTGCCACCCGAACTTGAAAAGATTCACAATGTTTTTCATGTTTCGATGCTTAGACTGTATAGATCCGATCCTTCACATGTGATTAGCCCGTCAGAGATTGAGATTCAGTTTGATTTGAGTTACGAGGAAGAACCGGTATGCATTTTAGCTCATGAAGTGAAAGAACTGCGTAATAAGAAAATTTCATTAGTAAAAGTGTTGTAGTTCAAACACGGGGTTAAAGAAGCAACATGGGAACTTGAGGACTCAATGAAAGAACGTTACCCAAACCTATTCATCGGTAAGATTTTCGGGGACGAAAACCCCTAAAGGGGGGAGAGTTGTGACAGCCCTATTTTGGCCCTAATCGAAAAAGTGGTTTCAGAATCACTAAACTGAGTCAAAAAAATTTTAAAATAATATTTTCAGTGTTCTTATTATGTGAATTGTCTATTGTGAAAATTTGGTGGTTTAATTTTGTCAATCAGATGTTAATTTATTAGGTAAGGATTTGATCGCATAAAAGAAAAATTTAGGAGACTATTTTATAAATGTCGAATTGTGAGAGAGCATTAATGTTCGAGGGTTTAAGATGAAATTTGACCATGCATAATTTGCATGGACACTTTCGGCCATGGTTTGTTGGAGGAGTAAGTTTATAAAAAGGGGTTAATTTAGTAATTCAATAATAATAGCTATTGCATGTAATAGTAAAACATGCAAGTGAGTGTTTATTGTTCTTTGTTTTTGCCGAAAACCTTAGAGAAGAGAAGAGAAATAGAAGTTAAGGCATTCGGCCATTCTAGTGATCAAATTAAGGTATGAATTCTTGTTATTTTCCTTAGATTTTGTGAAATTTAGTTGAATGTTAAGTGCTTACCATGACCCGTGTATCAATCTTTGAATTGGTGATGAATGATACATTCGGCCAAGATCTTGATGTGCTAAATTTGATGATAAATTGATGTTGTATATGGGGGAATGATTATAAGTGAGTATAAATTTGTTGAATTTTGCTAAAAGTAGCTAAATTGAGTAAGTAACATTCGGCTATTATGGAAATGTAAGAATTGTGTTTATTTTTTATTTTTTTTACTAATTAAATCGATAGTATGTGTATATATGCTAGCCGAATAGGAACTAAGATGAAAAATGGAATGAATGATGAGTTTAAGCTTGTAATTTTAAATATGTGCTTCAATTAATAAGTGATAATTGGCTAAAGTAGTCATTATGCGTGTTAATATACATTTCATAATGGAAGAAAGTGGATTTGAATAAAGGTGTGAATAATTTGTTGGTTATTGAGGTTTTGTAGAATCGGTCATGGAAGAAATTAAGTGAAATTGATTGTTGTTTTAGTTGAATCATAAGATAGAGGGATTTAAGTGTTAAAATATCATTTTCGGTTTGAAGGTGCCATAGATAAATTCATTAAGGTAAGTTTTATGCACTTGAATTGACTTGTGAAGATTTAGATATATATATATATGAGAGTAATCTGCTAAGACATGGGAGATAAAATATTGAACAAATGCTTAGCCAAGATGATGGGATTAAATGGCTAATGTTTTGTTTTGTAAGGGGCTGTTATGTAAATTTTATTTTAGCTATACTATGTATAAATAACACTTGAATAATTACTTGTAAATAGGGATAAGGCTGAATTGATAAAATACGATTTCGTAGGGTACTATAATTACATTCGGCCTAAGTACTCTTATGATGAATGTGTATTCGATTGGTTGCCTGTGAATGAATGAGTTATGCTCTTGTTGTTTAAATGAAAGTAGAGATTGAAAGGATTAATGTTTGATAAACTAATACCGAATATGAAAAAAATTATTTGATGTATTTTAGTTACGGTATTTAAGTGTGCCGGATGTGATTTGAATAGTTGAATTGTGATAAGTTAAAATTTGTCTATTTTAGCCGAAGAACTCAAATGAACAAATTCGGATCGTAGGAAAGAGAAATTGGTCGTGTAACACCCCTAAACCCATTCCGGTCGCTGGAGGGTTAAGAGGCATCACACGACCTTTATGACTCGATTCGATGATTCAAGACAACTCTACTCATGCTCCTAAGTTTGTATTACCTAACCCAATCTAACGAAATTTTCTCACGGATTCATTCAATCGATATGGACTTACCGATCGGTCACATTTAAAACCACATCTCAACCTTCGTTTACTAAGATCTCATACAAATTATTCATCTCATTTCACTTAGACATTAATATAAAAAATATAAATACAATACTTCAAACCTATTTACCGAACGCGTGACTTAACTGCCATTTCAAACTACGCAACCGAATTTAAAGCTATGGACATGGATATAAACATTCGGTTAAGCCATTTTCGCATGGCTGATTTAATTACAACTTCAAAAAAAGAAACCAAGTTCGATTAGCAACCACATGTCTAGTCTATACATGCCACTTTCAAAATTTAGCTACAAAATACCGAAAGATGATTTGATACTGCAGATGACTTCGACCCTGGAATTCCCGAGATCCGTAGCTAGCAAGGACGATCTATAAAAAAAAAACAGAAAACAAGAACAACTGTAAGCGATTATTGCTTAGTAAGCCCTTAAGTAACAGCAGTCATTCAAATAAGTGTATTAGAGTGGTCAAATTTGTATATTTCTTATTCTGCCTATTTCGGCTTAACAAGACAATTCATCCATTAGTCAAAACATAGAATTCACATCAATTGTATCAACCAAAACAACTTATAATCATACACGTACAACTCAAAAATCAAGCTAAGTTCAATGTCTATATTCATACCTGATTATCTTACGGCAAGATACACACTTATTAGAGTGAATTCAAAATTTATTTTACAGCAATAGTCTCAATGTCATTAGGGCCCAAGCCCGCTTCCAATGCTGGTTAATAGTTCCTTTGAGATTATATTCGGATACGTCACTGGCATATCGGCCCCTTCGAGGCAAAGTTCAGATCGTACCACTGGCTCGTAAGCCCTTCGAGGCGAAGCTCGGCTATCACTATGGCTCGAAAGCCCTTCGAGACTAAGCTCGGCTATAACTCTAGCTTGAAAGCCCTTCGAGACTAAGCTCGGCTATAACTCTGGCCCGAAAGCCCTTCGAGACTAAGCTCGGCTATCAACGAAATTTATACTTGCACTTATTCGCATATATAACTTGTCACCTTTCAAAAATACAAAAACACAACAACCTCGGCATACTACCGATCATACTTCATACGGTTTATTAGCTCGTAAGCAAGGAATACAATTTCACATCTAGATACATTAAGTTTCCACTTTAGTATTCGGCTTCCAACATTTACTCATACTCTCATTCCCAAAATTTCGCATTTGAACATATCATTTGCCATTTAAGTTCACATATTATGCATATATATATTATAACTTTACTTTATCATAAATAAGAATTTGTTACTCAAGAACTTACCTCGTATCTTTCTGAGAAATTTTGAATTGACTATTCCGTGACCTTGGCCTTCCCTTTATCCGAAGTTGCCCCTCTAAGCTCTTGAGCTAGAATGCATAATACAATCATATCAACTTTATTTCACATATCTCTATTGATAGTTACACTTTCATTCAAATCAAAACATACATGTAATTCCTTTATCACACATACATTCGGCCAAACACAACATACATTCGGTCAAGCGCAATTACATTACAATTTACAACTAAATTCATTAATCAAATGTAGTAAACAAAGTCTTTTAATCCAACTTAGTACTCATGACACCCTAATTAACAAAAGCCGAATAGGTTAGCACCTAAATGCTTTAGCCATAAGTCGTTTTCTAACATTTTTAACACATAATTTCCTCCATTCAGTTAAGTTCACATTTGGTTTAGGCTCAAACATTTACAACCACTTTAGAAGCTTTCATGCCAACACTTAGTTTTACTTACCAATTCATTCGACCCACATGGATTTCATAACACATATATATTTTCAATTCAAAACACCAAACATCATAAAGATGGCACAATGCTACCCTGACCGAATGTTCAAAACATTTAAATCATCCTTAACGAAATTTACTAAGGACATAGAAATTCCATCAATACATTTCTAAATTCAAAATCGGCTACCCACAAGCAAGAATTCGTCACAAATTAACTATTTCTATACTAACATTTAAAATCACATGGAAGCACATATAATTTAGCTCAAAATTCAACTAAACTCCCTATCTTAAAATTTTTAACTCAATACCATAGTTCCCATTCGGCCTATCAAGGTCAACTTATACATTTCTCATCTAGGTAACATAGACATGGCTAAACTAAGGCCCATTTAACAATTATCAAATTTTCAATCATCCATTAAGGGCAAGACCGAAAGCTCACAAGCAAGATATAACACAAAAAGCATGACTTCTTCTATTTACCAACCATTGTCGATTTCATTAGCCTTAACACTCATTGTAATTTGTAACCTACTATTTTAAAATCCAATAATCATGGAAAACCTCCCCTTAACAAGCCATTGACCGAACACTCAAATATCCAAGCTTAACAATGTTTAGCTAATGGTTGAATATAAGACACCTTGTACCAAACCTTCAAATTCACATATTCTAAACCCCAATCATAAACTAAATAAGTAACACTCAAATTGAGCATCATTCGGCCATTTGTTTTGCTTAACCAACCAATTTCATATTTTTAATCCACAAACTCAAGTATTTACCACACAAAACACACGAATTATGCTTAATACTTCAAATTGGAATTCGGCAAGCACAACTACACTAGCTAAGAATTTCCACAAAATACTTAGATCACAAATATGCACTTTCAAGAAGTTCAAAACTCGTGCCTCAGCCCTTATTCATAATGGCATAAAACAACAACCCCTTTCCTATTGATTTAGTCTTAGCCGAATGCCCTAATCACCATGGAAGTTGAAATTTCAAAATGGGCTAGACTAAACACTTGCTCATACACCTTATTTTAGAAATTAAATGAAAAGTAGCAAGGATTTCTTACCTTTGATTTGAACCAAGTATGACCGAATGGTAGCCTAAATATTCTCTTTTCTACCTTCTTCAATTCACGGCCAGAAGAACCAAAAATTCCTTTCAAATCTTTTCTTTCAATACTTTATTTTTCTATTATCATATCATCCCACTAACATAAATTATAAATTATAAAATAATGACACAACCAATAGAGTCAAATGCATGGCCGGCCACTTTCTTCTAGGGGGAATATTGACATGCAAATCCATTTGTTTTTAGCTTATCTTATTTTAGTCATTCCAAATTGTCTAGCTAAGTTTCTAAGTTTTTCAACTAAACCCTTTTCAATAAATTCATATTGACTTTGTCAAAATTCAAATCTACAACTTCCACACATGCAATTAACACATAATTTAAGCATTGAAAATCAATATTAACTATTTTAAGGACTCGGTTTAGCGGTCACGAAACCGCTTCCTGACTTAGGTCGAACTAGGGCTGTCACAGGTCGAATAAACGAAATTAACATACGATAGTCTTGTATCTTGAGAAATTGATGTTATTTGTACTAATGTTCATGACCGAGTATGAAGGCTGTGATGAAAGATACTTAAATAAAGATGTTTCATAGTTTAATAGTATGCATGAGATTGAATTAAAATTTCAAGATGTGCTAATGTGTATCAAAGCTGAATGGCTAAATTGTGTACAAAGATGAAACTATGATTTGCTAAGACCGAATGGTAAGTGTGAAATGTACTTGTTGATTAACTATGTGCAATGTTCGAATGATGCAATAAATTTTATGATATGTTTGTGTCATGTGTGAATTAGAAGTTTATGCCTATGAGATTTGAACTTTGACATTTGGGTTTATGGCCAACAAACTTTAAGCTAGCGATTAATTATCGGGCTTTGAGCCTAACAGGCGTTATGTCGGTGGAATGATATCAGGCCTTAAGCCTAGCATGCGTAATGCCGGATAATAATTTTAGACTTAGAAAGTCTAGCAGGCTCTGAGCCAGTGATAAAATTCGGGTTTTGTACCTAGCAGGCCAAGTGTCGGTGAACTAATAAGCGTATAAGACAACAAGTTTTTGCATTAAAGTGCCAAGTGAATTCATACTATGCAATAAATGATCCAGGTACTTTTAAATTATTCATGCTTATGAGAACAATGTGGATCGAATTACGAATTTGAAATGAAAGGTACATGAGAAATGGTTGTACATATGTATTTGATTATTTTGTACTTTGGCATGAGAGTAAATGTGATATATTTACGTATGTGCTGATAAATTTGAGTTGATTGAATTCAAGACAGCATGGTAAGTTTTAGTTGTTTGTAATTTAATGACCTCGAATGTAAGTCAAATAATATGCCAAATTATGAACAATTGGGCTCTGTACATTCGGCCAAATGGTGGTACCTTGCAAATGACTAATATGTGGTTTTGAATGTTAGACTTTATGAACGGTATTACTTATATAGTAATGCCTTAAACGGTGAACTATTATAAAGAGCTAAAAGTCTATGTAAATAATGTGCGTTAATAGTTTAGTTATTTACATTACTTAAGACTTACTAAGCTATTGAGCTTATTTTGAGTGTCTTTGTTATTCTGTTTTATAGATCTAGTTTGAAAGCTACGGGCTCGGGGATTCAAGCTCAAAGTCATCAGCACTATCGACACTATTTTGGTACTTTTGATAGTCTATATTTTGATAAGATGGCATGTATAGGCTTAACTCCCTTTTGAACTCCTTTTTGAAACAAATGATATTTTGAAATTGTATATATTTAAGCCATGCGAAAATGGCTTGCTCATTCACTAATTATGAATGTGTGGTTTGATGAAATTATGTGGCTTGTTATTTTGATAAATATGTCAAGTGGTTAAGTATGTAAAAAGAGAATTATCTTATTCATGTATGGTTGAATGAAATGTTATAGGTCTCAATAATCATAAGTGTATATCATGATGTGATAGTAGTTGGCTTTGTTACTAATACATTCGGTTATGCTAGTGTTAATAAGTCACTTTTGAAATTTGACAGAAGCTATTTTGGTAAATCATTGAGATATGTTTGCATTGAATTAATTATAATAGTAAGATGGTATATTCGGTTATGAGTAAATTAAAATAGAACACTACTTGAAATTTGTTACATAATTAAATTTTATGTTTGGTATGTATCTTTGATCATTTAGAAGTTTTGTTCAGTCAAGTAATACCTCATAACCCTATCCCGGCGACAGATACAGGTTAGGGGTGTTACATAGTAGGCCAACATTTTTGGCCAAAACAATTATGACACATAACAAAATGAATAAGTCACCTATACATGCCATAATCCCAAATGTTGAAATCACAATACCAAAATAATTGTTGGTAGTGTGTATGGAACCCCATTGATCTTCAGACCTCGATCTAGCTTGAAAACTCTATAAAGAAAAGAGAAAAGAAATGGAGTAAGCTACATAACTTAGTAAGTCTATATGCAAATAGTCGACATATTAAACATATAAAGCATACAAATACTACAAAAGAATTTGCATAAATCACACTAAGGATTTGTATTCACAACTTACTCATTTCAACCCTCCCAAAGGTCTAACATACACATCAATCACATTGCTTATGAATTTCACACTCATACTTGCATCAGCTCATAACACAACCATTCCCACTTGCTTTCACACTATGCCATATCATTTAACTACCCGTTGAACCACTTGGAATACCAAAGGATACTCAGAAGTTTTGCACATAAGTGCCACACTTATTTGTAGCCAACGCTACCACTTATCACTTATCAAGTAATACCCCTTACCCATGTTCGACGCCAGGATAGGGTACGAGGCGTTACCTTACTAAATCACATGCAACCATTCAACCTTAACTCATTAAAATGTGTCCCAAATTAAAACTTTTTCGAACATTGTCCTATGAACCTTCATATGGGCCTATGAGGCCTAAAATGCGATTTAGAAATAATCCGAGACCATTTCGGGCACTTAAGAAAATTTCATCAAAAACTACTATAAATAGGGCACACGCTCGTATGGAAGGGCAACATGCCCATGTAGATTTATTTTATAACATCGAACCTACAGGGATTTTCACACGGCCTGGCACACACCTTTGTGCTCAGCCCGTGTCACTCACATGGCCATGACAAGCCCGTGTCGCTGCCCATGTGCAAAAACCTTGACATTCTATTTTTGACGTCAGCAATCACACGGCCGTGACATACGCCCGTATGCTAGGCCATGTCCTTCACACGGTTGAGACACACGGCTGTGTCTCAGCCCGCGTATTTACTACTGGGAATTTAATTTTACCAATTCAAGGTGTAGGGGACACACGGCCTAACTACACGCTCGTGGGGCTGACCGTGTGTTGCACATGGCATAGACATATGCCCGTGTGTCGCACAGCATATCTACCCATGTGGACAAAAATAGGCTATCTGCCAAGCCTCTTTGCCACCCTGAAATAAGATCAAACACATATCCAAGCATACCAAGACTCCAATCCTCAACCAATAGCCATAATTTGGCATCTACACAACTTAATATAATAAAAAAACCAAACATCTATACAACCATCCTAACATTCTTGCTCACCCGAACAACCTACACTTTCATTAAAAATAACAACATTTGCATTTCTCAACCATTATCAAATATTAGCCAAAATCTTTGGCTTTATACAAAATGAAGTATTTCAATTTCAAGCCAACACATCTGGCTCCAAAATAATATGACATTTGACAAAAGACTAAAGTCCTATACATGCCATATTCTCAAAATGCTAAAACTAACTATACTGAGTGCTTGGGATGATAGCGTGAACGAAGCCTCCAGCGTACTTTGACCCACGAGCTAACTAGGTAGCACTATAAGAAAATGGAAATAAGAGAGGTAAGCATAAAGTTTAGTAAGTTGCAAGTAAATAAAGGACAACAAAATTACCATGCTAAGTCATACTCTTAATACATCATGATTTATGCATGATACAAAGAATAACCACAATGTGACTTGCTCGTTTTCATCTATCTTTAATTATATCACATAAATTCGAGCTCACATTCATACATTTCATATAGGTACCTGCACCACTCACAAAATCGTCACACTATCTCTTAATCATAATACAATTTTAAGTTTTCCCGTTAAACCACTTATAATACGAAATGATATTCAATGAGTCTCCAACATAGGGTATCGAGCTGATGCTATGTCTCAGACATGGTCTTACACTAGCTCATGTATCAAGCCAATGCCATGTCCCAAACATGGTCTTACACTGGTTCTCACTTCTCGAGGCTAATGCCATGTCCCAGACATGGTCTTACACTAGCTCTCATCTATCTGTGCCGATGCCATGTCCTAGACATGGTCTTACACTGACACATCTCCAAGCCGATGCCATGCCCAGACATGGTCTTATACTAGCTTGCAAGTCGAGGTTGATGCCATGTCCTAGACATGGTCTTACACTAGCACTCGTACCAATGCCGATGCCATGTCTTAGACATGGTCTTACACTGGCTAGCACATATCCGTGTCGATGCCATGTCCCAGACATGGTCTTACACTAACACATTACGAGGACGATGCCATGTTCTAGACATTGTCTTACACTAGCTCTCATACCAACCCTAGTATCACAACATGAATATCCAATCTATTCTTAAAGTTTAATAGGGCTCTAATGCATAAGTTCTCGTCATTTCATGCCTAAAATTCATCGTTTAACAATTCATGCTCAAATAAACATTCTCATACATAACTCATACCACAACACATAATCTTATAACAAACCAATGATTTCATGCATAAAATTAGAAATGTTGTATTATTTACCTACAACTTATCTCGGTATACAAAAATGGAAATGACTACTTGGTTTAGTCGATTTGCTTGGCCATCCCTTGATCTAGGTTCAGATTTTGTATTTCATGATTGATATCAATAAAAATTCACTACTTCAATCACCAAATTAATCTAAGAATTCAAAAATCATAAATTTAGCAAAATGACCTTTTTGCCCCTAGACCTTAGAAAATGACCATTTTGTCCCTAGGCTCGAAAATTCATTTTTATCGAATTTCCTTATTAACCAAGCCTAATCAAATCTTTTTCACTCTCATGACATCCCTCAATTTCCATTATTTCATGAATTGCTACATAACTTATCAACTTTACACCTAGGTCCTTTCTAGGTGTTTTCATGCAAATTCTTTCACAAAAGTTGTTTATTAGCCAACTAAGATTCATTTCTTCCATAAAAATCCAGCAAACAACACTAAGACATTCATGGAACATTCTAAGCTTTCAACCATTTTGCAAATTAGTCCCCTTAATAGGCAGCCCATGCTACAAGGGTTCCAAAAATGCAAAAATTAACAAGAAAGGCCTTAAGAATCACTTATGAGTGCTAGAAGTTGCTGGAAATTTTAAAGCTCTCAAACCCCTATTTTTGCTGGTATTTTCAGTGAAGAACAAGAGAAAATGAAGGTGATAATATTTTTTTTACTATTTGTTTTATTTTAATAAAAAACAAGTCACCAACTCACATAAACTTTGACTTTTCATTTCTATTTGTCTCCCTTGCTCCTCATGGCCAGCCAACATCAATTTTAAGGGCCTAATTGCCCTTTAAAACCCCCAAATTTTTTTAATTCTATGGCCATTTAACACAATTTACTAGTAATTTGCAACTTTTACCCCTTATGCGATTTAGTCCTTTTGTGATGCCCCAAAAATTTAAAGCTTTTAATTTTGTAGTTGTGACACAAGTTGCATGTTTAATTTAATGGTTAAGTGATTTAAGAGTGTTTGGGGGCATCTGGGAAGTCTTGGGTTCAAGCCCTAGCTTTTGAAAATTTATGGGTTTTCTCTTAAAGGAACCTGGACTCTGGTAGGTAGCCTTTTAAATATTTGTGGTGAAAATTTGTCACAAAGAGCTTGCTAGTAAGAAGGTAAGTGGCGTGTCAGTATGTGTAAGGGACTGAGGTTCGAGTCACTCCTTGCTCAAGGAGTATTTATTTTACTTCTTGGCTGCGGAGTGGTGGAGTTAGAATCGAACACTACTGAAGTAGTTAGAGTTTGAATTAGTATTAGAGAGGTTGGAGGAGAGATTTTAGGAGGGTTAAGGGGAGAAAATCAAAGGTTTTGGATTGAGAAGAAGTGTTTATGCCGAAATTGGTCATTAGGCACTCAGATAATCGGTTGTGAGGTTTTTTTTGGGTTGTTTTCTCCACACTTTTACGTTTGCTGTTCAGTTTCGGTCAGCATTCTTTTTACCTTTTTGTGTTATGTCGAATTTGACAAAAGGCTTCGGGTACCTCTCGGGTTTATTTTGTTTTTGGTTCTGAGTTATTTTGAGTTACCTTTTTGCTTTGGCCGAATAGTTTTGGTTCTTCCCTTTGCCGATTCTACTCTTCTTTCCCCTATTTTTTTTATTGTTCATTTCTCTGCTTTCACTTTTTCAATAGTGGCCGAATACACGCTACCCTTTTCTCTTATTTCATTGTGGCCAAATCTCTGCTTCAACTGATAGAGTGGACCAAATAATTCTTTTCTTTTTTCCCTCTGTTTACGTTTCTCCTTTCCTCTTGATATTCGCATTTTATCTTAACCGATTCTCTCCTTCTCATCTCTTCATCTTGTTTCGGCTTGACGGCTATTTTCTGGTAATCGTAAGTACATTCGATTCTTGCTCGTGTTTCTTTAATCTTTTTCATGTTACCTCTACTTAAAGCCGAATGCTTCTCCCTTCTCTTATTTTCTTATAGCCGATTCTTGTCCTTTTCTTTTAGGTGTGCTATTCGTTTGATTCTCAGAATTCCTTGTGGAGTGAAGGAGTTTCTGGTGGTATTTGGACGTCCAAACCATTTTCTTATCACTCGATTTAAGGTAAGAATATGGGCTAGCATTTTGGGGTGTTGGCCGGTTACCCTATCTCTGGTTGTGTGTTCTATCTAGGCAATATGTATTGATTCAAATCTTTAGTTTATGCGATTGTTGATAATAGATTCCCTTGATAATGTAGCTTTTTGGCAAAGAGGGTGTGGCCAATCTTCGATTAACATTTTAGACGGGTCAAACCACACTTGTTAATTAAGGTTGTTGTTCGAAGGTTTTTCGCAAGTTTCGCAAACAAGTGTGTAATCTCACCACCTCTACTGTAAATCGGCAAAAGCCGAAATGCTAGAAAATACGGCGATTAAGGCCACATGGATGTGCAATCACTCGTGTGGGGAATCGAGCCCACGAAATATGGGTGCTAGATTGTAGAGGCCGCCTTAAGCGTCCTTAGGGGTTTGGGCCGATCTAGGCCACGTTGGGCCGAAGTGGGCCGTGTGGGCCCAATGGGCTTGTGGGCTCTACACAGATAAATTCCACAATTATGGAAAATACTGGACTGGGCTCTAAAGTTTGCATGGCTGTGGTAATTTTTGGGCTTGATGGGCCACATGGGCGTGTGGGCCCACTTGGGTCGCATAATGGGCCTTAGGCCCATTTACACTGTTATGACCGTTAAGGTTATCTGAGTCGCTTGAGGCGACTGTAGACCTTCTGATGGGTCAAGAAGAGTACCTAGACCTCAAGATAGGTAAATGACCAAAATACCCCTATAGGGTAAAATGACTTTTACCCCTTGAGGGTAAATAACTGGTTTGTGCTATGATTTGATTGTCTTTCTGAGCATGACACTCTACATTCATGTATAAGGTTATGACATATCATATTGCATGGGGTTGTGATACTGTTTATGGAGGAAGTATACTGTACTGTTGGCTCTTAACCTTTTATACTATTTACTAGCAACTTTGCTGAGATACTGTTACTGGTAGCTTTGCTGCCATACTGATTAGTGCCGCAACTGGTGCTAATATTAGTGTGTCTGGCTGGGTGGGTCAATTTTATCCCCGCATGGTGTGACTGGTGGTACGGAGTGGTGTGTTTGGTTGGATTGGGGTGGGTTTCACCGTTGCATTACCGCATTGATACTGTTTCTGTACTGGGCTAGGGCCACACTATTACTATAATGGGCTTAGGCCCGGACTGTTACTGCAGATTGTATTATGATTGTTCGATAGTGGATTACACACTAAGTTTCTTGTAAACTCACCCTTCTTTTTTTAACTGTATAAGTAATCCACAGCTTTAGACGATTTGGTGTTGCGAAGGACTCGAAGGTGGCCACACGACCACAGTTACTCTATGCATGATTAGACTTCTATTTAAATTTTCGTTTTGGGTTTTTATTTTGTAATAAGGCCTTTTTATGGTTTTAAATTTTAATTGGGCATTTGCTAGTTTACTTTAAACTGCTAATCTAGGTGAAGATGAGTTTTCAGAACAATAGTTGTTTCAAAGACACTCGATTTAACCTTCAAAGTCTTGAAAAGCTTCTGCAATTAAATCAGTTTAATAAAATAATGGCAATTTAATAAGACTAATGTTTTAACTAGTACTTTGGATAATAACAAGAAACTTAATATACCAAAGTTTTTATATAACAACAAAGGGTTTTTCTTACTTTCAAACAAGTCTTTATTAATTGAGTTCATGTTTTCAGAAAGCATTGCAATGTGACATGCCAGATTTGGCCATAATGTCTGGGCCGAGTTTTGGGTGTTACACCTTTTTCGCGATTAAGCCTTCAATCGCATAAATTAATTCACCAAAATTTTCATGCACATTTATAAAAATACTATAACACATAAAATAATGCTAAAATAATTTTCTCTAACCTCGGGTAAGTGATTTCGAAATTACTATTCTGACTAAGCCCAATTTCGGGCCGTTACATATCACTTAAGAGCTCACTCTCGAGCTAATCACGGGCCTGCTCACACAAGCTGACGGTCGTGACATAGCTACACAGTGCTGCTTACACAAGCTGACAGGTATTCACAACACATGCTGGATTACTTAGCCACTGGTAGGACATACTAGACCAGCACCCAGATCACCTAATCACTTAAACACTTGGTTTCCTAGTGACATGTTACTTGTATCTTATTTGATTACTAAAGTTCAATCGGGATTTTCTCACTTGTCGATACTTGGTCGATATACACATTTAGATAGTTGTCCACAATGCACACAATATTAAAGCATTGAAAACATAAATATATCAATGCATTATTTACATACAAACTTACCTCGATACAAAATGATTATTTTTGCGATTTAGTCCATAACCTTTTCTTTCCCCCATCAAGGTCGATTCCACGTCTTTCTTGCTCTGTAATAACGCATTTAGCTCGTTTATTACTCACATTGTTCAATTTGACCCAAAAATCATATTAAGGCAAATTTATATTTTTCCCCTAACTTTTCACTTATTTACACTTTAGTCCCTAGGCTCGGAAAATGAAATGTATTCATTTTTCTCAAAACTGAAGCCTAGCCAAACCTATCTCATGCTTATAACAGCCCACATTTTCTTTCAAATTAGATTTTTATCACCTATTTTACAACTTTTACAAATAGGTCCTTTTGGATGTTTTCACCGAAAATCACTTAGTAAAAGTCGTTTATTACACAACTAACATTCATTTTCTACCATTAGACATCAAAATACATGCATGTCATACATCAGTAAATTTTTAAACATAAACCCTAGCTCAAATTAGTGGTAGAAATAGGTAAATCGGGCGATAACGACTTCAAAAATGTAAAGAGCATTAAAAACGGGGCTAGGATGTACTTACTATCAAGCTTGAAAGTTGGCCAAACCCTAGCTATGGCTTGCCTTGAGAAATTCGGCCAAGGAGAGAAGATGGACACCAATTTTGACTTGATTTTTCCCTTTTTATTCTTTTATTAACCAAATGACCAAAATGCCTTTATAGCCTTTCTTTAAAATTTTACCCTTCCATGTCCATTTTTGTCCATCATGACATATAATGGTCTAATTACTAAATAAGGACTTCCAACTTAAAAATGCATTTGAATTAAGCACTAAAAGCTTCTAGAACACTTATTTTGCAACCTTTGCAATTTAGTCCTATATTCAAATTGGACACTCTATCGCTAAAATTTCTTAACGAAATTTTCACACATGCATTCAATCAAACCATAGACCTTAATACAATCATAAAATGAATATTTTAACTTCATATTTGTGGTTTCAAAACCATTATTCTGTTTAGGCCCTAATTCGGGCTATTACATTGTCTCATAATAAAAACATAAGTAAACATTATATAAAGCATTACTAAAATCATTACCAAGCAACACATTAATAAAATTGACGGTAAGAAAAATAAATGTTTACATCACCTAAACAATAACGAAGCTTCAAACAAGGGCGTAGTGTAACAACTTGTTTTTCAGTAGTACCAAAAATGATGGTTTTGAAACCTCGTACTCTGATGATCGTGTCACACCCAAAATCCTTTAAGCCTAAAAACTAAGAGCAATTTAGGGTTTGAATTAAACGATTAAGTAAGCTAGTGGCCCCTATTTGAAAATCGAGTAAAATTATAAACGAAATTGGACAAGTTTGAGATTCGATTATGGTTCAGTTGAATTTGAACCAGCTAATCTTTTAGTGGGGGACAAAATGATTATGGATGAATAGTTGTCATCTGGTGGGAGACTGCACATGATGGATTATAAATAGCTAAGAAAATAATTCCTCTAGGGGATTTTTCTCTCAATTATGTCTCATCCTCTCCTCCTATTCATCTTCTTCCTTGGTTGCTTCGAAGGATAGGTAGTTGTGGAAGCATTAGGTGAGTTTCTGCACTTAAACCCTAAAATGCTTAGTAGGTTGTAAGATAGTTTGGGTCTATAAGTATCTGTCATTTTAGTTCAATATACATGATCTTATGATGTTTTATTTATAAAACATGCGTATTGCATATAGAATTATGAAAGGGGATCAATGAAGGGTTAGATGAAGTTAGGAATGGGAAAAAGAGAGTGATTCTATTAGATACTGCCATTCAGTGTTGCTAAGAGCACCCGTGATGTATGAAGTTCTGGGCCATACGAAGAGGGCATTGCAGTGTTCAAACATCAAGGCTAGGAATGGTGAAATGAAGGAATGGATGGAAAACAACGAGAAGAGTAAGTAAAAAGATCATGGCCAGGCCATGGGTTCGATTGGAGGCTATACACCTACAATGTAATGCCCTAAATCTAATCTTATGAACTAGATCCAAATCTAGGGTGTTACTACTCATGTACACATGAATCTCACTCAAATATACAATTTACATTCAATTATAACTATTTAATTATAAATTTGTCTATGAAATACATAGGTGTGAGTAATACGAGAATTTGTTTAGCACACACAAAGAAACTATTTACGACTATGATTGATTGATGTCCTAGACTATTGTAATTATTTTGTGTGAAAGACTTCTACAACAACTTAGACTCGAACACGCCATCAGACTTGCTATGTATGCATAATAGCTCACTTCACCACTCCTTTGGCATGGTCTTGGCATCTCCTCTCTTGGCATAAACTCAATCAACTTTCTTGTAACACAATACAGAAGGGTAAGCTTATGAGAACTTAGTGAGATGAATTCCTTTTACCTGTATCATCTCAGTACAATACATCTGGTAGCTTTATTATCATCACATTGTTCCTCATTCTTGAACTCGACTTTGGTGAGTACCTTTCCTCTTCATACCATAGACGCCATACCTTACTTTGTGACCATGCCTAACCCTTACATCTTTAGTACATCACTAATGTTCTTCACCCAGCCTTTTCATAATTCCTTAATTGTTCCCATTCTTTAATCCATACCTACAAAACACTATTGATCAAGTTGTTCTTTTAGTCTACATGGTTTATACGATGAATTCGTCACATTCATGCACATTTGATTTTCTTTGTACATATCTTAAGACTATGCAAAATACAACACAACATTTCTTATGGAACTATTTCTCTTAGTGTTTTCCATACGCACTATTCCTTTAAAGTTCTCTACATGTAATATTCCTTTAGTGTTCACCATACGTACTATTCCTTTAATGTTTACCAATTCTTCTAGTCCTTTAAAGTTAGCCACACATATCATTTCTTTGGGGTTTGCCATACTTACCATTCTTCACAGCTAACCATGCCTATCATTCTTCTAGGGTTTGCCACAAAAGCATTTCTTTTAGATGTTTGCCACAAGGTCCTTCCTCTAGAATTTACCACGAAGGTGTTCATTTCCATAGATTTCCTGTAACAGCCCATTTTATACCCTAGTCGGAACGAATGGTTTCGGGACCACTTAACCGAGTTAAAATATTATTTTAAATGCTTTAATATGTTTTACTATATGATAGATATAGGGTGTGAAAGTTTCGTATTGAAATTTTACTGTCTAATCGGTTAATTTGATAAAAAGGATTAAATCGCATAAAGCGATAAATTAGAGTTCTATTTTATAAATGGCTTATTTGAGCATGGCTTTATAAAAGGAGGTACTTGCATGGAAATTAAACCATTTTTATTGTGAGTGGTTGGTAATGGACATTCATGTCCATATTACTAATGATTTTTAATGATTTTAGTAAAGGTTAAAATAGTCTTTTTGGTATATTATATGTTTTATAATAAAATAAAACATGAAAATGCCTTACTTTCATGGTTTTTCCACTGATTCTTCAAACAAAATAAAGGGTTTTAATGTTTTCAAACATTCGGTTACTTTGATCTTCAATTAAGGTATGTTTTGTAATCGGTTTTTGATAATTTTTACGTTTTTGAGATCGTTGCTTCGTATATTAGTCAACCCGTACCTCAATTTCTGATTTTGATTATGTTTTTGAAAAATTCCATTGATGAATCCTTGATATATTGATAGAATTTGATAAATTATTGTATATTATGTGAGAAAATACAAGAGTTTTAAAGTAAATTTTGATGAAAATGAGTTTAAGGATTTAATTGCAAAAAGATAGAATTTTTGAGGTTAAATTTGTGATTAATTGAAAGATATGTACTTGTACAAGTCCCTTGAATATTTGGCCAAGGGAAATTTAGGGATTAATTATGTAATTTGCTATTTTGTGTTAAAAAGACTAAATTGCAAAGTGTTGAAAGTATAGGGGCTAAATTGCAAATATGTCAAAATATATGTTTTTGGATTGAATTGAATATGTGAGTTAGTAAATAGCTGAATTTGATTTAATTTAGATAAAGACGATCGAATCCCGGAACTTGATCGGGGAAAACGGAAAATAGACGAGTAAATATGAGATTTCGAGGTAAGTTCGTATAATGAAATTTAATGTGTTTATGTTTATAATTGTTGTTAATGGAATATATGACATATTAGTTGATTGAATAGCCTATTTGGATGTATACATATGAAATTGAAATGAAATTGTTACAAGTGAGAAATAAATACCAAGCCCCGTTAGAACCATAGAAGTCGATAGGATACAAGTGACATGTCACTAGGGCTACAGGGTGGTTCGAGCTCCTGCATTTGTTGCAGACTCACCACGTGCTCATGAGCTACAGGTTTATCCTCTGGGATTACATGTTCAGCCTACGGGCTTACCGATTATCCTTCGGGATTATATGTTCAGCCTCCGGGCTTACCGTACAGGCTCGAAAGAGCATATATGACGCATTGACGGATTACAGGTTATATGTATATACACTGTGTGTGTATCACCCGAGTATCTTTCGATATTCTTATAGGTTCAACGGGCAATTACCGATACATGTTACATGAAGATTGAATGATATATGTATTACATGTTATATGAGACATGAGAATTACATGGATTATATGGTATAAGTTATATGAAATACATGTACAAGTATTTGAGCAATGATATGATACATGAATGTTGTGGTCGGTACATGAATGAATTTATATGTTACATGAACTAACAAGTGTATACTTGTGAAATAGGCAACTTGAGTATATGAATTGAATTGGCATTGTTGTTGTAATTATCGCATTGATTCGGTAAGGTTTAATTTCTATATTATACGGACTTACTAAGTTTTAGAAGCTTACTCTGTTCATTTCTTTCACTGTCTTATAGATTCGGAAGCTAGCTCGATAATCGGATGAGTCGGAGATCGCCATCACACTATCTATCAAACTTTGGTACTTTTAAACCTTTTGTAAATGAAATGGTCATGGCATGTATAGGCTAGTACTTTTGTGAACATGATATGTTTTGGTAAATGATCAAGCTATGAAATGTGGCTTGGGTCATATGTGTTTATAATCATGTATTAGAGTTGTTCTTTGGCTATATGTGCTTTTGGAAAGATATGTGGTTTGATGAGACTATAAGCTCACATAATTGATATATATATGTGTGGATGAGTGCATGGAAATGGTCATTTAGGCCTTTGAGTTGGTGTGCTTGATTTGTGAATAAATTGAGATGATTTTGGGTCCATTTTGTGCTTGAAATTGGTATGTTTTAGGTTGGTAGAATGGCATGAAATGTTTTTGGTTAATGGCTAGTAGAAATGACCCATATTGGGTGGCAAATTTGGCTTAAACCGAGCCTATAACGTGCCACACGGCCAGGGAACACGGGCGTGCGCTTCGACCGTGTGTCCCCTGCACCTTAATGTTTTGGTCAGTTTTGGTACACGGCCTAGACGCACGGGCGTGTTAGGTAAATTGAAGCCGTGTGAAATTTGGCAGTATAGTCACACGGTCTGCTCTATTTTGTACACGGGCGTGTCTGGCAGCCGTGTGATATTTGACAGTTTCGACTACGGGGTAAGGGCACGGGTGTGCCTAGACCGTGGGCGACACACGGCCTAACCCCATGGGCGTGTTGGACAGCCGTGTGGGATAAGTCAGTTTCGACCACGGGCTGAAAGGTTTGGGTGTGTCTGGAGGGACACGGCCGTGTGTGAAGAACACGGGCAAGGGACACGGCCGTGTGTCCCTAACTTTGAAATTTTGCAAATTATCTCCTATATTTTAGCATGTTTCCAATTAGACTTCCAATAGTTATATGCATACTTTTATAATCAATTGAAGCATGCTCTAATGATAGATGATATGTGATGGTTCTTGAAAAAAAAATTTAAATTTTTACTGTTCCGATAAATGTTACAAGTCTGGTAATGCCCCTTACCTACTCCGACGACGGTTACGGGATAGGGGTGTTACATTTCCAAAAAGGATTTCATTTCATAGATTGTCACAAAGGCTTCCATTTCATAGATTGCCACAAAAGCTTCCATTTTCTGGCATGTTCACGATAGGGATTTGCCTAGACTCACATTACGTGTAGTTTGCCCCTCATCATTTTAGGTCACGCAGAGAACTCCATTAAGTAATAACATTCCTTTAATTTTTTCCATATAATGCCATAACCCACTGTTTATGGTCCTATATGATATGGTCTTTCCATATGATGCCATAACCCACCAGTTAAGGTCTTATGCAATATGGGGCCATGGACTTTTCCTTTTAGAGAATTATGTTTAAAGTCCCGATGGACCCCTTTAAATGAATTTGTGGAGATAGACTCATCTTTATTATATATTAACCTACTCTTATCAAATGTAGTTCATATCATGCTTTTAAGATGCACACATATTTTTTAAGCATTCACATACAAGCTAACAACTCATTTTTAGTAAAATTGAAACGGTAATTTTGGGACCACAAATCTGAAGTCTAAAAGTTTATTTTATTATTATTTTATTACCTAGAGCATGATATATTGTCGTATAAAAATTTCGTTAAGAAATTTTACTATTTATATGCTCAATTTTGATAAAAAGGACTAAATCGTGTAAAGTGCAAAAAGTTGAGTTCTTGTAGCTAAAGGTATTAAATAGCTATAGAACCTTAAAGTGGAAGACTTATATGGTAATTAGACCATTAGAGTTGTTAGTGGGTTTTAATGGCTTGGTATTATTGAAATATTAAATGTTTTTAAAGGGTATTTTAGTAAATAGGTAAATAATGGTTAAATTAAATAAAGTAAAAACAATGTCTTCATCTTTAATCACGATCTTCAATCAAATTTTGAGGAGAAAAAGAAGCTGTAACGCCCCAAATTTTTAGGGTTTTTGAATTTCTGCTTGGATTTATTTTTGCATGTTTAGATATGCTGAAGTAGTGAATTGAGGGTGTTTAGTGGACCTTTAGGAGGCCTAGGTTTAAGCCTACAGCCTGGCAAAATTTTAATTTTTGGCCTTAGGTGAGAGTGGACTATAGCTAAGTGGGCTTTTAATTGAATGTTGGGGGTTTATAGCATAAGAAAGCCTGTGATAAAGTGGCAAAGTGGCGCCACTTAAAGCACAAAGGGGTGGCGTGTAGAAGCTTGTGAGGGAGCTAAGGTTCGAATCCAGTGGAGAGCAAGGTACTTATTTTATTTTATTTTATTGCACGTGCATGGTAAGAGGTGGAATCCAAGTTGAACTCTGAGGCAAGGTGTTTGAGTTGCTCATGGGATTGGTTTAAGGAGTGATATGGGGAGAAAATTTAGGGATTGAGTTATGAAGGGAGAGTTGGCCGAATGAGGGACTGTAAGAGGTGCAATTTTGGCTAGGGTCTTTTGGTGTTAGCATTTTCGGCATTGTGGGAAAGGAGTGTGCCAAAATCTTTTAGGCCTACTTCGGGATTTGTTTTGGTCAATCTTTAGTGCCAAATAGGTGAGGTAGAAGTGTGCATTTAATTTCTTTCCTTTCTTTTCTCTTTTCTATTCTCTCTTCAAAAGTCAAAAGCCCTAAACCCCTAAAGCTTTTTTTGGTCTAGCTTCTTCTTCTTTCTCTTCTTCTTTTCTTCATTAGTAGAAATCGACTTACCTAGAACCACCTTGGCCAATTATCTCAAAACCCAAAATAGTTAGTCCCTTACCGATTTCTTCTTTGGCCGATTGTCTCAAAAGCTGAAAACTCGAAGTCTTAAATCTTTTCTTGGTCGATTTCTCCTTAAGCCGAACCCTTCTCATCTCTATTTTGAAAAGTCAAAACCTACAAGACTCTCATCTCTCTGTCACCATAACTACTTCTTCTTCTTTCACCATTTTTTCAAAACTGAAACCTCAAACCCACATTGGTGTGCTCTTCTCAAAAATTGAATCCCATCCTCTATTCTCTATTAATCTTCTATCTCTTTTAATCCATTCATCTCTTTCTCTCGTGTTTTGTTTAGATCTACAGCAGATCTAGGATTAGGTTAGTGATCAGTGATTCTCTCTTCTGTCAAGGCAAGGCAGTGAACTTTTGGGTAAGTAGTCTCCTTTCTATTCTTTTCTTTCTAGTGATTGATAAAAAGCCGAAATCCCTAACCTTTTGCACTTGTCGACGTTCATCTTTGGAAATCGATTCAAGCTTTTCTCTTATTGTCTGCTTGTGATTCCGTAGCCGATCTTAAGGGTGGACTCGTGAAGGGTGTTGGTGGACAAGTGATCGCAAGGTGATCTAGATATATTTGGTAGATCTCAGCCAAGATAAGTGTATAATGGATTATGTGGTTATGGCCGAATACTTTAGGGGCATGTAACACCCCAAACCTGGCTCAGACGTTACGGCCAAATCTGGTGTGTCACATGGACAATCGACTAAGCTTCGATCTTCTTTTACTAAAGCATTATGATGGTTGTAGTTAAACCATGATTAAAAACTTGTGAATAAGAATCGTTTTCAGTTAAAAAAAAACCCTTAATTGTTACCAAATAAAATTTCATCTTTTATTAAATCTCATTATGGTGTTATTGACATTAGGTTGTCCAATCGGTACGTGTTACATGTTTTGAAAACATTTGTTTAAGTTTGGAAAACCTGTATAGACTAGTCTACTATTGTAACGCTAACAATGTAGAAAACCTAAAATAAAATACCGAGCGGCCTTATTACAACTTAAATCCAAAATTTAAAATATAAATAAACTAAATTTAAGAAATAATCAGAAACTGAAAACATGAACCTCGTGGCCACCCCGAATCCTTCGCAACTCCAAGTCCTCTATGGTTGGGGGTTACCTGCGTAGGCAGAATTAAAAGGGTGAGTGTGTGAGAACTCAGTGTGTAAAGGAACCCAGCCAGTGTCAAAAATCAGTACAAGCTCAGTCTGGGCTGAAGCCCTATTCAGTTACAGATTAAACTGGGCCTTGGCCCTTTTCAGATACAGAGTGGGCCTTGGGCCCATTACGGAAACATATTAGTGTGTATATATATGCATGTATGTAAAGCCCAAGCCCAATCCAACCCTACACACCACCCGTACTAGCCATACACACCATGTGGGGAATAACTCAACCCACCTAGCCCTACACACCATAGTCGTAACAGAACTGCTAATACAGATATCGTGGCCAAGCCACCAGAATAATAATACAAGGCAGAGCCTCTAAGAAGATTACGTGGCATTACCACTTGTAGCACTTCCTCCGTATCAATAACCCAACCCCATGCAAATCAGAATATTACATGTCATGGCATACAGAATATCAGATATAGTAAAATGCAAATCAGTCAACTATTTCTAGGGTAAAATAGTCATTTAGCATCTAGGGGTAAAACGGTAATTTTCACCCTTCAGGGGTATTTTAGTAATTTTGCTATGTTTCTATGTTTCATGCTTAAAACAACCTTCTAATAGATCTAATGTCGCTCCGAGCGACTCAAATAGCCCATTTGTTCTTACAGTGCTATCGGGCCCTAATACCCCTAATGGGCTCGACGGAGCCAACAAGCTACTGTGGCTCGCTAAGTCTAAACCAGTTTACCAGAAAACACTTGCCGCATATTTTTATCCATATGGGCTCGTAAGCCCATTGGCCCAATTTTGGCACATCGTGGCCTAAAACCACCTAAGTGCATGAAAACGAGCACAATAGTCCTTACCGTCCATTAATCCAGTTTCACGACTTTGAAACAACCCACGATCGTTTGCACGCTTGCAAGCCCACAAAACGCCAGTATTTCGACATTTCAGCTTTTTAGCTTTTGCCGATCTAATCTACTAGAGGGTGTCAATACACACCTGTTTGCGTACTACGTCGAGATTCTGCACACGATTAACCTACAACAAACCCACTACATTATTAAGCTATAATCCAAATGAAATCAACGAAATCGACATCACTTTAATACCATCACATTCGACCATCATTACCCAAAATCATTATTCACTTACCTTTGCCGAAATCTACAACTAGATCTAGATCTGGATTGCTTCAACGCCCCTAGCCTCCAATTGCTCCTCTCTAGATTGTCCCTTTACCACACTAATACACATAAGAACCAAAAGAAAAGAGGCTAAAATGGGTGTTTAACCAAATTGGGTCAAAACCAATAGCAACCATGGGAAGATAAGGGTTTTCGACTTTTCTTAAATCATAAGATTATGAAAGAAGAGATTTGAGTACTTACCAAAGGGATTTGCTAGATTGATTTTGCTACCACTAGAAGTTATTTCCACCACTCTAAGCCTAGATCTACACTCGATTTAATCAAATCACAAGGGTTGAACAAACCACAGAGAAAGGAGAGGGTTTCAGTTTTGAAAAGAGATCACTAGAGAGAGATAAAGTTTTGGTTTTTGGAAGGAAAGAAGATGAAAGAAGAAGAGAAGAGGTTGGGAAGAGGTTTCGACTTGTTTTAGAGTAAAAATGAGAAAGGTTTGGTCAAGGAAGAAATCGGCTAGAAGTAGACCAAGTGGTTCGGGTTTCGGCTTTTTGAGGCAATATGCCAAGAGGATTCTAGGTGAGTCGATTTAAGCAATGGAGAAAAGAAGAAAGAGGAGAAGAAGAGAATAGATTCAGCTTGAGAAGAAAAAAGAGGTGGAAGGGTTCGATCCTTTGAACAAGTCGACACAAAGAGTGTTTATCACTTTCGATTTTTGGCTTTTAGAACCAAAAGGGAGAAGGAGAAAGAAAGAACAAAGAGCCCTTAAAATCATTATACCTATTCGGCATAAAGAAACTGACCACAATCGTGAAATCCCGAAAGATTTGCGAAAAAGAAATCGACACACGCATACAACAAACGCCGAAAATGCTAGCCCTTACCACTAACCAAATTCGCACATCAAAGAGTCCCTCATTCGGCCAACTTTCCCTTCATACTCAATCCCTAAACTTTCTCCCCTTATCACTCCTTAATCTAATCCCATAAACACTTCAAACTCCTTCCTTCTGAATTTAACTTGGAGTCCACCTCTTACCATGTACATATAATAAAATAAAATAAGCACCTTGCTCACAATTGGATTCAAAACTCAGCTCCCTCACAAGCCATGTCACGCCACCCCCTGTGTTTTAAGTGATGCCAACTTGCCACTTTAACACAGGCTTTCTTGTGCTTAAAAACCCTAACATTTAATTAAAAGCCCACTTAGTCAAATCCTATTCTCCTTTAAGCCTAAAATTTAAAATTCTGCCAGGCTTTAAACTTAACCCTAGGCTTTCCAAAGGTCCACTAAATACCCCAACCTCATCAATACAACACACCAAGCTATGAAAAAAAAAAATTCATGCAAAAATTCAAAAACCCTAAAAATTAGGGCGTTACAACTCTACCCCTTAAAGAAATTTCAGCCTCAAAATTTACCTGGTCAAAACAGGTGAGGGTATTGTTGACGTATGGCCTCTTCTGGCTCCCATGTAGTTTCTTCTCTGCCGTGATTTCGGTAAAGCACTTTCACCAAAGGGACTAATTTCTTTCTGAACACCTTGACATCACGGTCCAGAATTTGGACAAGCTCTTCGTCGAATGTCAGATCGGATTTAACTTCAATTTCCTCAACAGGTATAGTGTGGGAAGGATCAGACCGATATTGCCTTAACATGGAGACATGAAAGACATCATGAATCCATTCCAACTCCGGAGGTAGTTCCAGCTGATATGCTACGGCATCCACCCGCTTAAGAACTCGATAAGGCCCAATAGACCATGGACTCAATTTGCGTTTCTTTCCGAACCTTAAAATTTTCTTCCAAGGTGAGACCTTCAAGAAAACTAAATCTCCCACCAAGTACTCAATTTCCTTATGCTTCAAGTCAGTATAAGACTTTTGCCTATCAGATGCCTCCTTTAACCGATCCCTGATTAGCTTAACCTTATCTTCTGTATCCGCTACCAACTCTGGCCCAAGAACCTAACGTTCTCCTAATTCTGTCCAACAAGTAGGCATGCGACACCTTCGACCATACAGCGCCTCATATGGTGCCATTCGAATACTTGTCTGATAACTATTGTTGTATGCAAACTCCACTATCAGCAAGTAATCTTCCCAACTACCCCGAAAATCAATAACACATCCTCTCAACATGTCTTCTAGAACTTGAATCACCCTTTTTAACTGTCCATCCGTCTGGGAGTGAAAAGTAGTGCTAAAGTCTAGCCATGTACCCAATGCCTCATGCAACTTCTGCCAGAATCGAGATGTAAACCTAGGGTACCGTTCAGAAATAATCGAAACTGGTACTCCATGAAGTCGCACTATCTCCACTACATACAACTTGGCCAATTTGTGAAGCGAGTAATCGGTTCGGACGAGTATAAAATGAGCAGATTTGGTCAGTCTATCCACAATCACCCAAACCGAGTCTTTCTTGTAGGCGTCAAGGGTAGCTCACTCACAAAGTCTATGGTTACCCTTTCCCATTACAAAGTGGAATCTTTACCGGTTGTAGAAGTCCAGAAGGTAGTTGATGCTCAGCTTTCACCTGCTGGCATGTTAGACACTTACCTACAAACTCCGTTACTTACCGCTAAGTCCAGGCCACCAATACAACTCTCGTAAATCTCGATACAATTTATTCCTTCCAAGATGCATGACACAAAGACTGCCATAAGCCTCTCCTAGAATTGACTGTCTCAATTCAGAGTCCCTCGGAATACAAACTCTTCCTCGAAAACATAGAACTCCTTCACTATTCAATCCAAAATCAGAAGTCTCACCACTCTTAACCTGTTAAAATCGAGGAACCAGTGACTCATCCTTTAACTGTTTTTCCTTAATCTGCTCTATCCAGGTCGATCTTACTTGCAATTCCGCTAACAAGATACCATTATCATACAGACTAAGACGAGCAAACATCGCTCTCAGCTCAGTTAAAGCTCTTCGACTCATTGCATCAGCTACAACATTAGCTTTGCCTGGGTGATACTCAATAGAACAGTCGTAATCCTTAAGCAACTCTATCCATCTTTGTTGCCTAAGGTTCAACTCCTTCTAAGTCAATGATACTTGAGAATCTTATGATCCATGTATATGATACACTTTTCTCCATACAAGTAGTGCCTCCAGATCTTTAACGTAAAAATCACTGCTGCCAGCTCTAGATCATGCGTAGGGTAGTTTGCTTAGTGAGGCTTAAGCTATCGCGATGCATAAGCAACCACTTTACCTTCTTGCATTAGCACACAGCCCAGTCCAACATGCGATGCATCACTATACACAGTGAAATCCTTTCCAGACTCTGGCTGAATCAATACAGGCACCTCAGTCAAAACTTTCTTCAATTTTTCGAAAGCCTCTTATTGTTTCTCAGTCCAGACAAATGGTACTCCTTTTCTCAAAAGCTTTGTCAATGGTGTCGCAATCAAAGAAAATCCTTCCACAAATCTCCTGTAGTACCCTGCCAAACCGAGAAAACTCTAAATTTTTGACACAGATCTAGGTGGCTTCCATTCCAGAACTGCCTCGATCTTTCAAGGATTTCCTTCAGCAGAAACAACGTGACCTAGAAATGTCACCTTTCGTAACCAAAATTCACACTTGCTGAATTTTGCATACAATTGCTTCTCCCTTAACACTTGCAGAACAATTCGGAGATGCTCATCATGATTCTCCTCCGTTTTCGAATACACCAGAATATCGTCTATAAAGACGACTACAAATTGATCCAAGTAGGGTCGGAATACCCGATTCATCAGATCTATGAAGGTCGCTAGTGCATTCGTCAACCCAAACGGTATCACCAGGAACTCGTAATGACCATACCGAGTCCTGAACACTATCTTATGAATATCCACCTCTTTGACCCTTAACTGATGATAACTGATCAAAGATCGATCTTCGAAAATACCGAAGCTCCCTTTAGTTGGTCAAATAGGTCGTCAATCCTTGGCAAAGGGTACTTATTCTTAATAGTCAATTTGTTCAACTGACGATAATCGATGCACATACCCATCGACCCATCCTTTTTCTTCACAAACAGTACCGATGCTCCCTACGGAGACACACTTGGTCTAATAAAACCTCGATCCAAAAGCTCTTGGATTTGCGCTTTCAACTCCACTAACTTTTTCGGTGCCATCCTATAAGGATCGATGGGCACCGGAGCCGTTCCAGGCAACAAATTGATTCCAAATTCGACTTCACGGTTCAGAGGCAACCACAGAAGCTCATCCGAAAAAACATCTTGAAACTCCTTAACGGCTCTAACTTCCCCTACGGTCAAACCCTTAGAATCTGACTTACTTACATATGCCAGAAACGCCTCGCAACATTTGCGAATCAGCTTTTTAGCTCTCAAAGCCGAGATAACATTAGACAAGTAATCTCTTCACTCCCCTATTACAGTTACCTCCTCATCCTCCGTGGTCTTTAACACCATTCGCTTGGCAGCGCAATCCAAAGTCACCCTATGCTTAGCAAGCAATCCATACCCAAGATGAGATCACACTCTCCAAAGGGTAACTTCATCAAGTCCGTAGAGAAAATCCTACCTTGTGTCTCTAAAGGTACCCCTCTAAAGAGTTTGTCTACCCTAACCGAGTGACCCAGTGGACTTATCACAGATACCTCACTCACAGTTTTCTTAGATTGCACACCTAGCATCCCAGACACATCACAAGCAACATACGAATGGGTAGATCCTATGTCAATCAAGGCAATGTATGGCGTGCTATAAATTAAAAATGTATCGGTTATGATGTTAGGTACATCACCCTCCTCTCTGTGACGAGCAGCATAAACCAACACTAGCTGTCGTGCTTCAGCATTTCCAACACCCCTGCCTGGTGCTCCACGTGCACCTCCATTTCCACTGCTGCCCCTTGCCTGTCTACGGCCTCTTAATGGTTGTTGTCCACCTCTCACTGGCTGAGCAACCCTTGGTTCAGCAGCTTGCATATGTGCCAGCCTCTGAGGATAATCTTTAACTCGATGATCTTTGGACCCACACCGAAAACATGCTTAAGAACGCTTCCAACATTCACCCAAATGTACCTTTCCAGAATCCCCACAAGCTTGCGGTCTAACCATATTCATCCGAACTGCTCGAACCGGCTTGTAGACTCTAGCCCTTTTAGTAGTCCTACCTGCAGCACCCGAGGATCGTAATTCCTTCCTGAATCAGTTACGATCTTTTTCATGGTTTTGATGCTCCGTGCGCTTCACCTCCTGAGCAATCATAGCTTTTTCCACCAAGGCAGCAAAATCACACTCCCTCTGTGGAGCAATTAGCACTCTTAGCTCATCTCTGAGGCCATCCTCGAATCGCACGCTATGTTCATACTCCGTAGCGACTATATCACCAGCATACTGACTTAACCTTAGAAATTTAGCTTCGTATTCCGTGACAGTCCTACTACCCTGAGTCAGATTCAGGAATTCCTTCCTTTAAGCATCCACATAGCTCGCCTCGACGTACTTCCCTTTAAAGGCCGTCTTAAATAGCTCCTAAGTCACCCGCTTAGCTGGGTTACCATCCCTTACAGTGATCCACCACTGGTAGGCCTCGTCACGTAGCAAAGATAGTGCTCCTTTCAATTTTTACTCCTCTAAGCAGTCCAGCTCATCCATGATCCGCTCTGTGGCCTCCAACCAATATTCGGCCACATTCGGGGCTACACCGAATATGCCTCTAAAAAGCTTTGCTCCATTAGCTCAGAGTCGTTAAGAAATTGATCCTCAATTCATCGTTCTCGTGCTTGCTCCAGCAACCCTTTCCAAAACTCGTAACATTGCTTGGGACAAAGCATCGTCCTCTACGGCCTGATCATAAGACCTAGTCTCAGTTGCCGGTGGCGCTCGTGCCTCCTCAGCTGGCATATGTCCTGAAGATGAAGACCCAGCTTGCACACTTCCTCAGCCACGACCACGGCCTCTTCCACGTGCTGCCCTCGTACTCATATCGTATTATCTGATTACAAATTTTATGAATTAGTTTAATATTTTAGTATTTATTACATATGTTTTATACAGAGATAGTATTTCAGAGTTTTGTTTTCGCATAATCGTAGCCTAGCTACAATCTTAGTCTTCTAAAGTTTCCAGTTTTCCTACTATCTCAGTCCTCTACAGTCTCAATATTACCCTAACTACGAAATTTCAGTTGGGTCTTAGCACTATCTACAGTAGTGTCACAGTATTACAGTAAAATACGGTAAGGCAGAAAATACTTATAGACTTTGTGCTGGAGATTCGGCGTACCACTTTTTAGAAACCAAATTTAGAAAAACCCAAGTTTCATTGGTTGTAATTTTAAATGTACTCTGCCTAGTCTTTAGAAAAACAAAGAAAATATATTCGAAAAGAAATCGACTGTTTTTAAAAACCTTGCTTAAGAAACCTTTCAAAACCAAATTTCAAAATAAGTTAGAACTTAAATTTTAAGAAAATGTTTGAACCTATTCCACAGCCGAGTTGTTGCAACCGGGCTCTGATACCACTAAATGTAACACCCCAAACCCGGTCCAGACGTTACGGCCAAATCTGGTGTGTCACATGGACAATCGACTAAGCTTTGATCTTCTTTTACTAAAGCATTATGATGGTTGTAGTTAAACCGTGATTAAAAACTTGTGAATAAGAATCGTTTTCAGTTTTTTTAAAAAAAAACCCTAATTGTTTCCAAATAAAATTTCATCTTTTATTAAATCTCATTATGGTGTTATTGACGTTAAGTTGTCCAATCGGTACGTGTTACATGTTTTGAAAATATTTGTTTAAGTTTGGAAAACCCGCATAGACTAGTCTACTATTGTAACGCTAACAATGAAGAAAACCCAAAATAAAATACCAAGCGGCCTTATTACAACTTAAATCCAAAATTTAAAATATAAATAAACTAAATTTAATAAACAATCAAAAATTGGAAACATGAACCTCGTGGCCACCCCGAATCCCTCGTAGCTCTAAGTCCTCTATGGTTGGGGGTTACCTGCGTAGGCAGAATTAAAAGGGTGAGTTTGTGAAAACTCAGTATGTAAAGGAACCTAACCAGTGTCAAAGATCAGACCAAGCTCAGTCTGGGCCGAAGCCCTATTCAGTTACAGATTAAACTGGGCCTTGGCCCTTTTCAGATACAGAGTGGGCTTTGGGCCCATTACAGAAATAGATTAGTGTATATATATATGCATGTATGCAAAGCCCAAGCCCAATCCAGCCCTACACATCATCTGTACTAGCCCTACACACCATGTGGGGAATAACTCAACCCACCTAGCCCTACACACCACAGTCGTAGCAGAGCTGCTAATACAGATATCGTGGCCAAGCCACAAGAACAGTAATACAAGGCAGAGCCTTTAAGAAGATTACGTGGCATTGCCACTTTTAGCACTTCCTCCGTATCAATAACCTAACCCCATGCAAATTAGAATATTACATGTCATGGCATACAGAATATCAGATACAGTAACGTGTAAATCAGTCAACATTTCAAGGGTAAAATAGTCATTTAGCATTTAGGGGTGAAACAATAATTTTCACCCTTCAAGTGTATTTTAGTAATTTTGCTATGTTTTTATGTTTCATGCATAAAATGACCTTCTAATAGATCTAACGATGCTCCGAGCAACTCAAATAGCCCATTTATTCTTACGGTGCCATCGGGCCCTAATACCCCTAATGGGCCCGACGGAGCCCACAAGCTACTGTGGCTCGCTAAGTCTAAATTTTACACATAATTTTTACAGAATTAATATCCAGTTTACCAGAAAACACTTACCGCATATTTTTACCCACATGGGCTCGTAAGCCTATTGGCCCAATTTCGGCCCATCGTGGCCCAAAAACACCTAAGTGCACGAAAACGCGCACAGTAGTCCTTACCGTCCATTAATCCAGTTTCACGACTTCGAAACAACCTACGATCGTTCACACACTCGCAAGCCCACGAAACACCGGTGTTTTGGCATTTTGGCTTTTCAGCTTTTGCTGATCTAATCTACTAGAGGGTGTCAATACACACCTGTTTGCGTACTACGTCAAGATTCCGTACACGATTAACCTACAACAAACCCACTACATATTAAGCTATAATCCAAACGAAATCAAATGAAATCGACATCACTTTAATACCATCACATTCGGCCATCATTAGCCAAAATCATTATTCACTTACCTTTGCCGAAATCTACAACTAGATCTAGATCTAGATTACTTCAACACCCCTAGCCTCCAATTGTTCCTCGTTAGATCGCCCCTTTACCACACTAATACACATAAAAACCAAAAGAAAAGAGCCTAAAATAGGTGTTTAACCAAATGGGGTCAAAACCGATAGCAACCATGGGAAGATAGGGGTTTTCGGCTTTTCTTCAATCACAAGATTATGAAAGAAAAGATTCGAGTACTCTCCATAGGGATTTGCTAGATTGATTTTGCTATCGCTCGAAGTTATTTCCACCACTCTAAGCCCAGATCTACACTCAATGTAATCGAATCACAAGGGAATGGATCACAGGGGTTGAACGAACCATAGAGAAAGGAAAGGGTTTCAGTTTTGAGAAGAGATCACTAGAGAGAGTTAAAGTTTCAATTTTTGGAAGGAAAGCAGATGAAAGAAGAAGAGAAGAGGTTGTGAAGAGGTTTCAGCTTGTTTTAGAGTAAAGATGAGAAATGTTTGGTCAAGGAAAAAATCAGCTAGAAATAGACCAAGTGGTTCGGGCTTCAGCTTTTTGAGGCAATCGGCCAAGGGGGTTCTAGGTGAGTCGATTTAAGCAATGGAGAAAAGAAGAAAGAGGAAAAGAAGAGAATAGATTTGGCTTGAGAAAAAAAAGAGGTGGAAGGGTTCGGTCCTTTGAACAAGTCGGCACAAAAAGAGTTGATCACTTTTGGTTTTCAGCTTTTACAACCAAAAGGGAGAATGAGAAAGAAAGAACAAAGAGCCCTCAAAATCACTATACCTATTCGGCACAAAGAAACTGACCACAATCGCGAAATCCCAAAAGATTTGCCAAAAAGAAATCGTCACACACATACTACAAATGCCAAAAATGCTAGCCCTTACCCCTAACCGAATTTGCAAATCAAACAGTCCCTCATTCGGCCAACTCTCCCTTCATACTCAATCCCTAAACTTTCTCCCCTTATCACTCCTTAGTCTAATCCCATGAACACTTCAAACTCCTTCTTTCTGAATTTAACTTGGATTCCACCTCTTATAATGCACAGTAATAAAATAAAATAAGCACCTCACTCATAATTGGATTCGAACCTCAGCTCCCTCACAAGCCATGTCACGCCACCCCTTGTGTTTTAAGTGATGCCAACTTGCCACTTTAACACAGGCTTTCTTGTGCTTAAAAACCCCAACATTTAATTAAAAGCCCACTTAGCCAAAGCCCCTTCTCCTTTAAGCCTAAAATTTAAAATTCTGCTAGGCTTTAAACTTAACCCTAGGCTTTCTAAAGGTCCATTAAATACCCCCAACTTATCAATACAACACATCAAGCTATGAAAAAAAATAAATTCATGCAAAAATTCAAAAACCCTAAAAATTGGGGTGTTACAGGGTAGGTGTTGATAGTTGTGAATCGGATTATGGATATGACGTAGTGATTAAACTAATGTAGGTTAATCTTTCAAGGGATTTCAATGTGGTTCGTAATTAGGTGTGTAACGACACCCTCTAGTAGCTTAGATCGGCAAAAGCTGAAAAGCTGAAATGCCAAAATGCAAACATTTCGTGCACTTGCGAGCGTGCGAATGCTCGTGGGTCGGTCTAAAATCATGAATCTAGATTAATGGACAGTAAGGGCTGCTGTGCGCGTTTTCGTGCAGTTAGGCTGATTTGGGCCTCGATGGGCCAAAATAGGGCCCATGGGCTTACTGGCCCATATGGGTAAAAGTATGCGGTAAGTGTTTTCTGGTAAACTGGGTATTAAAAACTATGATAGTATGCATAAAATTTGACTGAACGGGCCACAGTAGCTTGTGGGATCCCTCGGGCCCATTAGAGGTTTTAGGGCCCGATGACACTATATATATGAATGGGCTATTTGAGTCACTTGGAGCGACGTTAAACTTGCTAGAAGGTCGTTTAAGCATGAAACATAGAAATGTAGTAAAATTACTAAAATACCCCTGAAGGGTAAAAATTACCATTTTACCCCTAGATGCTAAATGACTATTTTACCCCTAGAAATAGTTGACTGATTTGCATGTTACTGTATCTGATATTCTATATGCCATGTCATATGATATTCTATTTTGCATGGGGTTGGGTTATTGATACAGAGGAAGTGCTAAAAATGGCAATGCCACGTGATATGCTTAGAGGCTCTGCCTTGTATTTCTGTTTCGGTGGCTCTGCCATGATTTCTATAATAGCAGCTTGCTACAACTGTGGTGTGTAGGGCTAGATGGGTTAAGTTATTCCCCACATGGTGTGTAGGGCTTGTATGAGTAGTGTGTAGGGTTGGATTGGGCTTGGGCTTTGCATACACATATATATACTTATGTACTTTGATCTGTTTCTGTAATGGGCCCAAGGCCCACTCTGTATCTAAAAAGGGCCAAGGCCCAGTTTAATCTGTAACTGAATAGGGCTTCGGCCTAGACTGAGCTTTGACTAGTCTTTGACACTGGTTGGGTTTCTTTACACACTAAGTTTTCACAAACTCAACCCTTTCATTTCCATCCATGCAAGTAACCCCCAACCATAGAGGAGTTGGAGCTACGAGGGATTCGGGGTGGCCACGTGAATCACTTTTTTGGTTTATAGTTTCTCCAAAATTGACTTTATTTATGTTTTATTTTTCGGTTTTAAGTTGTAATAAGGCCACTCGTGTATTTTGTTTTGGATTTTCTTTATTATTGTTTCTACAACGGTTGACTAGTTTATGTGGGCATTTGAAACTTAATCCAACGTTTTCAAACATGCAACACGTAACGAACGGATAACTTAAAAACGATAACACAACAATAAGATCTTTTAAAAATGAAAACATTATTTGGTAGTAGATACGGTTTTAAAACTAACAATGGTTCTTAATTACAAGCTGTGAAACACGGTTTTACTAAAGTCAACATAAAGTTTTATTAAAAGAAGATCAAAGCTTAGTTGATTATCTATGTGATACACCAGATCTGGCCATAATGTCTGGGCTGGGTTTGGGGTGTTATAGAAGCCATTTTTAAGCTAGGGTTCAGCCACTTTGATTTCTTGTTTAGGTATGCATTTTTGTCCTTTTTTATGATTTATATGTTTTCAAAATCATTGTAGCTTAATATAGCTAGCCTGGAGACTAATTTGTGAAACTGTTAAACTATCATGACTTTTCCACTATTGAATATACATGAGTTTTGATGTTTGATGTAGAAAATGGATAGTTTCTGTTAGGTAAACAACTTTTGTAAAGAGATTTTTTATTAAATTGTCAAATAATGGTTAAATTGAAAAATAGAAAATGTTACATGGTGAAATTACGAAATAAATGAAATATAGGGCTTGCTAGGGACCTAATTGATATTCAGCTGTAGTGGGTTGTGGTGGAATTTCATGAATTTCATTTTTTATGATATAAGGACTAGAGTGCAAGAAATTAAAAATATAAGGGCAAAATGGTAATTTATCCAAAAATGTGATTTTAGGCTAAACTGAGTTAAATTTATCCACATAGATAAAGACAAACCTTGTATGGAGTTAGATTGAGGCAAAGGGAAGATCTCAGATTAATTGCCTCTGTATCTACATATACTCGTCGAGGTAAGTTCATATAATTAAATCGTGTTTATATATTTTGAATTGAATTATACATGTGTTATGAAATGTCATATATATATACCGATTGCATATCCAATGATGTACGACGATTACCGAGCCTCATTTGAACCTTAGGAATCTGTAGGATACAAATGACATGTCATTAGGTTTACATGATTTGGGTACTGGTCCTAAACGTCCTACTGATGGCTGAGGTCTTGTATGTGCTGCAAACACTCCACAACTTATGTGAGCAGCACCGTTTAGCTACATTACGACCCACAGCTCATATGAGCATACCAATTTATAGCTCGTGAGAGCATATTAATCTACAGCTCGAATGAGCATACTGATTCACAGCTTGTATAAGCATATATGTACATGAATTTACAGATTACAGCTACATGAGCTAGCACACTATATGTGAGCTATCCCGGGTATCCAACAGTATTCTAACAGGAACATATATGATATTACATGAAAAATGTGGTTACATGATATATGGAAAAATGAAATGGATGATACATGTATCTGGAACTTGATCAATGGTTTTACGATTTGATAAATTTGTAGTGAATTGGCACTCTTGTATGTATGACTTATATTGTGATTTGGTAATAGTTTAGAATGGTATATTTGGTACCTATTGAGAAATTTTGGTAAATAAACTAAATAGCATGAATTGATGCAAATATGCCTGAAGTTAGTTAAGTATTTTGGTCAAATAGAGTACATGATTACACATATTTACATGTTGTCATTTGAGGTGCCTAAGGGCATATTGGTTGTATGATGTTTTACCTTATGTATATGATTTTTTTTATGCTTGATTTGGATGCCTTGGTATGGCTTGTAAGTATGTGCGATGTTTAGTGTAGGTACATGCCAATTTAAGTGAGAAAAATGACTTGTAAAATGGCCTATTTTCATCCATACGGGCAGAGACAAAGGCATGTGTCTCAGCTGTGTGCCAGGTGACACGTCCATGTCCCTTGTAGCTTTAAAAGGGTTGCAAGTCAGGCTGTTACATGGCCTAGCACAAGGCTTGGCACACGGGTATGTGGCTTGGCCATGTGACTCAAGTTAGTGAGTTACACGGGTATGGACACAGGCTAAAGCACAGCCCTATGTCCCTATTTCGAATTCCCACACAGCCTGAGACATGGGCATATCTGTTGTCCGTGTGAGTCATATGGCCGTGTGATCTTTATACTGTTGAAAATTTTGCTTGTTTCCTGAAAAATTCTCTGAGTTTTTGATTTAGTCTCGACTTGTTTCCAACGCATATTTAGGGCCTCAAGGGCTCGTATAAGGGACAAAATGTATAATTTGACTTGGTTTTAGTATGTTCATTGATATGATATGAAATGTTTAGAATTTTTGCACGTTTAAATTGCAAACTTTGATAATGCTCCGTAACCCTATTTCGACAACAGATACGAGTTAGGGGTGTTACACAAGCATCCTCCAACCTTGAGATTTACATCACATACTTAGACTATCATATCTTATGTAATTTATGCATGCACGGTGTAACACCCTATTTTTTTATGGAATCAAAAACTATGGTTTTGGGACCCTAATTTCGAAAAACAAGTTAGTAATTATTTAATTAATTAATGTTTATACAGTTTCATGAGGCTCGTATTAAAATTTGGTTAAGAAATTTAACGTTTAGTTAGTTAATTTAACAAAAAAAAAAAGATTATATCATAAGGTTACAAAAGTGAATTGCCATTTTATAAGTGTTGACAAGCTATAGAATTATGAGTTAGTGAACTTAAATGGTAACTATGCCATATTAATAGATAGTGGACGGTTATGTACAAAGTTTACAAAATTGTTAAGGTTAATTTTTAAGGACTGATTGGTAATTTATAAAATAAGGGCATAAAGAAATAGAAAACAAATGTTATCATCTTCTATTCTTCCTTGTTGATTGAAAATCACAATGGTTAAGGGCTTGGATTGCTCAACTTCCATCAAATGCATAATATGTAATTGTTGTCCATTTTCAATGATTTTTGTGTTTTTGAATCTGATAAAACTTAAGCTAGATAATCCATCGATTAGATTGTGAAATTATGAAAAAAATTGTTGGACAATACCATTGATGATTTGAAGTGTTCGTGAAATTGAGAATAGATTATTGAGTTGGATAGATAATTAGAGGGATTTTATAAAGTAGTTTTCAATGTTTTTTATGTTAAGAATTAAGTTTTTAGAAAAAGATAAAATTTCATGGAATATTTGTAGTATATAGAAAAATGTCGGTTGTTTATTAATTACATAGAAATCAGCTTTGGTGGACAATGATTAAAGGTAGTCAAATTTCATGTTTTGAGTTAGTGACTAAATTGCACAAATGATAAAAGGTAGGATAATTTTTTAATAAGATAATTGAGAGATTTAATTGTAAAAATTTATCTATTTAAATCATGGAATGGTATTAATTGAATGAAATTGCTATATAGATCAAGAAACAAACTAACCAGATGTGAATCATGGAAAAACTAAAGTAACAAAGTAGTTATCGGCCTCACTTTTATGAATTTTTTGTTAAGGTAAGTTCATAGTTCTTGAACTTGAACTCTATGTATTTGCTTTAAATAATTTAAATAAATCCATTCATATCTTATTTATTTTTATATATAAGCAAATGTTGCATTATGAAACGAGAAATTATAGAGTATGTAATTAAGTATGTATTTTTTTGATTTTATCTAACTAGTGCTGGGAACACATTTGATATCATCAATTTATTAGACTAGCCCCGAGTTGAAATCATTGTCAGTGTAACTGACTAGGGCAATGCACACCTATCATCAGTTTATTCGACTAATGGTAGGCGCAAAACTTTGTTATGGTTTATCCGTCAGGCACTGGGTGTCAATATCAGGTTGATCCATATTGATGATGTATAAACGATCTCTTGAAGGTTATTGGTAAATAAGAGATGCTTGGAATGTATATGAAATGCTCATGTTGAATTTTATGGTAGATCAAGTGGAAATAAGTATTACAAAATATGGATTATGAAATTATAGATTTCAAGTGTAATTGTAGTTCTTTGAGTTATGAAATTTATTCAATATTTGATCATTCCTTTGTGTGCATGTTAGGTATTTATTATTGATTGATGACTCAGCAGCCAACGATAATCCCACACTCAACATTGGTGATGTATTTCTTTTTGTGTCTAGCATGTACCTAGAATGATAATGTATAGGGAAATGGCCTTTCGGTGTATAGTTGAGCTTGATGAAAGTTACTTGTATTGGATGTTGTCAAGTGAGCTTATGTTTTATATTTTGCTTAAGTTAATGCTTGTATATAGATATGGATAAATAGAAGTATGTTTTATGAGATTAACTCTTTGAATGTATATGTTATAGGTTATGTGATTTTGGATTGAGATGAATTGGATTGATGGTTATTGATTTTTAGGTATGTGTGTGTGTGTTTTTGGATATAAGATATTACATATGGTTGATGTTTTATGTTCTTTGGATTTGGCTCTTTTAGCAAGTAAATGAATTAGGTCATTGTGTTTGAGTGAAATATGGTAGGATATGGTAATTAGAGTTGATAATTCTTAAATGTGGTATGGGATGAATGTATGACTAGATTAACGTTGAATGCCTTTCTATGTGATGATTGAAATATGGTGTCAACGAGGGCACACTAGGTAGGTACTTAGGTTGTATGAAATTAGCATGTTTAGATTTGTTTTGAAGTGTATTTGATGATGTTTAGAGAATGGTTTTAGGCTTGACTTGTTAACCAAGATATGTATGGTAACTGCCTTGTTTTGAAAGCAAATTGTGGTACACACGGGCTGCGACATGAGCTGCCACACAATCGTGTGTCTTATTGTCCATAAGTACATGTTTCACATGGTTTGGCATACGATCATGTGTCTTAAAATAGTTTGTCACATGGTCTGAGACATGGTCAGCGACATAGCTGTGTGACCTAACATTGAATACACACACAGACAGCCACACAACTTGATGATTTTTGTGTTTTTAATCTTGGTATAGCTTAAGCTAGATAATCAATGGATTAGATTATGAAATTATTAAATGTGTTGGACTATGCCATTGATGATTTGAAGTATTTGTGAAATTGATAATATATTATTGAGTTAGATTGATAATTAGAGGGATTTTATAAAATAGTTTTCATTGTTCTGTATGTTAAGAATTAAGTTTCTAGAAAGAGAGATTATAATGTACAAGGAAATGGTCTTTTGGTATAGAGTTGAACTTGATGAAAGTTACTTGTATTGGATGTTGTCAAGTGACTTTTGTTTTATATTTTGCTTAAGATAATGATTGTATATAGATGTGGATAAATAAAAGTATGTTTTATGAGATTGACTCTTTAAATGTATATGTTATTGGTTAAGTGATTTTGGTTGAGATAAATTGGATTGATGGTTATTGATGTTTAGGTATATGTGTGTGAGTTTTTGGGTATAATATATTCCATATGGCTGATGTTTTATGTTCTTTGGATTTGGCTAAAATTTTCTGTTTTGTTTCGAATTGACCCAGAATGTTCCCAAAACTATTTTTAAGGCCTTGAAACTAGATTCAAGGCTTAGAAGTGAATGTGTTTCAGAAATGGTATGTAATTTGATTATTTGTAATTTTGAATTGAATATTGTGAGATTGTAATGTTAAATGTTCAAAATGTTATTCTAATACTCCATAACCCAAATCTGGTGACGGAGATGGGTTCCGAATGTTACATTTAGTGGTACTAGAGCTACAGGTTTAGTTCGTTCTCAGACTAAAACGAACTCGAAATTAAGTCTAGAGGTACATGCCAAAGTTATATTGATTATGAGTTGGGATTGGATTTTGACCTTAATTGTTTCTGTCTTATAGTTAAGAAAATGTCAAGTGAATCTAACAATGTAGTAGATCAAGATATTCAAGTAAATGAAGATACTACTGAGGAATTAGATGAGACTGAGTCGATAGCACCAAGTATATCATCAGATGGTACTCAACAACCAAAAGCTAATAGGGGCACTAATGAGGGGCAAAGTGATACAAACATACTTCATGCTATTGTTGAAGCCTTACAAAGAGTAGCAGGAATGTAACAACCCGATTTAGACCCTAATCGGAGCGAGTGGTTTTGGGACCACTTAACAGAGTTAAAATATTATTTTTATTATTTTAATAATGTTTACAGTGTGGTAGTATTACTGTGTGAAAGTTTTGTAAAGAAATTTTACCGATTAAATAGTTAATTCGGTAAAAAGGATTAAATCGCATAAAGTGAAAACTATGTGTGCCATTAGTAATATAACGCCCTGAAATTGGGCCTGTAAGAATGGGCCGTGTGGGCCCAATGAGCTTGTGGGCCCACACAGGTTGTTGTCTTTGGGCTTACGAGAATTAGTGGACCGACTGTGTCGTACACGTGGCTATGGGCAAATCTGGCTTAACAGGGCATGCAAGCATGTGGGCCCCACTTGGGTTGCATAATGGGCCCCGGGCCCATATTCACTGAATGATGTGTTGGTGTGATGGCTAAAAGGTGTGGAAGTGTTGGAGAGGTCTTGGGTTCAAACCTGGGCTTTAGCAAAATTTTATGTTTTTCTCTTATGGGAGCCTTGATGTTAATGGGTAGGCTTTAAGAATATTTTTGGTGAAAGCATGACACAAAAAGGAGTGTGGTGTAGTGGCAAAGTAGCGCCACTTAGGGGACAAGGAAGCAAGGGGTCCAAGGTTCAAGTCTTGGCTCTTGCAATTTATTTTCGTTTTTCTTTTAAATAAATCTAGAAGCGAGTAGGTGGGCTTTAAAGTTAAATGTGGTGGACTTATGACACAAAGGAGCTTGTGTGCTAATGGTGGTGGCGTGGCATGGTTATTGGGAGGACTATGGTTCGAATCCCTTTGCAAGCAAAGGTTGATTATTTTGCTAATGAGTTTATTTTGGAGGATTGATGGAGGATCCCACATCAAAAAGCTAACATGGGAGTAGGCGAGAAGCTGGCTTTAAATAGAGCGATCTATAAGGAAAGTAAGCATACCTTGGTTGGCGTTTGGGCATAGGGGTGTTCAACGCATGGATTAACCCCGGATTCCTATCAGGTGTGTATTCCACTCTACTCTAGTTGTAGAACAGCAAATGCCGAAATGCCGGTCACACGGTGATGGTAGCCACACGAGTGTGCGAGCGCACATGTGGAAGCTTCGACGCGATAGTTGAGGCCATCATGAGTGTTCTTGTGGGTTTAGGTTGTTCGGGCCGCGATGGGCCGAAAGGGGCCATATGGGCTCAATGGGCCCAATGGGCTTACGGGCCCAATTGGATAAGTTGTTCGATTGTGTAGTAAATATTGGACTAGACTTGGTGAATCTCATATCTGTGGCTAGATTTGGGCTAAAAGGGCCACACAAGCGTGTGGGCCCATTTGGGCCGAGAATGGGCCCTAGGCCTATTTTGTGACACCCCTAACCCCATATCCGTCGCCGGAGGGTTACAAGGTATTACCAAACCAGCACAAACTTTAAATAAACCCCAATTGTGTAAGTCATGTTTGTACACTTGTGGATAATAGCTTAAAAATATAACTAAGTTCAAATGAAAGGTATAAGTATATATCACTATCTATTCAATCCGATTTCGAGCACTCATAAATCTAAAACATATGAGCATGCATAACAAATACACTTTGAACCAATTATACATGATAAATAAGAGTTACTATTCATGTGGTAATAATATTAAGACTTAGCCAAATGCACAACCTTATCCACCAGAGCCGAATATGCATGTATATACATATCATCTAATAGGTACTTAATCTCATGACATCTTAAGCATTTATCAAACATGCTTCCATGCATTTTACACCAAACTTTTTACCCTAGCTGAATGTTCATAACCAATTATAATTATCTAACATCTCATGCATTCATGTCTAATATTGAATAAGCAATGCCGAATGCTACCAGCTAAATGTCACACACTCCTATGCATAAATGCCGAATGCACATACTTATCCAAGACTCAAAATTTAACCATCTTATCCTTATTCAACCATTACTTGCTTCTTCAAAACATCCACCACAATATGCATAATACACCAAGTATTAATAATCGAATATACATAATTTTCACATTCATCCACAACCAATATTATCAAGCTTAAATCTATATATATATATACATAAGGTAACTTGGCAAGCCATTTTCGCATGGCTATAAATATTTATATCATCAAAATGATACTTGTTTAAAATCAAAAGTCGGACCTATACATGCCATTATCGAAATTAAGTTACTAAGGGTACCGAATGGGCTTGGATAGTGTGGATGACTTCGACTTTGAGTTTCCTGAGACCGTAGCTAGCGAACAGGATCTATATAATAGAGAATCAAAGGCAAACAGAGTAAGCATTTTTATGCTTAGTAAGTTTGAGCACTACAATCATCAAAATTCATTCAAATACATATCATTTAAACTCAAAACATAATAATCTTATAGTTTACTATCTCTTTTCTAGCCAAACATGTGTATGACTAAATATACAACCATTTTACTCACATGGCATTTTCAACTCCTTTAAAACATGAATTTATAACCCATAGACAATTTCACTTTGTCCACACGGTTTCACCCCTTAACCGAATGCATTCGTACCATTTACTAATTTTAACCTAGCACTTATTCACATATTTCACACATTAATACTATTCCATATTTTGGCCCATTATACACATATACATAAGGCAAAGATTTACATAATATCACTTGAATTGAAGTTCTCATATCATGAATAAATCATAGACTTATATATATATACACGAAGGCCGGAGTATCATCATCACCGTAGATAGGTTGAATTTATTCCAAATTTAGTTCACGAACTAGTATGTGACACATACCTGACCAACTTAGGGCATAAAGCATATTGTTGGAATCATTACGGCGAAATTGCATATTTCCAGCTCAATGCCTGCGGGACTTTAGCCCGGATATAATTCCAGCACGAAGCCTGCGGGACTTAACCCGGATAAGATTCCAGCACGAAGCTTGCGGGACTTAACCCGGATAAGATTCCAGCACGAAGCCTGCGGGACTTAACCCAGATATGAATCTAGCTTGAAGGCTACGGGACTTTGCCCTGTTATAAATTCACTTAGTCTTATTTATATTTGTCCACATGCTAACACATTTCATGAGGCCTATCACATTGGCAATTCACTTGCTTCATTCAAAAGTAAACACATTTTCTTTATACACTTCGACCGCATATTATACTTATTGTTCAACCTTAAAACATGTATACACTTTTCACTAACCTTTCGGTTCACAAGTAAACACTAAAAGATCACATGTTCAATTCAATGTTTTAGCTTGTTCCCTAATAGCCATTCGGCTTCATACCATCTATATAATTATTTCATAAGCAACCTTGTTAAAGTAAAGACAATAGGCCATAATTCATCTCCCTTACATATATCATGCCATCTTTTATTATAAATTAGATATAATCACTCAAACTTACCTTGAACTTTTCTGAACAATTACGGGTTGGTTATTCCATCATTTTAGCTTTCTCCTTATCCAAAGTTGGCCCTTGATGCTCTTGAGCTTAAATTGGATGCTAAAATGGCCGAAAGTTTGGTTTTCTCCTATCCCCTTTTCCTTTTTTGTGAATTCGGCAATGAAGAACAAAGGTAGACAACCTTGTTCTTTTCACCCTTTTTCCTTTTTTTATTAATTATAAAATAAAACAAATGGTGATGTTATAATTCTAATATAATATACATATATTTGCATAAATGAATCATTATGGCCGGCCACTTTACTGAAGTGGAAAAATTGACATGCAAGTCCCTTTTTTTTTTAAACTATGCCTTATTCGGTACTTAAATTATAACCCAATACATTTCTAAAATTTCACACATAGATCCTTTTTAATTAATTTCACATCCTATGGAAATAAAAATCAAAGCATCAAAACTTCACATATAATAATCACATAATTTAACATTCAATTATTTCTATGACTCGGTTTAGTGGTCCCGAAACCACTTCCCGACTAGGGTCATATTAAGGTTGTCACATATTTGCATTGTTATTTCTGTTTAGAATGCTTTAGTTTACCAAATTACTGAAATACCCTCGACTTGTAAAATTACCATTTTACCCCTGATTTGTAAAATTACCATTTTACCCCTGATTTGTAAAATTACCATTTTACTCTTGATTTGTAAAATTACTATTTTACCCCTGATTTGTAAAAAATTACCATTTTACCCCTAATTTGTAAAATTACCATTTTACCCCTAATTTGTAAAATTACCATTTTACCCCTAATCTGTAAAATTACTATTTTACCCCTGATTTGTAAAAAATTACCATTTTACCTTTGATTTGTAAAATTACCGTTCTACCCCTGATTTGTAAAATTACCGTTTTACCCTTGATTTGCGAAGTTATCGAAATACCCCTGTAGGGTAGAGTTACCGAAATTCCCCTTTAGGGTAGAATTACCAAAATACCCCTGTAGGGTAGGATGACCGAGATACCCCTGTGAGGTAAAATTTCCATTTTGCCCTAAGGTGTTAAATGATTGTTTTGCCCTTGTGGGCAAGTGACTGACTTGGACTGTGTGTTTGACGGATTTGATTGTGAATATATGTTGGTGACATGAATGACTTGACTGTGATTGTTTGATTCAAATATGGGCATGACATTCTGCATACATGACATGTTGCATGGGATTTAAGAAGTATTGATGGAGGAAGTGTTCTGGTGGCCTCGCCACATATATCTATTCTGGTGGCTTCGCCACATATATCTGTTCTGGTGGCCTCGCCACATATATCTGTTCTGGTGGCTTCGCCACAACATCTGTATCTGGTGACTTTGTCACAATATCTGGTAGCCTCGCTGCAAATTCTGTAGTGTGTAGCGGATGGGTGGGTCGAGTAGTCTCCCCACATGGTGTGTTGGTTGGTACGGGTGTTGTGTAGCAGTTGGATGGGTTGAGTAGTCTCCCCACATATTTTGGGCTTTGCATTCATGCATGTTATCTGTACTGTTACTGTTATGGGCCTATGGGTCGTACTACTATCTGAAAAGGGCTAAGGCCCAGTTTACTATTATCTGAATAGGGCTTTAGCCCAGATATTACTGTGACTGGTTAGGGCTTAGGCCTAGTGGGCTCGAGCTAACTTGGGCTTTGGATAGGCTTCTTTGCAAACTGATTCTGATTCTGATTCTGTTAATTATTTTTGATTCTGTAATTGATTCTGATTCTGTTTCTGATTCTATTATTGATTTTGATTCTGATTTTGATACTGATACTGACTCTGATTCTGATTCTGATACTGGTTTTGGTTCAGATAATATCTCTGATTTTGTAATGGGCTAAGGCCCAATTGATACGGAAACTGTGGTAGGGCAAACTTTTAAATTATTTTACATGACTGACTGATCGTATTGGTAGTATGGGATTACACATTGAGTTTTCGTAAACTCACCCCGTTTATTAACCTTTCAGGTAATCCCCAGCCTTAGACAGATCGGAGCTGCGAGGGACTCGGAGAAGGCCACACACTGCTTATGTTTCTGTTTTGATTATTTCCTCTCAAGTACTTTATTTTGGGTTTGGTTTGTAATAAGGCCTTTTATAATTTTTGGATTTTTATTTTAAGGTTTTATTTACTTTGAATTATATCTACTAGAGGTGAATCACGGTTTTCCAAAATGTTAACTATTTTCAAACACTACATCTTCCACAACAAACTAAATTAAGCTTTCACAACAAAGAAGGTTTTGAAAGTAATAATTTTTTTTAAAAATAAAAAAAAGGGGATTAACTTTTAGTTAACCATGTTTTGAAAGTAAACAAACGCAAGTTTTAGTTGGCAACAAGTTTTAAACAAGAAGGGTTTCAATGAAAACATGGTTTTTGGAAAACACTTCAATGTGACACACTAGACTTGGCCATAGCGTCTAGGCCGGGTTTGGGGTGTTACAAGTAAAATGACTTAAATGGCTTTGGCTTTTTAAATGAAAGGCCTTAAGTTGAAATTATCCCTTTTATTAAGTTAGTGGACATTTATGTCCATTTATTTTATGATTATTAAATGGTTTTATAAAGGATATTTAAAAAAAAATAGTTTATATATTATTATTTAAAAACAAAGCCATATTTTATTTTGTCTTCTTCTTCATGCCGATTCTAGCAAGAAAGAACCACCATTTTTATACCTTATATTCGGCCATTGCTCTCTAAGTGATTAAGGTACGGTTTTAACTCCGTTTTTAATGATTTTTATGTTTTTGAGCTCGTTGTAGCTAGGTATAGCTGACCCGTACCTCAATTTCTGAAATTGGTTGTGTTTTTGAAATGTGCCATTGACGAGTACATGTTTGTTTAAATATTTCTTGATAAATTATTGATGGTTGTTTATAGATATACAAGTTTTATAAAAAGATTTTTGATGAAATTGAGTATTTGGGATTAAATTAAAAAGATAGAATTTTTGTGGTTAGAAATGTGAATAAAATGAAAATATGGGCGACTTCAATACTATAGAAAATTTGGTTAAATATATGTATAATGGGATTTTGTGTATTTGCATAATTATGCATTAAGGACTAAATTGTTAAAGTATGAAAATAGAAGGGCTATTTTGCAAAATGGCCAAAATACTTGTATATGTATTTAATTGATTATGTTAGTGAATAATGGAGTTAAATTTGGTTAATTTAGATCAAGACAAACGAATTCAAGATTTTGATCGAGAAAAATTAGAAAGTAGACGAATAGTCGACGGATACACGAGGTAAGTTCGTATGGTTAAAAATTTAATTATTAGCTATTTAAATTGTTTCAATTGATAGTAATTGTATACATAATGAATAATTTACCAAAATTATTGGCTCTATGAATATGTTGTCGTCACTGAATTATATGATTAAATTGATACAAAAAAAATTATATGTTATAAGAAATGATGGATAATCGGCCAAATTGTAATTATGTAATGGTAGAAATGTTAAATGGCTTTGTACTTGATTATATTAATATTACATGATGATGGAATGCCATAATATATATTTGGTCTTGTGTTTGGAAGTAATGAAGTACTTTGGGGTTGAGTAAAAATATATTGGAGTTAATTGAGTTTTAGTATATGATAAACTAAATGCCTTGTATGTGGTAAGTTACTAAGCAAATATTTGTCTTGATTAAATTAAATAATATATATATATATATATGTGCCAAATTGAAATGTATAAAAAGTTGAGGTTGCTGAATGCAAATAGAGTTGATAAATTTGAATTGATGAATATTGAGTAATTGAATTTCGGCACTGAATGTGTGAGTATAAAAGGTTACGGATGTAAAAATTACACTAAGTGTGCGAGCCTGATTATTGAGCACTAAGTGTGCAAGCTTAAGTATCGAGCACTAAGTGTACGAATTTGATATATAATGTTGAATAACTATTGGCACTAAGTGTGCGGCTTTTTGAGTAATCGGGAATAGTTGAATGTATTTTTGCCTTGAATTTCTTGAGAAGTATTTATGATTTATAAATTTGAAATTTGAGCAGGTGAGTATCAAACCTATAGGGTTAATATTATTTATCGTAAATCTGTGTGATTGATAATGATAAAGAAAGTTGCATGATAGATGTAAGAATTGGATAAGTAAAATGATATGATTATATATATCTATATACGGTACCATGTAATATGTTAAAATGTGAATGTTTGAGTTATTTGGACTAAGTTATGATATTGAGAAATTGAATGGAAAATGTATGATAATCAAATTTCTGATAATTGAAAATATGCTTGAGTTGAATTTGAACAAGTGATATTCAGGCTTCTAGCCTAGCAAGCCTTGTGCTGGTGAAAAGAATTGGGCTTTATGCCTAGCAGGTTTAATGCCAGTGTATTAAAATTCAGGCTTTGAGCCTAGCAGGCTTTGTGACAGTGTGATTTCAGGTTTTGAGCCTAGCAGGCTTTGTGCCGGTGTGATTTCAGGTTCATACCTAGCAGGCTTGTTGCCGGTGAATTATAAAGAGTTTATGCTTACGAGCCTTTGAGATGAAGTGATGATTTCATATTTTTAATGAGCTAAAATAAACAGGTATGTGATAGTTAGTTGTACTTGTGTAATAAGGTAAGTTGGTTATTGTATTAGTGATGTATATCTTATATGAAATACGTGATATGTTTAGATAAATTATTACATGGTCATATGATCATATGATATATGAAATGTATGATTGTATAGAAGAAAAGTTATATGGTACATATATGAATTATTGAAATGAAAGATGATACATGATATAGTATACATAAATGATAGATAAAATGATATGAGTATTGAAAAGTTACATGAGATCAATGATTTATATAGATGAATTGATACATGGTTTAAATGAAATATAGTTATGAAAAATGACATGATTTATATAGAATTTGAAAATGAATTACTGATGTTACTGATGAGTTAATATTTATACGGGTATAATTCTACTATTGGTTATATAAATGTGTTACATGTTATATGTAATGAAATAAATCAACACCAATGCTATGTGAATTCTATGATATTGATGTTGTATAGGTGATATGTGATATAAATGGTTTAATTACATATATGGAACTTAGTATGCAAGATACAGGGTTTTCAATGTTGATCTCAAGGGCTTAACTGTAAAGATGATGCTACGAGAATAGAAATGATGATACAAATTAGTACATGTACACATGGTACACTTGACAAGTAAGTGACATTGATAAAATTTATATGACACGTGAGTAGATGTGATAAATTACACATGAATTACATGATTGTTAAGGAAATAAATGTTGAATTAGATGAGGCTGGTTCAAAAGTAATTTTATTGATTAAAATGACAAGCTTAATGTTAAATCTTTTATATAGTGCGGATAATTATACGAGCTTACTAAGCTTATTAGCTTACTCTGTCTATTCTCTATATTTTACAGTGGTTCGAATACTCGCTGGGGTTGGAAGTTATCAAAGATTTCATCACACTATCCAGGAGACAATTGGTATTTCTGAACTCTTTGAAATAGGGTAATATGGCATGTATAGGCTAGTTAATAAGTTGATTATATGGTCAGTTGTTTATATGAATGTGAGATAAATTTTGGGTATTATGATCAAGCTATGTGATATGGCTTGATGTGAGAAAAGTTGGTTTGATATGGAGGCATTATATGATGTGTGCATTTAGTGGTAAAAGTTATAATTGGCATTTTGGGTTTTCAATGATATGTGATTATGGATGAGTTGATAAGAATGGTGAAATGTGATTAATTTGTAAGTGGTATTTAGATGTATATATATGACTACATGAAATGGTTACTTTAGTATAAACTTATTTGTGATTCATGAAATGTTGGATTAATGTTGAATGATGATGATGTTTGATAAGTTTAAAGTCTTACTGTTTCGGTTTGAGTTACAAGTCCAGTAATGCCTCTTACCTATTTCGGCAACGGTTACGGGATAGGGGTGTTACAAGGAATCACTCCTCTGGTAATGGTTGCACCTACAGTCAGATGAGTTCCTATTAAAGAATTGAGAAGGTATGGTGCTACAGAATTTGTTGGACTAAAAGGAGTTGATCTATCAACGGCCGAAATAAGGTTGGAACCAACAACTCAGGTTCTTCAACATCTAGAGTGTACGTCTCGGGATAGTGTTATTTGTGTGGTATCATTACTTCAAGGGGAAGCCTACACATGGTGGCAAATTATCACATGACACATTCCTATAAAAGCTATATATTGGAAATTCTTTCAAGTAGAGTTCCAAAGAAGTCTGTCAAGGAAGTATATCTCGAAGACAGAAAACAAGAATTTCTTTTGTTGAAGCAATGAGATTTATCAATGGTAAATTATGAGAGGGAGTATATATGGCTTAGCAAGTATGTGATGGAACTTGTTCCTACTAAAGCAGCAAGTTGTAAGCGTTTTCCTAGGAGAATGCGAGATGAAATCTAGACTTAATTGCATTAAAGATTAAGGAGTTTGATGATTTGTCTGAATGAGCAAAACTGTAAAGTAATCCTCGGGATTAAGCAAGAAATCTCAACCTTCTCGTGTTACGCGAAAATGTTTCAGGACTCCTAGTTCGCATTTAGTACCAAAGCGAAGCAAAAAGTCTTGAAGATAGTTGCAAGACCAGTTACATCAAATGAAGTATAACACTGTCAACCTACAGTTTCTATTGGCAATGTAAAAGGGTCAAATAGAACCTCAGAGATGTCAAGCTGTGAACATAGTGAAAAGAAGCACTAGGGAAAATGTTGAAAGCTGACAAAGGGTTGTTTTCGATGTGGATGATTAGAGCATTTTGCTCATGAGTGTCCAAAGAAAGAAAATGACACATTTGATGTTACTCAGAAAGCCACCTCAATAGTTAGGGGTCAGGGACGAGTAGAGGTGGATCAATTTCGAGGGGTGGATCACGAAAAGGGAGCAAAATAGTTGCTCATAAGCCTGAGGCCAGAGCATCGGCTCGTGCTTATGTGGTGCAGACACATGATGAGGGAGATGCCATCGATGTTGTGGCAAGTATTTTCTGGTTTGGGGTGGATCACTCTTTTTTTATGGAGTCAAAAATTGTGGTTTTTGGACCTTAATTCCGACAAGTAAGCTAGTAATTATTTATTTAATTAATGTTTATACAGTTTCATGAGGCTAGTATTCAAATTTGGTTAAGAAATTTTAACATTTAGTTATTTAATTTAATAAAAAGTTATATCATACAAGTTAGAAAAGTTAATTGCTATTATATAAGTGTTAATAAGCTATAGAATTATGAGTCGATGAAATTGAGTGGTAATTTTGCATTTTAATAGATAGTGGATGGTTATGTACAAAGTTTACTAAAATGTTAAGGTTAATTCTTAAGGACAAATTGGTAAGTTACAAAATAAGGGCATAAAGAAATAGAAAACAAATGTTATCATCTTCTATTCTTCCTTGTTGATTGAAAATCACAATGGTTAAGGGCTTGAAAGATTACTAAGCTTCCATCACATGCATGGTATGTAATTGTTGTCTATTTTCAATGATTTTTGTGTTTTTGAGCTTGATATAGCTTAAGCTAGATAATCCATGGATTAGATTTTGAAATTATTAAATGTGTTCGACTATGTCATTAATCGTTTGAAGTGTTTATGAAATTGAAAATAAATTATTGAGTTGGATAGATAATTAAAGGGATTTTATAAAGTAGTTTTCAATTTTTTGATGTTAAGACTTAAGTTGTTAGAAAGAGAGAAAATTTCATGGAATATTTGTCACACGGCCTAAGATTCGGCCAGTAACATAGCCATGTGAACTTACTTCAAATGCACACACGGGCAGACACATGGCCTACAACATGGCGGTGTGACATTAATTCAAATATACACACAGGCAGACACATAGGCTGGGACACGGCATGTGTTTAGACTTCAAATGTCCACACAGTCTGGACTGTGACACATGGCTATGTGTCCCTTGTTTTCAATATTTTCAACTTTTTCCTAATTTTTCTATTTTGTTTTGAATTGATGTAGAATGTTCCCAAAACTATTTTTACGGCCTTGTAAACTCGGTTCAAGGCCTATAAGTGTATGTTTGTTATAAATGGTACGTGATTTGATTATTTGTAATATCAAATTTAAATTTGTAAGATAGTAATGTTAAATGTTCAAAATGTCATCCTAACACTTTGTGACCCAAATCTGGTGATGGAGACAGGTTAGGGGTGGTACACATGGTCTCTCACACATTTATTCTACTCAGGGTCATTACACCATGATTCCCTAGCTTCGGATCCGTAGTTTATTTAATTTTCATAGAATATTCTAGAATACATAGTGACTCATATCAGAGTCAGCTTAGGGACTCACTTGACATCCACGAATAGCAAATTAGTCTCTAGATCCCAAACAAGTAGGATAGTATTCGCTCTCTTAATATGATCCTATTTTATCTCATGGTAACCATTACATCTTCCTCTATAAAAAGAAAATTAGTATTAAATAGTAATCAAGTCATTCATCATACAGACGAACAACCCATGGCCACATTTACTTTTCACCAACCATGTAATCCAATGAGAGGATATCATTTACCCATGTCTCATGCTATGAATTCCATTATTGCGAATGACGCTATGCACTGCAATAGTCATACACCCAGACACACTAGCTTTTGATTCCTTATCTATTCAAACTCAAGCTTTTACTTACATGTATGAGTCATGCATACATAGCCTATCATCCACTTAAGATTTAGGTATGCCACACTATGAACATCACTAGTGAATAAATCCATAAATGGATTCAGGGTCTATTATGTTTGGGTTTTGTCTGATGTACTATCAGTCAAGTCAGTAACATCTATGTAAATATCTTTTAGGAGTTGTCCTCTCCGATGCCCAAGACAAGGCATCTCCCCAATTGGAATTGATAGACAGAATATTAGTCTTTCAATCAAATTGCTCATTTTTTATTAGACTAAGGACATGTTTAGGTGCATCTACTAATACAAGCTGTCTTTCCGTATTACGATCTGACCACGTCATATTGCTTAGGATCAGTTTAAACATTAGACAACTAATCAACAACATCTACTTCTATTTTTCTTTGCGTGCAAAACCCATATGAGGACAATAATATAAAATATATTAATTGTAGTCAATGAAAATTTTATTAACCATTCTATTAAAAAAAACTACAAGTTTATAGACGAATATAGACACTCATGGCATAAGATCCAACAGTCTCTCACTTTCCCTAGTGAAGTACATGAGCCATATTCTATATTCCTATTCTCTCTATGTGTTTCTCAAAACTCCTAGCTAGTAGATTATTAGTAAACGAGTCCGCAAGGTTGTCCTCAAATGTGATCTTGACTACATCCATGATTTTGTTCACAATATTATTCGTGTTCTTATGGTTTCCCGTCTCCTTGGTATTAGCTATTATCACATTATTGTCACAATACAATGTGATAGCTTTTCCCATACCATGAACAATTTCAAGATCTATGAGGAACTTTTGAAGCCATATTGCTTCTTTAGTAGCCTCTGAACTAGTCACATATTTCGCCTCCATAGTGAAGTCAACATAGAAGTCTGTTTTATACTTCTCCACACAATGAACCCAATGCTAGGATAAAAACACAGCTAGATGTCGATTTCCTTCAATCTTGACATGTTTGGAAGTTAATATATTCGATAATAGAGAGATCTCCTCTGGAATACACAAGCATATAATCCCTCATTCTCTGTAAACACCTGAGTATATGCTTAACTGCTACTAGTGTCTTTGTAACACCCCTTCCCCGTACCTAATGCCGGGATAGGATACAAGGTGTTACCTTACTAAATCATAGATAACCATTCCTTTTTGACTTATTAAAATACGTCCCAATTTAAAACTTTTTCGAATATTATCCTATGGACCTTCATATGGGCCTACGAGGCCTAAATCATGGTTTGGAAACAACTCGGGACCATTTCGGGCACTTAGGAAATTTTTAAGAAATTCAACTAAAAATAGGGCACACACCAATTTGGAAGGGAAACACGTCTGTGTGGCCTCTAGACATGGCCGCAGGAGTATTCGAATGGCACCATATGAGGTGCTATATGATCGTAGGTGTCGTACGCCTACCTGTTGTATGGAATTGGGAGAACGTTAGGTTCTTGGGCCAGAGTTAGTAGCAGATACAGAAGATAAGGTAAAGCTAATTAGGGATCGGTTAAAAGAGGCATCTGACAGGCAGAAATCTTATGCCGACTTGAAGTGAAAGGAAGTTGAGTACTCGGTGGGAGATTTAGTTTTCTTGAAGGTCTCGCATTGCAAGAAAATTTTAAGGTTTGGAAAGAAGGGTAAGTTTAGTCCGCGGTTTATCGAGCATTATCGGGTTCTTAAACGGGTGGGTCTGGTAGCTTATCAACTGGAACTACCTCCGGAGTTGGACCAGATTCATGATGTCTTTCATATCTCCATGTTAAGGCGATATCGGTTTGATCCTTCCCATATTGTACCTATTGAGGAAATTGATGTTAAAGCTTATTTGACTTTTGAAGAAGAACCTGTGCAAATTCTGGACCGTGATGTTAAGATGTTGAGGAAGAAATCAGTCCATTTGGTAAAAGTGCTGTGGCATAATCACGGCAGAGAAGAAGCTTCGTGGGAGCTAGATGAGGCGATACGTCAATAATACCCTCACCTGTTTGAACCAGGTGAATGTCGAGGCCAAGATTTCTTTAAGGAGGTAGAGTTGTAACACCCTAAATTTTTAAGGTTTTTGAATTTCTGCTTGGATTTATTCTTGCATGTTTAGATATGCTGAAATAGTGAATTGAGTGTGTTTAGTGAACCTTTAAGAGGTCTAGGTTAAAGCCTAATGCCCGGCAAAATTTTAATTTTTGGCCTTAGGTGAGAGTGGACTTTAGCTAAGTGGGCTTTTAATTAAATGTTAGGGTTTTATAGCACAAGAAAGCCTGTGATAAAGTGGCAAGGTGGCACCACTTAAAGCAGGGGGTGGCGTGTAGAGGCTTGTGAGGGAGCTAAGGTTTGAATCCAGTGGAGAATAAGGTACTTATTTTATTTTTTTTATTACATGTGCATGGTAAGAGGTGGAATCCAAGTTGAACTCTGAGGCAAGGTGTTTGAGTTGCTCACGGGATTGGTTTAAGGAGTGATAAGGGGAAAAGTTTAGGGATTGAGTTATGAAGGGAGAGTTGGCCGAATGAGGAACTGTAGGAGGTGCAATTTTGGCTAGGGTCTTTTGGTGTTAGCATTTTCAGCATTGTGGGAAAGGAGTGTGCCAAAATCTTTTAGGCCTACTTCGGGATTTGTTTTGGTCAATCTTTAGTGCCAAATAGGTGAGGTAGAAGTGTGCATTTGATTTCTTTCCTTTCTTTTCTCTTTTCTATTCTATCTTCAAAAGTCGAAAGCCCTAAACCCCTAAAGCTTCTTTTGGTTGACTACACTGGGATCAAATCTAGCTTCTTCTTCTTTTTCTTCTTCTTTTCTTCATTAGTAGAAATCGACTTACATAGAACCATCTTGGCCAATTATTTCAAAACCCGAAACAGTTAGTGCCTTGCCAATTTTTTTCTTTGGCCGATTGTGTGAAAAGTTGAAAAATCAAAGTCTTAAATCTTTTCTTGGTCGATTTCTCCTTAAGCCGAACCCTTCTTATCTCTATTTTGAAAAGCCAAAACCTGTAAGACTTTCATCTCTCTGTCGCCATAACTACTTCATCTTCTTTCACCTTTTTTTTCAAAACCGAAACATCAAACCCTCATTGGTGTGCTCTTCTCAAAAAATGAATCCCATCATCTCTTTTCTGTTAATCCTCCAACTCTTTTCACCCCTTTCATTTCCATCCATGCAGGTAACCCCCAACCATAGAGGACTTGGAGCTATGAGGGATTCAGGGTGGCCACGAGAATCACTTTTTCGGTTTACAGTTTCTCCCAAATTTACTTTCTTTATGTTTTATTTTTTGGTTTTAAGTTGTATTAAAGCCGCTCGGTATTTTGTTTTGGATTTTCTTTATTATTGTTTCTACAACGGTAGACTAGTTTATGCGGATGTTTCAAACTTAATCCAACATTTTCAAACATGCAACACGTAATGAACATATAACATAACAATGATAACACAAAAATAAGATCTTATAAAAAAAAGAACATTATTTGGTAATAGACATGGTTTTAAAACTAACAATGGTTCTTAATTACAAGCTGTGAAACACGGTTTTACTAAAGTCAACATAAAGTTTTATTTAAAGAAGATCAAAGCTTAGTCGATTGTCCATGTGACACACCAGATCTGGCCATAACGTCTAGGTCGGGTTTGGGGTTTTATATTTGGTGATATCAAAGCCCGGTTGCAACAACTCGGCTGTGTATTGGGTTCAAATGCTTTCTTAAAATTTAAAGCCTAACTTGTTTTGAAATCAGTTTTGAAAAACTTCCTTAAGAATTCTTTTAAAAAATTTTTCCAAAATGTTTTTAGGTAATTTTTCCAAAAAGTCTACGGTTTTTTTTAAAGTACCAACAAAGTTTATTAAAAGTATTTATAGACAAAACTTGGGTTTTTCTTAATCTAGTTTCTAAAGAGTGGCACACCGAATCTCTGGCACCAAGTCCGTAAGTATTTTCTGCCTTACTGTACTTAACTATGATACTGTAATACTAAAATATTACAATAGATAGTACTGAGACCCTACTGAAATTCTGTAGTTAGGGTAACACTAAGACTGTAGAGGACTGAGACAGTAGGAAAAACTGAAAACTCTAGAGGACTGAAACTGTAGCTAGGCTACGATTTTGTGAAAACAAAACTCTAAAATACTATATTTGCATAAAACATCTGTAATAAATACTGAAATTTTGAACTAATTCATAATATTCATAAATCAGATAATACAATATGAGTATGAGAGCAGTATGTGGAAAAGGCCGTGGACGTGGTCGAGGAAGTCTCAGGCTGGGTTTTCATCTTCGGGACATATGCCACCCGAGGAGGCACGAGCACCAGCAGTAACTGAGACTGGGTCATATGATCGAGCTGTAGGGGACGATGCTTTGTCCCAGGCGATGTTACAGATTTTGGAAAGGGTTGCTAGAGCAAGTACTGGAACGGTAAATGGAGTGTCAATTTCTGAACGACTTCGAGCTAATGGAGTGGAAATTTTCAGCGGCATATCTAGTGTAGCCCCAAATATGACCGAATATTAGTTGGAGGCCACGGAGCGAATCATGGACAACTTGGACTGCTCAGTGGAGCAGAAGCTGAAGGGCGCAGTATCTTTGCTATGTGACGAGGCCTACTAGTGGTGGGTCACTGTAAGGGATGGTACCCCAGCTGAGCGGGTGACTTGGTAGCTATTTAAGACGGCCTTCAAAGGGAAGTACATTGGGGCGAGATATGTGGACGCCCGAAGGAAGGAATTCTTGAATCTAACTTAGGGTAGTAAGACTGTCGCGGAATACGAAGCTAAATTTCTAAGGTTAAGCTGGTATACCAGTGGTATAGTCGCTACGGAGTATGAACGCAGCGTGCGATTCGAAGATGGCCTCAGAGACGAGTTAAGAGTACTAATTGCTCGACAGAGGGAGCGTGACTTTACTACTCTGGTGGAGAAAGCCAAGATTACTGAGGAGGTGAAGCGCACGGAGCATCAGAACCGTGAAAAAGATAGAAACTGATTCAGGAGGGATTCAGGGCCCTCGGGTGCTGCAAGAAGTTCTGTTAAGAAAGCTAGAGTGGACGAGCCGGTGCAAGCAGTTCTGATGAATGTGGTTAGATCGCAAGCTTGTGCAGATTGTTGAAAGGTGCATCTGGGTGAGTGTTGGAAGCGTTCTGGAGCATGTTTCCTGTGTGGGTCCAAAGGTCATCGAGTTAAAGATTGTCCTCAGAGGCTGGCGCAAATGCAAGTTGCTAAACCGATGGTTGCTAAGCCAGTGAAGGGTGGGCAACAACCACCGAGAGGCTGTGGTCAGGCTAGGGGCGATAATGGAAATGGACGTGGACGTGGAGTACTGGGTAGGGGTGCTGGAAATGCTGAGGCTCATCAATCAGTGTTGGTTTGTGCTGCTTTGAAGCTGAGAGGAGTGTGACACACTTGATGTCATAACCAGAACGTTTTTAATTTAGAGCACGCCATACACTACTTTGATTGACATTAGATCCACCTATTCGTATGTTGCTTGTGATGTGTTTGAGTCATTGGGTGTGTAATCTGAGGAAACTATGAGTGGGGTATCTGTGATAAGTCCACTGGGTCACTCAGTTAGGGTAGACACACTTTTTAAGGATGTACCCTTAGAGACACAAGGTAGGATTTTCTTTACGGACTTGTTGGAGTTGCCATTTGGAGAGTTTGATCTCATCCTGGGTATAGATTGGCTTACAAAGCATTGAGCGACACTGGATTGCGCTGCCAAACGGATGGTGTTAAAGTTCACGGAGGATAAGGAGGTAACAGTTATAGGGGAGCGAAGAGATTACGTGTCCAATGTTATCTCGGCTTTAAGAGCTGAAAAGCTGATTCACAAAGGTTGTGAGGCATTTTTGGCGTATGTGACTCAGTCTGATTCTGAGGGTTTGACCATGGGAGAAATTAGAACCATCAAGGAGTTCTAGGATGTTTTTCCGGATGAGCTTCTGGGGTTGCCTCCTAACCGTGAAGTCAAATTTAGAAATGACTTGTTGCCTAGAATGGCTCCGGTGTCCATTGCACCTTATAGGATGGCACCGAAAAAGTTGGTATAGTTGAAAGTGCAAATCCAAGAGCTTCTAGACTAGGGTTTTATTAGACCAAGTGTGTCTCCGTGGGGAGTACCAGTTTTGTTGGTTAAGAAGAAGGATGGGACGATGCGCATGTGCATTGATTATCGTCAGTTAAACAAACTGACTATTAAGACCAAGTACCCTCTGCCAAGGATCGACGACCTATTTGACCAGTTAAGAGGAGCATCGGTATTTTCCAAGATCGACCTTCAATCTGGATATCATCAATTAAGGGTCAAAGAAGTGGATATTCATAAGACAACATTCAGGACTGGGTATGGTCATTACGAGTTTCTGGTAATGCCATTTGGATTGACAAATACACCAGTGACCTTCATGGATTTAATGAATCGGGTATTTCAACCCTATTTAGATCAGTTTGTGGTCGTCTTTATAGACGATATTCTGGTGTATTCAAAAACTGAGGAGAATCATGATGAGCATCTCTGAATTGTTCTGCAAGTGTTGAGGGAGAAGCACCTGTATGCAAAATTCAATAAGTGTGAATTTTGGTTGCGAGAAGTGACATTCTTGGGTCACATTGTTTCTACTGAAGGGATTAGGGTGGATCCTCAAAAAATTGAGGCGGTTCTGGAATGGAAGCCACTGAGATCTGTGTCAGAAATTCAGAGTTTTCTGGTTTTGACAGGGTACTATAGAAGATTTGTGGAAGGATTTTCTTTGATTGTGGCACCGTTGATGAAACTTTTGAGAAAAGGAGTACCATTTGCTTGGACTGAGAAACAACAAGAGAGTTTCGAGAAGTTGAAGAAAGTTTTGACTGAGGCACTTGTATTGATCCAACTAGAGTCTGGGAAGGATTTTACTGTGTATAGTGATGCATCGCATGTTGGATTGAGCTGTGTGCTGATGCAAGAGGATAAAGTGGTTGCTCATGCATCGCGACAGCTTAAGCCTCATGAAACGAACTACCCTACGTATGATCTGAAGTTGGCGGGCAGTGATTTTTGCGTTAAAGGTGATTCAAGTTCTGGAAGACATGTTGAGAGGATGTGTTATTGATTTCCGGGGTAGCTGGGAAGATTACTTGCTGTTAGCGGAGTTTGCATACAACAATAGTTACCAGGCGAGTATTCGTATGGCACCATATGAGGCACTGTATGGTCGTAGGTGTCATACGCCTACCTGTTGTACAGAATTGGGAGAACATTAGTTCTTGGGCCAGAGTTAGTAGCAAATACAGAAGATAATGTAAAGCTAATTAGGGATCGGTTAAAAGAAGCCTCTGATAGGTAAAAATCTTTTGCCGACTTGAAGCAGAAGGAAGTTGAGTACTCGGTGGGAGATTTAGTTTTCTTGAAGGTCTTGCCTTGAAAGAAAATTTTAAGGTTTGAAAAGAAAGGCAAGTTTAGCCTGCGATTTATTGGGCCTTATCTGGTTCTTAAACGGGTGGGTCTGGTAGCTAATCAGCTGGAACTACCTCTGGAGTTGGACTGGATTCATGATGTCTTTCATGTCTCCATGTTAAGGCGATATCAGTCTGATCCTTCCCACATTGTACCTGCTGAGGAAATTGAAGTTAAAGCTGATTTGACTTTTAAAGAAGAGCCTATACAAATTCTGGACCGTGATGTTAAGATGTTGAGGAAGAAATTAGTCCCTTTGGTAAAAGTACTGTGGCGTAATCACGGCAGAGAAGAAGCTACGTAAGAGCTGGAGGAGGCGATACGTCAATAATAACCTCACCTGTTTGGACCAAGTAAATTTCGAGGCCAAAATTTCTTTAAGGGGGTAGAGTTGTAACGGCCCAAATTTTTAGGGTTTTTGAATTTCTGCTTGGATTTATTTTTGCATGTTTAGATATGCTGAAGTAGTGAATTGAGTGTGTTTAATGGACCGTTAGGAGGCCTAGGTTAAAGCCTAAAGCCTGGCAAAATTTTAATTTTTGGCCTTACATAAGAGTGGTCTTTAGCTAAGTGGGCTTTTAATTGAATGTTGGGGTTTTATAGCACAAGAAAGCCTGTGATAAAGTGGCAAGGTGGCGCCACTTAAAGCACAGGGGGTGGCACGTAGAGGCTTGTGAGGGAGCTAAGGTTCGAATCTAGTGGAGAGCAAGGTACTTATTTTATTTATTTTATTGCATGTGCATGGTAAGAGGTGGAATCCAAGTTGAACTCTGAGGCAAGGTGTTTAAGTTGCTCATGGGATTGGTTTAAGGAGTGATAAGGGGAGAAAGATTGAGTTATGAAGGGAAAGTTGGCCGAATGAGTGACTGTAGGAGGTGCAATTTTGGTTAGGGACTTTTAGTGTTAGCATTTTCGACATTGTGGGAAAGGAGTGTGCCGAAATCTTTTAGGCCTACTTCGGGATTTGTTTTAGTCAATCTTTAGTGCCAAATAGGTGAGGTAGAAGTGTGCATTTGATTTCTTTCCTTTCTTTTCTCTTTTCTATTCTCTCTTAAGCCCTAAACCCCTAAAGCTTCTTTTCGTCAGCTACACTAGGACCGAATCTTGATTCTTCTTCTTTCCCTTCTTATTTTCTTCATTAGTAGAAATTGACTTACCTAGAACCACCTTGGCTGATTATTTCAAAACCCGAAACAGTTAGTCCATTGCCGATTGTCTCAAAAGCCAAAAACCTGAAGTCTTAAATCTTTTCTTGGTTGATTTCTCCTTAAGTTGAACCCTTCTCATCTCTATTTTGAAAAGCCGAAACCTACAAGATGCTCATCTCTCTGCCGCCATAACTACTTCTTCTTCTTTCACCTTTTTTCTTCAAAACCAAAACCTCAAACCCTCATTGGTGTGCTCTTCTCAAAAATCAAATCCCATCCTCTCTTCTCTGTTAATCTTCCAAAACTTTTCACCCTTTTCATTTCCATCAATGCAGGTAACCCCCAACTATAGAGGACTTAGAGCTGCGAGAGATTCGGGGTGGCCATGTGAATCACTTTTTCGGTTTATAGTTTCTCCTAAATTTACTTTCTTTATGTTTTATTTTTTGGTTTTAAGTTGTAATAAGGCCGCTCGGGTATTTTGTTTTGGATTTTCTTTATTATTGTTTCTACAACGGTAGAATAGTTTATGCGGATGTTTCAAACTTAATCTAACGTTTTCAAACATGCAACACGTAACGAACAGATAGCTTAACAACTATAACACAACAATTAGATCTTTTAAAAAGAAGAACATTATTTGGTAGTAGATATGGTTTTAAAACTAACAATGGTTCTTAATTACAAGCTGTGAAACACGATTTTACTATAGTCAACATTACATTTTATTAAAAGAAGATCAAAGCTTGGTCGATTGTCCATGTGCAACACCAGATCTGGCCATAACGTTTGGGCCGGGTTTGGGGTCTTACAGGTTGCCTGTCCAATTTGATATGTTGGACTAAATTGCAATAGGTGAAAAATATGGGTTTATTCCATAAAGGTACTTGATTGAAATAGGTTTTTAAATTAGAAGTCCTTATATGGTAATTAAACCATTTTAATCTAGTTTGGATAAAAATGCCCAAGGAAGGATGGAATATCAAAGGTTTTTAATGAAGGGCATTTTGGTTATTAGTTAATAAAAGAAATAAAAAGGGAAAAATAGGTAAAAAATGTGTTCATTTTCTTCTTCCTTTGGCCAAACATAGCATCTTTCCATAGCTACTGTTTTTTTTTTTTCAAGCTCACAAGTAATTGCAATCGAGCTCCATTTTTAATTCTCTTCGTATTTTTGAAATCCTCGTAGCTTAATCTAGCTATTTCTACCACTAATTTAAGCTAGGGTTTATGTTCAAAAATAGACCCATGCATGACATGCAAGTATTTTGATGCCTAGTGGTGGAATATGAAAGTTTAAAGTGTAATGAACACCTTTTTCTAGGTGATTTTTCATGAAAGTCCCTAATAGGGACCAAAATTTAAAGATAGTAAAATGGGTAGTAAAAGCATAAATTGACGAGAAATGTGGGCTGTTATGAGCATTAGTAAGGTTCGGCTAGGCTTGGGTAGTCAAGAAAAGAGATACGTTTCAATTTACGCGCCTAAGGAGTAAAGTGTAAAATTGAGAAAGTTAGGGGCTAAATTGTAAAAATTGTCATAGGATGATTTTGGAGTAAATTAATTAATATGTGTATTAAACAAGTTGAATGTGTTATTATAGATCTAAAAGAACGAGGAATCGACCTTGACCGGGGCAAAGGCAATGTTTCAGACTAAATCGCAAATCAGACTTATTTTGTAATCGAGGTAAGTTTATATGTAAATAAATTTTTGTTAATTATGCTAGAACATTTTATTCTATCATGTGGGATGAAATTGAGTATTAAATGGTTATTGTGAATTGTGGAAATATTTTGGGATTAAATAAGAAAATTTATGAGTAAAACCATTCTGATATTAATAATTGCATGAAAGGGTGGAGCTATGTGCCGAAACCACTCATAGATGCAAGTGCCAAAATATTGTGGAACTATATGCTATAACCGCGAATATAAGGTATCGTGTTAACATTGTAGAGCTACATATTGTTACTACGATAAAATACATTGAATTGTTTTAGAAGCGTGAAGCTAAGTGTTGTTACCACGACTAAAGAGAATCAATTTATGAAGGTGGAGCTTTGTGCCGAAACCATCGGATATCAATTGATAAACCAAAGGGTTAATATGGAAAATTTCTAAAAGATGTATTGTGTGATATGTGATATGTGATATATAAATGCAGGGATGTATGCAAATATATGTAAGTGTGAGCAATCGTATATAAGAGCAAGGGTGTTGTGAGCATATGCATGGATAAGCAAAATTTCATGAAGTATATGTGGAGAATTGATAAGGGCAAAAGAGTAAGTGAGGTTGATAAGAACTCAAATTTTATTATATTAATCATGAGCTTGAATTGAAATTATATTGTAATGTTATTTATTTGCATATAGACTTACTAAGCTTTTCAAAAGCTTACTCCTTTCCTTTTTCCTTGTCTTATAGTGTAGTTAAGCCAGCTCGGGGATCGGGACGCGTCGGAGGATCACCCACACTATGAACATCTTTCTTTTGGTATAGTGAAATGAATTTCTTTTGAACTATGACATGTATAGGGATGCATTCATATTGTAAGCATCATTTTGTGGTGGCTACCATATGGGTATAAGCTTTTTTATATGTATTTTGTAGTTAAGGCCATGTAAGATGGCTAATAATGTTATTGGTCTCTATAGATATATCTTTATGAGGTAATTCATGGAACAATTGTTGTGCTTGTAAATGGTTGGGAAAAATGTAGTGTATGGATGACTAAAATGTGGTTGTTTGGATGTGTCTTCATGTCTTATTGTGTATTGGAAAAAGTGGAATGAGTTGGTATATGTTTTCAAGGTGGCAATTGGCTTGGAAAATAGCCTATAATTGTCCACACGGCCAGCCCCATGGGCGTGTGGATAGGTCGTGTGTCCCCTGCACCTGAATGCATGAAAAATTAAATACCCAGTAATAAACACATGGGTGGAGACACGGCCATGTGTCTCAACCATGTGATAGCCACGACCTAGCCTTCAGGCGTGTGGCTTGGCCGTGTGATGAAGTTTTCGGGATGACGTCATAAACAGAATACCCTAAGTTTTTACACGGGCTAAGACACGGGCGTGTGTGATCACACAGCCTGCCGACATGGGCGTGTCCCTGTCTCACACGGGCGTGTGCCTTATACTTGGCCAAAATTTCCAAAATTTTTCTAAGTTCTCAGTTTCGTCTCGGACCAGTTTCAAACTATGTTTTGGGCACCATAGGCCCATTTTATGGATTGTATGATATTTTATGAATAGTGTTAAATTGGAACGAAATTTTATGGCTCGATTGTGTATGATTGGTTGTGTTACCGTCTGGTAATGCCTCATACTCAGTTTCAACGACGAACCCGGGTAAGGGGTGTTACATTTAGTGGTATCAAAGTTATGGTTTAGTCGGTTCTCGGACTATCGTAGCGCTGTGTGAGTTTAGCTATACATGCCATTGATACATTGAGATAGTGTGGTGATTCCTGAGCTTTTTAAACTGTGTTTTGGTTTTTATATAGTAATGGGTCCCGAACGAGCTGTGACTAATGATGCTGCTAGTAATGCGCTAGCTCTCGCGCAAGGGACCGCGTCAGTAGAAAGTAGACATGAGACTTTGAGCCAAGGAGATGAGGCTCAGGATGCCTTTCTTCGAATGATGAATGAGTGGTATACTGACATTGTTAGAGCAAATTCTAATGCTCAACCCCCTCCTCCCTCGCCTATACCACAGCCAGTCCCCATAGCCCCACAAGGTGTCGATATGGTAAGGTTGACAAAACATCTGGTAGATAAAATCTATAAACAAGGGGCCAAAGAGTTTAGAGCTAATGTCGACGATGATCCAGAGAGGGCAGAGTTTTGGCTTGAGAACTCCATTTGAGTATTTGAGGAATTGTCTTATTCACCTGAAGAGTGTCTAAAATGTGCTATATCCTTGTTGAAGGACTTGGCCTATTGATGGTGGAAGACCTTGATATCCGTGGTCCCAAGGGAAGTGGTGACATAGGACTTTTTCTTGGAAGAGTTCTGAAAGAAATATATCAGTCAGCGATTTGTTGATCAGAAAAGGAAGGAGTTCCTTGAGTTGAAACAAGGTAAGATGATAGTAGCTGAGATGAACGTGAGTTCGTCAGACTTAGTAAATATGCACAAGAGTGTGTTTCTACCGAGGTAATGTTGTGTGAAAGATTTGAGGATGGGCTTAATGAGGATATCAAAGTGCTTGTAGGGATTTTAGAATTAAAGGAATTTGTGGTATTGGTAAATAGAGCTTACAAAGTGGAGGAATTAAATAAAGAAAAGAGAAAAGCAGCTATTGAAGCTTGAGATGCCCGAAAAAGAGCAAGTCGTTTCAATCTCAGTCTAAGAGATCTAAAGAAATGAACCCTCAAAAGACCGCTTCAGCTAAGTACTCCCATCGAGATAAGGGGAAATCATATTCAGGTTCTAAAGTTCAAACTACTTCGGTGGCGAGTGTGGGCAATGTGAGGTCTAACAAGCCCGAGTGCCAGAATTGTGGTAGGTAGCATTTTGATGAGTGTTGGGGAAGTAACCGAGGATGTTACAAATGTGGTTCCAAAGAACATTTTATTAAAGATTACCCTGAGAAAGTTGAAGATAAGAAATTTTAGAGTGCTAGACCGAGTAACACTACTACCAGGGGTAGACCGACGAGGAATGTCGAAGGTAGAGCCAGTGGTAAAAGTGTAGCGAAAGATGTAGTTACGAGGTCAGAGACGAGAACAACTGTCAGAGCTTAGCAATGCGAGTTCGTGAGGAGGCATCATCTCCGGATGTGATTACCGATACATTCTCACTTTATAATACTGATGTTATTGCATTAATAGACCCAAGCTCCACTCATTCTTATATTTGTGAAAAATTGGTCCATAGTAAGACATTACCTATTGAGTTGACTGAATTTGTTATTAAAGTGTCGAACCCGTTAGGCAAATTTGTACTGGTAGATAAGGTTTGTAGAAATTATCCCTTGATGGCCACTATTTTTCTGCTAATCTGATGTTGTTGCCATTTGATGAGTTCGACGTTATTTTGGGTATGGATTGGTTAACATTACATGATGTCAAGGTGAATTGTAGGAGGAAAACTCTTGAGCTAAAATGTGAAAGTGGTGAAATTCTATAGGTTAGAACAGATGGGTCAAATAAGATGCTAGTGGTGATTTCTTGTATGACTGCTCAGAAGTATATGAGGAAAGGGTGTGAAGCTTATTTAGTGTATGTGTTGAATATAGAGATGTCAGAATCAAAGTTGGAATCTATGCCAATAGTTTGTGAATTTTTGGATGTGTTTCCAGAAGAGTTACCTAGGTTACCTCCTGTCAGAGAAATTCAGTTTGCTATTGATCTGTTGCCTGGGACTGCACCTATTTCCATTGCTCCATACAGGATGGTTCCGATTAAATTGAAAGAGTTAAAGACTCAATTGCAAGAGTTAACGGACAAAGGATTTGTGAGACCAAGTTTTTCTCCATAAGATGCTCCTGTATTGCTCGTAAAGAAGAATGACGGATCAATGAGGCTTTGTATTGATTATAAACAACTTAATAAGGTGACTATCTAGAACAAGTATCAATTGCCGAGAATTGATGACTTGTTTGACTAGTTAAAGGGAGCAACATTGTTTTCTAAGATCGATTTAAGATTTGGCTACTACCAACTGAGGATTAAGGAATCCGATGTGCCAAAGACTGCTTTTAGAATGAGGTACGGCCACTATGAATTTCTTGTGATGCCTTTTGGCTTAACAAATGCACCGGCTATGTTTATGGATTTGATGAACCAAAATTTTTAGCAATATTTGGACAAGTTTGTGGTGGTGTTTGTAGATGATATATTGATTTATTCCCGAGATGAGTCTGAACATGTTGAGCACTTAAAAATGGTGTTGCAAATTCTGAGAAAAGAAAGGTTGTTTGATAAATTTAGCAAGAGTGAGTTTTGGCTCCGTGAAGTTGGATTCTTGGGACATATAGTTTCAGGTGATGGTATTCGGGTTGACTCGAGTAAAATTTCGGTGATTATTGATTGGAAGCCGCAGATGAATATGACCGAGGTTAGAAGCTTTCTGGGTATAGCTGGATATTATCGATGTTTTTTGAGGGCTTTTCTATAATTGCTTCTCCTATGACCAAGTTGCTTCAAAAGGATGTAAAATTCGAGTGGACTGAAAAATGTCAACAAAGTTTTGACTAGTTGAAAGCTAAATTGACTGAGGCACCAGTGTTAGTGCAACTCGAGTCGAGAAAGCAGTTCGTGATTTATAGTGATGCGTCACTAAATGGCCTCGGATGTGTACTTATGCAAGAAGGCAAGGTGGTGGCTTATACTTCGAGGCAACTGAAACCACATGAGAAGAATTATCCGACGCACGATTTAGAGTTGGCTGCTATCGTCTTTGCTTTGAAGATATGGCGACATTATCTGTATGGTGAAAAGTGTTGGATTTTTACAGACCACAAAAGTTTGAGATACTTGATGAATCAAAAGGAATTGAACTTGAGACAACGGAGGTGGCTTGAATTGTGAAAGGATTTCGAGCTAGTAATTGAGTACTATCCCGAAAAGGCAAATGTGGTGGCAAATACTTTGAGCAGAAAGTCCTTGTCTGCTTTGAAAAGCCTATGGGCACAATTTTGACATTGTCTGATGATGGCTTGATGTTAGCCGAGTTGAGGGCCAAACCATTATTTCTTCAACAGATTTATGAAGCTCAAAAGAATGATAATGAAATGCAAGATAAGAGGGTTTAGCGTGAAATAGATAGTAACTCTGATTTTCGAGTTGGTTTAGACGATTGTTTGATGTTTCGTGGTAGAATATGTGTACGGAGGAATGATGAGTTGATTCGGGAAATTTTACACGAGGCACACAGTGGATGTTTATCCATACATCCTGGTAGTACTAAGATGTACAATGATTTGAAGAAATTGTATTGGTCGCCAGGCATGAAAAAGGACATTTCAAAATTTGTAACAAAGTGACTAATTTGCCAACAAGTAAAGGCTGAACATCAGGTACCTTCAGGCTTACTTCAACCGGTAATGGTTCCTGAATGGAAGTGGGATAGGATGACCATGGATTTCATGAGAGGGCTACCTCTAACACCGAAAAAGAAAGATGCTGTGTGGGTTATTATGGATAGATTAACGAAGTCAACGTACTTCATGCCAGTAAGTGTTGGTTACTCACTTGATAAATTGGCTGAAATATATGTTGCTGAAATTGTGAGGTTACATGGAGTACCTATGTCTATCATCTCAGATAGAGATCCAAGGTTCACCTCGAGATTTTTGTAGAAGTTGCAAGAGGTGTTAGGTATGAAATTGAATTTTAGTACCGCATTTCACCCGCAGATTGATGGCCAATCCGAGAGGGTAATTCAAGTCCTTAAGGATATGCTTCGGTGTTGTGTTTTAGTGTTTGAGGGAAGTTGGGAAAAGTACCTACCTTTGGTGGAGTTTACCTACAATAACAGTTATCAATCTAGCATTCGGATGGCGCTATATGAAGCATTATATGGCTGAAAGTGCCAAACTCTATTATATTGGACCGAGTTGAGTAAGAAACAGATACATGGTGTTGAATTGGTTAAGGAGACTGAAGAAAAAGTGAAAATAACTCGAGATTGTTTAAAAGCTACTTCTGACCGGAAAAAGTCTTATGTTGATTTAAGAAGAAAGGAGATTGAATTTCATATTGGTGATAAAGTATTTTTGAAGGTGTCACCAAGGAAGAAAATATTGAGATTTGGCCAGAAGGGCAAATTAAGTCCACGTTTCATCGGGTAGTATGAGATTACAGTAAGAATAGGGCCAGTGGCATACTGTTTGGCTTTACCACCAGAGTTGGAAAAGATATATAATATGTTTCATGTGTCAATGTTACGACGATATCGTTCAAATCCCTCACATGTGATCTCTCCTACGGATATTGAGACTCAGTCGGACATGACCTACAAGGAAGAGCCGATTAAGATTTTAGCTCAAGAGGTTAAACAGTTAAGAAACAAGAATATAGCCTTGGTGAAAGTGTTGTGGCAAAAGCATGGTGTGGAAGAGGCTACATGGGAGCCGGAGGAAGCTATGAGGAAACAACACCCAAATCTATTTACTGGTAAGATTTTTGGGGACGAATATCCTTAAAGAGGGAGAGTTGTAACAGCCCAAATTAAGGGCTAAATAGAATAGTGGTTTCGAAACTATGAATCTGAAGTCTAAAATATTTTTTTCCGATTGAGTTTTGATGTTTATTGGGTGTTTGAATAATTATGTGAAATTTTGGTGTAGGAATTTTATTGGTTGCCTGTCCAATTTGATATGTTGGACTAAATTTCAATAGGTGAAAACTATGGGTTTATTCCATAAAGGTACTTGATTGAAATAGGTTTTTAAATTAGAAGTCCTTATAAGGTAATCAAACCATTTTAACTTAGTTTGGACAAAAATGCCCAAGGAAGGATGGAATATCAAAGGTTTTTAATGAAGGGCATTTTGGTCATTAGTTAATAAAAGAAATAAAAAGGGAAAAATAAGCCAAAAATGTGTTCATTTTCTTCTTCCTTTGGCCGAACATAGCATCTTTCCATAGCTAGGGTTTTGTTGATTTTCAATCTCACAACTAAGTGCAATTGAGCTCTGTTTTTAATTCTCTTCGTATTTTTGAAATCCTCGTAGCTTAATCTAGCTATTTCTACCACTAATTTAAGCTAGGGTCTATGTTCAAAAATATACCCATGCATGACATGCAAGTATTTTAATGCCTAGTTGTAGAATATGAAAGTTTAAAATGTAGTGAACACCTTTTTCTAGGTGATTTTTATAAAAGTCCCTAATAGGGACCAAATTGTAAAGATAGGAAAATGGATAGTAAAAGTATAAATTGATGAGAAATGTGGGCTGTTATGAGCACTAGTAAGGTTCGGCTAGGCTTGGGTAGCCAAGAAAATAGATACATTTCAATTTACGAGCCTAGAGAGTAAAGTGTAAAATTGAAAAGTTAGGGCTAAATTGTAAAAATTGTCATAGGATGATTTTGGAGTAAATTGAGTAATGTGTGTATTAAACTAGTTGAATGTGTTATTATAGATTGAGAAGAATGAGGAATCAACCATGACCGGGGCAAAGGCAAGGTTTCGGACTAAATCATAAATCGAACTTATTTTGTAATCGAGGTAAGTTTATATGTAAATAAATTTTGATTAATTATGCTAGAACATTTTATTCTATCATGTGGGATGAAATGGAGTATTAAATGGTTATTGTGAATTGTGGAAATATGGTGAGATTAAATAAGAAAATGTGCTGAAACCATTTGTAGATGCAAGTGCCAAAATATCGTGGAGCTATATGTTGTAACCACAAATATAAGGTATCGTGTTAACAAAATAGAGCTATGTGTTGTTACTACGATAAAATACATTGCATTGTTTTAGAAGCGTGGAGCTAAGTGTTGTTACCATGACTAAAAAGAACTGATTTTTAAGGTGGAACTTTGTGCTGAAACCACCAAATATCAATCGATAAACTGAAGGGTTAATGTCAAAAATTTCTAAAAGATTTCTTGTGTGATATGTGATATATAGATGCAAGGATGTATACAAATATGTGTAAGTGCGAGCAATGGTATATAAGAGCAATGGTGATGTGAGTTTATGCATGGATAAGCAAAATTTCAAAAGGGATATGTGGAGAATTGGTAAGGTCAAAGAGTAAGTGAGGTTGATAAGGACTCAAATTTTATTATATTAATCATGAGCATCAATTGAAATTATGGCTGTGTTTGTTTGGGTGTAAAACATTTTTCGGAAAATGTTTTCAGCCTTTTCCAGTGTTTGTTTGGCTGAAAATATTTTCCCAAAATAAAATGAATTACAAAACACGAGAAAAAACCCCTTAATTTCTAATTCTGTAAGACATTTTCAAGTAAATTAGAAGCCAACACCGATCTTCCCTTTCCCTTCCCCTTCCCTTTCCCCTCCCCCTTCCCCTATCCTTGTGCCGTCAGCTAACACCGATTCTCAACACCAGACACCGTCGTTCATCAAAGCTTTTCTTTCGTCGGCTTTTCCTCCAACAGGTTTGTTACAATCTCATCAATCCAACACACTACCTTTTCTCTTCTTTTTTTCTCACTTGCTCTTTTAATTGGTGTTGATTACTTAAATCTTTTGTTAGATACATTTTCTCTTTTCTTTAACGATCTCTTCTATTTTTGCAACTAGTTGTATATTGAGTTATGATTTGTTAGAATTAATTTCATATTGAATCTCTTTTTTTTTGTTCAAATTCTATTGCAAAGATTGGGAGAAAAAAACGAGGTCCTTCTTCTGTTTTTTAAGTAGTTTTAAATTGGTCTAGTTAAATAGCTTTGGATCAGGTAAATGAGTGATCTTATTAAAATAAAATGGATTCTGATCGTCAACAACTCAAAATTATGGAAATCAAATTTGATAATGAAGGCTAGATTTTTCAGTTATGGTTTGTTAGGAACAAGTGTTTTGGTTTTAATGCTTTGGTTTTGAATCTTTAGATTTTGAATGGATATTGCTTTGCTACGGTAACCTGAATTTGTTATTAAGGCTATTGAAATAAATGGGTTAACTTTAAATTTTAATATATATGTAGGAGTTATGATTCGGCTGTTTAAAGTAAAGGAAAAGCATAGAGAACTTGCTGAAAATGCAAATGGGGGAGCTGCTACCAAAAAGCAAAGCCCAGGAGAGTTGTGTTTGCACAAAGGTTGCTTCACATATTTAATGGATTGAGTACTTTTAATTTCCTTTAGTTCTATGATAAAGATCCATTATTTTTTATGATTTGGTGCTTTTGGTGTGTCATTGCTAATTTTCTTTAGCTTTATTGATCTATTCAATTGTATGTTGTTCTAGCACTGAATCTATTGTCTCAAGAGCATCTGGTGTTTGATCCAAGTGTGATTCTCATGTTAAATCAACTAAAGTTAAATCAAACAACATGCATGCTTTCCCATCTTCTTTGGCTAATAATTATAATTCGTCCTCTACAGAAGTGCACATACATGCAAAAAGTCAAGAAAATGAGAAATATGGTGCTTCATGGAATGCTGGAAGATTGTATAATGATAGCCTACAAGCAGAACATATGAGTAACGACTTTCAAGAACCTAGGTCAATAGAAGATGATGGCCATTTGAAGGTTTCTACAGTTTTGAATCCTATTTCTTTTGAAAATTTCATTTGTGAAATATCTCCACAAACTTTGCTCAATCTACCTCTGGAAGCTGATTGTTGCTAATAAGAATATCTTGGAGAAGAAGCTGTTGGAATTATTGGTCCTTTGGGCACTAGGAAATCTACGATCCTGAAGATTATTGCTAGACTTCTTGCATCAGACAAGGTGAGCAATGCTTATTGAGTCTGTCTTCATAGTTTTGGTAATTCGTTTGTGTTGCATATCGATTTATTACTGCTTAGATCCTTATAAAAAGAATACATAACTCTCAGGGAGAGGTATATATTCAAGGCAAAAAGAGAATGGGTTTGATTGGTGATGATGAGATATCTGGTCTTTGAATTGTATTGGTAAAAATTTATTTAAGCTCTAAATATGATATAATTTATCAGTGGCATAATCCATTTATTTGTTTACTCTTTGCTAACAGGTTTTTCAGAGTGTAGCATGTAACAACTCGATTTAGACCCTAATCGGAACGGTGGTTTTGGGACCATAAATCCGAGTCAGAAAAATATTTTAAAATTATTTTCTGTGTTTATTTTATGTGAATTTATATCTGTGAAATTTTCGTGATTTAATTTTATCCCTTGGGTGTCCGATTAAATAAAAGGACTTAATCGCATAAAATAAAAATTTGATAGTCTAAAGTATAAGGGCTGAATTGTTAGTGGCTTTCTAAATGGAAGCACTTATGTTGTAAATAGCCCATTTTGCATGTTAGTGCATGGTATTAGGTGTGTGTTAAATATGTTTTCTAATTAAATATACATATAAGTTATAATAGTAAAATATATAATAATATGTATATAAAATAAAGCATAAATTAGTGAACCATGTGCAAATGTTATGGATGGTAGTTCCCTTGGTTAAAATTGTTTGATATTTTATTATAAAGGATAAATAAGTAACAAAGTAATATGTTAACATATGTTATAATAAAGCATAACTAAAGCCACAATCATTATATTTTCTCTTCACCGAAACTAAATAAAAGAAAAAGAAATAAAAGAAACTAGGTTCGGCCATCCTTCCAAGCTCGATTCAAGTTTCATTCTTAGTCGGTTTTTGATTATTTTTACGTTTTTAAGATCGTTGCTTCGAGTACTACAAAACCCATGCTTGAATTTTTTATTTTGATGAATATTTTGAGTTATGCCATTGATGAGAGCTTGTGATTTTTTTTGTTTGACGATGAAATATAGAGGATATATTTTGGCTTAATATATTTTGTATGAGAATTTTTTATGAGTTTGAGTAATTATGACTTAATTATAAAAATAAAAGTTTGAGGGACTAAAATGTGAAATTGATGAAATATATGGGCTTGTGTGAGTATGGTTAAAATTCAGCCAACATGAGTATATTGAAATTTTGCATATTTTGTGTTTTGTGTAATAGGGACTAAATTGTAAAAATTATAAATGTCAGGGGTAAAATGGTAATTTGCCCATTTATGTGTTTTTGGACTAAATTGAATGAAAATATGTTTGAATGAACTTAATTTGAATATGTTTAGATCAAGAACCAATGAAATCAGATTTGGATCGAGGGAAAACTAAAATTGTCAACTAGCCATCTGGTTCCGTTTTTCATCGTCCGAGGTAAGTTTATAAGCAAATAGATTTACTTAATTTCTAAAAGATTCAAATTACATATGCTGAATTGGAATATAGGAATTTATATGTGTAATAGCTGAATATGGCTAAGCTTGGTAACTACATTTGTGATTTCATTTCGACTGAGTTATGATGTCCGAAAACCCCATATGAACCTTAGGAATAGCTAGGATACGTATGTCATGACATTGGATTCCGATTTATATGTTCGAGTAAGAACATGGCATCGATATGTGATTCCGATATATGTGTGTGAGTAAGACACTGTCTGGGACAGTGGCATCAATATGTGGCTACATGTAAGACCTTGTCTGGGACGTTAGCATTGTTCTATATGTGTGATTATCCGAGTGTCCTATCCGATTCTGAATTGTTCATTGGGCAAAGATAAGTTGAGATCGAACTTGTAAGACGAGCTAAATGAACAGGTATGAGCTAGTTGATTACCTATTTGAAAATAAGGTAAATTGGTCATTGGATATTTGATACAAATTATATAAGTTGCTAATGTGAATACATGTACATTGGTGAAGTATATTTGGCCATGTGTGATGTGTATGCATGTGATGTTATATTTTGATTCATGATTATAGGTATATGGGTGAAAATATATGTATTCTATTAAATGTGGATTTGATGTATTGTATGTGCTTGATAAATGTATTTTATAATTATGGAAATGTATAAGGAAATTGAAAACATGATTAGATTTTGTTGTAACGAACTGAATTAGTTGGTTGTCTACTTAAAACAAGGTAAGTATGTGACTTGAAACTTGTTTAAAACTATGTGTGATACAAATAAGGATTTTATGTGAACTTGGTAAGAACATTCAACCTTTGATACTAGATATATGTAAATATAATCATGCATATTAGGACAAATAGGAAGTATATGTCCTTCATGTTCTATTATGATTCTCAAGCTTGTTCATTTGAACATATATATAAATGGTTATATATTGACTTTATAGCTTTGGAAGTTGAATGACATTGGTTAATTTGCTCATGTGGGTATTCAGCCTTGTGAATGTTATGGAATAAGCTTCAATTATATACATATGTGATTATTGGATAATCGGCCATTTAACTAACATATGTACATGAAATTATTTTGTGATATGTGAGCTTATGTAATTGTGTGTATGTGAACTAAATTTATAAGGACTATTTGGCCTTGAAAGTTAAATGGTAATAGGTTAATTTGGCTATATGAGTATTTAGCCAAGATGAGGTTAATGAATGAATATGTATACATATATGAGTATACATTTAAATATGGATTTATAAGTGTTTGGATTTAAATGTGCTTTGATAATACAATTTGATGTAGTTTAATTAAGTTGATAATTGTATTGAGTTGTTTATTTGCTTATGACTTACTAAGCTATAATAGCTTACTCAGTGTTTTCATTTTTACTCTGTTTTATAGATTTTGGATTTAAGTTACGAATTCAAAAATTGTCAGAGGAGCTTATCACACTATCGACCGTCTTGGGTAATTTTTAAGCTGAATTTTGGAATCTATGGCATGTATAGGCTAGAATGTGTTTTGAAGTAACGAATTTGGGTTATGTATAAAAAAAGCCATGCGAAAATGGCTTATTTAAATTGTTAAGTTCAGCTTCGAGGTTTGGTCAAGACGCGGTTATGTTTGGCTTTGGTTTTGGTGAATTATATATATGGCTACAAGATTCGGTATTAAGGTGAGATGGTTTTGCATATAGTTAAATTGAAATCATATGGTGTACTAAAGTTGGAGGTTTAGTATGTTTAATATTGAACTATGTTTTGAACTTGGTTGGTTATGGTCATGATATAATATTTAAATTAAATGTTTGTTATATATGTGAGAAACATTTGGAGAAAGGTTTAATGGCTTAATTTAATTCGTTAATATTTGAAGTTATTATATAAATGCATGATAATAAAAACAAATGTATTTAGTAACTACCCTTTGAAAAACAATTGATAGGTTTGGATGTGGTTTGTTTAAAATCAGCCAGGGTAAAACTATAAGTACGATATATGTTTGTTACGATAATCATGAATAAAATGGTTTTGTTTTGACTTGCATTATATAGGAATGGTTTCAACTTGTGGTTGAATGTCTTTGGCTTTAGCTGAACTCTAGTAAGGAATGTGGTTGGGTGATGGTTCGGCACATATATATATATATATATATGTTTGCTATGTTGGTTTTATAAATTCGGTATAGGGATAATAATGAGTACAAAGTTTATTTAGCAATATTATTTAATTATATTGACATTTGCCAAGTTAGATTGACACATATTGACAGGTGTTGTTATACTTGTATAAATATTGCAATACTTGTATTTGGAATATTTCTTTTATAAATTGATTCGTCATGTCATATAGTAATGGTGTACATTATTTGTAGGTACATTAATGACCGAATAAATTATGTGTGATAATTAGTATTTTTGCTTATAAATCTTAGTATGTTTGACTTGGTAATATTGATTAAAAAGGGGTCCATTTTAATTTGGTATTATGCGTATGAAATTGATTGTAAAAGGAATATTTTCTTTTGGCTATGTTTTAATGCTAGCTTGACCTTATAAAACAATGAGTATTATATTGTGATGTGAGGTGATATGATATAATATGCTAATGTATATTGATTGTGTTTCTGAAAACCAATGCCGCATGTATTTTATATGACTTTGAATTTTATTGATAATTGTTTTGGTTTAAATTATGCGCTAAAAAAAAGGGTTTCAGTTTGTAATTATAACATATGGTAAATGTGAATGTTTGAAAAATTTGCATCTCGTCTGGTAATACCTCATAACCCAAATCCAGCGACGGATATGTGTTAGCGGTGTTACACAACAATTTTTTATTCTTTGACCATTCATGAAAATATTGGTTTCCTTTTGTAAGAGACAATATAAATTCTTTCCTACAAATACTGCATTCTTTCCTTGGTTTTTAGCAATGTTTTGGTGGTCCTAGGTTGCTGCTGTAAATAATTGTTTTCTATAATAGATGCTCCATTTTCCAGCTACTTATGCTTGTGCAGATAACATGATTGTGGAGACACAAGGGGTCTTTGCTCACTATACAGTTCTAGTTGTGAATGCCAAAACAACTACCCAAAATGGCAAATTAGGAGAGGCTATGTATAATGTAGGAAAAAAGAAAAAAAAAAATATGTTACTCTTTTAAATTTTGATAGTTAAGTATGTAACACACTAATTCTTCTAAACATGGTTCCCTTTGAGATTGTGTGCAATGAAATATATCAATTGGTTTTCAATTTTTACTATTGTTTATGACACCTATGAATTGAACTGTTACGCATGATATCAATTGTAGAGATTGGTGTATGTACATTTTGTATGAACAAAAGTGAAGCTCAATAGGCCAAAGTTGATAAATATTTTGTAAGATATTAACATGCAATAGGAATATCTCTCTTTGGGAATATCATAGAGTTAAAAATTTAGGGTGTTCCATAGGATTATTATGCAAAATAAAAAATATACTATAGGTAAGACCTATCATTATTGACTACAATGATATAAAAGAGACGATGTGCATTTGATTGATTCATCTTTTATTTATTATCTAGGAAACACTTTTTATTATTTGCTTAATGGATTTTGAAAATTTTAATGGACCATGACATAAAATATATATAATAATCCATAATTAAATTCATTAATTAATCGTGTAAGTAATATACCTTGCTTCATTAGCTACCATTTTTTCCAAATTTTGCTTATATATGTAAAAATAGCTTGTCTGGAAAATATTTTCAGGAAATTTGCCAAACAATAGAAAATATTTTACACAGATTCATCCAAACACCAGAAAAGTAAATTATTTCCAGAAAAGTAAATTATTTTTCAGAAATTATTTTCCGGAAAAAATTTTACTGGCAAACAAACGGAGCGTATATTGTAATGTTATTTATTTGCGTATAGACTTACTAAGCTTCTCAAAAGCTTACTCCTTTCCTTTTTCCTTGTCTTATAGTGTAGTCAAGGCAGCTCGGGGATTGGGACGCATTGGAGGATCACCCACACTATCAACATCTTTCTTTTAGTATAGTGAAATGAATTTCTTTTGAACTATGGCATGTATAGGGATGCATTCATATTGTAAGTATCATTTTGGGTTGGCTACCATATGCGTAGAAACTTTTTGATATGTATTCTGTAGTAAGGCCATGTGAGATGGCTATTAATGTTATTGGTCTCTATACATATATCTTTATGAGGTAATTCAAGGAAAAATTGTTGTGCTTGTAAATCGTTAGGAAAAATGTAGTGTATGGATGACTAAAATGCGGTTGTTTGGATGTGTCTTCATGTCTTATTGTGTATTGGCAAAACTGGAATGAGTTGGTATATGTTTTCAGGGTGGCAATTGGCCTGGAAAATAGCCTATAGTTGTCCACATGGGTAGACACACGGGTGTGTATCTAGGCCGTGTGCGACACAAGGCCAGCCCCATGGGTGTGTGGATAGGCCGTGTGTTCCCTGCACTTGAATGCATGAAAAATTAAATGCCTAGTAGTAAACACACGGGTGGAGACACAGCCAAGTGTCTCGATCGTGTGATAGACACGGCTTAGCCCACGGGCACGTGGCTTGGCCGTATGATGAAGTTTTTGGGATGACGTTTTAAACATAATACCCCTAAGTTTTCACATGGGATAAGACACAGGCGTGTACCGGGCTGTGTAAAGGACACGAGCATGGAACACGGGTGTGTGCTCGGCCGTGTGAAAACCCTTGTAACTTCGAAATGAAAAATAAAAATGAAATAAATCCGCACGGGTAGGGGACAATAGTGTGTATGATCACACGGCCTGTCCACATGGGCGTGTCCCTATCTCACACGGGCGTGTGCCCTGTACTTGGCCAAAATTTCCAAAATTTTTTGAGTTCTCGGTTTGGTCCCGGACCACTTTCAAACTATGTTTTGGGCACCATACGCCCAGTTTAAGTATTGTATGATATTTTATGAATAGTGTTAAATTGGAACAAAATTTTATGGCTCGATTGTGTATGATTTGTTGTGTTACCATCTGGTAATGCCTCGTACTCAGTTCTGAAGACGAACTCGGGTAAGGGGTGTTACACTAACAACTTAACAACTTCACAAATTAGTCCAATTTAGGTGTTTTCCATGAACACCCTTTTACAGAAGTTGTTTATTTAACAACCTACATTCATTTTCCTCCATAAAATTCCAGCAACCAACACTTATTCATTCATGGTGAATCTCTAAACTTTCAACCATTTTGCACAATAGACCCCTCAATAGGTAGCCCATGCTTCAAGGGTCCAAAAAATGTAAAAATCATCAAGAGAAACCATTAAAATCACTTACTTGTGAATGTGCGAAGTTGCTGAAATTTTTGAGCTTCCAGAAGCCATCTAATGGCTGATATTTTTGGTAGGGATGAAGAAGAAAAGACAAAGCCTCACTTGTTTTAGTTTATTTTTATTTTTAGTCAAAAATGGTTCACCTAACACACCAAAAATAGACTTTTGACTTTTCTTTATCTCCAAGCTCCTCATGGCCGGCCATGCTACCTAAAATGAGCCTAATTGCTCATTCAAGACCCCAAATTTTAGTTCCATGGCCAATTAACACCATTTGCAAATAAAATCAAACTTTTGCTCTTTATGCGATTTAGTCCTTTTTCGCAATTAAGCCTTCAATCACGTAAATTAATTCACCAAAATTTTCATGCACCTTTATAAAAATACTATAACACATAAACAAAATTCTAAAATAATATTCTCTAACCTCAGGTAAGTGATTTCGAAATCACTATTCCGACTAGGCCCAATTTTAAGCTGTTACAATTCTCCCCCTTAGGGATTTTCGTCCCCGAAAATCTTACCATTGAAGAGGTTTAGGTACTGATCTCTTATCGTCTCCTCTGGTTCCCATGTGGCTTCCTTGACTCCATGTCGATGCCATAATACCTTCACTGATGCTATACTCTTATTTCTCAATTGCTTGACCTCTCGAGCCAAGATCTTAATTGGCTCTTCAGCATAGGTCATATCCGGGCTTATCTCTATCTCTGTCGGTGATATCACATGAGAAGGGTCAGAGCGGTAGCTATGTAACATCAATACGTGGAGGACATTGTGAATTTTCTCCAACTCGGATGGCAATGCTAAACGGTATACTACCGGTCTAATTTTCTCGGTCACCTCGTAGGGTCCAATAAACCGTGGACTCAACTTGCCTTTTCTACCGACTCGAAAGACTTTCTTCCATGGGGAGACTTTTTAAGAACACTTTATACCCGACCTGAAACTCAATCTCTTTTTGTTTCAAATTCGTATAGGATTTTTGTCTATCTAAGGCAACTTTCAAGCAATCTCAAATTACCCTAACCTTCTCTTAGATCTCTTTAACCAAATTGACCCCATGTATCTGATTCTCTTTAAGTATTGACCAATATAAGGGTGTTCAGCACTTACGCCCATACAAAGCAACATAAGGCGCCATCTTAAGACTTGACTGATAACTATTGTTGTAGGTGAATTCAACTAGTGGTAAGTACTTCTCCCAACAGCATTGGAATTCGAGAACACAACATCTCAACATGTCCTCAAGAATCTGAATCACTCGCTCTGATTGGCCATCAGTCTGTGGATGGAAAGCCGTGTTAAAATTCAACTTTGTCCCTAATGCCTCTTGTAACCTTTTCCAAAACTGAGATGTAAATCTCAGATCTCTGTCTGAAAAGGGGCATTCCATGTAGCCTCACTACCTTAGAGATATATAAATCGGCTAATTTTTCAAGTGAGTAATCTGTACGCACCAGTATGAAATGAGCTGACTTAGTGAGTCTATCTACTACTGCCCAAACTGCATCTTTCTTATTTGGAGTTGAAGGCAATCCCGTCACAAAGTCTATAGTGACTCGGTCCCAATTCCACTTGGGAACCATCACTGGTTGAAGTAAACCCGAAGGTACTTGGTGTTTAGCTTTTACTTGCTAACAAACTAGGCACTTGAAGACAAACTCTGAAATGTCTCTTTTCATTCTCGACCACCAATACATTTTCTTCAAGTCGTTATACATTTTCACGCTGCTCGGGTGCATAGACAAGCAACTACTATGCGCCTCTCGCAAAATCTTCTGAATAATCTCATCATCCTTAGGCTCACAGATTCTATCCCAGTACATCAAACATCCATCGGCGTCAACTTAGAAATCTGATTCATTACCCGTCTCGCACTGGGCTATCTTGGCTTGTAACTCTTTATCATTTTTCTGAGCTTTAATAATCTTTTGCAGAAACATCGGTCTGGCTCTCGTCTCAGCTAAAATTGAACCATCATTGGTCATAGACAACTAAGCATCCATAGCCCTCAAGGTAAACAATGACTTCCTACTCAACACATTGACGACTACATTCGCCTTTCCGTGGTGATAGTCAATTATCAACTCATAATCCTTTATCAGCTCAAACCATCTTTGTTGCTGCAAGTTCAATTCCTTTTGAGTCATCAAATACTTTAAACTTTTGTGGTCCGTGAAAACTCGGCATCTCTCGCCATACAAATAGTGTCTCCAAATCTTCAATGCAAACACGATGGCGGCCAACTCTAAATTGTGGGTCAGGTAATTTTTCTCATGTGGCTTTAGCTGCCTCGAGGCATTGGCTATTACCTTGCCTTCTTGAATTAGTACACATCCCAAACCATTCAAGGAAGCATCACTATACACCACGTATTCTTTGTAACGCCCTATTTTTTGGGATTTTTAGGATTTTGCGTAAATTTAATTTTTGCTTGTCTGGATGTATTAATTTTATGCTTTGAGTATGTTAGTGGACCTTTAGAAGGCCCAAGCTTAAGTTAAAACCCGGTAGAATTTTAAATTTAAGACTTAAGGGAGAAGGGGCTTTGACTAAGTGGGCTTTTAAAAAAATGTTGGCAAACTAAGACACAAGTAAGCTTGTGTTAAAGTGGCAAGGTGGCGCCACTTGAGACACAAGGGAGTGGCGTGTGGAAGCTATGCAAGAGCTAAGGTTCAAGTCTCATGGTAAGCAATGTGGTGTTTTATTTTTAATGCATGTACAAGGCATGTGGTGGACTTCAAGTGAAACTCTATTGGGAAGAGTTTAAGTTGCTCATGGGATTGAATCAAGAAGGGATAAGGGGAGATATTTTAGGAATTTTGAATGGGAAGGGAGTATTGGCCGAACATGGGACTCTTGGGGAAACAATTTCGGTTTTGGGTCCTTGGCTTGGCATAATCGGCAAAGGGTGTTAGGGGTGTTAGCTGGATGTGAATTGGGTCTTATTAGGGTTTAGTTTTGGCAGTTAGGTATAGGTGTAGGTGCCGAACTCTTTAGTAGCTAGTCTCTGGGATTTGGAAATTCTTTCTTGCCGAATTAGTGCAGTACCTCTTAGGGTTCTTTACTTTTTCTTTGTTCTCCTCTCTTTAGTTTCAAAAGCCAAAAATGCAAACATCATCTCCTTTAGGGCCGATTGTGCAAAGGATCAATATTCTTTCTTTTCTTCTTTCTTCTTTAAGCCGAATTCTCTTCATCACCTCTCTTCTTTAGCCGAACCAAGCACCTATCTTTTCTCTTCTTCTCTTCTTCTTCTTCTCTTTTCCATCGATTGAAGTAACCCCATCCTTAAGCCTTCTAGCCGATACCATAAAAGCTTAAACCCAAAGCTTGTGTTGCCAATTTCTTCATTGGCCAAATCCTCATTCTCCTTAGACCTTAATCTTCCAAAAATCGAAACTCACAATACTCTAAACCTCTATTGACAAAAGCCGAAACCTTCTTATCCATAGTGATTCGGGAATTGAGCCTTTAGATCTTTTGGATCCGTTCTCTTTTTAAGGTTCGATTAGATCTATACCAGATCTAGAATAGGAAGGGATTTTGGGACGTTTCTCTGGTAAGTAGATCTGTGGTAAGTGTTTGAAACTCTTCTCATTCTTTATCTTGTGATTCAAGAAAAGCCGAAGACCCTAACTACTTAGGGTGGTTGTCATTTTGGACTAAGGGCTTTATTAGCCTCTTTCTTTCAGTTTCTTGTTTTTTAGTGTGGATAGAAGGCGATTTAACAAGGAGCGTTGGAGGCTAGGGCTGTGGGACAATCTAGATCTAGATCTAGTTTTCGGTTTTGGCAAAAGTAAGGGACTAAGGGCCTTAGATGGTGTTGGCTGAATAGGTATGTTAAATTGATGTCAATTATTCAATTAGATTTTAGTGACAAATGGTTGAAACGACTGTAGGTTGATCGTTTAAAGGGTTCCTGCAAATCTCGCAAATCAGGTGTGTAATCGACACCTACTAGTAGACTAGATCGACAAAAGCTGAAAAGTTGAAATGCCAAAATTCTGGCATTTCGAGGGCTTATGAGCGTGCAAGTACTCATGGGTCAATTAAATCGATAAAATTGGTAATCGCAAATGGTAAGAATGATGTGTGCGCATTTCGGTGCACGTTGGTGTTTTGGGCCTCGAAAGGCTGAATTTGGGCTCAATGGGCTTACGGGCCCATATGGGTGAAAATGGGTGGTAAGTTTAATCTGGTAGTTGGACTGTAAGTTCTGCTAAAACGGACATAAAATATGGACTTAGTGGGCCGTAATAGCTAGTGGAAACTGTAGGGCCCATTAGGGGTTTTTAGGGCCCGATAACTCTAAGATTGATAAAATGGGCCAAATAAGTTACTTAGATGACATTTGGACTAATAACAACTGTAATGAGCTTAAAACCCTAAAAAATGGTAAATTTACTGAAATACCCCTTAAGGGTGGAAAATTACTGTTTTACCCCTAGATGCAAAAAGACAATTATACCCCTAGGGTTAGATTGACTGAAATGCATGCTAAATTTTATCTGTTCACTGTATGCCATGTCATAATATACACTGTTGCATGGGATTGGGTTTTTGATGGAGGAAGTGTTAAGTGGCAATGCCAGATTTACTGTTAGGGGCTTTGCCTCGTTTTACTGTTAGTGGCTTGGCCACGTTATCTGATTAAGCAGCCATGCTGAGACTGTGGTGTGTATGGCTGGGTAGGTTGAGTTATTCCCCACATGGTGTGTAGGGTTGGATTGTAACACCCTGAATTTGGGTCTAGAAGAATTGGGTTTTGAAGTCTGGGTTGAATAAATGGAAACCTGAGTAATTGAGAAGTTTTAAATATTATCGTTTAAGAAAAATTTATTTTGAATTACTATTAGAAAATTCTTACTAAATTTATTATTACTGATATTTTAAATTCTTACTGTATCTATTGATGTTTTTAAATTTCTATGAAAATGATAAATTATTATTTTTTTATAATTATTGTTGTTAATTTAATGTTTGAATTAAATTATCAAACATTTTTACTGTATTTATTTTTACTAATTTATGGAAATTATAATTATTATTATGAGATAAAATTTTTACTGTATTTGAAAAAAATATTATTATTATTTACGGTATTAATATTTGAAATTTTTATTAGATAAAAATATATTTATTATTATTGATATTATTATTATTTGTTTTATTTGGTGTTTAAACTCTACTAAAATAATAATAATAAAAAGAAATTGTTTTAATTTTTCTTAATAGAGGAATCCGGGCATAAGGGCTATTAAATAGTTGGGTTAAAACAGGACATAAGTAGGAGATTGGCCCAGTGGTTAGGCGTGTTAAGCAGTAGGAAGGGAGCAGAGGTTCGACTCCCAACATGCGCACAGGTAGGTTTTTTTTTATTTAGTAAGAAGGGTTGTGGCTAGATAAGGTTTAAGTAAAGTTGCGAGCAGAGACTAACACAGCGAGCGCCTTGGGCGCAGTGGCAGCAGCGCGTTAGAACTACCGAGGGGGCGCGAGTTCGAGTCCAAGCGCTAGCGGAATTTTTTTTCTTTTTAAAGAAGCGGGAACTGCAGCAGGTAAGGTTTAAATTTAAACGTAACGCTATTATATCAAGGAGGAACGCGCGTCCTAGTGGCCAGCAGCGTGCTGGGCAACCTGGAGGTCCGTGGTTCGAGTAGTGTTTCGCGCAAGAAGGTGCTCCTTTTTGCTGTGCGAGCGTGGAAGGAGACGTGCTGGGCTGGAGGACCGTAGCAGCGAGCCGTGCGGGAATAAGGTTCTTAGTAGCGTGCGGTGCAAGCGGTGGACTGCTGCTGTTTGCGCAATGAGAGTTTGAATTAAATTCAAACTTTGCGATTAGCTTGAAAATAGGTGATAAACATTAGCTGAATTTATGGTCTTTCAATCGGTTTATCCTTTCTCCTTATTTTATTTAATTTTTCTATCTGTTAGCTCATCTTCTCTTCACCAATTTCCTTATGCATATTTTTATTTCTTTAGTGTTTTTTTTCAAGGCCGAAACCACTTGCTCCTTAGGTTGTGTTCTTCTTCTTTTATTTTCTTCTATTCTATTTTTTTTTCATTAAAGCCGAACCTTCTCCCCTATTTTCTATTCTCTTTTCCTTTTTGATTTTCAGAGCCAATTATGGGGTCCCTTTTCTTATAATTAAAATTTGCATCCCTTTTTGATCCATTCGAATATTTCTTCTCCCTCTTTACTTATAAATTCTAGAGGCTAAAACCAATTCACTATAGCTGATTACCATAGTAAACAAGATCACTTCTTCTCACCTCGTCTATCGAAAGGCCGAAATTATTAAATCTGTTCTCTACTCATATTTTGCGGATTAGATCTACAACAGATTTGGAAAGGTGGCACTTGGGAACGCTTTTAGCAAATAGATCTTTGGTAAGTAACTAAACTCCTTCTTATTCGTTATTTTGGAAATTAAGAGTAGCCGAAATCCCTGTATACATGTAGGGAGGCTGTCGACATGGCCTAAGGGTGTTTTAACGATATATTTCGGTTCTTATATGTGCTATTTAGCGAAGAAGGTGATTTAGCAAGGAACTGAAGGAATCTATTCAACCAGATCTAGATTTAGTAGATCCAAATCAATAGAGGTAAGGTTTCATGGCCATTAAAGGTGTGGCCGAATATGGTAAGGGATCTTAGCATCGGTTTTCGTAGTTTCTTTGGTTAATCGTTTAAATAATGGATTGTAGGAGAAATCGCATAGGAGATCTCGTCAACGTTTCGACATAAATCAGGTTTGTAACGAACCCTCTTAGTAGCTTAAGTTAACAAGTGCCGAAAAGCTGAAATGCCAAAATTTCGGTATTTGTGAATATGTGATTGTTCCAAGATTAGTTAGAAACGATGAGATCGGTGATTGGTATCGATGGGACAGGTAACGGCACAATTTCGTGCAAGTCGGTAAGTTTGGGCCTCAAGGGGCTGAAATCAGGCCCAATGGGCTTTCAGGCTCATTTGTGTAAATTTGATAGAAAATGAAATATGGACAAATTGCATGTTGAGACTGTTAAAACCGTTATGGAACATAGGCTAAATGGGCCTAGATGACTAAATCGGCTACATAGGGCCCATTAGGGGTTTTGGGCCCAATAACTCAGAATTGTTAAAATGGGCTGGAAATACTGTTTAAATGCTTGGAAATTATTGATAATTGTTAATGAGCATGAAAACCCTAATAGTTGATAAAATTATTGAATTACCCTTCAGTGTGAAAATTACTATTTTACCCCTAGGCGAAAATGACTATTGTACTCTAGGGTGTTGTTTTGATTGAAATGCATGTGACATTATTATTGTACATGATATGCCATGATATGTTCATTTTATGCATGGGTTGGGATTTATATGAAAGGAGGAAGTGCTAAAGGGCTTTGCCCCAGTTTATCGAAAAGGGCTTTGCCCCAGTTACCGAAATAGGCTAGGCCTCATGTTATATAATAAAGCAGCTATGCTGCCAGTGGAGAGTAGCGGCGGGGTGGGTTGATTAGCATCCCCACATGGTGTGTTGGTTGGTACGGGTGGAGAGTAGCGGATGGTGGGTTGAGTAGTCTCCCCAAATGGGCTTTGCATACATGCATTGACGTTTACATGTGTTATTGAAATGGACCTATGGGCCATACCGATATTTGAAAAGGCTTCGGCCCAGTGCATTGATATATGAGAAAGGGCTAAGGCCTAGTAATCAATATTTGAAAAGCCTTCGGCCCGGCAATTGTTGAGATTAAAAAAGGGCATAGGCCCAGTATGCTTTTGTTGATTTGGGCTCTGAAAGGGCTTTGTTTCACACTGAGTTTCCCCAAAACTCACCCCTTTTCCTTCCATCCTTTTAGGTAAGCCCTGGACTGTAGACTTGGAGCTGGGAAGGATTCAGAGTGGCCACGAAGACTGCATTTCTGGTTTTAATTAATTAATTCAGTATTTTATTTAATCAATTTATTTTCAATTTGGGTTTGTAAAAGGCCTTTTTAAGTATTTTAAATTTCGTTTCTAGCTTAGGTGTGATATTATTTAAATTGTTCTTAATCAGTTAGCTTTAGGGCATGGTTTTATAAATGCTATCTGTTTTCAAAGTATCTCGATAAGTAGAACAAAGCTTCCGCAACGTGAATGTTTTCATAAATAAGTAAATCTTAAATACGTTTAAACTTAATTTGTTCGTAGACAAATCACAAGGTTAAAGTGTGGCAATGGATGTGTGCATGTCTAGGAGTGGATCTAGGAAGAGCTTGGTACTTAAGCAGTCTAAATGACTCACCTCCTCTTCTCTTGAATCCTACCTGGTGCATAGTATCCATTCACTTTCAGCCATGACAAAGAGGATTTGATTTTCTGATAACCTAAACTGTTTTTAAAATAACATATTTTCCGCAAGTACAGATGTTTACGAGTTTTCAAAATTTCCCATAAGATTTAATAAGGTTGTTTACAATGTTTTGATTATTACAATGCATCACGTTTTGATAAAGCTAAGGTTTTATGCAAATTTTCCGATAAAAGTTTCTAAACATTACGAAGGGTTTTCAATGAAAACATGGTTTTCGAAAAACACTTCAATGTGACACACCAGACTTGGCCGTAACGTCTGGGCCGGGTTTGGGGTGTTACATTTAGTGGTATCAGAGCCCAGTTGCAACAACTCAGCTGTGGATCGGGTCCAAAAAGGTTTTCAAAATTTTTAAGCTCAAGAGGGGTATTTTTGGAAAAATCAGATTTTTGGAAAATTTCTGTTTTAAAGAGATTTTTTTTTTCAAACTGTTTTCTGTAAATCAACATGCTTTGAGAAATTGATTTTAAAAGACTTAAATCTTTCTGAGTTTTTCTGAAATCTGATAAATTGAGATGTGGCACACTGAATCCCTGGCACCAAGTCTGTAAGTATTCATTCTCTTATACTGAGCTGTACTGTAGATAGACTTGAGACTTTTCTATGATACTGTAGATAGAGTAATACTGAAAAATTGTAGAGACTGAGACTGTAGGGAAACTAAAAGATTGAAACTGTAGCTAGGATATGATTCTGTAAGAACAAAAACTTTGAAATACTATCTCAGCATAAATATTTGAATAAATACTGAAATTTTGAATTAAGATCTTTGTAGTTATTTGGTATGTGTGTTGGATAGATATTTACCTCGGTAATTAGATGTTCTAGGTAGTACTAAAATTATTTAGATCAGGGTGCGCAGCGGTAGCGTAGTAGCATAGTGTTGCACGATTATTTTAGTTTTAAAATTTCGAGGACGAAATTTCTTTAAGGAGGGTAGAGTTGTAACACCCTGAATTTGGGTCTAGAAGAATGGGGTTTCGAAGTCTGGGTTGAATAAATGGAAACCTGAGTAATTGAGAAGTTTTAAATATTATCGTTTAAGAAAAATTTATTTTGAATTACTATTAGAAAATTCTTACTAAATTTATTATTACTGATATTTTAAATTCTTACTGTATCTATTGATGTTTTTAAATTTCTATGAAAATGATAAATTATTATTTTTTTATAATTATTGTTGTTAATTTAATGTTTGAATTAAATTATCAAACATTTTTACTGTATTTATTTTTACTAATTTATGGAAATTATAATTATTATTATGAGATAAAATTTTTACTGTATTTGAAAAAAATATTATTATTATTTACGGTATTAATATTTGAAATTTTTATTAGATAAAAATATATTTATTATTATTGATATTATTATTATTTGTTTTATTTGGTGTTTAAACTCTACTAAAATAATAATAATAAAAAGAAATTGTTTTAATTTTTCTTAATAGAGGAATCCGGGCATAAGGGCTATTAAATAGTTGGGTTAAAACAGGACATAAGTAGGAGATTGGCCCAGTGGTTAGGCGTGTTAAGCAGTAGGAAGGGAGCAGAGGTTCGACTCCCAGCATGCGCACAGGTAGGTTTTTTTTTTTATTTAGTAAGCAGGGTTGCGGCTAGATAAGGTTTAAGTAAAGTTGCGAGCAGAGACTAACACAGCAGTGCCTTGGGCGCAGTGGCAGCAGCGCGCTAGAAGGACCGAGGGGGCTCGAGTTCGAGTCCAAGCGCTGGCGGAATTTTGTTTTCTTTTTAAAGAAGTGGGAACTGCAGCAGGTAAGGTTTAAATTTAAACGTAACGCTATTATATCAAGGAGGAACGCGCGTCCCAGTGGCCAGCAGCGTGCTGGGCAACCTGGAGGTCCGTGGTTTGAGCAGTGTTTCGCGCAAGAAGGTGCTCCTTTTTGCTGTGCGAGCGCGGAAGGAGACGTGCTGGGCTGGAGGACTGTAGCAGCGAGCCGTGCGGGAATGAGGCTCCTAGCAGCGTGCGGTGCAAGCGGTGGACTGCTACTGTTTGCGCAAGGAGAGTTTGAATTAAATTCAAACTTTGGGATTAGCTTGAAAATAGGTGATAAACATTAGCCGAATTTATGGTCTTTCAATCGGTTTATCTTTTCTCCTTATTTTATTTAATTTTTCTATCTGTTAGCTCATCTTCTCTTCACCAATTTCCTTATGCATATTTTTATTTCTTTAGTGTTTTTTTTCAAGGCCGAAACCACTTGCTCCTTAGGTTGTGTTCTTCTTCTTTTATTTTCTTCTATTCTATTTTTTTTCATTAAAGCCGAACCTTCTCCCCTATTTTCTATTCTCTTTTCCTTTTTGATTTTCAGAGCCAATTATGGGGTCCCTTTTCTTATAATTAAAATTTGCATCCCTTTTTGATCCATTCGAATATTTCTTCTCCCTCTTTACTTATAAATTCTAGAGGCTAAAACCAATTCACCATAGCCGATTACCATAGTAAACAAGATCACTTCTTCTCACCTCGTCAATCGAAAGGCCGAAATTATTAAATCTGTTCTCTACTCATATTTTGCGGATTAGATCTACAACAGATCTGGAAAGGTGGCACTTGGGAATGCTTTTAGCAAATAGATCTTTGGTAAGTAACTAAACTCCTTCTTATTCGTTATTTTGGAAATTAAGAGTAGCCAAAATCCCTGTATACATGTAGGGAGGCTGTCGACATGGCCTAAGGGTGTTTTAACGATATATTTCGGTTCTTATATGTGCTATTTAGCGAAGAAGGTGATCTAGCGAGGAACTGAAGGAATCTATTCAACCATATCTAGAATTAGTAGATCCAAATCGATAGAGGTAAGGTTTCATGGCCATTAAAGGTGTGGCTGAATATGGTAAGGGATCTTAGCATCGGTTTTCGTAGTTTCTTTGGTTAATCGTTTAAATAATGGATTGTAGGAGAAATCGCATAGGAGATCTCGTCAACGTTCGACATAAATCAGGTGTGTAACGAACCCTCTTAGTAGCTTAAGTTAACAAGTGCCGAAATGCCGAAATTTCAGCATTTCAATAACTTGTGAATATGTGATTGTTCCAAGATTAGTTAGAAATGATGAGATCGGTGATCGGTATCGATGGGATAGGTAACGGCACAATTTCGTGCAAGTCGGTAAGTTTGGGCCTCAATGGGCTGAAATCATGCCCAATGGGCTTTAAGGCCCATTTGGGTAAATTTGATAGAAAATGAAATATGGATAAATTGCATGTTGAGACTGTTAAAACCGTTATGGAACATAGGCTAAATGGGCCTAGATGACTAAATCGGCTACGTAGGGCCCATTAGGGGTTTTGGGCCCAATAACTCGGAATTATTAAAATGGGCTGGAAATACTGTTTAAACGCTTGGAAATTATTGATAATTGTTAATGAGCATGAAAACCCTAATAGTTGATAAAATTACTGAATTACCCTTCAGTGTGAAAATTACTATTTTACCCCTAGGCGAAAATGACTATTGTACTCTAGGGTGTTGTTTTGATTGAAATGCATGTGACATTATTATTGTACATGATATGCCATGATATGTTCATTTTATGCATGGGTTGGGATTTATATGAAAGGAGGAAGTGCTAAAGGGCTTTGCCCCAGTTTACCGAAAAGGGCTTTGCCCTAGTTACCGAAAGAGGCTAGGCCTCATGTTATATAATAAAGCAGCTATGCTGCCAGTGGAGAGTAGCGGTGGGGTGGGTTGAGTAGCATCCCCACATGGTGTGTTGGTTGGTACGGGTGAAGAGTAGCGGATGGTAGGTTAAGTAGTCTCCCCAAATGGGCTTTGCATACATGCATTGACGTTTACATGTTTTATTGAAATGGGCCTATGGGCCATACCGATATTTGAAAAGGCTTCGGCCCAGTGCATTGATATATGAGAAAGGGCTAAGGCCTAGTAATCAGTATTTGAAAAGGCTTCGGCCCAGTAATTGTTGAGATTAAAAAAGGGCATAGGCCCAGTATGCTTTTGTTGATTTAGGCTCTGAAAGGGCTTTGTTGCTCACTGAGTTTCCTCAAAACTCACCCCTTTTCCTTCCATCCTTTTAGGTAAGCCCTAGACTGTGGACTTGGAGCTGGGAAGGATTCAGAGTGGCCACGAAGACTGCGTTTCTGGTTTTAATTAATTAATTCAGTATTTTATTTAATCGATTTATTTTCAATTTGGGTTTGTAAAAGGCCTTTTTAATTATTTTAAATTTCGTTTCTAGCTTAAGTGTGATATTATTTATATTGTTCTTAATCAGTTAGCTTTAGGGCATGGTTTTATAAACGCTATCTGTTTTCAAAGTATCTCGATAAGTAGAAAAAAGCTTCCGCAACGTGAATGTTTTCATAAATAAGTAAATCTTAAATACGTTTAAACTTAATTTGTTCGTAGACAAATCACAAGGTTAAAGTGTGGCAATGGATGTGTGCATGTCTAGGAGTGGATCTAGGAAGAGCTTGGTACTTAAGCAGTCTAAATGACTCACCTCCTCTTCTCTTGAATCCTACCTGGTTCATAGTATCCATTCACTTTCAGCCATGACAAAGAGGATCTGATTTTCTGATAACCTAAACTGTTTTTAAAATAACATATTTTTCGCAAGTACAGATGTTTACGAGTTTCCAAAATTTCCCATAAGATTTAATAAGGTTGTTTACAACGTTTTGATTATTATAATGTATCACGTTTTCATAAAGCTAAGGTTTTATGCAAATTTTCCGATAAAAGTTTCTAAACATTACGAAGGGTTTTCAATGAAAACATGGTTTTCGAAAAACACTTCAATGTGACACACCAGACTTGGCCGTAACGTCTGGGCCGGGTTTGGGGTGTTACATGGATTGGCCTATGCTTTGCATACATGCATAGCTTACTGTTCTGTTACTGTAATGGGCCTCAGGACCACACTAATTTCTGAATAGGGCTAAGGCCCAGTTAATCACTACTTACTGTATAGGGCTAAGGCCTAATTAATACTGTATCTGGATTGGGCTTAGGCCCAGTTAAGCTGAACTGTAACAGCCCTATTCCGACCCTAGTCGGAAAGTGGTTTCGAAATCACTAAACTGAGTCGCGAAAATAATTAAATGTTGAATCTTAGGATTTTATGTATGTGATTTTTTTTTTTTGAATGTGTAAAATTGTATGCTCAATTATGTCATTAGTAGGTGGAATTTTGATTAAGGACTTATGTGCTAAAATCTAATAATAGGCTAGGAAGAATAAGAATGACTAAATAATGCATGAGTTATAAAGGAAGGACTTGCATGTCAAATTTTCCAAATTTAACACTCATGGCCGGCCAACTAAATAATGATGTCATTTTGTTTAATTGAAATGATGGTGTGGAAAATATATGTGAGTATTATATGCTAATAATAATAAAATAAAGGAATTTAGTAAGTGGGAGGAAAAACCAAGGAAACAAAAGACCATTTTTTCTTGTTCAAATTTGCCGTGAGAAGAAGAGGAAGAAAGCAAGGTTTCGGTCATCCATAGCTTGATTTGGTATGTGAATTCTTGAAATTTTCTTTTAAAATTTTGAGAACTTGGTGATAATGAGGCTCTTTGTTAAACCCATGAAAGAATTGCTAAGTTCTTGTGAGATGGGGCATTCGGTCATGCCTTAATTTTTTTTACAAAAATTATTTGGAACTTGTAGATTGAAGCCATGAGTATATAGATGAGCATTTAGGTGTTAAATTCATGAAATTTAGGAAGTTTACAAGTTTAATTGGATACTAAATGCTTGTAGTAGCTTAATGGAGAATAATGGCTATTCGAACATGAAAGGTATTTTCTTAGTGTTGTTTGATGTTTTGTGCTTGGAATTAAATGATTAAGAAATTAGACTTGGAAAAATTTAGATGATTTTCGGCCAAGTAAGAAAATGTAGGAAAATTAGAGCTTTGCCGAAATAGAGATTATGGAGTACCTTTTTGAGGCTTGAGTAAGAAAATAATCCTTGGAGATTCGGTTATAATTTCAAGTGTTTGAGCTTGTAAATTTCCGAATGTGTTCATGGGGAGCCTAAATTACTTATAAAATGGTTATGGAATTGATAATTTGAGTTATACTAAACTTGTATTGATATGTACTTATGTGATGGAACGTAGTTGTTTATAACCTTGAATGATTCGATCAAGTTGATATCTAAATGATGTGAATGATGTGTTTTGTGAATCTTTGGGACTCGATATATATATATATATATATTCGTAACTTGGTGGAGGTTTAATTAGGGATGTTATTAGAGGTCATAAACGATTATAGTATAATGAGTAGGTGTATATTATATATGAATGATAATAATTCGGTTCGGCTTATTAAATTAGCTTAATTGTTGAACTTGTACAAGATCACAAGGAGGAAACCTCGGCTAAAGGAAAGGAAAAAGTGGTTGACTAGCTGATCGGAAAATCTTGTCCCTCTTGAAACAAGGTAAGTCATGAGACTATTTAATATTGAATTGTCTTACAAACGACTCAATAAATAAGCCATGATTAGTATATGTACATGTATGATCATGAGTCGAAATAGCACTATGTGTGCGTGTACATTAACGAATTCGAATGGCACTATGTGTGCGTACATTCGTGAGACTCCTATTGGCACTATGTGTGCGTACTTCCTAGAGTTCGAATGGCACTATGTGTGCGCACATTCGTGAGCTTCATATGGTATTAATTGGGAGTAGGTTTCGACCTCGAATGGCACTATGTGTGCGTACATTCGGTGGATGGATGTTATATGGCATACTTGAGAATGGTGGAAGGATGTCATTGAATCGGTGAGTAAAGAAATTGCAATGGGTTCGATTTCATTTTTTTTAGTTATACGGGTAAGGAGACTAATGAAATTGTGTTAAAGATGGTAATATAAAGTGGTATCTAAATCCGATGGAAAGTGGCATATTGACGTTTGCCGAATGGATGTTAAAGGATTGTTGATGTTTTTTTTTTTAAGTGTGCTATTTGAAATGGGGAATTCGTTTAAATTTAAATGAGCCATTTTGGGCTATATGATTTATAGAGTTAGTCGAGCCAATTAGGGTTAAACCGTTTGTGTGTTATTCGAATTGTTCGATAAATATTAAATGTTTTATGACTTACTGAGTGATAACTCATTATGTGTATTTGTTTTCTTTATGGATAGATCTAAGAACCGTTGGAAGCTCGGGGCTCTTCCCTTTTGAAGTCATCATATCTATCAACGCAGGATTGGTACTTTTAATAGTCTACCGTTAATTATTATGGCATGTAATAGCTATAGGTGGAACTTAAATAGATTAGTTAAACTCTTTTGATAATACTATGCCATGCGAAAATGGCTAAGTTGAAATTATTAATATTCGTATTTTAAGTATGATTTTAAACGTGGTTGATATGAGTGATGCTGGAATGGTAGTGAACACTGTTAAAAGTAGTTATTTTAGTTTGATACATGAAAAATTAGCCATGAATGATGGAAGTATTTATATGTATATTTTCTGGTAGCCGATGATTGAGATGATTGAAAGAACTAATTATTGTATTAGATAGGTTACTTGGGGTTGGCTCACACATTCGGCTATGGAATGAGGGTGATCTTTTACGAACAAGCTATGTTTTATGTGTAATTGTAAGCTATATCGCATTTAGTTATTATAGTAAACTTACCAAATGAATAGTGGCTCTCTTCTTTGATGTATACGAATGTAAATTAAAGGCATGCTGTTACTCATATGTACTTCATGGTGAGAAATTGTTTTGATGGAATTGTAGTTACATGTTATTTTATAGCTTATGATTTTGGGTTCTGACTGTTTGTAAAGACTTATAAAATGACCATTCAATATTATTCTTGGGTCGAAGGTATGATTTGTATCGATCCATTCGGGTTTGACCAGCTTATGACTGCTGATTTTATTATTGACCGTTCGTATAAGAATTAGTTCAGTAAAACCTTGTAACCCTTCCGGCGACGGGAACGGGTTAGGAGTGTTACATGTAATTGGTATCAGAGCCAGGTTTAGTCGATTCTAGGACTAACGTAGCACGTGTAAGTTTAGCTATACATGCCATAAGTGAGTAATTGATATTGTGATGACTTCTAACGGTTAAACCTTGTTGTTGTGTTGTTTAGTAAATGGAACCTGATCCCGAGCGAGCAATAGCGGATGATGTTGAGAGTATAGCGCCTGCTCCCGCACAAGGGACGGTACCGGCCGACTCTCGACCCTCCACGAATAATCAAGAGGATAGGGTTAGGCAAACCCTCTTTTCCTTAATGAATGAATGGTTTGCCCAGTACACTCATACAAATCCGACTGCTCAACCACCCCCTAATTCAAATCATCCTCCTCCGGTGCCTGTAATGCCTACACCCGCTGATCCGATGAGATTAAACAAGCCCCCTGTGGATAAGATTCGAAAATATGGGGCCGAAGAGTTTAAAGCTACAGCAACTGATGATGCCGAGAAAGCTGAATTCTGGCTAGATAATACCATTCGCGTCTTCGATGAGTTATCTTGCACACCTGATGAGTGCTTGAAATGTGCTATATCGTTATTACGAGACGCAGCTTATTACTGGTGGAGAACTCTAAGTTCGATTGTTCCAAAGGAACGAATTACGTGGGATTTCTTTCAGATAGAGTTTCGCAAGAAATATATCAGTCAGAGGTTCATCGATCGAAAGCGTAAAGAATTCCTTGAACTGAAGCAGGGCGGTATGACTGTAGCTGAATACGAGCGGGAGTTCGTGAGACTCAGTCGTTATGCCCGGGAATGTGTTGCTGATGAAATAGCTATGTGTAAAAGGTTTGAAGAAGGTTTGAATGAAGACTTGAAGCTGCTTGTGGGCATTCTTGAAATAAAAGAATTCGTGAAACTGGTCGAACGAGCTTGCAAGGCTGAAGAACTTGGGAAAGAGAAAAGAAAGGCTGAAGCTGAAAGTAGAGATTTCCGTAAAAGAACAGCCAGTAAAGCTTCTTTCTCAGCTGCAAAGAAGTTTAAAAACGAGAGTAACAAGTCTAAATCGTCTGCGGGAAATTCTATTCGAGAGCAACCCTCAATGGATTCTCGAACTATTTCCGTAACCAGTGTTGGTAGTAATCGTCAAGATAAACCAGAGTGTCTCCAATGTGGCAGACGGCATGTGGGTGAATGCTGGGGCAAATCGATTAACCGAACTTGTTACAGATGTGGATCGCGGGATCATTTTGTTCGAGATTGCATGGAACCGGATGAAAGAAACAAGATGCAGAATGCAAGATCAAGTGGTACAACGGCTAGAGGTAGACCGCCGAGAACTGTGGGAGGTAGGAATAGCAATCAGAGAGGGAATTCCGAAGCAGCGGTTCGATCCGAGACCCGTGCACCCGCCAGAGCTTATGCCATTCGTGCACGAGAAGAGGCATCCTCCCCTGACGTAATCACCGGTACATTTACTCTCTATGAAACTAGTGTACTTGCTTTGATTGATCCTGGTTCGACTCATTCGTATGTACGTGAAACCTTAGTATTCAGTAAGACTCTGACAGTTGAGTCTACTGAGTTTGTGATACGAGTGTCCAACCCTTTGGGTCGGTATGTGCTAGTTGACAAAGTGTACAAGAGATGCCCACTAATGATCCGAAACTTTTGTTTCCCTGCTGATTTGATGTTACTACCCTTTGATGAGTTCGATATAATTCTCGGAATGGATTGGTTGACCGTGCATGACGCGGTGGTGAATTGTAAACGAAAAGTAATAGATCTGCGATGTTCGAATGGTGAGGTGATCCGAATTGAATCACGTGATGGAAATGGATTGCCGATGATGATATCTTCTATGTTGGCTCGGAAATATGTGAGGAAAGGCGGCGAAGTTTATCTCGCTTACGTATTGGATAGCAAGATGACAGAACAAAAACTCGAAACCGTGCCTGTGGTTTGTGAGTATTCAGATGTGTTTCCTGAGGAATTACCGGGATTGCCACCTATTAGAGAAGTTAAGTTCGGTATAGAGTTGGTCCCGGGTACGACCCCAATTTCTATACCTCCGTATCGTATGGCACCAACCGAATTGAAGGAATTGAAATCCCAATTACAAGAGTTGACCGACAGAGGCTTTGTGCGACCTAGTTTCTCACCCTGGGGTGCACCGGTTCTGTTTGTGAAAAAGAAAGATGGAACTATGCGAATGTGCATCGACTATCGTCAACTCAATAAAGTTACGATAAGGAATAAGTATCCATTGCCACGTATAGATGATTTATTTGACCAGTTGAAAGGGGCATCAGTGTTTTCGAAAATTGATTTGCGATCTGGTTACTATCAGTTGCGAGTTAGAGATTCTGACGTACCGAAAACCGCCTTTAGAACGAGATACGGACATTATGAGTTTTTAGTGATGCCGTTTGGACTCACTAATGCTCCTGCGGCTTTCATGGATTTGATGAATCGGGTGTTCCGACGGTATCTAGATCGATTCATAGTTGTGTTCATAGATGATATTTTGATTTATTCAAAAGACGACTCGGAGCACGCCGAACACTTGCGGCTTGTGCTTCAGACCTTGCGAGATCATCAACTGTATGCAAAGTTCAGTAAGTGTGAATTTTGGTTGCGCGAGGTTAGTTTCTTGGGACATGTTGTGTCCTCCTCGGGAATACGAGTTGATCCGAATAAAGTTTCAGCCATTCTTGACTGGAAGCCTCCAAGGAATATCTCAGAAATCCGTAGCTTTTTGGGACTCGCCGGCTACTATCGACGATTCGTAAAGGGGTTCTCGATGATTGCGACACCGTTAACTAAGCTGCTACAAAAAGACGTCAAATTTGAGTGGTCTGAAAAGTGCCAGAAAAGTTTTGATCGGCTAAAAACTCTTCTGACGGAAGCTCCAGTGTTAGTTCAGCCGGAATCTGGTAAAGAATTCGTAATCTATAGTGATGCATCTTTAAACGGTTTGGGCTGTGTTTTGATGCAAGAGGGTCGAGTTGTTGCGTATGCCTCAAGACAGCTGAAGCCTCACGAGAGAAACCACCCGACGCATGACCTCGAGCTAGCTGCCATTGTTTTCACTTTAAAAATTTGGCGACATTATTTGTTCGGGGAGAAATGTCATGTGTATTCCGATCACAAAAGCCTCAAGTACTTGATGACACAAAAAGATCTGAATTTGAGACAGCGACGGTGGTTAGAATTATTAAAAGATTACGAGCTCGTTATCGATTATCACCCGGGAAAAGCTAATGTGGTTGCAGATGCTCTAAGTCGAAAATTACTATTTGCCCTTCGAGCGATGAATGTACAATTGTCGTTATCCGCTGATGATATGTTGATAGCAGAATTAAAGGCCAAACCCGTGTTGGTACAACAAATTTGTGACGCCTAGAGACTTGACGATGAATTGGTTGCTAAGCGGGCTCAGTGGGATTCTAAGGTGGATTCAGAGTTCCAAGTCGACGATAATGATTGTTTGAGGTTCAAAGGTCGATTGTGTGTCCCAAGAAATTTTGAAATTATTTCAACGATTTTAAATGAAGCTCATAATAGTCAAATGTCTATCCATCCGGGCAGTACGAAGATGTACAATGATTTGAAACTCCATTATTGGTGGCATGGTATGAAGCGAGATATCTCCGATTTTGTTGCGAAGTGCTTAATATGTCAACAAGTGAAGGCTGAACATCAAGTGCCTTCGGGACTGCTCCAACCGATCATGATACCTGAGTGGAAGTGGGATCGAGTCACGATGGACTTCGTATCCAGCTTACCGCTAACACCGAGCAAGAAAGATGCCATTTGGGTTATTGTGGATAGACTAACGAAATCGGCCCATTTCATCCCCATTCGTACGGACTTCTCACTCGATAAACTAGCTGAATTGTATGTCTCCCAGATTATACGATTGCACGGTGTGCCGACTTCTATTGTTTCGGATAGAGACCCCCGGTTTACCTCGCGATTTTGGAAGAAATTACACGAGGCATTGGGCACTAAGCTTCAGTTTAGCACTGCCTTTCATCCTCAGACCGATGGTCAATCTGAAAGAGTCATTCAAATACTCGAAGATATGTTGAGATGTTGTATTCTTGAGTTTAGCGGTTCGTGGGAGAAATACATACCGTTGATTGAATTTGCCTACAATAATAGTTTTCAAACGAGTATCAAGATGGCGCCGTATGAGGCTTTATATGGTCGTAAATGCCGTACGCCTTTGTTTTGGACCGAACTCAATGAAAATAAGTTACGGAGTGGATTTAATTAAAGAGGCAGAATAACAAGTGAAGATAATCCGGGATAGCCTGAAAGTAGCAACTGATCGTCAGAAGTCTTATGCAGACCTGAAACGTAGGGACATCGAATATCGGGTTGGCGACAAGGTATTTTTAAAGGTCTCACCTTGGAAAAATTTGCTCCGGTTCGGCCGTAAAGGTAAACTGAGTCCAAGATTTATCGGGCCGTATGAGATCTCAGAACGGGTAGGACCTGTGGCTTATAAATTGATTTTACCTCCTGATCTCGAAAGGATTCACAACGTCTTTCATGTCTCTATGCTCCGTCGATATAGATCCGACCCATCGCATGTGATCAATCCGTCGGAAATTGAGATTCGGTCGAACTTGAGTTATGAGGAGGAACCAGTCAGTATTTTGGCTCGAGAGGTGAAAGAATTGAGGAATAAGAAAATTCCGTTGGTTAAAATATTGTGGCGGAAACACGGAATTGAAGAAGCGACTTGGGAATTGGAGGACTCAATAAGAAAGAGTTACCCAAATCTGTTCACCGGTAAGAATTTTCGGGGACGAAAATTTCTTTTAGGGGGAAAGAGTTGTAACAGCCCTATTCCGACCCTAGTCGGGAAGTGGTTTCGAAATCACTAAATCGAGTCTCGAAAATAATTAAATGTTGAATCTTAGGATTTTTATGTATGTGATTTTTTTTTTTTTTGCATGTGTAAAATTGTATGCTCAATTATGTCATTAGTAGGTGGAATTTTGATTAAGGACTTATATGCTAAAATCTAATAATAGGCTAGGAAGAATAAGAATGACTAAATAATGCATGAGTTATAAAGGAAGGACTTGCATGTCAAATTTTCCAAATTTAACACTCATGGCCGGCCAACTAAATAATGATGTCATTTTGTTTAATTGAAATGATGGTGTGGAAAATATATGTGAGTATTATATGCTAATAATAATAAAATAAAGGAATTTAGTAAGTGGGAGGAAAAACCAAGGAAACAAAAGACCATTTTTTCTTGTTCAAATTTGCCGTGAGAAGAAGAGGAAGAAAGCAAGGTTTCGGTCATCCATAGCTTGATTTGGTATGTGAATTCTTGAAATTTTCTTTTAAAATTTTGAGAACTTGGTGATAATGAGGCTCTTTGTTAAACCCATGAAAGAATTGCTAAGTTCTTGTGAGATAGGGCATTCGGTCATGCCTTAATTTTTTTTACAAAAATTATTTGGAACTTGTAGATTGAAGCCATGAGTATATAGATGAGCATTTAGGTGTTAAATTCATGAAATTTAGGAAGTTTACAAGTTTAATTGGATACTAAATGCTTGTAGCAGCTTAATGGAGAATAATGGCTATTCGAACATGAAAGGTATTTTCTTAGTGTTGTTTGATGTTTTGTGCTTGGAATTAAATGATTAAGAAATTAGACTTGGAAAAATTTAGATGATTTTCGGCCAAGTAAGAAAATGTAGGAAAATTAGAGCTTTGCCAAAATGGAGATTATGGAGTACCTTTTTGAGGCTTGAGTAAGAAAATAATCCTTGGAGATTCGGTTATAATTTCAAGTGTTTGAGCTTGTAAATTTCCGAATGTGTTCATGGGGAGCCTAAATTACTTATAAAATGGTTATGGAATTGATAATTTGAGTTATACTAAACTTGTATTGATATGTACTTATGTGATGGAACGTAGTTGTTTATAACCTTGAATGATTCGATCAAGTTGATATCTAAATGATGTGAATGATGTATTTTGTGAATCTTTGGGACTCGATATATATATATATATTCGTAACTTGGTGGAGGTTTAATTAGGGATGTTATTAGAGGTCATAAACGATTATAGTATAATGAGTAGGTGTATATTATATATGAATGATAATATTTCGGTTCGGCTTATTGAATTAGCTTAATTGTTGAACTTGTACAAGATCACAAGGAGCAAACCTCGGCTAAAGGAAAGGAAAAAGTGGTTGACTAGCTGATCGAAAAATCTTGTCCCTCTTGAAACAAGGTAAGTCATGAGACTATTTAATATTGAATTGTCTTACAAACGACTCAATAAATAAGCCATGATTAGTATATGTACATGTATGATCATGAGTCGAAATAGCACTATGTGTGCGTGTACATTAACGAATTCGAATGGCACTATGTGTGCGTACATTCGTGAGACTCCTATTGGCACTATGTGTGCGTACTTCCTAGAGTTCGAATGGCACTATGTGTGCGCACATTCGTGAGCTTCATATGGTATTAATTGGGAGTAGGTTTCGACCTCGAATGGCACTATGTGTGCGTACATTCGGTGGATGGATGTTATATGGCATACTTGAGAATGGTGGAAGGATGTCATTGAATCGGTGAGTAAAGAAATTGCAATGGGTTCGATTTCATTTTTTTTTAGTTATACGGGTAAGGAGACTAATGAAATTGTGTTAAAGATGGTAATATAGAGTGGTATCTAAATCCGATGGAAAGTGGCATATTGACGTTTGCCGAATGGATGTTAAAGGATTGTTGATGTTTTTTTTTTAAGTGTGCTATTTGAAATGGGGAATTCGTTTAAATTTAAATGAGCCATTTTGGGCTATATGATTTATAGAGTTAGTCGAGCCAATTAGGGTTAAACCGTTTGTGTGTTATTCGAATTGTTCGATAAATATTAAATGTTTTATGACTTACTGAGTGATAACTCATTATGTGTATTTGTTTTCTTTATGGATAGATCTAAGAACCGTTGGAAGCTCGGGGCTCTTCCCTTTTGAAGTCATCATATCTATCAACGCAGGATTGGTACTTTTAATAGTCTACCGTTAATTATTATGGCATGTAATAGCTATAGGTGGAACTTAAATAGATTAGTTAAACTCTTTTGATAATACTATGCCATGCGAAAATGGCTAAGTTGAAATTATTAATATTCGTATTTTAAGTATGATTTTAAACGTGGTTGATATGAGTGATGCTGGAATGGTAGTGAACACTGTTAAAAGTAGTTATTTTAGTTTGATACATGAAAAATTAGCCATGAATGATGGAAGTATTTATATGTATATTTTCTGGTAGCCGATGATTGAGATGATTGAAAGAACTAATTATTGTATTAGATAGGTTACTTGGGGTTGGCTCACACATTCGGCTATGGAATGAGGGTGATCTTTTACGAACAAGCTATGTTTTATGTGTAATTGTAAGCTATATCGCATTTAGTTATTATAGTAAACTTACCAAATGAATAGTGGCTCTCTTCTTTGATGTATACGAATGTAAATTAAAGGCATGCTGTTACTCATATGCACTTCATGGTGAGAAATTGTTTTGATGGAATTGTAGTTACATGTTATTTTATAGCTTATGATTTTGGGTTCTGACTGTTTGTAAAGACTTATAAAATGACCATTCAATATTATTCTTGGGTCGAAGGTATGATTTGTATCGATCCATTCGGGTTTGACCAGCTTATGACTGCTGATTTTATTATTGACCGTTCGTATAAGAATTAGTTCAGTAAAACCTTGTAACCCTTCCGGCGACGGGAACGGGTTAGGAGTGTTACATGAACTGATTTGGGCTCTGGTTGGGTTTAGCTTACACACTGAGTTTTCCAAACTCACCCTCTTTCCTTTCGTCTATGCAAGTGAGGCCCAACCTTAGTGGACTTAGAGCTGGAGGGATTCGGGGTGGCCACGAAAACTGTATTTGGTTATACTTTCTTAAAATTATTTATTTCGGTATTTTCTTAATTTATTTTCTTTTTGGGTTTTAATATGTATTAAGGCCGCTCATTAAGTATTTTATTTTATTTTGATTTTTATTTATTTAATTATAACTAGCCTAAAATAAGCAGACTAAGGCTGCGCGGGTTTTTGTTCCAAAATTAATCAACGTTTTCAAAATGTATCATACGCAACAAATGGATCACCTAATGACAAGATAAGATCTTTTAAAGAAATAAACTCCAAATGGTAGTGGATAGGACTTTCATAAATTAACCTGTTTTTTTCTCACAACTCTTAAAAAGGATTTTGCAAAGTCACCCTAAACATATTAAGTAAGAAATGGGGTGTAATTCATCGTCCATGTGACACACCAAATTTGGCGATAAGGTCTGGGCCGGGTTTCGGGTGTTATATTCTTTTTTTGATTCCAGTTGTACCAACACTAGGGCTTCGATCAATAAAGCCTTTAACTTTTCAAAACTCTGTTGGCACTTTTCTGTCCACTCAAATTAACATGTTTTTCAAGTAGCCTTGTCATTGGGGTAGCGATCATCAAAAACCCTTTAACAAATCGTCGATAGTAGCCCACTAGGCCCAAGAAACTCCTAATCTCCGTTATGTTTCTCGACGGTTTCCTCTCAACAATAGCCGAGATCTTGCTTGGGTCAACTTTGATCCCATCTCCCATCACAATGTGTCCCAAGAATCCAACCTCTCATAGCCAAATTTCGCTCTTGCTGGACTTGGCGTACAACTGTTTATCTGTCAATGTATGTAATACAATCTTCATATGCTCCACATGCTTACTCTCATCATGTGAATAAATGAGTATATCATCAATAAACACGATGATGAACTTGTCCAAGTAAGGTTGGAAAATGTGGTTCATTAAGTCCATGAATGCCGTCGGGGCATTTGTCAAGCCAAATGGCATGACTAAAAACTCATAATGACCATACCTCGTCCGAAACGCAGTCTTTGGTACGCTTTGCTCCTTAACTCTAAGCTGAATACCCCGACATCTGGTCTATCTTAGAAAACACCGTGGCTCCCTTAAGTTGATCGAACAAGTCATCAATTCTTGGCAAAGGATACTTATTCTTCACTGTAACTTTGTTGAGCTGATGGTAGTCTATGCACAATCTCATTGAGCCATCCTTTTTCTTTACAAATAATACTGGAGCTCCTCATGGAGAATAGCCAACTCGATACCAAACTCTACTTCCCTCTCCGGAGGTAATCTGAGTAACTCTTTCGGAAACACATCTGGGTACTCGCATACTATTAGCACTGAATCAATCTTTCCCTCTGACATTTGGTTATTTAACACAAAAGCAAGATACAACTCATACCCTTTTCTCAAGTACCTCTAAGCCATCATAGAAGACACCACTACTGGTAGAGTATCTGATTCACCCGATTCAATCCGGAGAATATCTTCATTTTCACATTTCTGCTCAATAAACTTCTTTCCACAATCCACTATCACATTATGAGTAGACAACCAATCCATATCCAAGATTACATCAAATTCGTCAAATGGCGATAACATTAAGTTAGCCAGGAAGCAATGACCTCTAATTGTCAAAGGATAATCCCGATACACTTGGTCAACTAGCACATCTTTACCTAGTGGATTAGACACCTTTACTACAAACTTGGTTGACTCAACTAGCATTTTCATTCTAGATACCAGTTTCATACACATATATGAGTGGGTGGAACCTGGATCAATTAAAGCTATCACAGTAATGTCATGGATAGAAAAGGTACACGTAATCACATCGAGGGATGAAGCCTTTTCACAGGCACAGATAGCATAGGTCCTCAGAGTCACTCTGCCCTTAGACCTCACAGTAGCATCTCTAGGGGCACCTCGACTACTAGCCCCACTGCTCGGGTTCTTCTACGGCCTACCTCTTAATGGAGCACTACTTGCTCTCACCTCTTGCTTTTTTATCTTTTTCATCCCACTCAGGACAACTTCGAATGAAGTGATCTAATGACCCATACTTATAACATCCTTGATCATTTCCTCAACATTCCCAAAGTGTCGTCTACCACATTGCGTACACTCCGGCCTGTTCGGTCTAGCACTATCGACACTTGCCATAGAAGTGGTCTGAGCTTTGGTCACCATATGCTGCTTACTCTTGTTTCTACTTGAAAATCCCATCGAAGTAGTTGAGCGGGTAGTAAACTCTTTCGATCATTTAGACAAGGATTGATGTGATTTCCCCATCTATCTCTTCTTCGAGTCACAGGGCTCCATGTCAGCTTTTCTCCTCTCCTTACCCAACTCTTCAACCTTGCACGCCCTCTCGATGAGCACTACAAATTCTTAGATCTCTAAAATACCCACCAATAATCTGATGTCCTCATTCAAACCATCTTCAAACTGCTTACACATGATGGCTTCGGAAGACACACACTCCCGAGCATACTTGCTTAGCCTCACAAACTCATGCTCGTACTCAGTGACCGTCATTCGACCTTGCTTCAGTTCAAGAAATTATTTTCTCTTGTGGTCGATGAACCTCTGGCTAATGTACTTTTTACGAAACTCTTTCTCGAAGAACTCCTCTCTCTCTCGGTACCACTGACACGAGAGTATTCCACCTTTGATAGACTGCGTCTCGTAAAAGTGACACTATGCACTTCTTGCACTCTTCTGGTGTGCATGAGAGCTCATCAAATACTCTTACGTTATTCTCTAACCAGAACTTTTCCCTCTCAGGGTCATCATCTCTGTTTGCTCTAAATTCCTCAGCCCCATGCTTTCTGATTCTATCTGCCGGTGGTTTTGATCTCCTAACCATTTCCACTCCTTGAGGAGCTATAGGGGCATGTTGATAAATCGGGAGAGGTGGGGGAAGCGAAATATTCAGATTCACTCGAATAAACTCTGTGCATGTAACGTCCCAAAATCCTGAAACTTTTATTTTTGTGTGCTAAAGTTGACGTGTATGATTAGCACTATTAGAGTATTAATTTTAAGGTATTAAAGAACCCTCGGGTTAAGGTAAACCATAGGGAAAATTTTAATTTTTGCCTTAGTGCAACCCTAATCTTAGGTATTAGGCCTTTTAAACAAATTAAGAGGAAATAAGACACAGATGGGCCTGTGGCCTAGTGGCAAAGTGACACTACTTGGGGGACAAGAAGGTGGCATTACTGGGACTTAGAGGTCCAAGGTTCGATTGGCAAAGTAATTATTGAGGATTTATTTTGCACTTGTGCCGTGCAGGTGGTAGAAGTGGAATTAAACTCTTCATGAATGAAATTTAGCCATAGTAAGCATATATGTATTTTAATGCTAATGATTATGTTGTACAGTTGGTACCAAATGGTATGTTTTGGTAAGTGATTTACATGTTGTGTAATGATGCAAACTTAGTTAGAAACTAAACAATTATTTTAGCCGAGTACATGGTTATATATGTTATAATATTGTCATTTGAGGTGCCTTTGGGCATATTGGTTGGATGTTATTTTACCATATGTGTTTGGCTTGATTATTCATGATTTTGGTGCCTTTTGAGGGCTTATGTATATGTACAAAAGGGACTATAAATACATGTTGAAAAGGGTTAGAAAAATGGCTTGTAAAATAGCATATTTTCATCCACACGGGTAGAGACACGTGTGTGTGTCTCAGTCGCGTGTGACACACGACCAGGTAGTACGATCGTGTGTCCTCTATTGATACGAACTTGTATCATGATTGAATTGAGTCGTTTGATGCCTAATCGTGAATTTGAGTAGAATGATTCATTTAGAAATGAGCTAAGTTTTAATTCAAACAAAAAGGCTGATGAATGAAAGAAATGGGTTTAAAAATAGGGTAACAAAATGGTTAAACGAAGATAATGGATAAATTGACTAAGGCCAAAAATGAACCAACAATATTGGATTGTTGACCTGAATCTCAAATGGCTCTTAGATGATTTACGATTTAAGAAAAATACTGAAGGATAAACCTTGACTCACTATCAATTAGTGATAGGAACCAAAGGTATACGAACGCCACACTTAAAGTGATAAGTTCAGTTAACAATGGAAAGGACAGACGCCACAAATGATGCTTGATAAGTTAGATTAGTTCCAAAAAACAAAGAGAATTGGACAACTCACAAATCTCAAATTTAGCATAAATTCAGCAAAAGCAAAAAGTCCCTTTCAATAGGTTGATTACAAGTATTTATAGTGCTCGAAAGAGGCCTAGCTGAAAGGTCACATTTATTCAGCTTAATGAGCTAATAATGAGTTGAACTAAAGCTCACAAACTTTTGAAATTCAAAGCCTAAGTAACACCATCCTTCAATATGATTTAATTCTTCAATTAAGCTAGTGTCAAAGAATTTTGAAGTCTCCCATGGACAACTGATACTCGTGATATTAAGTAATAAAATATATAGAAACTGATCACACCAAAAACTAACTAATATCACGATTTTTAAAGGCAAGCGCACCTATCGAACAGTATTATAGTTTAGCGGTAAGACCAAGTTATCATACCCAAGGGAACCAAAAGTACTAGTACTTACTTCCTTTCTATTATCTAGCCTAAAAATAAAATAGGATTGTTTGAAACTAATTCTAAAACTAACTAAAAGTGCACAAAAAGTAAAGTGGGGAAAGACTCTTTGGGGAAGCTGATTGATATAAGCAATACTCAAGGGAGAATCCACCTAGACTTCACTTGTTATTGGCTTCTTGAACTAGACAATTTCTTCACTTGACTTGATCCGTAGAGATCCCTAACCTATGTTAATACCTCTGTCGAGGATAAGAACAACTAATCCTAGGTGGTTTTCTTTATTTATTAACACCCCTAGGTTGCATTAATTCGATCTATGGATCCCCCTATTAGGTTTGACCCTAATCTGGTAGATTTATGTCGCCCTATGTCTAGGGTTGCATGCAACTCCGCTTAACTATGGTAAATCTACTCTTAAAATAGGGACTTTTGCTCCTCTGCCTAAGCACATCCGTTTCTTGAGTTAATACCTAGGATTATTAATTCAAGAATGAAGAACACATAATTAAGAACAATTCAAGTATTTATCATATAATTCGAGAATAAATAATAACAAGATCTGTCTTAGGTTTCATTCCTCTCAAGTATTTGAGAGGTTTAGTTCATAATTTATAAAGAAAACATCTTAAAAGAAATAAGATAACAAAACATAAAGAACCCAAAAACCCCTGAAGGAATTTTGGGAGATCCTCTGTCTTGATGTAGAATTCTGGCTTCTAGGATGAATCAATTGGCTTCCCTTGGAGTAATTCCTTGCCTTCACTCCTTGTGTTGGCAGAAATATGGCACTCCTTTTTGGGAGAAAAGAGTACTCCCTTAGCGGGAAATAAGCACACCCTTGAAGTTGCCTCCTAGGGTCTTTATATAGAGTTTAGAATGGTTTTCTTAGTCCCTAAGTATCCTTTTTCGAGTAGAATTGAACTTCCTCATGATAGGGACACGCCCATGTGCCATGCCCGTGTGGATCGATAAGAGGCCATGTGCGGGCCTGTTAATGGTGGCATGGCCGTGTGGTCTGGCCGTGCTTGTCAGGGTTGGGCTGTGTTGGAGTTTATGTGGCACGGCTGTGGTGTGGTGACTCCTTGGGCCGTGTCGTTTTCACATTTTGGCTCATTTTCCCCGTTTTTGGTCCATTTTTCGTTCTTTTCTCTTCCCTATGCTCTCCTGAGTATAATATATGAAAAAGAAAGATTAAGAGCAACAATTTTCACAAAATTGATAATAATTCATCCAAAATATAGGCTAAACATGAGGTAAAAATATGTATAATTTATCGTTTATCAAATACCCCTGCACTTAAGCCTTTGCTTGTCCTCAAGCAAAATCTCAATCCCTAATAAAGAATCATTCTTCTTAACTTACAATTTTTATCAATAATGTTTCAAACTAATCCACAGGTAATCATACAATGAAATTTCAATCAAAAGAACATTAGAGATTCAGTCACTCTAAGTTGAGAATTTTATCACGGAAACATAGGTTTTCTCCATTCTCTTAAGTAATTATCTTTCAATCAAAATCAACGAGAATTGACATCCTCACTGAGGGTTCACTCTATCCACTCAAAGTGTTTAGGCTTCAAGAATTAAGCACTCTTTAGTCAATCTGAAAAGTTATTACCATAGGCTTGCAAGAAAATCAAATCTCCACCACTATAAATTGATACGACACATCGATCAAAAGGTCTTTCAATGGTTGTAATGGGGCTTTGGTTAGGGGTGTTGTCACAAGCTGAAAAAGAGGGTTAGAATCGAGATTGAATTGAAAAATCATCTAGCTAGAGAAATCTCTATCATTGGAACATATTCCTAAAGCCAAGCCTTATGATGACATCGTTCTGGATTTGGAAGTTTGTAGAAATATGCAAAAACTATTAAACTATTACAGATTACAATTGAATTAACTGTATATACGCATATTTTTTGTTTTTTTGTTTTTTTTAAGAACAATTCAAATGCAATACTTTGAATATTGACAAACTTTACAACTAAAAAAGAGAACAAAGCTAGATAATAATTTCACTCAAATCTCGACAAAAATATGGATCAAAATAATTGAATGGAATTCAATAAAAATGGGTTATGGGTTAATATTAGAGGTAAGTCAAAGAATGGGTTGTTAGGCTCAATGGGGTTTACTAGGGGTTAATTTATGGAGGTAGGCTTTTTATGGAGTAAGTGGGTTAAATCCTAAGTGCCTTTATCATCTCAGTGTATCAAATCAATGATGTGGTCTTGACATGTATAATCGCAGCAAGTTCTAGAATAACAAATCAGTATTGACTCACTCAAAGCAATAATAAAAGTAAGCATGAAAGAATGTATGCTCAAAAGGCTCAAAAATCTCACCAGAATTATGGCTTTTGATGTCAATCCTCCAAATTTCAAATCTCAATATAACACTTAAAATTCAGGAAAATAACTTATGAAAAAAAAGGGGGTTCTAAAAAATTTCAACTTATCATGCTTGATTCCCTAACGTTTTAAAGTTTGAATAATCAAAGCATAAACACCTATGTCTTAATTCTCAACACATCAATAAAAATCATAAATCAATCAGAATTAATTCCTAACAAGAGATTTGAAGATAATGCAGAGAATTCGAAATTTGAGAGCAATTTTCAGGGATTTCAAATATAATATAAAGGATGAAAGTGAGTTCCCCCCCACACTTAAGATGTCCATTGCCCTCAATGTACAACGATAACATTAATAGCAATAGAAGCACAAGATCATAAGTTAGGGAGAGAAGTAAAACTCCCTAAATATTGGATGAAACCTTTGAATTGTTAAAGTTGTCTTGGAGGAAGGAATACTTGAAGTTCATGGTTTTGAAACTGCGATAGCACTTAAGAGATTTTAGGTATTTCAGGATTAGAACAATTACTTGTTAGGAAATAACTGATATAAAATAATTGAAATAACATAAACTTGTTCTGAGAATACTAAAATTCAAATAAAGAAAACGATAAAATAAAATAAAATGGAAAAACAAAAATCCTAGGGATTTTGGCGCGCCTAGCTCGAGACACATGCCCGTGTTGCGAGGGCGTTTTGAGGCACACGGTCGTGTTGCACGGCTGTGTCCTTCGATGTTCACTTCTCCCACGGTCATGTATGGGGTCACACGCCCATGTTGGAATTGACAGTGTTGGGCACGGCCATATCGCGCGGCCGTGGCTATTTATCGTAGCCCGTGCCTTAGGGAAATTTTTTCCCTGCTTGTACACGACCAAGTTGCATGACCGTGTCTCTGCTCAAAGTGTACACACGACCTGAGGCACGCCCGTGTGCATGGCTATGTGGCTCGAAAAACCTACATTCAAGGGTTAGTTAATGTATTAGAAACCCTAATTTTAAAAGAATTTACTAAGTTAGTACTCGGGTTGCCTCCCGAGAAGCGCTTGTTTATAGTCTAAGCTCGACTTTTCTCAAGTTTGTTCGGTCACAGCAGCTTGAAAAGTTGATACTCTTTTATTTTATTATCAACGTAAAATTTGAGTCGAGTGTGGTTTACCTTGAAAGTGCCAAGTGACTCATGTTTTATCTCTACTGTACCATATGGAAAAATTTTCATTACCATGAAGTAGGGTATGTCACTTGTATGTTCTTTTGAATTCAGGATTTGAGGATCATCTTCCCCTAATATTACCTTATCTCCTACCTTAATTTGATTCGTTTGCACGTGAGGGTCATCTTGGTGATGCTCTTGGTTGGTTTTGCATACTTTGGGCTTTTCATGATAGTTCAGCCACTCATCTAGTTCTTCAATTTGAAGCATTAGCTTTTCAGGTGCATCTCCCTTGGATGGACTTGTCTGTGATTGGGTTGTCTTTATGTGGAGTGTATCCTGCACAGAAGGTTGGGTGGTGAGTTTAGTGTTTTTACAAGGACTCGTGACTATATTATTATCAACAGTCTTAATCAAGTTTCGAGCTTGTAAGGTAACTTGGTCATCATCTATACGTAGTGTTAGTTCACCTATTCCTAAATCAATTATTGTTCTGGCAGTTGCTAAAAAGGGTCGCCCTAGAATTAAGGGTACATTACTATCCTCATCAATGTCTAAAACAACAAAGTCAACTGGGAATATGAATCTATCAATTTTGGTAAGCACATATTCAATTATTCCCTTATGAAACCTAATAGTTTTATCAGCCAGTTGAATGCTCATCTTGGTTTGCTTAGGTTTTTCAAGACCTAGTTGTTTAAATAGTTTATACGGCATGACATTTATACTAGACCCTAAATCAGCTAAAGCATTTTTGGCGTCTAGGCTACCAAGTAAACAAGGAATAGTAAAACTCCCTGGATCTTCTAGTTTGGTTGGCAGTTTATTTTGGAGAATAGCTGAGCATTCCTTATTGAGTTCCACTGTGGACAGTTCTTCCAACTTCCTTTTATTTGTGAGAAGTTCCTCTAAAAATTTTACGTACTTCGACATCTGTAAAATTGCTTCAACAAATGGTAAGTTGATATGTAATTTCTTTAAGAGTTTAAGAAACTTACTGAATTGCTCATCTATGCAGTCCTTCTTTAGTGCGATTGGGTATGGGATACGAGGTTTAAATTCTTTGGTAATTTCATCTTTGTAACTTACCTTATTCTTTCCTTTACTTACCACAGGCTCTTTGCATGGCTCTGAGTTGGTTTTGGTTAACCCCTCATTATCTATCATATCTACGGCATTAAGTTGCTCTTTGGGGTTAGTCTCAGTATTGCTTGATAACCCACCTTGCGGTCTTTCTGAAATTAATTACGCAAGTTAACCGATTTGATTCTCAAGCCCTTGAATTGATGCTTGTTGGTTTTTTAGTTCCATTTCAGTGTTTTAAAAACGGGTTTCTGATACGGCCATAAATTTGGTGAACATCTCTTCAAGATTTGGCTTTTTCTCTTGTTGTGGTGGTGGCTGCTGAAATCCCGGAGGAGGCTGTTGTCTTTGATTTCCTTGTCCTCCCCATGAAAAATTGGGGTGATTTCTCCAACCTGCATTGTAAGTATTACTATAAGGGTTATTTTGAGGTCTAGAATTTTATACATATAGTTGGCATGCTCAGTTTCTATGCTGTGTCCATAAGATGAGCAGTCTGGATTGAACATATTTCCTAGGGTTACGTCACACTGCATTATTGGCTGTGCCTGTGTAGAACCAACAAAATTATCAAACTTTTTATTTAGAAGTTCTACTTGGTTAGTAAGCATGGTGACAACATCAATATTATAAACTCCTGTGGCTTTTGTCAATTTTATCCTCATGACTTGCCACTGATAGTTATTCGGTGACACCTCTTTAATAAATTCATAAGCTGCTTCGGGTGTTTTATTGTTGATTGTTCCTCCTACGGCTGCATCGATCATTTGCCTTGTTCAAGGACTCAGACCGTTGTGAAAGGTTTGAACTTGTAGCCACAAAGGTAATCCATGATGAGGGCACCTGCTCAAAAGATCTTTGTATCTCTCACAGGCATCGTAGAGTGTTTCTAAATCCATCTACACAAAAGAAGAGATATCGTTTCGTAATTTAGCTGTTTTAGCTGGAGGAAAATATTTAGGTAAAAATTTTTTGGTCATCTGTTCCCATGTAGTGATTGAGCCTCGTGGTAAAGAATTTAACCACTGTTTGGCTTTATTTCTCAAAGAGAATGGAAATAGCCTTAGACGAATGGCATCATCAGAAACGCCATTAATTTTAAAAGTAGCACAAAGTTCTAAAAAATTGGCTATGTGTGAATTTGGATCTTCATCCTGTAAACCATCAAATTGCACCAATTGCTGTATCATCTAAATAGTGTTAGGTTTTAATTCAAAATTATTAGCAGCAATGGCAGGTCTAATAATACTAGTTTGAGTACCAGCCAAACTAGGTTTAGCATAATCATACATAGTGCGAGGAGCTTCATCTTGATTCACTGGTTGCGCGGCTATTGCGGGAGGTGGTTGAATGTTTTGATTTGCTTCCATCTCTTCTGTAAGTTCTAGCTCTTGTTTTTAATCTTGTTCTGGATAATGTAGGCTTTGTCTGATCTCTCTACGAGTTCTGCGAACTGTCGCTTCTAAATCTTCGTAAAAAAGCAATGGTCCTGCTGGGTTGTTTCTAGTCATAAACTAGAAATACCTAGAAGGAAAAAGCAAAGAAAATTAAAATAGAATAAAAATAAAAATAAACATAAAAATAAATAAAAACTAAAAATAAATAAATATAGTAATGGCTAAAGTAATAGAAATCGAGTTTTCGTAATATTTTAGTATCCCTGACAGCGGCACCAAAAACTTGATACTCGCGATATTAAGTAATAAAATTTATAAAAACTGATCACACCAAAAACTAACTAATATCACGATTTTTAAAGGCAAGCGCACCTATCGAACAGTAGTATAGTTTAGCGGTAAGACCAAGTTATCGTACCCAAGGGAACCAAAAGTACTAGTACTTACTTCCTTTCTATTATCTAGCCTAAAAAATAAAAGAAGGTTGTTTGAAACTAATTCTAAAACTAACTAAAAGTGCACAAAAAGTAAAGTGGGGAAAGGCTCTTTGGGGGAGCTAATTGATTTAAGCAATACTCAAGGGAGAATCCACCTAGACTTCACTTATTATTGGCTTCTTGAACTAGACGATTTCTTCACTTGACTTGATCCGTAGAGATCCCTAACCTATGTTAATACCTCCGTCGAGGATAAGAACAACTAATCCTAGGTGGTTAACTAAAGTTTCTTTATTAATTAACACCCCTAGGTTGCATTAATTCGGTCTATGGATCCCTCTATTAGGTTTGACCCTAATCTGATAGATTTATGTCGCCCTATGACTAGGGTTGCATGCAACTCCGCTTAACTATGGTAGATCTACTCTTAAAACAGTGACTTTTGCTCCTCTGACTAAGCACATTCGTTTCTTGAGTTAATACCTAGGATTATTAATTCAAGAATGAAGAACACATAATTAAGAAAAATTCAAGTATTTATCATATAATTCAAGAATAAATAATAACAAGATATGTCTTAGGTTTCATCCCCCTCAAGTATTTGAGAGGTTTAGTTCATAATTAATAAAGAAAACATCTCAGAAGAAATAAGATAACAAAACATAAAGAACCCAAAAACCACTGAAGGAATTTATGGAGATCCTCTATCTTGATATAGAATTCTGGCTTCTGGGATGAATCAATCGGCTTCTCTTGGAGTAATTCCTTGCTTTCACTCCTTGTGTTGGCAGAAATATGGAGCTCTTTTTTGGGTGAAAAGAGTACTCCCTTAGAGGGAAATAAGCACACCCTTGAAGTTACCTCCTAGGGTCTTTATATAGAGTTTAGAATGGCTTTCTTAGCCCCTAAGTATCCTTTTTCAAGTAGAATTGAACTTCCTCATGATAGGGACACGCTCGTGTGCCACACCTGTGTGGATCGATAAGAGGTCATGTGCAAGCCTGTTGATGGTGGCACGGCCGTGTGGTCTGGCCGTGCTTGTCGGGGTTGGGCCGTGTTGGACTTTATGTGGCACGACCGTGTGCCACGGCCGTGTAGTGACTCCTTGGGCTGTGTCGTTTTCATATTTTGGCCCATTTTCCTCATTTTTGGTTCATTTTTCGTTCTTTTCTCTTCCCTATGCTCTCCTGAGTATAAGATATGAAAAAGAAAGATTAAGAGCACCAATTCTCACAAAATTGATAATAATCCATCCAAAATATAGGCTAAACATGAGGTAAAAATATGTATAATTTATCGTTTATCAACAACCGAAAGGACACCAGTGGCTTTATGGAATTTTGAATGCATGAATTGATTGCTCAAAAAGCAAATGGTTATGGAAGAAGAAAGGTTGCTGACGAATTTAAGGAAGGTATAATGCTCCTTTAATTGTCATAATAGCTCTTTTAAATGATGTATAATGTCCCCCTTGTATGTAACCGATTCTTTAAACTTGAAAAGTCACAATAATCAATTTGTAATAGCCCTTGAATGTAATGATTTTCAGCTGAAAAGTCACCTGCAATCAAACACATTAAAATAATCACATTAATCACATTTGATCACTTATTAAACACAAAAACACATTTAACACTTAATTAAATAAACTCAAAACACATGCAACAATTAAATTATTCCAGCAACTAGATTAATTAAGAGAAGCATAATTAAGTAAACTTAAAACATATGCATTAATTAATTATTCTAGCAACTAGATTAATTAAGAGAAACATAACTATAATAAAGTTCAATAACTCAAATATTTAATCTAAGATGAGTTGAATTAATGTCCAACAACTCATTTTTTAATCTAAGATGAGTTTAATTAAAAATCAAATTCAACTTGCAATAAATTGCAAGTGACGCCTATTTGGCTGGTCCAAGCACGACTATTCGATTCGACTATTTGCTCTCCCCAAGCTCGATCCACATAGTTTGTTAATGCATCTTGAAACTTCTTAGCTCGTGACTGAGTCATAGGGCCTTGTGGCATCTCAATGGATTTGGTGATAACTTCCCGAGCTAAGGTCGCATCATCCCCCCTCTTCAAGGAAATTTGTCCTCAAATCGTCACCTACATTAAAAAGGGATAAATTAGCAACATTTAAAGTAGCACTAACCCCATACTCACCAGGTAAGTCTAACTTATAGGTATTATCATTAATCCTTTCCAAGACTTGAAAAGGACCATCTTCTCGTGGCAAAAGTTTGGATCGTCGTTGAACAGGGAATCTCTCCTTGTGCATGTGAATCAAAACTCAATCACCAGGTTCAAATATGACTTATTTACGACCCTTGTTAACTTTACGAGCATATTGCTCTGTTCTTTGTTTGATATTATCCCTAACTCGCTCATGCAATTGTTTTACAAAATCTGCCTTTTTCTTTCCATCTACATGCACCAACTTATAAAAAGGCAAAGGCAAAGGCAACAAATCTAATGGAGTTAAGGGAGTAAATCCATACACTACCTCAAATGGCGAATACTTGGTAGCCGAGTGTACCGATCAATTGTACGCAAATTCAACGTAGGGTAGACACTCATCCCAAGTTTTCAAATTCTTTTGAATAATTGCACTCAGTAGTGTTGACAAAACTCGATTAACGACCTCCGTTTGGCCGTCAGTTTGGGGATGGCTTGTTGTTGAAAATAACAAATTGGTGCCAAGCTCTTCCCATAAAGTCTTCCAAAAATGGCTCAAAAACTTGGTGTCTCGATAAGTGCACGATTTCCCTAAAAAATAGATTAGCAACATTTAGAGCATAGGCAATTTTGTTACATGCAATAAAATGAGCCATTTTTGAAAACCTATCAACTACAACAAACACAGAATCTTTTCTGTTCTTTTTTCTAGGAAGGCGTAAAATAAAATCCATAGAAATATCCATCATGGTGCTTCTGGGATTGATAATGGATTATAAAGTCCATATGGCTGAATTCTTGATTTCGCTTTCTTGCAAGCAAAACAACAATCACACACTTTAATCACATCTCGTTTCATCTTCGGCCAATATAAATGTTCTTAAAGAACGGCTAAAGTTTTGGCAATGCCAAAATGTCCCATTAAACCCCCACTATGTGCTTCATGAACCAACATATTTCTAGTTGATCCTTAGGGTATGCACAACTTAATTTCTCGAAATAGGAATCCATCTTGCCGATAGTACCTATCATACGCACCTTGCACACATAACTTGTAAATTTCTCCGAAATCAGAATCATCAGCATATAATTCCTTTAAATAAGCAAAACCAAGTAATTTAACATCCAAACAATTTAAAAGAACATACCTTCGTGATAGAGCATCCGCCACGATAATTTTTCTTACCTTGCTTGTATTTAATGACATATGGGAAGGATTCTAAGAACTTGACCCGTTTTGCATGACATTTGTTGAGCTTGGTTTGCCCTCTCAAATGCTTCAAACCTCATGGTCCGTGTGTATAACAAACTCCTTAGGCTAAACGTAATGCTACCATGTTTCTAATGCACGTATTAACGCGTACATGTCCTTATCATTGGTGGGATAACTGAGCGTAGCTCCATTAAGTTTCTCATTGAAATAAGCCACTAGTCACCTATCTTGTGTTAAAATCGCACCTATTCCTATACCAGATGCATCACATTCTACCTCGAAAATTTTGTTAAAATTCGGTAAACACAAAAGTGGAGCATTAGTTAAACATTCTTTAATTTTAACAAAAGCTTTTTCTTGTTCATCAGACCAAAAGAAATGAGAATTTTTTTTTAATGATACCAGTCAATGGGGCAGCAAGTGTGCTAAAGTTTGGTACAAATATCCTATAGAAGCTTGCAAGTCCATCAAAACTTCTAACTTGGCTGATGTTGGTTGGACGTGGCTATTCTTGTATTGCCTTGATCTTATCTTGATCCACCTCGAGACCACTTTCACTTACAACAAAACCGAGAAAAACAACTTTGTTTAGTACAAAAGTTACATTTTTTAAGGTTTGCATATACAACTTCTTTTCGTAAAACTTTCAAAACAGAACACATATGTTCAAGATGATCAGATAAGGATTTACTATAAACTAAAATATCGTCAAAATAAACTATGCAAAAACGACCAATGAAAGACCTCAATACATGATTCATCAACCTCATGAAAGTACTCAGAGCATTAGTGAGGCCGAATGGCATCACTAGCCACTCATACAAATCGTATTTGGTCTTGAACGCAGTCTTCCACTCATCCCCCTCTCGCATGTGAATTTGATGATAGCCACTTTTCAAATCGATCTTAGAGAACAATTTAGCTCCACTAAGCTCATCCAACTTATCATCAAATCTAGGAATGGGATGAAAATATTTGGCGGTAATCTTGTTGATAGCTTGACAATCTACGCACATCCTCCATGATCCATCTTTTTTAGGCACCAACAAAACGGGCACCGCACATGGACTTAAGCTTTCCGGTATGTATCCTTTCTCCATTAAATCAACTACTTGTCATTGTAACTCCTTAGTTTCTTTAGGGTTGGTAAACTGGTCAATTTGGATTGTAGCACCAGTAATGAAGTTTATTTGGTGTTCAATACCTCAGATAGGAGTTAGCCCACTAGGTACTTCTTTTGGGAAAATGTCTTCGAATTCCTAAAGCAATGAAACAACAGACAAAGGTAAAGAGTTATCAAGTTCGTTAGCATAAAAAACACACTCTTTGTACATAAGTACAAACACAGGCTGATGCATCAACAAGGATTTCCTAACTTCTTTTTCCCTCGCAAATATGCTTATTTTATCACTCTCATTTTCTTTTTGATTTTCATATTCCTCTCGTATTTTTACCTCTTCTCCCTCACTTTTTCCTTTCTTTTTTTCATGTTTCTTTTCTTTCTCTTTTTTAATTTTTTTCTTGTACTTTTTCTTTCTTTTCTCTCAATCTCAATTGATCTTGATACACTTGTTTTTGAGTCAATAGGGCTAGAGTTACATTTTTTCCTTGATGCTTGAATGTGTATCGATTTGTATATCCGCCATGGATCACGTGCCTATGAAACTGCCATGGACGCCCCAAAAGGAAATGTCTCGCGTGCATGGGAACTATATCACACATCACTTCGTCTTGGTATTTTCTAATGGAAAATGCTGCCATCGCTTGCTTCGTTACTTTAAGCTCGCCTCCATCATTCAACCATTGCAGCTTGTATGGAGTTGGATGTTTGGTTGTAGCCAAACCGAGTTTTTCCACCAGCAGGTTGCTAGCTATATTAGTACAACCTCCACCGTCAATAATCATACTACATACCTTGCCTTGGATGTGGCATCGGATGTGGAAAATATTCTCCCTTTGTTGATCAATTTCAACACTTTGGACACTAAGGCTTTGCTTCACCATAAGAATTTCTCCTTTAACCGGTAACTTTAGTTCTTCTTTTTCATCATTGGATGGCATTTCAGGCTTATGTTCATCCTCCTCGAATTCGATTTCTCCGTCGGTCTTCACCACCATAATACGTCGATTAGGACATTAGCTAGCTATATGTCCTCGGATTTGACACTTGAAACATTTTATGTCTCTCGTGTGATTTGGCACTTGCTCATTTCTATTCCAACTTGACTCACCAATAGGCTGATTGGATTTAGTTGCTGCAGTTGGCTTATTTATTTGAACAGGGGGTTTGTTAACTCCTTGGCTCCACTTGTTGGTGGAAGGATTGGCATAGGTTCTACTAACTCCTTTTCTCTTGAGTTTTTTTTCAACCTTAATTGCCATATGGACCATGTCTATCACTTCAACATAGTGTTGTAGTTCAACTATGTTGGTAATGTCACAGTTTAAATCGGCAAGGAATCTCACCATTGTCGCTTCTTAATCCTCTTCAATATCAGCTCGGATCATTGTTATCTCCATCTCTTTATAGTAGTCTTCAATGCTTCTATTACCTTGAGTAAGGTTTTGGAGACATTGATATAGATCTCGATGGTAGTAGGAAGGAATAAATCATTTCTGCATGATTGATTTCATTTCAGCCCAAGTAAAGATGGGTCTTTCACCATTTCGTCTTCGGCTCATCACTAGTTGGTCCCACCACACAATTGCATAATCTGAAAACTCGATTGCCGATAGCTTCTGTGACAGCCCTAATTTGACCCTAGTCGGAATATGGTTTCAGAGCCACAAAACTAAGTCAAAAAATTCTCTAAATGCTTATTTCTATGTCTATTATATGTGTTAAATCATGTGTGAAAGTTTTTATGTTTTGATGTAGTCATTTGATGCAAATTTGTGAAAAAGAACTTAAGCGAAAAAAATTAAAGATGTGATAGATGGATTTTAAAGGGCTGAATAATTCATGCATTAAAAGTAAGGGACTTGCATGTCAAATTTCCCTAATCTAAGTACGTGGTCGGCCATGACATAATTACTTCCACTAGTCTATGCTTTCTTATATTATTAAATTGAAAATTTGATAAAAAAAGTATTATAATAAAAATGTATTAATTATGAAAAGATGAATAAAAAAATAAGGAGAGAAATTGTTCATCTTTTTTTTTGGAGCTTTGGCCGAAAAACACATAGGAGAAGAAGGAAGAAAAATCAAGGAGAGAACCGGCCATGCATGTGGAAACTTAAGGTATGTTTGAAGTTATTTTTGGACATCTTAGTGTGTTTCGAGTTGGATGTTAGTTCTCCTTTGAAAAATATGTTAAAACATTTGATTTGGGTGAGTTGAAGCTTACGGCTATGGAGCTTTGAGTGTGTTTAAATGGTGTTTTTGTTAAGGAAGGTGAAGACTTGGTTCGATCACCATTTTGTGCTCTAATATAAAGTAAATGCTATGAAATTTCTTTGATTTAGTATTATGCAATAGATAGGTGAGTGATTGAACTAACCCATGGAAGAAATTCCTATGTTGATGATGTTTGAGCATTCAACAAGGTTGAAATGGGAAGGAAAATGGTTGTTGTTTCATTTTATTTTATATGGAAATAGAAATGATTTGAAGCTCTCTACGTGATTCATGTGTGAATTCATATTTTTTTTTGATACATTGAGTATTCGGTTAGGAGCTTAAAGTACTAAGTGGTTTATGTGAGCATGTGTAATCGGTTAAGGTAGATGAATAAATGAATTAGGAGTATAATTGTATTCGGTAATTTAAATTGAATGTGGAAATTTAGTTAAGTGTGGCTAATGTATGTTAATATTTGGCTAACATGGTTACATGAATGTGCTTGCTGAATTGGATTTAAAGTTGTATGAATGATTTGATTAAAATATTAGAAATTATTTGGATATAATAGATGGGCATTAAGATATTGAACTCACGAAATTAAGAGTTTATGAGCGTGATGGAACCATTTGTATTTTTTTTACCTTAATGGTTATATACTACCCATTCGGTCATGAATTTGTATTTCTTTGGTGTTGAATATATTGAAAACTTACAACTTATAATTTGAGCTTGATAGAATTATACGATTATGGCTTAATAATAAATCTAAATTTTCGTTATGTATGTGATGGCTTTGTCGATTGAAAAATTGAGTAGTTAAATTATTGATTGAGCTCAAGAGCTTGAGGGGACAAAACTCAGATCGAGGGAAAACAAAGGTAGTCTAATGGTCGATAAAGTTGTACGATATCATTCAAGGTAAGTACTTAAGTATTCAGTTCGATTATTTATGTGATTTTAGGAATGATGTGATTATGTGACTAGTATATTTATAAATGACATATGAAGATTTAAAGAACAAGAGTAAATAGAATGTGTATTAATTCTAGATATGGCTAACTGTAATAGTTGTATGTACTTGGAATTTTTATGATTATACGGAAATGGTGTCTCAGTAAATTATGTGACGACATTATTGAAGGCATTATGAGATGATTTGTGAATTAATGTTATGAGGTGAGTGAAACTATTAATGTGTTTGGGAATTGGAAGAAAGGAATTGATATCTTAATAGGTTTCGGTTAAGTTAATTGAGGAGTCTTATTTATATATGTGAATGATATTCAGGCTAAAAGCCTAGCATCTGAGTGCCGTTGAAATAAACTCAGGTTAATACCTAGCCAGCTTCGAACTGTTGAAATAAGCACGAATGAATTATTTCGGGCATGAGATTCCTTGTTATACCTATAAGGTAATATTTAAATGATTATATGAAGGTCTATTATGTTAAGTTGTCACAACTAACTATGAAATCGCCAGGTATGGAATATCTTCGAATATTTTGTATAGATGAGTTAAAGTTAGGATTGATTCTTTGTTATATACCTTTATAGTGACTATAAGTAAGTTTTTAGTGATTAAACATATGATAAACAAATAATCTTTATTTCTTTTATTATATGTGTGTATAAGGCCACATGTTATGGTGAATGAAGCTGATAATGATGTGTTATTTAGTCAATAGAATTATCACGATGTGAAATGAAATGTTATTATGTGCAAGGCTGAATGGCATTACTTGACATGTATAAGAAATGTAGATATACTACGATAGAATGATGGTGAGCTTTTTTATATATTTATATCTATATCTATATATATATATACATAGATTTAATGGCATGGAATTTTGGAAGTAAGTATCTAAACATTAGAGAAAGACTGAAATTCGATCTATAAGTGTATTCGGGCAAATGTACCCTAAGAGGCATGGTACTGGAAATCGTCAAGTCGATACTTAGCGAATACCATACCGAGCGAATAACTCGAGACTTCGAATTTATGGGACATTACCTATATTATTACAAGCGCAAAAGCTAAGTAAGGCTATAATTTCGTTTTCTCGTAATAAGGTACGTATGTGATTCTTTTACCATGAGCTTTTAACATAGGATAAAACGTGATTGAATTATAATTGCATATCTGAATGTGATTATGCATAGTGTATTTTATGGAATTTGAGTACAAATTGATGTATATATCAATATGAGGTAACTTTCGGTTGAACATGGAATAAGAGAATATACTTGTGAAGTGTACTAAGGTGTTTGGTCGAATATAAACTTAATTTGACATTGTATACATGTGAGCAAAATGTGGCATGATATGGGAAGTTGTTTTGAAAAGTGTATATCCAGTCGAAAGAGAGGTCGTTTATTGTGAAGAGCATGTAATTGTAGTGATATGTTTGATCTTGAATATTTAGCTTAAATGGGATATGCTTGACGAAGTGTTTATAATGTTTTATTTTGATCCATGTAGATTTATATGATTAGAAATTAGATTGATTAAATACTTAAGACTTACTAAGCTATTTAGCTTACTTCGAGTGTCTTTGTTTCTTTTTTTCTGTTTTATAGATCTCATTGGAAGCTTCGAGCTCGGGGATTCAAGTCGAAGTCATCCGCTATCTAAACTAAACTTTGGTACATTTAAAGGTTTTACATTTTGTTAATGGCATGTATAGGCTTAACTCCTTTGATAATTGGTTATGTTTTGAATATGTAATTTAGCCATAATGGCTTATTCAATTTGACAAATAGAGTCCCCTGATTTTGTTAGTGATGTTTGGATTCAGCTATGGTTGACATATTTAGTTATGAGTATATTATATACATAGAAATACTGTTTAAGCAAACGTGTATTCGGGTTAAAGCTTTAGAGGTCAACCATACGAACTTTGCATTATATGTTTATTTAATACCAAATGTTAAGCTATGAGTTAAATAATGCTTTAGAATAGGTTCGACTAATTGATAATGATTTGAAATTGCTTGTAATGATTCTATATAAAGCCTAAAGGTTTTTAAATCTCTTTGATATTCGTTTCATAGAACATATAAGATCTACTTTATATGCGTACCTCAAAATGTCCGGTAATAGTATTCAGATGAGTAATACTTTGTAACCCTAATCCGACGACAAATAAAGGTTATAGGGTGTTACAGCTTCACCTTTTTACCCTCTGAATAATTGTGGCGTTCGAAGACAAGCTCAATCTTCTTTTCCCACTCCAAATACGCGTCAGGGTCATTCTTACCTTGGAATGGTAGAATTGTCATCTTGATATTCTTAAGATTATCAACTGGACGATTACAATCTCTTGTCGTTGTCGGCCTTATTGTCGTACACTTAGAGAGATGAATGATCACTTTCTTATTCACTATCTTCATTACGCCCTCTCCTCTCAACTTCCAGACTTACCTCACGCTATTCTTGTATCTCAACTCGGTATAATCGATCCTTGATTGGTTCAATTTTTCGATCAAATAACCTCTTCATTTCTCGCATAAGTGCTTGAAGGGTAAGATTTGGCACACCACCTCCAATGTTTCTTATAGGACGTAACCCAATTCCCTCGTTTGGATTTCTCTCCGGGCTTTGTGACATTTTAAAAACTCTCTACAAAGAACCTCACTTTTTGCTCGCAAAGAAGTCCCACACACTTGGCTTTTATACTCTCGAATAGACTCACTACTCTCTTCCCTTTTTTCGCTCACTCCTCTTCCCTAAGTTCTTATAGGACTATTTAAAGTTAAAAAGTAATTATTGTGGGTCAGCTTGGAAGATTGATGTTTGGTTTGGTAGGAATTATTGTAGGACAAATGGTAGGCTTGAAACAAGAAATGGGAAACAGTAGAGTGTGGCCGAATTGTAGGTTGGTGATTTTGGGCGATAAGTAAAACTTTCAAACTCAGTAACAAGAACTTAAACAATTTTTTCTCGATTTTTTTTCAATTTTTTTCCAATTTTTTTCAAACGAAATACAATATTGTAATGCAAAAAATGTCAATTCTTACTCCAAATTCACTAGCTCTGATACCAATTTGATACTAACTCATCTCGTGATTGAATCGAGTCGTTTGATGCCTAATCATGGATTTTAGTAGAATCATTCGTTTAGAAATGAACGAAGTTATAATTCAAACAGAAAGGCTAATGAATGAAAGAAATGGGTTCAAAAATAGGGTAACAAAAGGGCTAAACGAAGATAATGGATAAATTGACTAAGGACAAAAATGAACCAACAATATTGGATTGTTGACCTGAATCTCAAATGGCTCTTAGATGATTTTAGATTTAAGGAAAAATAGCAAAGGATAAACCTTGACCCACTATCAATTAGTGATAGGAACCAAAGGTATACAAACACCACACTCGAAAGTGATAAGTTCGATTAACAATGGAAAGGATAGATGCCACAAGCGATGCTTGATAAGTCAGATCAGTTCCAAAAGAACAAAGAGAAATGGATAACTCACAAATCTCAAATTTAGCATAAATTTAGCAAAAGAAAAAAGTCCCTTTCAATAGGCTGATTACAAGTATTTATAGTGCCCAAAAGAGGCCTAGCTGAAAGGTCACATTTATTCAGCTTAATGAGCTAATAATGAGTTGAATTAAAGCTCACAAACTTTTGATATTCCAAGCCTAAGTAACTCCATCCTTCAATATGATTTAATTCTTCAATTAAGCTGACTTCAAAGACATTTGAAGTCTCCCATGGCCAACCGAAAGGACACTAGCAACTTTGATGGAATTTTGAATGCATGAATTGATTACTCAAAAAGCAAACAGTTATGGAAGAAGAAAGGTTGCTATCGAATTTAAGGAAGGTATAATGCCCCTTTAATTGTCATAACAGCTCCCTTAAATGATGTATAATGTCCCCCTTGTATGTAACCGATTCTTTAAACTTGAAAAGTCACATTAATCAATTTGTAATAGCCCTTGAATGTAACAGTTTTCAGCTGAAAAGTCACCAACACATTAAAATAATCACATTAAACATAATTTATCACTTATTAAACACAAAAACACATTTACCACTTTACTTAATTAAATAAACTCAAAACACATGCAACAATTAAATTATTCCAGCAACTAGATTAATTAAGAGAAGCATAATTAAGTAAACTTAATACACATGCATCAATAAATTATTCTAGCAACTAGATTAATTAAGAGAAACATAACTTGAATAAAGTTCAATACCTCAATTGTTTAATCTAAGATTAGTTGAATTAATGTCCAGCAACTCATTTATTAATCTAAGATGAACTTAATTAAAAATCAAATTCAACTTGCGATAAATTGCAAGTGACGGCTATTGGGCTGGTCCAAGCACGACTATTCGATTTGGCTATTTGCTCTCCCCAAGCTCGATCCACAAAGCTTGCTAATGCATTTGAAACTTTTTAGCTTGTGACCGAGTTATAGGCCCTCGTGGCATCTCAATGGATTTGGTGATAACTTCTCGAGCTAAGGTCGCATCACCTGTAGCTTTTAAAGGGTTGCAATTCCGATTTTATAGGGCCTAGCACACAGGCGTGTGAGGTTATTTCAAAGTGTACATAGCTTGGCACATGGTCGTGTGGTTCGACCATGTGACCCAAGTCAATGAGTTACACGGGACAGAGGCGAGCACGAAAACAGACTGGGACACGGCCGTGTGTCCCTATTTCGAATGCCCATGTAGCCTAAGACACAGGCATGTCTCTTGGCCGTGTGAGCCACATGGCCTGAGCACATGGCCGTGTGACCCTTGCAATTTGTTAATTTTTATCTTTTCCCTAAAATTTTTAAATATTTTTTATTTAGTCCCAATTTGTTTCTAATGTGTTTTTAGGGCCTCGAGGGCTCGTATAAGGGACAATATGTTTGCTTTGGATTGGTTTTGCTAAGAATAATGATATGGATTTAATGTTTTCAAATTTTGATAGTTCTGAAATATAAACTCAGGTAATGCTCCGTAACCCTATTCTGACAACAGATATGGGTTAGGTGTGTTACAAAACTCCATTGTACTGGACCAAGCTTAGTGACAAAAAGGTTCACGGGGTTGATTTGATCGGAGAGACTGAAGAGAAAGTGAAAGTAATTTGTGATAGTTTGAAAGTAGCTTTAGATCGACAGAAATTGAATACGGATTTGAAATGTGAAGATATTGAATTTCAAATTAGTGACAAAGTATTTCTGAAAGTATCGTCATGGAAGAAGATTCTTTGATTCGGTCGTAATGGAAAATTGAGTCTGCGATTCATCGGGCCAAATAAGATTATCAGGAGGATAGAGCCAATTGCATATCGTCTAGCCTTACCGTCAGAACTTGAAAAGATTCATAGTGTGTTTCATGAATCTATGCTACGATGGTACCGATCAGACCCTTCGCATATAATTTCACCAGTAGAGGTTGAGATTAAGCCCGACATATAATTTCATGAATCTATGCTATGATGGAAAAACCAATTAGAATTTTGGCCCAAGAGATTAAAGAGTTAAGAAACAAAAGCATAGCTTTAGTGAAATTTCTTTGGCAACGTCACGGCATTAAAGAGGCTACGTGGGAACCTGAGGAAGCTATGAAAAAATAGTACCCTAACCTTGTAACAGCCTGAATTAGGGCCTAGTTGGAATAGTGGTTTCGAGACCACAAATTCGAAGTAGAAAATTTCATTCCATGATTATTTTTGAGTTTATGGCATGCTTGCATGATATTGATAAAAATTCATGAAGGAAATTTTTTAGAAAATGTGACTAATTTGTCCTTTAGGAGTAAATTGCAAAAGTTGTAAAATTGAGTTTCTAGAAGGTTTAAGTATGAAATAGCATTAAAAAAATTAGTAGGAGTCTGTAACACCCTGATTTTCGGGATTTTTCGGGTTTTGTGAATTTTTAGTGAAATTTTAAAATTTTGGTGTTCTGAAGGTTGAAAATGTATGTACATGTGTTAGTGGGCCTTTAGAAGGCCCAAGCTTAAGTTAAAACCCGGTAAAATCTTAAGTTGGATTTTCAAGTGAAAGGGGACTTGGTTAAGTGGGCCTTTAAGAAAAATCGTGTAAAATATGTCACAAAGGGAGCCTTGGTAGAGTGGCAAGGTGGCGCCACTAAGCTCCTAAAAAAGTGGCGCCTAAGTGGGTATGCAAGGACAAGGGTTCGAGTTACAAGGTAAGCATAGTGTTTTTTTAATTTTTAAAGCATGAGCCTAATTTAAGTGGGAATTCGGCAAGGGGCTTCAGGGACTTGGGCCGATTGTTTTAGGGGAATTATTAGGGTTTTGTCTTTTTCTATTTTCTGTCATGAGAGTTAGGGTTAGCCACCTTAGGTGTTATTATTCTCTTTTTAGTCAAAAAAGCCGAAATTGGCCTCCCTAAGAGTATCTAGCCGATTTCTTCTTCTTCTTCCTCTCTATCATTGCTTTTCTTCTTTTCTTTTTACTCTGTTGATCTTCCCCCTAGCCGAACACTCTATCATACTCAGATCTGCAATTTCTTTCGATTCTATCCCTCCAAAAATAGCCATAGCCGATTGCTCAAAGTGCCAGAAATCCCGAAAACTGCTTTCTTTTTTGCCAATTTCTTGTAAGCCGAATTACCCCTATTCCTTTCACTTGTTGTGGCCGATTACTACATTCCCTTGAGCCACTTCATTGTCGACACCATCACCCAAACTCACAGCTCAAATCGCCATCTTCTTCTCTAGTTGAAAAGCCGAAATCACCATTAGTGTAGGGAGATAGCTGAAAATTTCAGATCTCATAGTTAAGGGTTCTACTAGCGTTCAAGGGGCAGATTTGCATCAGATCTGTGTAGGAATCGAAGAGAAATCATTGGTAAGTGTTTAATACCTCAGATCTGTTCAATATTTCATGTGTTGGAAAAGCCGAAAGTCCCTAAAGTTGGGGACTTTGCCGATTTGGACTTTTAGTAAATCAAGTGGTGTTTTTCTTTGTTCTTTGAGTGATAGTTGCGAAGGAGGCGAGCAAGTGAGGCAGTAAAGGCATCGGAATCATCAGATCTAGATCTAAAGCGATCTAAATCGGTAAAGGTAAGATTTTTAGGCCATTAAGGGGTATGGCCGAATGTGGTAAAGGATTGTAGCTTTGGTTTTTCGTAGATCTATTGATTAATCAATTAGATTTTGGGGTTGTAGGAACTGTCGCATAGGAGATCTCGTTGGTGAAACCGCAAAACAGGTGTGTGATTCTGAACCCCTTCATTGTGCATGTTGGCAGATGCCGAAAAGCCGAAATGCCGAAGATTGGGCATTTCGAGGGCTTGTGAGAGTGCGAACACTCACAAGTTGGTAGGGAAACTTTGGATATGAAGTCGGTACTGAAGGGGGAGTTAGCCACGAAATTTTGGGCATTACGGTAAGTTGGGGCCTCGGTGGGCCGAGTATGGGCCCAATGGGCAATTTGGGCCCATTTAGGTAAAAATGGGTTTAAGGGTAATAAAATGAACTGTAGGCGTAAGAACAGCTAAAACAAGGTAACTGAATATGAAATTTGGAATAAACGGGCCTAATGGGCTAATTGACAAAATAGGGCTCATTAGGGGTTTTAGGGCTTAAGAGCTAAAACAATTAAACTGTGTTAACCGAATTTCTGTAACGACTATGGGATTAGTAGAGACTGTAATAAGCATAAAAACTGTAATATGAGAGCAAAATTACTGAAATACCCTTAGGGTGAGAAATTACCGTTATACCCCTAGGGCTAAAAACCGACTGAATTGTTTGACATGACTATTATTGTTACTGCATATCATGATGTGTGTATGTTTGATGCATGGGGTTTGGGTTTGATATTGGAGGAAGTGTGAGTGGCACTGCCACGTTACTGAAAGGGGCTATGCCTCGTATTGTTACTAAATGGGGCTTTGCCTCGTATACTGTTTATCTGAGCAGCCATGCTGCAACTGTGGTGTGTGGGCTGGGTGGGTCGAGTTATTCCCCACATGGTGTGTTGGCTGGTACGGGTGGTGTGTAGCGGTTGGTGGGTTGAGTAGTCTCCCCAATTGGGTTGCATTCATACTGTTATACTGTACTGTACTGTTATGGGCCTATGGGCCAAACTGTTATCTGAATAGGGCTTCGGCCCAGTATCTGTAATCTGAATAGGGCTTCGGCCCAGTATTTGACTGAAACTGGCTAGGGCTCAGGTCTAGTGGGCTCGAGCCGATGTGGGCTTTGGATGGGTTCTGCACACACTGAGTTTTCCCAAACTCACCCCTCTCTTTCCATCCTTGCAGGTGAGCCCTAGATCGTGACTTGGTTGCTGGGAGGGATTCAGAGTGGCCACGAAGACTGAACTCGTAATTTAATTGGTTTATTAATTTAATTATTTTTACTATTGGTTTTATTTTGCTATGGGTTGTAATAAGGCCACTTTATCTGTTTTTACTTAGGACTTTCAACTATTCTATTTCATCCATAATTACGCACTGTTTTCGAAAATTAAACAAATGTTTTCTTAACCAACCTGTTATTACAAGAGACTAAGTAAGATAATAAGGTTAAAGTGAACCACTTAACAAATGAAATAGAGATTAAGTTGAGTAGTTATTAAAACAGGGATTTTCAAAATAGAAAATCAAGTGTTGCTTTCCAAAACACACCATCGGACTTAGTAAATAAGGCGGCGTAGGATAGTATAGGTGATGTAGCCCACCAGACATGGCCATAACGTCTGGGCCGGGTTCGGGGTGTTACAGAGTCCTTATTTGGCAATTAGACGAATTTTTGGAACTATGGACAAAAATACCCATGGAAGGGTAAAATTTTAAAGAAAGGCCATAAGGGCATTTTGGTAATTTGGTAAATTAAAGAAATAAAAAGGGAAAAAGGAAGCAAAAAGTGTCCATCTTCTTCTTCCTATGTGCCGAAAATCGTAAGCTATCCATAGCTAGGGTTTTCTTCATTTTGAAGCTCCAAGTAAGTGACTCCAAGCTCCGTTTTTCATGCTCTTCGTATTTTTGAAATCCTCGTAGCTTAATCTAGCTATTTCTACCACTAATTTGAGCTAGAGTTCATGTTCAAAAATATACCCATGCATGACATGTTAGTAAACTGATGCCTAGTGGTAGAAAATGAAAGTTAAAAGTGTTGTAAACATCTTTTTCTAAGTGATTTTCATGAGAAATCCTTAATATGGACTAAATTGTAAAGTATGAAAATGTGTAGTAAAAGTGTGAAGTTATAAGAAATGTGGGTTGTTATGAGTATATGAAAGGTTCAGCTAGGCTTGGATAGTTAAAAAATTAAATGCACTTCATATTACGAGCCTAGGGACCATTTTGTAAATATGTAAAAGTTTAGGGGCAAAATTATAAATTTTTCCAAAGTGTCAATTATGAGTTATTTAGTCAAAGTGGGTGCTAAGTAAATTAAATTTGTCATTTTAGATCAAGAAACACGAAGCCCGAACCGAAATTGAGGAAAAAGTAACGTTGTGGACTAAATTAAGGATCCACCCACATTTTGGACCGAGGTAAGTTGTATGTGATAATTTAGCTTGTATGTTATGTAAATTCTTTGTAATGATTTTCTATGAAATTATGATATTCCATAAAGTCATAGATGTAATCTTGTATGAATTATGTACAAATTCTATGAGATTATTCATATGAATTTCTACCAAGAAATGATGGAACATGAAAGAGAAATTACATGTAAGTGAAAAAGGATACGAAGGATACCGTCATCATGTCACGAGTATTTAAGTGAAAAAGGATACGAAGGATACCGTCATCATGTCACGAGTATTTTTAGGTCCCGTATAAGACCATGCCTGGTGTAACACCCCTAACCTATATCGGATGCCGGACCAGGGCTAAAGGTATTACTAGACAAATCGGAACTTTTATAGACAATTCTCGATCATTAACATCAGATCAATATTGAACATCATCAATAAGTCCCTTATGAAGGTCTTCGAGACCTTAAACATCCATTAGAAGAAGATCGAGACTAAACCGAACACTTAGAAAATTTTTTGAAACTTAAACATTTTGAAAGCTGTTGAGGTCACACGCCCGTATGATCAGGCCGTGTGCCTCACACGGCCATCAGACACGCCCATGTGTCCAAGTCGTGGCAAAACAGGGCATACATATTGACTTGTTCATACGGCCACAAGACACGCCCGTGTGCTCGACTGTGTGAAAATGAAGGAAGGTACTGACTTGTGCACACGGCCGGTCACACGGCCATGTGACTAGCCCGTGTGTGCCTAGGCCGTGTCATACCTGTAGGGTATACTGACATAATTCAAAAGGTACCCATGGGACACATGGCTGTGTACTATGACCGTGTGTCACACACGGCTGAGACACACGCCCGTGTCTCTGCCTGTGTGGACAAAAATAGGCCATTCAAAAAGCCAACTTTAAGCCAAAACCAAAACATTTATACCAACAATTTCCAGCCAAAACATACTCAAACCATTCATCATTTATACCAAATATTTCTCATCTCAATTCACATTCAATTTTCAAACAAAATCATACCAAATCTCAACCAATTTCATACCATAAACTCATGTAACATAAGTTACAAACTACCACATCTATCCCATGGCTCAACTTACCATTTTTCTAACACTTTCATACCTAAATGTCCATTTCTCATTAGACCAAGTAAGCAACATCAAACATACCAAAGTACACCACTTGTGACATACCAAAAGCAAGCATAAACATAACCATTTGTTAGCCATATCACATGGCTTAACTTATATACATCACAAAACATATACAACCTCATCTAGCCTATACATGCCATAATTCAACATTTTTCATTTTCAAAAGATACCAAATTCAAGATGGATAGTGTGGTGACGATCCTTGATGATCCTTGAGCTTTCGATAGCTTCGATATCTATAAAACAAAGCAAACATAAACAAAGTAAGCTACTAAGAGCTTAGTAAGCCATATACAAATAGATTGTCTAAAAAACACATTCATAGCTCAATTTAATCAAGTGATTCCTGGAAAAATTCATTTAGAGGTTCATTTCTCATATAATTCACTTGTTCACAAATCTCTTTGGATCATGTATCACATTTATTCTCATACCATTATATATATATCATAAGCTCACCATTGAACATATGCTATCTTTCAATCTCAAACATAGAACATGTTTCATACGTACCGGAATCGGATGCACGTTCGTATACTCATTCATTTTCCCAGAATGCCTGTTGAACCATTCGAAATCAATAAGGATACGTGTAACACCTCTAACCCGAATCTATCGCCAAAATGGGGTTAGGAGGCATTACCGGACAATGCACAACTTTTATACATTTAACTAATCACATTATAAATTTAAATATCACAATATAAGCATGCATTTATTATCATCTAATACAGTATGTATCAAGACAAATAGATTAATATTATATGCGGCAAAGATTCATAAAAACATGGTCTATTAACTTGCATCAATCATTATATGTATTAATACTTCATAGAATATTTACCAATTCCTTAACTTGCTAGAACAAATATTAATACTAATTTAAGACATTACTACTCACCAAATAATTAAACAAACACATCACCATAAAGTCATACCATTTGGCCAAACATAAATATACACTCAAACTCCTCATTATCATTACTTAACAAAAGTTACTATTCATTTGGCCTCGTACCAATACTTGAGCCAAATGCAAATGTACCTAACATTTATGCTTTAACAAGTGTCCACTTTCAATTAACTCAATCATTAAACATGTCAAAAGATTTCAAAAAACCAAATCCATAAATTAAACATAATATGCTTTTCTCATTAATATATTACAAATTTACACATATATATAATACATTGTCCATTTTTTACTAACACTTTAACTAGCCAAAACCGAATCCATACATGCTAATATTACCTTTCATGAAATATATAACAAAAGTCATATACAAAACTAATTTAATGATCTCATATTCAACTAGATACCTAATTAAACATATAACCAAATCAACAAGTCATTTACTTATAACATGAATCATCACATTCATCTAATTAAACACCAAACACATTATCCACTTTTGACCAAAACACATCAAACATAATTCATACCTATTTATAACATAGACGAATCATCCAACCATATGTCATTATAACAACCACATCATTTACTCATAGCATGAAACCATACTTCACATAGTAAAATTTAAGCCATTTTCGCATGGCTTATATATATACATACCAAAATTAAACTTGTTCACAAAATAGTTTAGTCTATACATGTCATAAGTTTCGAGTTTAGCTTCTAAAAGTACTGATAATCAAATGATAGTGTGAATGACTTCACCGATGATCCCTGAGCACGTAGTGACCTCCAAAATCTATAAAACCAAAGCAAATATATACACAAAATAAGCTAATATAGCTTAGTAAGTCATAAGCAAATGTATAATTCATTAACATTAATAAATCAATAAAATACAAATTGATCCATACTTTCACATTCATTTATACATATATTATTTGTCAAAGATTCAATATGTCAAACATATAAACAACATTCATTCATCTATATCGAATTCTCATGTAGTTATAAACATGGCTTTAATTCATGTCAAACATATAGACATATATCAATTCATCTATGCCAAATTCACATGTACTTGTAAACATAACTTTATTCCATATTAACATATTCACATATACATGTTTGGCCGAATACCGACTTCCATGAGTTCATCAACTTTCATTTTCCATCTCATATAATTTGCATTACAAATACAATAGCCAACTTACCTTATTACACAAATACAACTAACTATCACATACATGTTTATTTTAGCTCATTAAAAATATGAAATCATCACTTCATCACAAAGTCTCGTAAGCATAAACGCTTTATAATTCATCGGCAATAAGCTTGTTAGGTATAAACCTAAAATCACACTGGCACAAAGCCTGCTAGGCTTAAAGCTTGAATTTAATACACCGGCATTTAGCCTACTAGACATAAAGTCTGATTTCCATACACCGATATTAAGCCTGCTAGGCATAAAGCCCAATTATTTCCACCAGCACAAGGCTTGCTAGGCTAGAAGCCTGAATATCACTCGTTCACATTCAACTCAAGCATATTTTCAATCATCAGAAATTCAATTATCATACATTTTCCATTCAATTTCTCAATATCAAAACTTAGTCCAAATAACTTAAACATTCACATTCTAACATATTTAATTTGGCTATCACTCATTTAGCCATATATTATAATTTTAAAATTTAAAACAAATATTTATTCAAAACAAGAATGTTAGATTCTTATCGACTTACCTCGGATATCAACGAACGATATTGATCGACTATTCGACTATTTTGGCTTTCCCCCGATCCGAATCTGATTTTCTCTTTTCTTGATCTAAATTGATATAAATTAAACTTATTTAATCAAATATTCAATCCAATTCACTCAAAAAAAACACATAAATGGGTAAATTGCACTTTTGCCCCATATATTTTACACTTTTAGCAATTTAGTCCAAAATTCACAAAACACAAAATATGCATAATTTGCTTGTACTTAGCTTAGGCCGAATACTCCCCATGCCCATACAAGTCCTCACATTTAATTTATTTCACAATCTAGTCCCTCTATTTACCAATTTTGCAATTAACCCCTATTTACTTAATTTTCATGAAAATTTCCAACACAAACTTAATAATCTAACACATATCTTTTATTTAACAACATCAAACACAAAATTCACCAAGATATCAATAATGGAAAAACTCAAAATATATATCAATATAAAATATTCAAGTATAGGTCGGATAGTATACGAAGCAACGATATCAAAAACATAAATATTATCAAAAATCGAGACAAAACTAACCTTGAATTTAAATCAACAATGGCCGAATATGGCTTGGTTTTTCTTTTTCTTTTGTTTCAGAAAAACACAATATAAACACATATATGGCTTTATTTTTTTTATGTCTTATGATATAATATTTCTTATATTAACTAAATGTTTGATTTGCAATTTTAACCTTAATAAATTTATAACAAAACCATATAATATATGTCTTATGCCATCCATTCATTTAATCAATGGACTAATTGCAACATAAATTCCCCACATTAAAAGAACAACCACTTTTCAACCCTTTTAAAAATAACCACCAAATTTTCTATTTACGCAATTAAATCCTTTTATTTAATCGAACACTTAAATGACAAAATTAAAGCACAAAACTTCACACAAATAAATTCACACATAATAAACATAGAAAATAATTTTAAAATATTTTTTTGACTCGGATTCGTGGTCTTGAAACCACCATTCCGATTAGAGTCAAAATTAGACTGTCACAATACGCAGAATACTCAGAAAAATCGTACAATGCCAATGTCCCTGACGTGGTCTTACATGTAATCAGATATCGATGCCACTGTTTCAGACAGGGTCTTACACGAAGTTAAATACGACGCCGATGTCCCTGACATGGTCTTACACGTAAATTTCAGATGGATGCCTACGTCCCAGACGTGATCTTACACGTAAACAGATATCGAATACTATGTCATGACATATACATCCTAACTATTCCTAAGGTTCAGATGGGGCTTTGTGGACGTCATCATATACCCGAACTTTCTCGGATTTCATATATGTATCTCGTATAATCATTCATCACAACTTAATTACATATATAAACATGAACAAATCAATTTAAGCATATTTACTTGTATATAGACTTACCTCGTAAGGGTTCGGATGATAAAAATCGGCTATTTAACAACTTTCGACTTTCCCCAATCCAATTTCGTTTTCTTTATTTCTTGATCTAAATAAATTTAAATTTAGCTCATTTATTCAAAAATTCATTCAAATCAATCCAAAAACATATAATTAGGGCATTTTACACTTTAGCCCCTAAAATTTCACATTTTTTTGACAATTTAGTCCCTAATTCACAAAATCATCAAAATTCACAAATTTCTCTTTATACAAGCTTAGCTGAATTCTTACTAAGCTTATACAAGCCCTCACATTTCATTTATTTCATAATTAAGTCCCTCAAAAATATTATTTTCACTATTTAGCCCAAATTGCTCAAATTCATCATAAATTCAAATGCAAAATATGATAACCAACACATATCTCTCATATTTCATAAATTAACACTTCAAAGCTCACTAATTCATTAACTGTACAACTCAAAATTATCAACAATTCACAAATTGAAGCATGGGCATAGTAGTAAACTTAACAACAATCTCAAAAACATAAAAATCATCAAAAATCAAAGCCAAAACAACCTCAATCCGAATGTTCAAATGTTTATGAACCCTAACTCTTTCTTTTAGTTTTGGCAATAATAAGCATAAAAATGGCCACTTTCATGTTTCTTTGTTTTATTATAAACCATTTAATAATAAATTTCCACTTATAACCTTAATTAAATTAACAAATAAAACCTATCATTAAGGTCATTAATGACCACCAATATTTCAAATTGTTTAATAAACATTTAAGGCCTTAACAATTAAAGGCCATACTCAAGTCAACATATAATCACATCATTAGCCACTTTTGCTTTTTATGCAATTTGGTCTTTTTTTTTTGCAAATTAAGCACACAAACAGATAAATTTTCATACAAAACTTTCACAGATACTAATCCACAAATCAAAAATATAGAAAATAATATTTAAATATTTTTCTGAATCAAATAGGTGGTCTCGAACCCACTATTTTGACTAGGGTCTAAACTGGGTTGTTACATCTAGGACATGGCATCGGCACCGAATTGAGATCCCATGTAAGACCATGTCTAGGACATGGCATTGGCATTGAGATGTGATCCCCAGTAAGACCATGTTTAGGACATGGCATGGGCATTTAAGACGAGGTCCCGTGTAAGACCATGGCTGGGATAAGGCTTCGGCACAAAGATGAGATAAGGATCCCCTATAAGACCATGTCTGGGACATGGCATGAGCATCCTATATGAGATCTCGTGTAAGACCATGTCTGAGACATGGCATCGGCATCAGAGTACAATCTCGTGTAAGACTGTGTCTGGGAGATGGCATCGACGTCGATGTGTGATCCCATGTAATACCATGTCTGGGACATGGCATTGGTATCTTTTCATGAGAATTGACTTACGGGTATCCTTCGGTATTCTAAAAGAATCTTAAAGGAGAAAGTATTCGAGTTGATAAATTTCAAGAGAAAGTCTAAAGTTTCATGTTGAGTGATGTAGGTATATACGAGTAAGTTATGAGAAATTGAAAGTACATTGTTATGAGAAATACAACATGAAAAGCATGAGTAAGTTATATGATTGAGTAAGTCATGAGGATGAGTATGAAATTATATTAAATTCATGATAAATTATTTGGGTGATGAGTCGTGATTTTTGTTGCTATTTTATTCATGCAACTTACTAAACATATATATGCTTACTCTTTTCTTTTCCCTCTTCCATGTAGATTTGTCGAACCAGCTCGGGGATCGTTAAAGTCAGAGCTCGAAGTCACACTATCAAGCCATTCAATTTGGAATAGTAATGTTAGTCATTTTGTTGTATAGCTTGTATAGGATGTTTGATTACTTTTGATAAGTGTCCTTTTGGTGTAGCCAAAGTCATTGGCTAGTAACATTACTCATGTGGTATCGTAATAGCCTTATAAATGGGCTAATGTCAATCAAGTTATACCTTATTCAATATGGATGAAATTTATGAGTATGCAGATTGCAAGTTCAAGTAGAGTATTCATGGATGAGAATGATGTGCATAATGGCATAGGGACGCCTTAATTGAGAGTATATTATACCTTTATGTGTGCTATGGAATTTGTATTATTTTTGGTTATGTTTCAGGGTGGCAAAAGGCTTGGAAAATAACCTATTGTTGTCCACATAGTTGGGCACATGGGCGTGTGCCTAGACCGTATGTGACACACGGTCAGCCTCAAAGGTGTTTTAATAGGCCGTGTGTCCCCTGCATCCAATTTAGTTAAGTCAGTATAGAACACAAGTTGAGCACATGGGTGTGTGCCTTGGCCGTGTGCACCCTTGATAGTTGTAGTTGTCAAAGTCAAGATACTCCACGGGATATTGGCATGGGCGTGTCTAGGCCGTGTGAGGGACACGGGTCATACACACGAGCGTGTGCCCAAGCTATATCAAAACCCCTATAGATTGAAATTAAAAATAAATTCAACACGGGTTAAGGACATGGGCGTGTGAGACCACACGGCCTGCCCACACGAGCGTGTCCCATCCCACAGGGGTGTGTGGCCCTGTTTTAGGCAAAAAATTTCTAAGTGTCTGAAAGTTCTCAGATCAATTCTGGAACACACTTGATGTATGTTTTGGGCCTTGTAGGCCCATGATAAGGTTATTAAAGGAATGTGTGAAAAGTTTTAAAAAGAAAGGAAATTTATAGCCCGAATTCACGTGATTTGGTATGACTCAGTTTGGTAATGCCTCGTGCCTCATCCGGCATTGGACACGGGTAAGGGGTGTTACATTTAGTGGTATTAGAGCTAGTGTTTAGTCGATTCTAAGACTAACCTAGTACATGCACGAGTCTAGCTATACATGCCAGACTTATGTATATACGTGAAATGATAGTGTGATGACTCCTGATAGTTTCAATGTGTTTATTTATAATAAATGGATCCCAAACGAGCTACAACAAATGATATAGAAAGTAATGCACAAGCTCCCATTGAAGGGACAGTACCAGCTGGAACCGAGAATAGGCCACTTACTGTAAGTCAAGAAGGCGAGAAAAGCCTCTCGTTGATAGAATTAGGAAGTAAGGTGCAGAAGAGTTCTGGGCTACTAAGGATAATGATCCGGAAAGAGCCGAGTTTTGGTTAGAAAATACCATCAGGGTATTTGATGAGTTATCGTGCACCTTTGAAGAGTGCATGAAGTGTGTGGTATCATTCCTGCGAGATTCTGCCTATTAGTGGTGGAACACCCTTGTGTCGGTGGTACCAAGGGAAATAGTTAATTGGGAGTTCTTCCAAGAGGAGTACCACAAGAAGTACATCAGTTCGAGGTTTATCTATAGAAACGCAAGGAATTCTTGGAGTTGAAACAGGGTCAGATGATTGTGACTTAATATGAGTGTGAGTTTGTGAAACTCAGTAATTACGCTCGAGAATGTGTATCTACCAAGGCCATCATGTGCAAGAGGTTTGGGGATAGATTAAACGAGGACATCAAAATGTTTGTCGGTATCCTTGAGATAAAAGAGTTCGTGGTGCTAGTGGATAGAGCTTGTAATGTTGAGGAATTGGCCAAGGATAATAGGAAAGCTGAGATGGAGTCTGGTGACTCGAGAAAAGGACCGTTTAGTAAGTCGTTTCAATCCTCCTCCAAGAAATCAAAGGAATTTTCTACGCGATCATCTACTTTAGCTGGGTTTCAAGTAAAGGCAAACTCAGCCTCCAAAGCTTAGACCACCTTCGTTGCAACTGTGGGTAACACTCGACCTAGTAGACTTGAGCCCCTTAGTGTGGTAGACATCACCTCGGCGAATGTTGAGCTCACGAGTGGGCTTGCTTCAAGTGTGGCTCTTCGGACCACTTCATTAGAGAGTGCCTTGAGATGGTTGAAAAAGATAAAGATCAAAGTGCAAGGTCGAGTAATGCTCCCTCCAGAGGTAGACCTCAGAGGAACCTAGGAACAAGAGCGAGTAGTAAAGGTGCACCAAAGGAACAAACTGTAAGACTTGAAGGTAGAGCCCCAGCGAGGACAAATGCCATTCGCGCTCACGAAGAGGCGTCATCGCCCGATGTTATAACGGGTACATTTTCTCTTCATGAAACTTCTGTTATTGCTTTGATAGACCCTGGATCTACCCACGTATATTTACATAAAATTAGTTCCTAGCATGAGTATGCCGGTAGAATCTACGGAAGTTGTGACAAAAGTATCTAATCCCCTAGGCAAGTGTGTATTAGTAGATAAAGTATGTAAAGATTGCCCTTTGATGATTAGGGGTCATTGCTTCCCAACTAACCTTATGCTTTTGCCAATCGATGACTTTGATGTAATTTTTGGCATGGATTAGTTAACCACTCACGATGTGGTAGTGAACTATGGAAGAAAATATACTGAACTGAAATCTGAGAATGGTAATACTCTTCGAGTTAAATCAAATAAATTAGAGAGTTTGCCTGAAGTGATTTCCTCCTTGGTTGCTCAAAAGTGTATAAGAAAAGGGTACGAAGCTTATCTTGCTTTTGTGATGAATACAAAAGAGTCAGAGTTGAAATGGAATCAGTACGAGTAGTGTGTGAGTATCAAGATGTATTCCCAGAAGAGTTACCCGGATTACCTCCCATTAGAGAGGTTGAATTTGGTATAGAGTTAGCTTCAGGTACTACACCTATTTCTATTGCTCCTTATAGGATGGCTCTGATTAAGCTAAAGGAGTTAAAGGCTCAGATACCAGAATTAACAGATAAGAGTTTTGCAAGATCGAGTCATTCCCCATGGGGTGCTCCTGTATTATTCGTGAAAAAGAAAGATAGTTCGATGAGATTATGCATTGATTATTGGCAGCTTAATAAGGTAACCATAAAGAACAAGTATCCTTTTCCAAGGATCGATGATTTATTTGACCAGTTGCGAGGAGCCACAGTGTTCTCCAAGATAAACTTGAGGCCTAGGTATTACTAGCTAAGAGTTAAGGAGTCCGAAATGCCGAAGACAACATTTTGGATGAGGTATGACCATTATGAGTTTCTTGTCATGCCATTTGGCTTGACCAATGCCCCAGCAGTATTCATGGACTTAATGAATCGTATTCAGCCATACTTGGATAGATTCGTTGTAGTCTTTATCGATGATATCTTGATCTATTATCGTGATGAAAACGAACATGCCAAGCATTTGAGGACAGTTTTGCAGACCTTATGAGATAAGCAACTTTACGCCAAGTTCAGTAAGAGTGAATTTTGGCTTAAGGAAGTTGGATTTTTAGGCCACATCATTTCGGGTGATGGCATCAGAGTTGACCTAAATAAGATCTCGGGAATTGTTGAATGGAAGGCACCGAGAAACGTATCTAAGGTTAGAAGCTTCTTGGGTTTGGTCGGTTATTACCAAAGATTTGTTAGGGGATTCTCTATGATTGCCACTCCTATGACAAGATTGCTACAAAAAGACATTAAGTTCGTGTGGAATGAAAAGTGCCAACAAAGTTTCAAGAGGTTAAAGATGTTGTTGACTAAAGCTCCTATTTTAGTATAGCCCGAACTGGGAAAAGAGTTTGTTGTCTACAGTGATGCTTCACTAAATGGATTGAGCTATGTACTTATGCAAGAAGGCAAAATTATTGCCTATGCCTCGAGACAATTGAAGCCCCACAATAAGAATTATCCTACCCATGACTTAGAATTGGCTACAATAGTATTTGCACTAAAGATTTAGAGACACCATTTATATGGCGAGTAATGCCGAGTTTTCACTAGTCACAAGAGTCCTAAGTACTTGATGATGCAAAAAGACTTGAATTTACGGCAAAGATGATGGCTCGAGTTACTAAAGGACTATGAGTTGATTAATTGACTATCATCCAAGAAAGAAAATATTGTCGCAGATGCTTTAAGTCGAAAGTCTCTATTTGTTTTAAGAGCCATGAACACACGATTGCCTCTAACCAATGATGGTTCGATATTAGCCAAAATAACAGCTCAATCGATGTTCATTCAAGAGATTTGTGAAGCACAGTTAAAAGGTAGAGAATTACAAGCCAAGATTTACTCGAGGTTAAATAGCCACGTTCAGGGCCTTTCTTTTTGAGTTGCTTCTCTACCTTTATTGCCATGTGGACCATATCGATGATCTCCACATAATGTTGCAACTCCACAACATTGGCTATGTCCCGGTTAAGACTAGAAAAAAATTAGGCCATGGTCGCCTCGAGGTCTTCTTAGACATCGGCACGGATCATGGCGATTTCCATCTCTTTGTAGTAATCCTCCGCACTCTTCGTGCCTTGGAACAAGTTTTGAAGCTTTTGATGAAGCTCCCAGGGATAATAAAAAGGAATAAATCTTCAACGCATGACAGCCTTCATCTCGGCCCAAGTGCTAATGGGACACTTGCCATTCCACCTTCGGCTCACAGTGAATTGGTCCTACCAGATCATAGTGTAGTCGGAGAATTCTATGGCAGCTAACTTCACTTTCTTGGCCTCAGAATACTAATGGCACTTGAACACAAGTTTGATCTTTTTCTCTCATTCTAGATACGCTTCCGGGTCCGGTCGGCCTTGGAATGGAGGGATTGTCAACTTAATACTTTTGAGATCGTCATCATACCTCTCTCAATCTTGTTGGCCACGGTTTTGTTGAACTCTCCTCCAATTACTAACATTAGAGCCTTGATCACTTTCAGGCTCACTCGGTTCAGAAAGTTCATCATTTGAACTCTTCAACGGCCTCAGTTTTGATTTGGATGCTCGTGCCCTTGTCTCTCAACCTCGGGGGTTCCTTCACATTGCATCCGGACTTCGACTCGATATAGCCTATATTTGATAGATTCGAGTCTACGGTAGAATAATCACTTCATTTCCCGCATAAGGGCTTGTAATGTCAAATCTGACACATTACGAATAGGTTGCCATTTTGGTCATTCCGTCATGTCTCTTTCAGGACTTCTAGACATAGATTGGAATTCCACACCACAAAACCTTACAATTCACTTGGAAAGAAAATTCATGAAAAATGTTCATTTGCACTCATGTTTTCACTCTTATTAGGCTTTTTTGGCACTCTAATAGATTCACAGCACTCTTGCCTTTTACCTCTCACACTTTTTCTCGTAACCTCATATTTTGTCTCTTAGGACTCATCTTGGTGCTTGGGGTCGGCTTCAAAAGGATTATAAGGGATAACAACATAAAGGATGTAGGGTAGGCTAAAACAAAATAAAATCGAGTTTAAAGTGTGGCGTGAAGGTAGGAGGGGTAATGGAATTTGGAGAATGGAAAAACTTAAGACTGGGAATTACAAAGATGAATGAACAAACACACTTCAATGCTTCACCTTTTTTTCTCAACTTTGATTTTTTTTTTTACTTTGATTCTTTTTTTTCTCGAATTTTTTTCTTATTTTTTGTATATATATTTTTTCAATAAACTTCAACAATTACAACTTTTGGATACAAAATGTAATAATAACTTTTTTAATTCATAATTTTTTTACTTATGAACCTCCTTTCGGGATTGATATAGCTGTCGATGTTCCTCAATTTTGTAGCTCTGATACCAAATGATATGAATCAGCTTAGTTGAATGAGTCGAGTCTACTTATGTTTGCCCAATTATTGTCGAGAAGAGTCATTCGGTTTAAGACAAGTAGTAGTATTAGGATATTTGAGTGGAAGATATCAAAAAGGGGTTTCAAATAGGCTAAGAATGAATGAGCATGGTTCAGCTAACAAATAGTTAAGGGATGAATTTATGTGAAATGGTTCAATTTAGTAAAATTATGATATGAAAAGATAGTTGGTGGAAATGGATAGAAGAACTTAAACTTCAAGAAAGATTCGATACTATAAAGAGAATTGCCTCGAATCTTATATCGTTTAAGGTGGTTAATGGAAGGTAGCTGGATAGGAGAACGCCACACCAAAATAGGTGATAAGTTCTTGAAACAAGCTTAGTAGATGCCACTAGCACACTAGATAGGTCTTTGAAACTTGTATGAGATATGAGAGGAAGATTACCTCACAGGAACAAAAGTTCATTAAACAAATTGGTAAAAAGTCCTCTACAAAAGAAAAATCAACAAGTATTTATAGTTTAGGAGTGATAGCCGAATGGATAATTCATAGCTTAACAATTAAGTAAATTCTGCTATTAATGGGAAGGGAAATTCTAGAAGAAAGTCTTTAATTCTTCAAGTCTACATTTGGCCAAATGGGAGGTCAATGGGCAGCTTCATGACTAAGTATTAGTCCACTTGAAGATTGATGAATGAATGAACTCTCATACATGTTAGACTAGGTTCATCCATTGTTCTTAATTGAGCATTGATGAAGTGGTGGTTGGCCATTAGTCATGAGCCTTAAATGAGAGACTTCAATGGCCATCGAGGTGTGGACGAAGATGCTTGAAGAGTCCTTGAAGTGTGAACATGTGTGCTAAATTGTCAAAGGTGTGAACACCTAACGTGAATACCTTGATGAGGTGCAAGGGAATACATTTGGCCAACCTTGATAAATTAAAGGGCATGGTGTCTCTTAGCCAAATAGGTGTCTTGAAAAGCTAATAGTCCTTTTCCATTCATGCATTCGGCAATTACATGCACTCTCCTATCCATTGCATTGGACTCATTCATGAACAAGCTTTAATATACTTGCATGCATTCGGCCAACCTACAAAAACATGAAACACATTAATTCTTTCATAAAATTTAGCTGAACATACTATGAACTAGACAACTTAAGTTACTTGCTAAGCTAAATTAAACGCATTTAATTAAAGACTAGCTAGTATATTAATTTTAGCTAGCTCAAGTAATGTGAAAACAATAAATGAACTTGGTTGCACTAAGGGTTTCGGTATTGAGCTGTAGTAACATGAATAAATCAAAGCCAATACTTAGTTTATTTTAATGGAATAAAACACGAGCTGAAACTAAGCTTGGTTGAGCTCAAACGAGTTGGGTTGAGCTTAAATGAGCTGATTCAAGCTAATGGGAGTTGATTGAGTTGGAAATGAGCTAGGTTCAGCTTGTCGACGCTACATGGGATCCTTGAAGAGTTGATCTAAGCCACTTTCGTGAGCATAAGCCTTTGCCTCAAACCAAATTCTAGTGAAAGTAGCTGAATCAGCCTCTATATTGCATTTAGTCCAAGAACGGCTCACTAGGACACTTGATAACTTGTTGAGCTTAATTTTGAAGCTTGATGCACCACAGGGTGTGGTCATATCACTGGTGGCCTGGAATGAAAATAGATATCTCCAATTTAATTTTGAAATGTTTGATCTGTCAGAAAGTTGAAGCTGAGCATCAGGTACTGTCTGGATTACTGCAGCCGATTATAATTCCTGAGTGGAAGTGGGATGGAATCACGATGGATTTTTTTTGGGTTTACCCTTATATTCGAGAAAGAAAGATATGATCTGGGTTATAGTTGACAGATTGACAAAATCAGCCCATTTTATTCTGGTACAAAAAGATCATTCGCCTGATAAATTGGCTAACTTATATGTTTCAAAGATTGTGAGATTGCACGGATGCCATTATCTATTGTGTTGAATTAAGATCCAAGGTTTACTTTGTGGTTTTGGAAGAAACTGCAAGAGGCTTTAGGTACGAAATTGCATTTCAGTACTGCTTTTCACCCGCAGATGGATGATGAATCTGAGCAAATTATTCAAATACTCGAGGACATGTTGAGATGTTGCATTCTTGAGTTTGAAGGTACGTGGGAACAATATTTTCCATTGATTTAATTTGCATATAATAATAGCTTTCAATCGAGCATTAAAATGGCACCGTACAAAGCCTTATACAGTTATAAGTGCCGAACACCGTTATACTAGAATGAGCTTAAAGAGAATAAGATTCATGGGGTTGATTTGATATAAGAGACTAAACATAAAGTGATTAGATCATCAGAAATCATATGTAGACTTGAAACGAAAAGATAGTGAGTTTGAGATCGATGATAAAGTGATTTTAAAAGTGTCTCCGTGGAAGAAAATATTGCGATTAGGTAGAAAAGGCAAATTGAGTTCGAGGTTTATAAGGCCGTATGAGATTATAGAGCATATCGGGCCAGTTGCATATAGATTATTGTTGCCGTTAGAAAAGATTCACAATGTGTTTCACATATCGATGCTTCAATGATACAAATCTGACCCATTGCATGTGATATCCCCTTCTGAGATTGAGATTCAATTTGATATGACATACGAAGAAGAACCGATCTGTATCTTAGCCCACAAGGTTAAAGAAATGTGAAATAAGAAAATTTCATTAGTGAAAGTGTTATGGCATCGACACAAGGTCAAAGAGGCAACGTAGGAGCCTGAGGATGCTATGAGAGAGCAATATCCAAAATTATTCACTGGTAAGATTTTCGGGGATGAAAATCCCTAAGGGAGAGAGTTGTAACAGCCCGGTTTAAACCCTAGTCGGAATAGTGGTTTCAAAACCACAAATTTGAGGTTAGAAAAATATTTTAATATTATTTTTGGTGTTTACAGCATGTGATTAGATAAGTGTTAAAGTTTCGTCAATTAATTTTATCATTTGAGTAGTTAATTTGACAAAAGGACGTAATTACAGAAAATGTAAAAGTTGTGTGCTACATGAATAAGTGCCAAATTGTTATGTCTTTTTATATGTGAGGTCCTTATGATGAAATTATACCATTGAATTTATGAATGGACATAGTTGGACATGAATTAGTGGATTTTAAATGATATTAAAAAGGCTAATTTAGTAATTAGCTAAATAAGTATAGATTAATTAAAACAAACAAGAAAATTCATGCATTATCATCTTGTTTTGCCAAAAATTGAAAGAAAAAGAGTGAAAGAGAGCTTGCTAGGGTTTGACCAACATCTAGCTTAATTAAGGTATGAGTTTCTCGGTTTTTAATATTTTCTACGTTTTTGAGATCATTGCTATGTGTTCTAGCTAGCCTATGTCATGATTTTTGAAATTGTTAGTGATTTTGAAAAGGGCCATTGATGAATATTCAAGCTTTATGTGGATTGTTGATGAAAATTGAAAGATATATGTTTGATTTATATGTTTTGTTAGGTGATCTTGGAAGAAAATGCTATTAAGGTACTAAATTATGAAATTTGCAAAATGTGGGGATAAAATGTGAAATAAATGAAATATATGGGCTGTTAGGGTCAAATGATATTTGGCCAAGCTTTTAATTAATGAGATTATGTGAATTTTGTGTATTTTTGTAATAGGGACTACAATGTCAAAAATGTGAAACTATAGGGTCAATGTGTAAAAAGGCCAAATTATGTGTTGATGGATTGAATTGAATGAATGTGAGTTTGAATAAGTGAATATAGATCAAGAATGAAAGAAAACGGAATTAAATCAAGGGAAATCGAAAGTGGTCAAATAATAAGTTCAATCCCTTGATTTCCGTACGAGGTAAGTTCATATGCAAATAAACATCTTTTATGTGAATTATATATATTTATTTGATATTAAAATGCTAATGGATGTTGAATGTTTAGAAATGTGAAAGTGTCGATAGAGTTGAGATATCCAAAAGCCTCTTACGAACCATAAGAATAGTATAGGATACATATGTCATGACTTAGGATTTCCGAGATGTGATATTGTATAAGACCACGACTAGGACGTTGGCATCGATTAGAGATTATGTGTAAGACCATGTCTGGAACATTGACATCTTATATGATTTCGTATAAGACCCTGTCTAGGACAGTGGCATCGATATTTGATAACATGTAAGACCATATCTGGGATATGGCATTGTATGAGCTTTACGAGCTATCCGAGTATCCTTTTTTATTCTAAACAGTTCAACAGGCATTATTGTGAAAATAACGAGAATGTGAATGAGGATTCGATTCAGGTATGAAAGAAATGCATATGAAGTGTAAGTATAAAAAGATGAGCATGAATATGAATATTGATATGTAAGTTATATGAGAATGAGATGTGCTTATATGCAGGTGAACTATGAACAAATGAGCTATATGAGAAATATGAACTTGTAATTGTGTTTGGCCATGATTTACATGAATGAATTGGTCTATATTTGTTTTATGTGATAAGTTTATTTGTATATGGCTTACTAAGCTTTTGAAAGCTTACTTTGTGTGTTTTCACTTGCTTTATAGATTACCAAAGCTACCGTGAACTCGGGGATCGTCGAGGATTGTCATCACACTATTAACCGATATTTTGGTACTTTGATGTTGTAAATAATAATGTATGGCATGTACAGGCTAGTTATGTTGTGAGATGTTTTGAGACGTGAAAATCTTGCTATGTGATATGGCTAGACCATGGTTTAGATTATGGGTTGATTTTGGCATAAGTTATGTGATGAATTATGGTGTTATAATGTGTTATGTATGGCCTAGTGAAAATGTCATTTTTGCTAAGTTTGTTAGGCCTTTGAGTTGTGAATATGGCATGTTTTGAAATGGTGTAACACCCCTTACCTGTATCCGTCGTCGGTATAGGGTACACGGCATTACCGAACTTAATCACATATAACCGGTAATTTCTAAGTCACAAATTTCCATTAAAATTTAAAAATTTTCATTCATAGTCATATTGTCCTTATTACGGGCCTACGAGGCCCAAAACATACTTTGGAAGCGGTTTGGGACTAATGTAACACCCCAAACTCGGCCCAGACATTATGGCTGAATCTGGCGTGCTTCATCGTAGCGCCTTCTAGAAAATCAGAATTGTGAACAAAAACTTATTGAAAGTTAATTACCCCTTTATGAGTTTATAGAAAACTTTAGTGAGTTAGTTCTTAATTATTATCAAATCGACTGGTCAAAACGTTTGTCATTTGTGTAATTAACTGATTTAAATCCCGGAAGCTTTTAAAACTTTGAAGTTTGAGTTGCATGATTTTCTTTTTAAAACCAATTATTGTTTTGAAAAACTCATCTTTTCCCAACAAGCAGTTTAAAATAAGCAAGCAAAGCCAAAATTAAAATTAAATCCCAAGAATGGCCTTATTACAAAAATAAAACCTAAAACGTAACTAAAAGTGTAAATAATCCAAGGTAATTTAACTGCAGTCATGCGGCCACCTCCGAGTCCCTCGCAGCACCAAATCACCTAAGGCTGGGAATTACCTACACAGTTAAAAGAGAGGGTAAGTTTACAAAAACTCAGTGTATAATTCCTTGTCAATCAATCAGTATATAGCATGCAAAAATAGTCTTGACCTGAGCCCTATTCAGTAATAGTACGGTGTGGGCCTTAGCCCAATATAGTATCAGTGTGGGCCTTAGCCCAATGCAGTAACAGTACGATACATAAATGCATTAGTGTAACCCACCCCAATCCAGCCAGCATACCATTCTGTACTACCAACATACCATGCGGGGATAAAATCGACCCACCCAGCCAACACACCAATATCACAGCTGAGCTGCCAGTAACAGTATATATGTGGCAAAGCCACCAGTAACAGTAATATGTGGCAAAGCCACCAATAACAGTATACTCCCTCCATAATAGAATCCCAATCCCATGCAATATGTCATGTCATTAATAATACGTGTATGTAGCATGTCATGCTCAGTAATAGTCACATTTATATCATAAATACAGCCAATCTACCTCTAGGGGTATAACGGTCATTTCTGTATATTAGGGGTAAAATAGTCATTTTACCCTTTAACGATATATTGGTCTTTTTATCGATTTTGGGATCTTGGTACACATACCGACCTCTTACAAGGTCTACAGTCACCTAGAGCGACTTTTGTAACCTAAACGGTCATAATAGTATAAATGGGCCCAAGGCCTATTGTCGACCTAAGTGGGCCCACACACTCGTGTGGCACATTTGGCCCAGACTCAGTCACGGCTACACGAACCACATAGCCCAGTCTAGAATTTGCCACATATTATGGATTTTATTCGTGTGGCACCCACGAGCCCATTGGGCTGGCACGACCCACTTCGACCCAACGTGGCCCGTAACTCTACCCCCTTAAAAAAATTTTGGTTTCAAACCCAGAGTCCCTCAGAGACTCCCAAACACTCCTAAACCACTCAAACAGTCTCTTATTCGAATCAAAACACATCAAATCAAAAACTTAGATTTTTGAGGCATTACAACTCTACCCCCTTAAAGAAATTTCAGCCTCGAAATTTACCTAGTCAAAATAGGTGAGGGTATTGTTGTCGCATCGCCTCTTCGGGTTCCCACGTGGCCTCCTCAGAACTGTGATTATGCCATAGCACCTTGACTAGTGGAACAAACTTCCTCCTCAGTACTTTAACATTACAATCCAGTATCTATCCTCTTCAAAAGTCAGATTCAGTTTAACTTCGATCTCCTCAACTACTACTATATATGTGGGATCAGAGTGGTATCACCTTAGCATGGAGACGTGGAACACATCATGAATTCAGTCTAATTTTGGAGGTAACTCAAGTTGATAGGCAATCGGTTCCACATGCTTCAGTATATAGTAAGGCCTAATGAACTTAGGGCTTAGCTTGCCCTTCTGACCAAACCTCAGAATCTTCTTCCATGGTGAGACTTTTAGAAAGACATAATCCCCCACAGGGTACTCAATTTCCTTACGCTTCAAGTCTGTGTACGACTTCTGTCTGTTTGACGATGCCTTTAAACAGTCTCGAATTAACCTTACCTTGTATTCAATATCAGAAACTATTTTAGGACCCAGAGCTCGCCATTCACCCAACTCAGTCCAACAGATAGGGGTACACACTTACGACCATACAAAGCCTCGTACGGTGCCATCTGAATACTAGACTAATAAATATTATTATACGGAACTCTGCCAATGGCAAATAGTCTTCCCAGCTGCCTCGAAATCAATTACATAGCTTCTTAACATGTCCACTAATACTTGAATCACCCTCTCTGACTGACCATTTGTTTGAGGGTGGAATGTAGTACTGAAGTCCAACCTAGTACCCCACGCCTCGTGTAACTTCTTATAGAACTAAGACGTGAAATAAGGATCTCTATCGGATATGATGGAAACTGGTACCCCATGCAGTCTTACAATCTCAGCCACATACAGCTTAGCTAGCTTCTGCAACGAGTAATCAGTACAGACTAGAATAAAATGGGCAGATTTAGTCAAGCGGTCTACTATAACCCATATCGAATCCTTCTTAGTAGGCGTTAAGGGTAGCCCACTCATAAAATCCATGGTTACCCTCTCCCATTTCCAAAGTGGAATCTTAACTGGCTGCAGTAAGCCTAAAGGCAACTGATGCTCAGCCTTAACTTGCTAGCATATCAAGCACTTGCTCATAAAATCAGTAACTTCGTGCTTCAGTCCTACCCACCCGTACACATGGATCTCGGTATAACATGTTTCCGCCAGGATGCATAGCATAAGGAGTACTATGCGCCTCTTGCAGTATAGACAACCTTAAGTCAGTGTCCTTTGAAACACAAACTTTCCCACAGAAACACAATACCCCTTCGCTGTTCAGCCCAAACCAAAAGTCTCTCCATTCTCAACTTGTCGAAAATGAGTAATTAGTGTCTCATCCATAAACTGTTTACCCTTAATTTGCTCAGTCCACGTCAGTCTAACTTGTAGCTCAACCAACAAGCTACCATCATCATACAAGCGAAGACGAGCAAACATCACTATTAAATGAGATACAGCCCTATGGCTCAGTGCGTCAACTACCACGTTAGCCTTCCCAGGATGGTACTCAATCGAGTAATCATAATCCTTAAGTAACTCTACCCACCTTTGCTGCATAAGATTCAGCTCCTTCTGAGTGAAGAGGTACTTGAGGCTCTTGTGATCCGTGTAAATGATACACTTCTCACTATACAGGTAATGCCTCCAGATCTTTAGTGTGAATACAACTGCGGCTAACTCCGAGTCATGTGTAGGGTAATTCACCTCGTGAGGCTTAAGTTGATGAGACGCGTAAGCAACCACCTTACCCTCTTGCATCAATACACAACCCAAACCAACGTGTGATGCATCGCTGTAGATAGTGAATTCCTTCCCAGATTCCAGCAGGATCAAGACAAGGGCCTCAGTCAGAACTTTCTTCAGTTTCTCAAAACTTTCTTGCTGTTTATCAGTCCAGTTAAATGGCACTCCCTTACGTAGCAATTTAGTTAGGGGTGCAGTAATCAAAGAAAACCCCTCAACAAAACGTTTGTAATACCCTGCCAGACCAAGAAAACTTCGAATCTTAGATGCAGTCTTAGGTGGTTTCCAATCCAGGACAGCTTCGATTTTCTGAAGATCAACCCTAATCCCCTCGGTAGATACCACGTGACCCAGAAATGTCACCTCTCGTAGCCAGAATTCGCACTTACTAAGCTTAGCGAATAACTGCTTCCCCCTTAAAATCTGCAGAACGGCTTGAAGATGCGCATCATGTTCATTTTGGTTCTCGAATACACCAGGATATCGTCTATAAAAACCACCACGAACTGGTCCAGATAGGGTTGGAACACTAGATTCATGAGGTCCATAAAGGCTACTCGTGCATTCGTAAGCCCAAATGGCATTACTAGGAACTTGTAGTGACCATACCAACTCCTAAATGTTTCCTTAAAGACATCAGCCTCTTTAACCCTTAGTTGATGGTACCCAGATCAGAGATCAATCTTGGAGAATACCGAAGCTCCCTGTAGCTGATAAAAAATATTGTCAATCCTTGTTAGGGGGTATTTATTCTTGATAATTAGTTTGTTCAACTGTCGATAGTCGATACACATGCTCATAGACCCATCCTTCTTCTTTATGAACAACAATGGTGCTCCCCATGGAGACACACTAGGTTGAATAAACCCTCGGTCCAGTAGTTCTTAAATTTGAGCCTTTAATTCCACCAGCTCCTTCGGTGCCATCCTATAAGGGGCGATGGACACTGGAGTTATTCCAGGCTTGATCTCAATACCAAATTCAACCTCACGATTCGGAGACAACCCAGGAAGCTCATTAGGGAATACATCAGGAAAATCCTTAACAGTTCTAATATCTTCGAAGAAGGACCCTCTAAATTAGCTATGCCAATGTAGTCTAAAAACGCCTCACAACCTTTACGAACTAGCTTCTCAGCCCTTAATACATAAATTACATTTGATAGATAATCCTTTTGCTCCCCTATCACAGTCACCTCCTCATCCTCAGTAGCCTTCAACAGCATATGCTTAGCAACACAATTCAAACTCACACGATGCTTGACCAGCCAATCCATTCCCAAGATTAGATCGAATTCTCCAAATGGCATCTCCATCAAGTCTGCCGGAAAAGCAACCACTTGAACCTCCAAAGGCACATTTCTAAACAATTTGTCTACCTTTACTGACTGTCCTAGTGGACTTATCACAGTCATCTCACTAACAATACTCTCACACATGATACCCAAGGTTCCAGACACGGTGTATGCAATGTATGAATACGTAGATCCAATATCAATTAGAGCAGTATAAGGTACATTATGAATTAAGAACATATCAGTTATAACATCTAGGGTGTCACCATCCTCTCGGCGATGTGCAGCATATACCACAGCTGGCTGCCTCGCCTTAGTATTACTGATACCTCTACTTGGTTCTCTACGACCTCAACCCAAACCATTTCCACCCCTGGCCTGACCATGGCCTCTCGGTGGCTGTTGGACACCTCTCACTAGCCGTACATAACCTTGTCTTGTAGCTTGCATCTGAATAGGTCTCTGAGGACAATTCTTAACTTGATGTTCTATAGACCCACATTGGAAACATGCCCTAATTTTCTTCTAGCACTCCCCCAAATGATGTTTCCCACAATCTGTACAAGGCTGTGACCTCGCAATAGAAATCCCAACTCGAATTGACCCGTCAACCTTGGCATTCTTTTTAGCCCCACAAAAAGAACCTGAGGGCCCAGAATCCCTCTTATTTTTGCCCCTATCTCTTTCAAGGTTCTTACGCTTAGAGCGCTTTATGTCTTTGGTGATTTACGCCTTTTCTACTAGGGCAACAAAATCTCACTCCCTCTGTGGAGCTATCAAGACTCATAACTCATCTCGAAGGCCATCCTCAAAATGCACGCAGCATTCATACTCAGTCGCCACCATCCCACGAGCATAGCAGCTAAGTCGTAAGAACTTTGTCTCATATTCTGCCACAGTCTTACTCCCTTGGGTCAGGTTCAGAAATTCCCTTCCTTGGGCGTCCACATAACTTGTAACCATGTATTTCCCCTAAAAAGCAGCTTTGAAGAACTCCCATGTTAATTGGTCAACCTGAGTACCCTCTCTTACTGTAAGCCACCACTGACAGGCCTCGTCCCGTAGTAAAGACACTGCACCTTTTAGTTTCTACTCAGAAATGTAGTCGAGGTCTTCCATTATTCTTTCTGTGGCTTCCAACAAATATTCAGCCACATTAGAGGCTACTCCAGATATACCCCTAAAGATTTCTGCACCATTTGACCGAGTCGCTCTGAAATTGACCCTCAACCCATAGCACCCGTACTGGTCCCCGCGACCCTTTCCAGAATTCGGAGCATGGCTTGAGATAGGGCATCATCCCCAGCCACTCGATCGTACAATCCTGTCTCAGTTACCGGTGAAGCTGGTACCTCCCTTGCCTCAACGTTAGGCATGTGGCTTGATGCCGAAAACCCAGCCCTAGCACTTCCATGACCTCTGCCACGACCTCTTGTACCCCTTCCACGGGTACCTATAGTGCTCATATCGATATTTTTTTAGAAATTTTATGCATTAGTTTTACAGTTTCAGTAATTATTAGTAGATGTTTTATGGAAGGCAGTAGTTCAAGCTATTTTCGCAAATCAAGGTCTCACTACAGTTTCAGTTTACTCTAACTAAAGTGTCACAATACAGTATCATATCTAAAGTTGCTTTTTGTATTGTGTTTTGGTCTAAACAGTAATCAGTTATCATGAAAACTTACAAATTTGGCATCAGAGACTCGGTGTGCCACACTTGTGAATCTTCCAAAACATTTCTAGAACAGTTTTCTAGAAATTCCAAACATTTTCAAAAACTCATTCCACAGCCGAGTTTTGCAACTTGGCTCTTATACCACTAAATGTAACACCCCAAACCTAACCCAGATGTTATGTCTAAATCTAGCTGCTTCATCATAGCGCCTTCCAGAAAATTAGAATTATGAATCAAAACTTGTCGAAAGTTAATTAGCCGTTTATGAGTTGATAGAAAACTTTAGTAAGTTGTTTCTTAATTATTATCAAATCGACTGGTCAAAATGTTTGCCATTTGTGTAATTAACTGATTTAAATCGTGGAAGCTTTTAAAACTTTGAAGTTTGAGGTGCGTGATTTTCTTTTTAAAAATAGTTATTGTTTTGAAAAACTCATCTTTTCCCAACTAGCAGTTCAAAATAAGCAAGCAAAGCCAAAATTAAAATTAAATCCCATGAATGGCCTTATTACAAAAATAAAACCCAAAACATAACTAAAAGTGTAAATAACCCAAGGTAATTTAACTGTAGTCGTACGGCCACCTCCCAGTCCCTCGCAGCACCAAATCGCCTAAGGCTGGGAATTATATGCACAGCTATAAGAGAGGGTGAGTTTACAAAAACTTAGTGTATAATTCCCTGTCAGTATATCAATATATAATATGTAGAAATAGTCTAGGCCTGAGCCTTATTCAGTAATAGTATGGTGTGGGGTTAGCCCAATACAGTATCAATGTGGGCCTTAGCCCAATACAGTAACAGTACAGTACAGTACAGAAATGCATTAGTGTAACCTACCCCAATCCGCCAACACACCACTCCGTACCACCAACACACCATGTAGGGATAAAATCGACCCACCCAGCCAACACACCAGTATCGTAACGGAGCTGCCAGTAACAGTATATATGTGGCAAAGCCGCTAGTATCAATATATGTGGCAAAGCCACTAGTAACAGTATATGTGGCAAAGCCACTAGTAACAGTATACTCCCTCCATAATAGAATCCCAATCCCATGCAATATGTCATGTCATTAATAATATGTGTATGCAGCATGTCATGCTCAGTAACCGTCACATTTATATCATAAATACAGTCAATCTACCTCTAGGGGTCCAACGGTCATTTCTATATATCAGGGGTCAAATAGTCTTTTTACCCTTTAAGGGTATTTTGGTCTTTTTACCGATTTTGGGATCTTGGTATGCATACTGACCTCTTACAAGGTCTATAGTCTCCTAGACTGACTTTTGTAACCCCAACGATCATAACAGTATAAATGGGGCCGAGGCCCATTATCGACCCAAGTAGGTCCACACTCGTGTGGCCCATTTGGCCCAGACTCAGTCACTGCTACGCGAACTACATAGCCCAGTCTAAAATTTGCCACATATTGTGGATTTTATTTGTGTGGGACCCACAAGCCAATTGGGCCCACACGATCCACTTCGGCCTTACGTGGCCCATAACGGCCCAAATCTACGAGAACACTCATGGTTGCCTCTATAGTCTTATGCCCACAATTCGTGGGCTCGGTTTACCATAAGAGCACTCGCACACTCGTGTGGCATCGACCCTTTGGCTTTTTGACTTTTTGCTGTTACGCAGTTTAAGCAGGGTGTTTACACACTTGATTGCGAAATCAAGCAAACCGTCCAAGAGTGCCAAAGCCTATATTCCATTAAATCATACTATTACTTTTCCAACCACTAGAACTCACAACTTTTAATCCCTAACCATTCATCACAACTTACCTTGAATGAGCGAATATAGCTTTATTACTCTCAAACGCTGACTAAGGATTGATCTAACTTCCTTGATGACTATCTGCTTAAGCAAAGAATCTTATTAGATCGAATCTTTGCACGAATATGACTAAAACCCCTACACTAAAATTAAATTAAAGAACAACTAGCCACCAACCAACTTACCCCTAAATTTTCAATTGATTGGCGAAAGAGGGTTTTTGAATGCTTCCGTACGCTTTGTGAAACCCCTCCACTTTACGAGAGTTTTAGAACCCAACGATGCCATGCATACAAGAAGGGAAAAGAATCAGCATCCAAGATCAAAACATTCAGCTTACTTAGTGAAGAAACAAAAGGAGAAAGGAACAAAAACCAAGAAGGCAAAGAGCACTTACCCCTAAAATCACACGATAGCAAAGAAAGGATAATGGAGCAATCAGGTAATCATCAGAGGCTAAATAACTAGACAGAATTGAAGATGCAGAGATGGGAAATTCAATATGTAACACCCCAAACCCGGCCTAGACGTTACGGCCAAGTCTGGTGTGTCACATTGAAGTGTTTTTTGAAAACCATGTTTTTGTTTAAAACCCTTCTTAATGTTTAGAAACTTTTACCGATAAACTTGTATAAAACCTTTATTTTTTCCCAAAACGTGATTCATTGTAATAATCGAAACAACTTTGTAAAATCTTATTGAAAAATTGCGAAAGCTTGTAAACCTTTGTAGTTGCGGAAATAGTTTAAGCATCAGAAAATCAGACTTTCCTTGTTATGGCTTAAAGTGAATGGATACTGCGCACCAGGTAGGATTCAAGAGAAGAGGAGGTGAGTCATTTAGACTGCTCAAGTACCAAGCTCTTCCTAGATCTAATTCTAGACATGCACACATCCATTGCCACACTTTAACCTTATGACTTGTCCATGAACAACAAATTAAGTTTAAGCGTATTTAAGATATTTATTTGTGAAAACATTTATGTTGCAGAAGCTTTGCTCTATTTTTGAAATATTTTGAAAACAAGTAACTTTTACAAAAACGCGCCGTAGAGCTAACCGATTTCAAAACGATTTAGATAATGTCCTACTGAAGCTAAAAATAATTAAAGAATTAAAGAATTAAAAACCCAAAATAAAATAAATAGAGCGGCCTTATTACAACCTAGAAACCAAAATTAAATAATTTAAATAAATAATAAAATGAAATAATTGAAAACCATAAATTTAGATCTTTGTGGCCACTCTGAATCCCTCCTAGCTCCAAGTCCACCAACTAGGGCTCACCTGCATGGATGGAAAGAAAGGGGGTGAGTTTGGAAAAGTTAGTGTGTAAAGAATGCCCATCTAGAGCCCAAATCAACTCAAGCCCACTGGGCTGAAGCTCTATCCAGTCACAGTGGTAACTGGGCCGAAGCCCTATCCAGATACAGTAAACTGGGCCTTAGCCCTTTTCAGATAACAGTACGGCCCATAGGCCTATTTCAAAACAGAACAGATATTAACATGTATGCAAACCCAACCCAGCCTAAATCTAATCGCTACACTCCACCCGTACCAGTCCTACACACCGTGTGGGGAATAACTCAACCCACCCAGCCCTACACTCCATAGTTGCAGCATAGCTGCTCAGATATCAGTAAGTTGAGACAAAGCCTCCAGTACGTGGTCAAGCCACTTTCAGTACTTCCTCCATCAATATCCCAGTCCCATGCAACAGATAATAATGACATGGCATGTAGTAAACAGTAACAGTAAAACATGTATTTTGGTCACACTTAGCCCTAGGGGTATAACAGTCATTTTGCTCCTAGGGGTAAAATAGTAATTTTCCACCACCAAGGGTTTTTAGTAACTTTATTAATTTTTAGGGTTTTCATGCATATTACAGTCCTTACTAATCCATTTGTCATCACAGTAATCTATTTAACTTAATTTATCAATTTTAGCCATTGGGCCCTAAAACCCCTAATGGGCCCTATAGTGTCTATTAACAAATTAAGCCCATTTAGTTCAAATTTTATGATCAATTTATCATTTTAAATGATTTTGAACTTACAGTCTATAAGTACACATTATTTTCCTATTTCACCCATACGGGCCCGTAAGCCCATTGGGCCCATTTTTAGCCCATCGAGGCCCAATTACTGAAGTGCACGAAATTTCACACACAACTAACTTACCATTTTGCAATTTCAGATCTACATTTCCTAAACATCTTGGGAGCACTCGCACACTCACAAGCCTACGAAATGCCAAAATTTTAGTATTTCGGCTTTTGCCAAATTGAACTATGAGAGGGTGTTCGATACACACCTGTTTCGCGACGACTGCTACTGAGATCCCCCACGATGTCCTACAATCGATTACCATAATTCTTAGATTACAAATCTAAAACAAACAATCCCAATATCCACTTACCCATATTCGGCCAATGCCCCTAAAGCCTTCACAATCTTACCTTTGCCGAAAATCGATGACTAGATCTAAGTCTAGTTGTTCCAAAGATCCAAGCCTTCGATCAATCACCTCTAGTATACACTAATCACCAAAAGAAATCATTGGTTAATGACCCTTAGAGCCCTATGCCCAAATCGACAGCCTCCCTAGATTTTAGGGACTTCGGCTTTTTTAAATTGTTAAATAATGTAGATCTGGGATAACGAGTGCTTACTTTGCAACTTGAACCCTAGACCTTTAATTCCTTCCTAGGCGCCACTTTTTTAGGAACTTAGTGGCGCCACCTTGCCACTTTGCCAAAGCTCTTCTTGTATCATAATTTACGAAGTTTTTCTTAAAAGCCCACTTAACCAAGTCTCCTATTCACTTAAAATCCAAACTTGATATTTTACCAGGTTTTAACTTAGGCTTGGGCCTTCTAAAGGCCCACTGACACATTTAAACTCAATTCCAATATCCAGAACACCAAAATTTTTAAAAATTCACCAAAAACTCATAAATCCCAAAAAATCCCGAAAGTTAGGACGTTACAACAGCCCAACACTTCTAGGCCCAAATTTAGGGTGTTACAATTCACTCCTCTTAAAAAAAATTTCGTCCTTGAAATTTCTAAATAATAAGATAGTCGTGTATCGACTACTCTACTACGCTACTGCTGCGCACTCTGTGCTAAATAATTTTAGCACGACCCAGAACATCTAATTACCGAAGTAAATAAACATTATCACTTGGGCATACAATTCGTTTCCAACCATCACACACCTAATTAGAATAAGCTTGGCAAACTTTGCGTACCGTCAGAACCCATATCAATATTCTACATTACCAGTACACATATCAAATAACTACAAAGATCTCGAAAATTTTATTATTAACTCATATGTTCTATGTAGAGATAGTATTTTAAAGTTTTTGTTTTACAAAATCATAGCCTAGCTACGGTCTCAATTTTTTTAGGGTTTTTAGTTCCCCTGCAGTCTCAGTCTCTATAGTCTTTAGTACTACCCTATCTACAGTATCATATCAAAGGCTCAGTTCTATCTACAATATTATCTCAGTACAATACAAAATATAAAGCAGAAATACTGACAGACTTGGTGCCGGGGATTCATTGTGCCACTTCTTCAGTTGTCAGATTTCAGAAAACTCAAAACTTTTCAAAATTAGACTTTCAAAACATGTATATTTTGAAGAAAACTAGTTTGAAAGAGTTTTTCTAAATTTTTCAAAAACTGATTTCCAAAAATACACTTCTTGGGCCTAGATTTTTAAAATTTTACGAAAACCTTTTTGGACCCGATCCACAGCCAAGTTGTTGCAACCGGGCTCTGATACCACTAAATGTAACACCCCAAACCCGGCCTAGACGTTACGGCCAAGTCTGGTGTGTCACATTGAAGTATTTTTCAAAAACTATATTTTTACTGAAAACCCTTCTTAATGTTTAGAAACTTTTACCGGTAAACTTGTATAAAACCTTTATTTTTTTCCAAAACGTGATTCATTGTAATAATCGAAACAACTTTCTAAAATCTTATTAAAAAATTGCGAAAGCTTGTAAACCTTTGTAGTTGCGGAAACAATTTAAGCATTGGAAAATTAGACTTTCTTTGTTATGGCTTAAAGTGAATGGATACTACGCACCAGGTAGGATTCAAGAGAATAGGAGGTGAGTCATTTAGACTGCTTAAGTACCAAGCTCTTCTTAGATCCAATCCTAGACATGTACACATCTATTGCCACACTTTAACCTTATAACTTGTCCACAAACAACAAATTAAGTTTAAGCATATTTAAGATATTTATTTATGAAAACATTTATGTTGTAGAAGCTTTGCTCTGTTTTTAAAATATTTTGAAAACAAGTAACTTTTACAAAAACGCACTGTAGAGCTAACCGATTTCAAAATGATTAGACAATGTCCTACTGAAGCTAAAAATAATTAAAGAATTAAAGAATTAAAAACCCAAAATAAAATAAATAGAGCGGCCTTATTACAACCTAGAAACCAAAATAAATAATCTAAATAAATAATAAAATAAAATAAAATAATTGAAAACCAGAAATTTAGATCTTTGTGGCCACTCTGAATCCTTCCCAGCTCCAAGTCCACCAACTAGGACTCACCTACATGGATGGAAAGAAAGGGGGTGAGTTTGGAAAACTCAGTGTATAAAGAATGCCCATCCAGAGGCCAAATCAACTCAAGCCCACTAGGCCGAAGCTCTATCTAGTCACAGTGGTAACTGGGCCGAAGCCCTATCTAGATACAGTAAACTGGGCCTTAGCCCTTTTCAGATAACAGTACGGCCCATAGGCCTATTTCAAAACAGAACAGATATTAACATGTATGCAAACCCAACCCAGCCTAAATCCAACCGCTACACTCCACCCGTACTAGCCCTACACACCATGTAGGAAATAACTTAACCCACCCAGCCTTACACTCCACAGTTGTAGCATAGCTGCTCAGATATCAGTAAGTTGAGGCGAAGCCTCTAGTACGTGGTCAAGCCACTTTCAGTACTTCCTCCATCAATATCCCAGTCCCGTGCAACAGATAATAATGGCATGGCATGCAGTAAACAGTAACAGTAAAACATGTATTTTGGTCACACTTAGCCCTAGGGGTATAATAGTCATTTTGCTCCTAGGGGTAAAATAGTAATTTTCCACCACCAAGGGTTTTTAGTAACTTTATTAATTTTTAGGGTTTTCATGCATATTACAGTCCTTACTAATCCATTTGTCATCACAGTAATCTATTTAACTTAATTTATCAGTTTTAGCCATTGGGCCCTAAAACCCCTAATGGGCTTTACAGTGTCTATTAACAAATTAAGCCCATTTAGCTCAAATTTTATGATCAATTTATCAGTTTAAACGATTTTGAACCTACAGTTTGTAAGTACACATTATTTACCTATTTTCACCCATACGGGCCCGTAAGCCCATTGGGCCCATTTTTAGCCCATCAAGGCCCAATTACCGAAGTGTACGAAATTTCACACACGACTAACTTACCACTTTGCAATTTCAGATCTAACGTTTCCTAAACGTCTTGTGAGCACTCGCACACTTACAAGCCCACCAAATGCTAGAATTTCAGCATTTCGACTTTTGCCGAATTGAACTATGAGAGGGTGTTCCATACACACCTGTTTCGCGATGACTGCTACTGAGATCCCCCACGATGTCCTACAATCGATTACCACAATTCTTAAATTGCAAATCTACAACAAACAATCCCAATATTCACTTACCCATATTCGGCCAATGCCCCTAAAGCCTTCAAAATCTTACCTTTGCTGAAAACTGATGACTAGATCTAAGTCTAGTTGTTCCAAAGATCCAAGCCTTCGATCAATCACCAAAAGAAATCATTGGTTAATGACCCTTAGAGCCCTATGCCCAAATCGATAGCCTCCCTAGATTTTAGGAACTTCAGCTTTTTCTAAATTGTAAAATAATGTAGATCTGGGATAATGAGTACTTACCATAGTTTCTCCTTATGTTCCTACTCAGATCTGATGTAGATCTATCCCCTAAACGCTAGCAGAACTCGAGTCTTAGATATCTAAAGATTTAGCTATGAGCTCCTATGGTTATGGCAGTTTCAGCTTTTGAGTGATGAAGAAGATGATGATTTGAGGCTATAACTTTCGAGTAGTGTTGCCGACAAATACTAAGGGTTTAAAGAAGATGAAAATTGGTCAAAAGGAATGAAAAGAAAAGAAGGAATTGGCTTGGAGAAATCGGCGCAAGAAGTAATTTTTGAGATTTTGGCTTTTATGGCAATAGGCTATGGTGGTTTTGTGGAGGATGAGATCGACAAAGAAGGTGAGTAAGGTGATAAAAAGGTTTCGGCTAGAAGAGAAAGCAAAAAGGAAGAAAAGAATGGAGGAGAAGAAGAGGAAAAAGGAATCGGCACAAAAGAGAAGGAATTTGCGTTTTCAGCTTTTGTGAAAACTTAGAAAAGGATGAATGAAAGTGAAAGCTTTTAGGTGGCTAACCCTAATTTGTCATGACAGAAAAAGAAAAAAAACTAACCCTAATTACTAACAAAGCAATCGGCCCAACCTTCCTAAGGCCCTAGTCGAAATTCATTTAAGTGATCACATGCCCAGCACATGCCTAAAAACTAAAAAGTAACAATACAGTTACTTTGCAACTTGAACCCTAGACCTTTAATTCCTTCCCAGGCGCCACTTTTTTAGGAACTTAGTGGTGCCACCTTGCCACTTTGCCAAAGCTCTTCTTGTATCACAATTTACAAAGTTTTTCTTAAAAGCCCACTTAACCAAGTCTCATATTCACTTAAAATCCAAACTTGATATTTTACCAGGTTTTAACTTAGGCTTGGGCCTTCTAGAGGCCCACTAACACATTTAAACTCAATTCCAATATCCAGAACGCCAAAATTTTTAAAAATTCACCAAAAACTCATAAATCTCGAAAAATCCCAAAAATCAAGACGTTACATAAGCCCAACACTTCTAGGCCCAAATTTAGGGTGTTATACAATATTCAGCCAAGGAGGAGAGAGGAGAAGAGATAGATAGAAAATGCAGGAAGTAAATAAGAGAGGTTCGACTATAGGGAAAACCAAAAGAAGAAATAGATAGAGAGAAGAGAGCAAGATCAAAACAGCAATGGTTGAGAAAAGATGAGAAGAGAGTAGAGAAAAAGAGAAATGATTGTAGTTGGGAGGAAAGGAGCAGAATTCGGCACAAACACAAAATAATGCCAACAGGAAAATACCTCTTCGGTCAGCCAAAGAGAAAAAGAAAAAGAATGCAATAGGGAATTTAGAAGCTCACGGAATCAGTGACAAAACAATTTTGGTAAAAAATGAAAGGAACTTCCTACCAAACCGAATGCTAGGTAGCTTAGAGACCCAATTCGGCACAAGGAGCTTCCCACTTTCGGCAAACCACTACCACTTACCTACTCCTTGATCCCTTTCTCAAAACACTTAACTACCTCTTATCCACATCCCCCTTTTCTCTCCATGACCAATTCAACTCTCAGTCAACAGAGTTTTAGTCAAACTCCACCTCTCACATAACAAGGAAATAAAATAAATATTCCTTGCATAATAGGGGATTCAAACTCAAGCTCTCATAGCAGCCATAACATGCCATACCCACTAGACCACCATGCTCCTTTGTGTCATAAAAAAGCAATACTTTAAATGGCTCCCCACTAAAGTCCAGTCCCTTTTACAAAGAAAAACAAAGTTTTTGCCAACAGACAAGGCTCAAATCAGAGTCCCTCAGAGACTGCCAAACACTCCTAAACCACTCAAACAGTCTGTTATTCGAATCAAAACACATCAAATCAAAAACTTAGATTTTTGGGGCGTTACAACTAAACTAAGAACTTTAAAATACTTAGAAAATTTTACCACAAAACAAGGCCACACGCCCGTGAGGCTTGGGACATGCCTGTGTGGACAGGCCGTGTGGTCACACACGTCTGTATCTCTACCAGTGTGAAAAACATTGAGCATTCTGTTTATGACATCATCAACCATTCACATTTAATATTTGCCACACATAATTATCACACGTTCACTCATCCAACCCAAACAAGCATGCCTATCCATGTAATGCTTCATCATAGACTTATAACATAACAAATATTGGCCACATTAAATGACCTTATACAACAATAAACTTCAAATAGCATAGGCCAACATTCTAGGCCAACTCATAATAATATATACACACATATCAAGTCCCTATACATGCCATAGACTTAAAGATACTTGAAAATCATTGATATAATACCAATCAATAACTTGTTAGGGTGATAGAATCTCCAATGACCTCCAACTTGAGCTAGCATCTATGACACTATAGGAAAAAGGAAAGAAAGGGGGTAAGCATTATAGCTTAGTAAGTAGGTATGAAAATAATAAGTAATTTATTAACATAATTTTATAAAACTTCACAATGTGTTCTCAAGATAATACAATCATAATTGCACAAAGTTCCACTATTCACTTATGTTCATATCAAGCTTTCTACGCGAGTCATAGTCACTAAATTATTTATATCTTGAGCTAGGAACTCCAAATTAAGATCTGCTAATTTTTCCAATAACTAGACTCATATATCTTCATACCATAAAATTTTCAAAACTTTTTATTTATCTAATAAGTACAATTTATTCATTAAATTCACCCCTATTTCGTTGTTTGACAGTTCCAACCCCTCTTCACTAAAAATTAATTATCTCCTCGTATAGGATTCAGATGATGTTAGCATTTGTTTCTCTTGGAAATAGACTCATTCATGATTTCAAACATATAAATTATAACCCATAATTATTTTTATAAAAATTTTAATGATTTTCCAAAGTAAGAATAGGGTATTCCAAAATCATTCTAACCCTGTCTCACAAAAATTAAAATATATCATAATATGAAAGAAGCTTACACCAATTCTTTTATATGAAAATAGACTCAATAAGGTTTTATTTCATATCTTATTCAACCTCTAATTCGGTTTCCATCATTTTTGGTGATTTTTCAAAGTCACACAATTGTTGTTGTCCAAAACTGTTTTGTTTCTAAATTTCACTTTTTCATGTTTTCTTTCTAGTAACTTTCATTGTAAAATTTACTCCATATCAACCTTACCAAAGTTTGATCATATATTGAGCACATTGTTCATAAGTTTACACACACATACCTACACTTATTCATCACATAGTCATATTCGTTTACACTTAGTCATTTCCTGTTGAACACATCGAAATAATAACGGATACCCGGTGGCCTACACATAGTACCTGTAACGCCCCAAACCTGACCCAGATGTTATGGCCAGATTCGGTGTGTCACATCACCGAGAATTAACCCACGTTGCCTAGTTACTAAGTTTAAGGTGAGCTTTGAAAAAAAATTAACATTTAGGTGTTAGGAGAAATTCCCGGTTTATTTGATGATCATTCTAGTCTCAACCAGTTATTAAATGATTTACTTTTTATCTTTATCCTAGTTAACCAATTGAGTTGTGTGATTGATTTTGAAAACGTTGGATTAAGTTTGAAAACTTATGTAACCATATTCAACATAATCAAGTGAAGTATGAATAAGTTATAAAAATAAAAACCCCAAAATAAAAACATAATTAAAGCGGCCTTATTACAACCCAAAAATGGAAAGTAAAACGAATAATTGAAAGTAATAAAATAATAAGTTTAAAACCAGAACACAGTTTTTGTGGCCACTCTGAATCCCACCCAGCTCCAAGTCCTCGAAACTAGGGCTAACCTACAAGGATGGAAGGAAAAGAGTGAGTTTGGAAAGCTTAGTGTGTGCAGAAAGCCCATCCAAAGCCCAAGCTAGCTCAAGCCCACTGGGCCTAAGCCCTATCCAGTCTCAGTATCAACTGGGCCGAAGCCCTATTCAGTTGCAGTTACTGGGCCGAAGCCCTATTCAGATACAGTAATCTGGGTCGAAGCCCTATTCAGAAAACAGAATGGCCCATTGCCCCAATACAGAAACAGAACAGTTAATAAGCTTGAATGCAAGCCTAATACATATAGGGAGACTACTCAACCCATCCAGCCACTACACACCATCCGTACCAGCCAACACACCATGTGGGGAATAACTCGACCCACCCAGCCAACACACTACAGTTGCAGCATTGCTACCAGTAACAGTATTCGTGGCCCAGCCACCAGAACAGTAAAACGAGGCAAAGCCCCTTTTTAGTAATACGAGGCATAGCCCCTTTTAGTAAACAGTACGAGGCAAAGCCTTTTTTAGTAATCGTGGCAATGCCACTTGCACTTCCTCCATCAATATTCCTAAAACCCATTCAACAGATAATTATGACATGGCATACAGTAAACAGAAACAATAAGGCATGTATTTCAGTCCAATTTAGCCCTAGGGGTATAACGGTCATTTCGCACCTAGGGGTAAAACGGTAATTTCTTACCCTTAAGGGGTATTTCAGTAATTATTCCATTTTATGGGTCTTATGCATATTACAATCACCAATATTCACTATTTTCGTCTCAACAATTTATTTAACAGTTTTTAGTTACCGGGCCCTAAAACCCCTAATGGGCCCTACAGTGTCTATTAGCGTCTTAAGCCCATTTAGTCCAAGTTTAATATTCAGTAACTAGTTTTAGCAGTTTCGACCCTACAGTTTATCAGAATACCTTTAATGCCTATTTTTACCCATATAGACTCGAAAGCCCATTAGGCCCACATTCAGCCCATCAAGGCCCAACTTATCGAAGTGCACGAAATTGCACACTCATTCGTCTTACCAATACCGATTACCCAATCTTAACGTTCCCAAACAACCCACGAGCGCTCGCATGCTCTCAAGCTCACGAAATACCAGAATTTTGGCATTTCAACTTTTCGACTTTTGCCAAATTAAACCATGAAAGGGTGTTCGATACACACACCTGTTTACGATTCCACTAACGAGATCCTCTATGTGATAACTCCTACAATCCACCACTTAATCGATTAAACTATGAATCCATGAACACCAATGCAATAACTCTCTTACCATATTCGGCCAATGCCTAAATGGCCATGAGATCTTACCTTTGTCGACTTAGATGTAATAGATCTAGATTTGGTTGTACTAATGCTCTTAATCCAACGCTCCTTGTTGATCACATCCTACGCAACTAACATACATACGAATCAATCCAAAATTATGATCAATCTAGGCAAGTCGACTGCCTCCCTATGCCTTCAGGAATTTCGGCTTTTAAATCCCGAAATAGTGAATAAAAACGAGGGTTTCAAGTACTTACCCAGGATACACTCACCTAGGTACGCCTCCAACCATCTTCCTATCTCAAATCTACTATCGACCTACTCCTAACCGCAAGTCGAGAATAAATCACCAAGTTTCAGCTTTTGAAGGATTTAAGAGAAAGAATGGTTGATTTCGGTTTGAGTGTAAGGAAATAGTAGAAGAAAATGAAGAAAAGGGCTACGAAATATTGAGAGATAATGGGCAGAGATGAAGAGTTCACGATTCGGCTCTTGATAGAATTGAATTGATGGATATGGAAAGTTCGGCCAAAATGTGCATTTAGCTACTAGGTAAATCAGTTTTGGCTTTAGTTGGTAATCGGCTATTAGTCTTGGAGAAGAAAAGAGAAAAGAGAAGTAGATTCGGCTAGAGAAGAAGGTTGATTAGGTGGTTTCGGTTTAGAGATGAAAGAAGTAAAAGAAGAGAGTGAAAGCTAAGAAGAGATTCGGCTAGATGGTGAAATCGGCAAGAGGGGCTTTTTGGGGTAGGTTTTGGCTTTTAGGGACAGAAAAGAGGAGAAAAGAATAAGGCAAGGGAACCCTAGCCTACTATACCTAATTTGATAGAAAGTAAAAGAAAGAAGGCTCACTTACCTAGAGAAATCGGCACAATAACTCAAAATGCCGAAAAGTACTAAACCTATACTTATTTGCCGAATTTCCACTACCCAGAGTCCCTTGGCCGGCCATTGCTTCTCAAATTCAAACATTCTTAAAATCTCTCCTTGATTTACTCTTTCATGAGCAATTCAATCTCTTCTTAGCAGAGTTTCACCTGAGTGCCACCACTTGACCAACACATACACACAAAAATAAAAGTACCTTAAGCTTACCTTGTGACTTGGACCCTGGACCTTGAATACCATCCACACGCCACTTTTTAAGGAGCTTAGTGGTGCCACCTTGCCACTTTACCAAGAGCTTCTTTGTGACAAAGTTTACTTAGTTTTTCTTAAGAGCCCACTTAACCAAGTTCCCCCTTTACTTAACATCCAAACTTGATAATTTTATCAGGTTTTAACCTAAGTTTGGGCCTTCTAAAGGCCCACTAACATACTTAAACACATATTTAACAATCACAACACTAAAAATTCACGTTTTCACCAAAATCACAATAAAGCTGAAAAAATCCCAAAAATCAGGGCGTTACAGTACCACCCTTTTAGCCAAAGCTACCTTCTTCACAAAGTGGCCTTCATATAGTACCACAGTTGTGACCAAAGCTATATTTCTTCACAAAGTGGCCTTCACATAGTACCACACTTGTGATCAAGCTATCTCTTCTCAAAGTGGCCTTCACATAGTACCACACTTAAGTCACTAATGACATGTCACTTGTATCCTATTCTATTCCTAATGTTCAACCGAGAAATTTCTCACTTTTCGATACCTGTCAATTTCATTCAATATTCAACCACATTTCATAAAACATAATAAAATATGATAATGTAAGTAAAAACGATGCATTATTTACATACAAACTTACCTCAGTACAAAAATGACAATTTTTGCATTTTAGTCCAAAACCTGTTCCTTTCCCCGATCAAGGTCAATTCCTTGTCTTTCTTGATCTATAATACCACATTTAACTTATTTATTCAACATGCTACTCAAATTAACCCAAATTCATATTTTGGCAAAAATGTAAACTTTATCGTATTTACACTTTTTCACCTAGGCTCGTAAAATGATTTTTATTCAATTTCCTTGTATTTTAGGCCTAGCGAACCATTTTCATAACTATAGCAGCCCACATTTTGCATTTATTCACACACTTACACACATTTTACAACTTTTACAAATTAGTTCTTTTTTTTTTTTACATTTTCACCTAAAATCACTTAGTAAAAGTCATTTCTCTAACCATAAACATGCATTTTCTACCATTAAACACAAAAATACACACATCTTTATCATGGGTCAAAACCCTAGAATTTAACCATATCTCAATTTAGTGGTAGAAATAAATAGATCTTGTTACGAGGATTTCAAAAAACGTAAAAATAATTAAAAACGGGGCTAAAACAGACTTACAATCGAGCTTTGAAGCTTAGAAAACCCTAGCCATGGTTTCCCCTTGTGAAATTCAGCCATGGGGTTGAAGATGGACAAAAATTGGCTTTTAATTTTGTTTTTAATTCATTTTAATCACCAAATGACCAAAATGCCCCTAACTTAAAAATATTCTATTTCACCTATTTCATGTCCATTTTTGTCCAACAAATTAACCAATGGTCTAATTACCATTTAATGACCTCCAATTTAAAATTTCATAGCAATTTGACACCTCTAGCTTCTAGAACTCAAGTTTTGTACTTTTTAAAATTTAGTCCTTTTGACTAAATTGAGTGCCCAAACGTCCAAATTTTCAAACGAGATTTTCGTTAAATCATTCCGTGAAATTTTATACCATAAAAATATAATAAAAATAAATTTGCCTCATCAAATTTTTGGTCCCGAAACCATTGTTCTGACTAGGCCCAAAATTAGGCTGTTACAAATGGATTGGATCATATGCATTTGGTATGAATTTGGTACATGGAATAGATATGTTTGAATTGGAAATATATATGGAAATGAATGATGATGTTGTAGCATGGATGATGTTTGATTTGGTATTAATTTGGCTACATTTTGGTTGTAAAATATGTGTCATTTGGTGCTTGTAGAGATGATCCATAATGGGTGGCATTATGGCATTGCAAATGGCCTATTTTTTCCCACACGGGTAGGGATATGTGCTTGTGGCAGGCTGTGTGGCAAGTTAGTATACCTTACAAATTTTGACACGGACGGGCATACAGCCTGATGCATGGGCGTGTGGGCCATTTCGAAAAGGCACATAGGCTGACACACGAGCGTGTAGTTGGCCGTGTGACCCAAGTCAGTATACCATTCAGATTTCACACGGCCTGGCACATGGGTATATCCTTGGCCGTGTGACCAAGTCTGCATGTATGCTCTGTTTCGCCACCGCCTAGACACACAGGCGTGTCTAATACCGTATGAGGCACACGGCTTGTTCATACGGATGTGTGACCTCTGTAATTTTAGAAATTTTGTAGTTTTTCAAAAAAATTTATACGAGATTGGTTTAGTCTTGAACCTTCTTCAAAGCTTGTTTAAGGTCTCACAGACCTTCTAAAGGGACTATAGTGTATGAATTGATATGAATTGATGTTATATAATTTATGTTTATGAAATGATCGTAAAATGTTCCAGCATGTCCGGTAATGCCTCTTAACCCTGGTCTAACGACAGATATAGATTAGGGGTGTTACATTGCCATTGATGAATGTGTGAGTATTTTGATGTTTGATGATAAAAAATGCATTCTTGTTGTTAGTTAAACAACATTTGTTAAGTGATTTTGGTTGAAAATGTCAATTAGGGATTAAATTGATAAATGTCAAAGTTATGAGGTAAATGTGTGAAATAATGAAAAAATATGAGCTATTATGGGCTTAGGTGAAATTCGATTAGCATGGATATATGTTAAATTGCATGAATTTGTATTTTTATGAGATAAGGACTAAATTGTAAAGAAGTTAAAAGTTTAGGGGTAAAATAGTAATTTTACCAAAATATGAAATTGGATTGAATTGAATAGAATGCGAAATAAAATAGTTAAATTTGATTATATAGATCAAGAAAAGCAAGGTACGGATTTAGATCAGAGAAAAGATAAAGTTGTGTACTGAATGATCGTTTTCATCCATACTATATCGAGGTAAGTTTGTTTGTTTAATAAGTATTAAATTATATGTGTTTTAAATGCTTAATTGATAAATTTGTGATAATACGACATTGCGGAGGTCTCGTCAAGTTATCGGCAATATATGGATCCCCGTTGAACCTTACAAATATATAGGATACAAATGACAAGTCATTAGGGGTTACAATGTTATGGGTGTAAGTCCGTACGTTATACCAGTGGCTGAGTTTTTCAACATGTGTTGTGGTTACTCGATAGCTTGTATGAGCAGTACCGTGTAGTTACAACTTGACTGACAGCTTGTGTGAGCAGACCTAGGGATGGCTCGAGAGTGAGCATTTATATGAGATATGTGATAGAGATGGTTTTGACCATGTATTGGCACTTAGTGTGCGAGATACCTGAGTATCCAATAGTATTCCAAATGGTTCAATGGGCACAGATGATGGTATGAGGATATACGAGATGATACGAACCAATTTAGGTTTTTGTGAGAAGTATGATAAGTAATTCATAGTTGATGTATTCATACATGACTATCATGGATATAATTATGTGCTAATCTTTGGATTGATTGAAACTTACCTATGTTTAATTATGCTTCTTTAAATTTTGGATGGATGGTAAGTTGTACTTATTAGCTATATGAGCTTACTAAGCTACATAGCTTACTCTTTTTACTTTTTCGTGTTTTATAGTGATTTCGAAGCTCGCTCAGATTGGAAGCTGTTGAAGATCTCATCACACTATCTAGTAGTTGTTTTAGTACTTTTGGACTTAATGTATTTTGGTTATATGGCATGTATAGGTCATTTTGGCTAATGAAAGCCTATATATGTTATGGTTATGTATCGGCCAATTAATGTGGTTTGAATTGGCATATGTGTTGGTATGTATATATGAGTAGTTGGCCTTATTTTTGTATAATGTGTGAATGCTATAGAATTTGCCTCAATTGTGAATTGGTAGTTGGTACCTAATAGGTGAATTTGATAAGTAATAAGCATCCTAAGTTAGGCAAGATAGTACATATATGAGAATGACAATTTAGGTAATCTTTGAATCATGTTTGGTATGTGTTAAAATGGGCAAATGTATATGCTTATGGATATCATGTTGTATGGATGGATATTGCATGTGTTAGGCTTGATTTTGGGTTGGTTTGAATGTTTACTTTTTTTGTGGTTATATGCTATTGAAATGTGTAGGGCGGTACCAAAGTTGGGTGAGAAATGTGCCTTAGAAAATAGCCTATTTTGGACCACACGAATAGAGACACGGTTGTGTGTCTCAGCCATGTGTGACACACGATCAGATGACACGGCCATGTGTCCTTTGAGATTTCTAATGAAAGCAAGTCAGTGAGTTACACGGGCTAGTCACACGGGCGCGTGGTTGGCCGTGTGACCCAAGTTCGTGAGTTACATAGGGTTGGACACAGGGTGGGACACGGCCATGTGATCCCATTTTGAATGTCCACACGGCCAGTGACTCGGGCATGTCTCTTGGCTGTGTGAGACACACGGCCTGGCCACACGGGCGTGTGTCCCCTGTACTTTGAAAATTTTCATTATTTTCTCAAAATTTTCATAAGTTAACATTTAAGTCCCGAATTATTTTAAAGGCTTGTTTTAGGCTTCGAGGGTTGGTGTTAGGGACAATATGATTGCAATTGAATGATTTGTTATTGGATAAGTGATATTCGCGATATGAAGTAATAAAATTTATAATAATGATCACAACAGAAACTAACTATTATCACGATTTTAAGGCAAGCACACCTATCGAACAGTACTATAGCTTAGTGGCAAGACCAAGGTATCGTACCCAAGGGAACCAAAAGTACTAGTACTAACTTTCTTTCTATTATTTAACCTAGAAATAAAAGGGGGATTTTTATGAAACTAAATTAATTCTAAAACTAAACTAATAATGCACAAAAAGTGAATTGGGGAAAAACTCTTAGGAAAAACTGATTGATTTGGACAATACTCAAGGGAGAATCCACCTAGACTTCACTTGTTATCAACTCTTGAGCTAGACGATTTATTCACTTGACTTGATCTGTAGAAATCCCTAACTTATGTTAATATCTCTCTCGAGACTAAAAACAACTAACCCTAGGTTGATTAACTGAAATCTCTTTCTAATTAAAATCCCTAGTGTTGCATTAACTAGATCTATGGATTCCCTTATTAGGTTTGACCCTAATCCGGTAGATTTTCGTCGTCCTATCTCTAGGATTGCGATTAACTCTACTTAATTGTGTTGGATCTACTCCTATGCAGGGACTTTTGCTCCTCTACATAAGCACATTCGACTAAAATCAATATCTTGAAAATATCAAATTAAGATTTAAAAACACAATTAAGAACAAATCAAATATTTATCGTATAATTCAAGAGAAAATAATAACAAGATCTGTCTTAGGTTTCATCCCCCTCAAGTAATTGGGGGATTTAGTTCATAATTATAAAAGAAAACATCTCAGAAGAAATAAAATAACAAAACATAAAGAACTCAAAAACCCCTGTAGGAATTTGAAGGGAGATCTTCAGTCTTGAGGGAGAATTCAGCTTCTGAGATGGATCAATCGGCTTCCCCTAGAATAATTCCTTGCTTCTATTCTCCTTTTCGAGGGAGAAAAGTACTCTTTTGAGGAGAGAAAAAAGTCTCCCTTAGTAGTTGCCTCCTAGGGTCTTTATATAGAGCTTTGGAGTGTCTTTCTTAGCCCCTAAGTAGCCTTTTTCGAGTGAAATTGAACTTCCTCACGACAGAGACACGCTCGTGTGCCACGCCCGTGTAGATCGAGGCCCACGCTATGGTCGGGCTTGTTAATGGTGGCACGGTCGTGTCGTCTGGCTGTGCTCATCGGGGTTGGCCCGTGTTTGAGCTCAAGGTGGCACGCCCGTGTGGCACGACCGTGTGGTGAATCTCCGGGCCGTGTTGTTTATTGAATTGGGCCTAATTTGCCTGTTTTTGGCTCGTTCCTTGCTCTTTTCTCTTCCTTAAACTCATCTGGGTATAAAACATGAAATAGAAGGATTAAGAGCACCAATTTCAACAAATTCAATGATAATTCATTCATAAACGACAAATTATACATATTTTTACCTCATGTTAGCCTAATTTTTGGATGAATTATCATTAAATTTGTGAGAATTGGTGTTCTTAATCCTTCTATTTCATGTTTTATACTCAGGAGAGCATAGAGAAGAGAAAAGAATGAAAAACGAGTCGAAAACGAAGAAAATAGGCCAAAGTGTAAAAATGACACGGCTCAAGGATTCACCACACGGCCGTGGCACATGGCCGTGCTACATAAGGTCCAACACGGCCCAGCCCCGACAAGCACGGCCAGGTCACATGGCCGTGCCACCCTCGACAGGCCCACACATGGCCTCTTATCGATCCACACAGGCATGGTACACGGGCATGTCCCTGTCATGAGGAAGTGTAATTTCACTCGTATTTGGATACTTAGAGGCTAAGAAAGGCATCCCGAAGCTCTATATAAAGACTCTAGGAGGCAACTCTAAGGGTGTACTCTTTCTCCCACAAAGGAGCGCCTTATTTCTACCAACATAGAGAGTGAAAGCAGGGATTACTGCAAGGGAAGCTGATTGATTCATTCCAGAAGCCGAATTCTACATCAAGACAGAGGATCTCCCTAAATTCCTTTAGGGGTTTTAGGGTTCTTTATGTTTTGCTATCTTATTTCTTTTGAGATGTTTTCTTTATTAATTATGAACTGAATCCCCCAAATACTTGAGGGGGATGAAACCTAAGACAGATGTTGTTATTATTTTATCTTGAGTTATATGATAAATACTTGAATTGTTCTTAATTATGTGTTCTTAATTATTGTTTTCAGAGTCCTAGGTATTAATTCAAGAAATTGATATGCTTATGCAGAGGAGCAAAAGTCCTTGTTTAAGAGTAGATCTAGCATAATTAAGCGGAGTTGCATGCAACCCTAGACATAGGGCGACATAAATCTACTGGATTAGGGTCAAACCTAATAGGGGGATCCATAGATCGAGTTATTGCAATACTAGGGGTTTTAACTAGAAAAAGATTTCAGTTAATCAACCTAGGATTAGTTGTTCTTATCCTCGACGGAGGTATTAACATAAGTTAGGGATCTCTACGAATCAAGTCAAGTAAATAAATCATCTAGCTCAAGAATTGATAACAAGTGAAGTCTAGGTGGATTCTCCCTTGATTATTGTCCAATCAATCAGTCTTTCCCAAAGAGCTTTTCCTCATTTTACTTTTTGTGCATTCTTAGTTTAATTTTAGAATTAGTTTAAGTCTTCATAAAAACCTCTTTTATTTTTAGGCTAGATAATAGAAAGGAAGTTAGTACTAGTACTTTTGGTTCCCTTGGGTACGATAACTCGATCTTGCCACTAAGCTATACTACTGTTTGATAGGTGCGCTTGCCTCAAAGTCATGATAATAGTTAGTTTTTGGTACGATCATTATTATAAATTTTATTACTTCATATCACGCATATCATTCATCCAGAAATTAGGCTAAGCATGAGGTAAAAACATGTATAATTTATCGTTTATCAAATACCCTCACACTTAAGCCTTTGCTTGTCCTCAAGCAAAATCTCAACTCACAATTAAGAATCATTCTTCTCAACTTACAATCCTTATCAATAATGTTTCAAATTAATCCACAAGTAATCATACAATGAAAATTCAATCAGAAGAACATTAAAGATTCAATAACTCTAAGTTGAGAATTTTATCACAGAAACATAGGTTTTCTCCCTTCTCCTAAGTAATTACCTCTCAATCAAAATTAACAAGATTTGACATCCTCACTAAAGATTCACTCTATCCACTCAAAGTGTTTAGGTTCAAGAATTAAGCACTCTTTAGTCAACCTGAAAAGTTATTACCATAGGCTTGCAAGAAAATCAAATCTCCACCACTATAGGTTGATATGACACATCGATCAAAAGGTCTTTCAATGGTTGCAATGGGGCTTTAGTTAGGGGTGTTGTCACAAGCTAAAAAAGAGAGTTAGAATCGAGATTGAATTGGAAAATCATCTAGCTAGAAAAATCTCTATCACTGGAACATATTCCTAGAGCTAAGCCTTATGATGACATTGTTCTGGGTTTGGAAGCTTGTAGAAATATGCAAAAACTATTGAACTATTACAAATTACAACTGAATTAACTGTATATGCACTTTTTTTTAAGAACAAATCAAATCAATTACAATAATTTGAATAATTACAACTTTACAACCTGGAAAAGAGAATAAAGTTAGAAAATAATTCATCTCAAATCTCGACAAAAATAGGGATCAAAATAATTGAATGGAATTCAACAAAAACGGGTTATGGATTAATATTAGAGGTAAGTTAAAAAATGGGTTGTTAGGCTCAATGGGGTTCACTAGGGGTTAATTTATGAAGGTAGGCTTTTTATGGAGTAAGTGGGTTAAACCTAGGTGCCTTTATCATTTTGGTATATCAAATCAATGATGTGGTCTTGACATGTATAATCAAAGCAAGTTCTAGAATAACAAATCAGTATTGACTCACTCAAAGCAACAATAAAAGTGAGCACGAAAGAATGTATGCTCAAAAGGCTCATAAATCTCACCAAAATTATTGCTTTTTGATGTCAATCCTGCGAAATTCAAATCTCAAGATAACACTTAAAATTAGGGAAAACAACCTAGAAAAAAAATTAAATTCTAAAAAATTTCAACTTACCATGCTTGATTCCCTAATGTTTTAAAGTTTGAATAATCAAAGCATAAGCACATATGTCTTAATTCTCAACACATCAATAAACATCATAAATCAATCAGAATTAATTCCTAACAGGAGATTGAAGATAATACAGAGAGTGAAAGTGAGAATTCAAAATTTTGAGAACAATGCAAAATGTTAGTTTTAGAAATTTTTAGGGGTTTCAAAGAGAATGCAATGACTGAAAGTAAGTTTCCCCCCCACACTTAAGATGTGAAAGCCTTAAATTGACCCTAGTCAGAATTGTGGTTTTAGGACCATAAAACCGGGTCATTAGAATAGTTTAATATTTATTTTTAAGCCTATTATATGTGTCAATTCATGTGTGACATCTTTGGTGATTTAATTTAGTCTTATCATAGTGAATTGCACTTAAAAGGGCTTAGTTGTGAACTTTGAAAGTGATGACTAATTAATGCATGCATGTGAAATAATAGAGTTGCATGTCAATTTGACCACTTTTATGATAGTGGACGGTAATGATGAGTTCTTTTGGCATTTTGTGTGTTGTAATTTAGTTAAATAATAATAATATGAATTAGTAAATTGTTATTATAAAATTGGGAAATAAAATTATAATATGGGTGAAAATAACAAGGTGATCTCCTTGTTCTTCATTTGGCCAAAAATAAGAAAGAAGAAAGGAAGATAAGGGCTCAACCATTCGGCTAGGAGAGGACATCGATTAAGGTAGGTTTTCTTGATGAAATTCTTTAATTTCTTTGAATTTGAGCTAGTCTTGGGGTTCTCTCCTTTGTCCATTATGGAATTCCTTGAGCTTTGAAAGATTGAAGCATTCAGCCATGAAAAATTTTGGCTAAGGATTGTTGAGTTGAAGCTATGAACTTATTAGAGCTTGTTAATGAACCTTATGCTCTTATATGCATGAAATTTTAAGTTGAACTTAGAAATTTTGTTTTGATTGATGATACTGAACCTTAAGAGCATTCGGTTCTTTGAGTTATATGATTTTTTTTTGTTTAGCAATTTGGTTTTTAGCATGATATTTGGTTTATTGATATTGATTTAGGGTGAATAAATGTTAATTGGATGTGGTGAGCTTCTTATTTTGTTTGACCGAAACCCACTTGTAATTTGAAATTAGTGAAGCATGTTAGTTTCGGTTATTTAGTAATATGATAGCATTGAGAGGATGATGAATTGAGCCGTTAAAAAGGGGATGTTGTTAGGTTAAAGAGCATTGAAAAATATAATTCTTGGTATTAGGTCTATAATGCCAAACTTAAGCTAATTATGTACGTGATATTATTTCAGTATTGGATTATTATATATAGTTAAATGGTTGACAACTTACATGTTGATTTAGCTTATTGTTGCATTCGGCTAAATAGGGTGAAGTGCGATTTTTGTGCATGAAGTTTTGAAAATGAAACACTTTAGGTGAATTGTGGTTCAATGTTGAGTTAAATTTGATAATGACTGAGTAATATGAATTTTGAGAGTTAAAGCATTCAGTCATAGGGGATAATTGTTGAAGTTATGAATAAATAAAAATGTGCATCAATGCATTATATGCATATACATGTCATTCGGCCTTGGGAAGCTTTACTTATAAATTTATAAGTTGAAGTTATGACATGTATGTGTTTCTAAGGTATTTATGAGTATATGTATATATATGCACTTAAAATGTGATTGATAGCCGAATGTTGGGTACTTGGTGAAGTGAATGTCTTAGTATAGAATAATTATACATGTGTTTCAAGGTATTCAGCCAACATGAGATATGGATAAAATTGTGTCGTAGACAGTATAAGAGATTGTTTAAAGGTTATTGTGATATATATGTATTTGGCCAAATGTGTGTATGTGCCAAAGGAAGTATATGTGTTTCTTATTTTTGTTAAATGAAAGTGTAATAACCAAATGAGATGTATGAATAAGGTTTAACAATAGTTAAATTGTTCAATTTAGCTCACGAGCTCAAGAAACCAAATCCGGATAGGGGAAAGCTAAACTAATCGATTAGACGATCTGTAGTCGTTCAACGACCGTCGAGGTAAGTTCTTGAGGGTTTAAATTAAAATGCTTATGTTAAATGATGGAAGAAATGAAATGAACCTTTATAATATGAGCATAGAATAATAATTTTTGAATGTAAATTGATTAAGTAGCGTATGTGATTGATAAAGTTACGATATGTTACATACATATTTAAGTGAAAATATGTGTATTATTGAATGATACGTGCATATAGAGTAAAAACTATATAGTTGACACGAGTAAAGTATCAAACGGTGAGTGTGATGTGGAAATGCCATAATGGTTGTGTTTTATTTGTCAAATGGTCAAGATGGAAAGAAATATATAAGATATGTATATGTAGGGTGGCAGAAATGGCTAATGTTGAATGTGGGTATGATATTTATATAAATGTGTGTAATTAGTGAGGTCAAATGACTAATGAGAATGTTGAATGGCCTAATGGTTATTATAAAATGAAAACAAATTATGTGTTATATGAGTAAGTGAGAATAAAAGTATCATCCTAATTAAAACGTTTTTTTTTATGTGAATATTAAAAGTATATGAAATAATACGTGGATAACTTTGTGGATTGACTATCGTACGATATTATTCAGGTCTATAATCGAGTAAATCTCGTGCTGGTATTATATCCGGGTTTAAAGTCCCGCAAGCTTAATGCTGGTGAATTAAGTAAGATTATCATTTTGAATGTTCGCAGTAAACTACCATCAAGTAAGTACTATACATTTAAGATGTTCAGGTACGTATTACCTCCTCATTTGTAAGTTTATCTCAAAGTGAATCATTAGCATTAAAGAAAAATGTATATGTGATTGATGATTATATTGCAAAAATGAAGATGACCAAATCGGTCTTGGTATGTTTGTATAATGTAGTATATGCTAAGTTTTCATGTATGTACTCGTGTACATTCGGCCAACGATTCTGTGAATTATTAGTATTAAAGAACGATACACATGTGGGAATGATTATTATATCTTCGAATAAAGGAATAATCTATTTGGTCAATGGTTGTTAGTATGAGAAAGTATTTGATTTAAATTTATCGTATGAGCTTTAAGTAAAGAAAAGTATGTGCTGAGATATCTATATGTAATTGTGTAAAGCCTTATGAATTGAGAATGAATTGTATTCGGCTAGATGTGCAAATACAAGGTAAGGATTGTATTCTGTCAACCTACGTATATGTGATAAGGATTATGTTTGGTTCTTTGCGTACCTATACTGTAATTCAATACATGCCATGTTGAAATACTTGAAAGTTTTGATGTGATTATGAACTAAGGAATTAAGTTTTTGTATACATATATATATATATATATTCATGTATGTGCATGAAACGAGTACATTTAAGCAAGTGATTATGATTATTGAAAGAGTTATATGTTATGCTAAATGAGTAGTGACTTTATGAACCTATTCATGATAGATTATGATATTACTATGTGCTTCCAAATATGGAAACTAAATGTGGTTAAAGTATTATGTTTTAGTTTGATTGATTGAATTAGAAGTAGCAATGAAGCTTTTAGATGCGGAAGAATATATGATCTCAATTTGGATGAAATAGTTAAATTATATGCGTGTGCATGAGGTTTGAACTATTTGACCGGACAATGAAATCTCTTGGTATTGTTAAATGCGATTTGTACAAGGTTTAAAATGATGAGTCCTTGTAATGATCAACAATTAAAGATGTTCAGTACATTAAGTTAGCCAGGTATGTATCATGGACTCATATACGATTTTAGTTTGATTGAATTAAAAGCATATAAAGTAATGCATATGCGAATATTCGACCATCTTGGTTATTATTGTGAAAGTATATATATGTGCTAGCTAGGTGGTGTGTTTATTGAAATTATAGTTCGATATGAAGCTTAGATTAACTGTATCGAATAGAAGAAATGAATGATCAATGATATTGAATGAAAACATTTTGTGACATTAAACTCAAGGCCAAAGAAATGTAAATTAAACTATGTGAAATTCTGGTTAGGTATATTCGGTCAAATGGGATCTTACTTAGATTTAATTACATGAGATAATCGTATTTGATTCAGTAAAGTTATTGTTTTGCTTAAGACTTACTAAGCTTATGAAAGCTTACTCTGTTTGTTTCGTGTCTGTGTTTTATAGATTGTGGACTCTGACTACCAGCTCAGGGATCGTCAGCGCTTTGTCACACTATCTGCTATTACGGTAACCATGTGATTAGACTTAGCTTATGGCATGTATAGGATAGATGCTAAGCAAAAATGATATTATGACTTTTATCTATAAGTCACGCGAATGTGGTATCTTATGGAACTTACTTGTGTAAGTCTTAAATTCAAACTTTGATTGTGTATAGTAATTAGTAAATTAATGATCTTTATTCAAGAAAATGTCAAAAATTTTTCTGTCCTGATCCGATTCCTAGTTTCTGGTAACGCCTCTTCCTATTCCGGCGATGGTTACGGGATAAGGGTGTTACATAAAATGTACATTGCCCTCAATGTACAAAGATACATTAGTAGCAATGAAGCATAAGATCATAAGATAGGGAAAGGCATGAAACTTTCTGGATTGGATGAATTCGTGAGGTGGTGGTGCCTATAGAGTGTCTGGGACAAAGAAAGGTGCAGAGGTGGATACTCTGGTGGTGGTAGTGTATGTTTGTCCACAGCTTTCATGTTGGGAGTGTAGGCTTTGGCGGTGTCAACTGGGTGAGGTTGTAGCAAGGTTCCCATTAGTTTTTGGATTTGAGCTGTAAAGCTCCTTTGAAACTGCGAAAGCATTTATTAGTTTTAGGGAATTTGGATTAATAGAATATGTTTGTTAGGGGATAGCCGATATGAAATAATTAAAATAAAGGAATAAAATAAATTAAGTTCTAAAAATACTAAAATTCAAATAATGAAAAAGATAAGATGAAATAAAATGAAAAGAAAAATGAAAAGGAAAATAAAAGAGAAGAAAAGAGGATTAGGAAGTTCTAATCCTTAGATGGGCCGCGAGGTGGGGGTGGTGATGAGATGTGAAGGTGCTGGCATATCTGCTGGAGAGTAGCATCGATATGATCTAAGAGTTGGAAGCACTACTGCTCGAATCGTGTGAGGAGTTCAGATATGTCCGCGTGTGAAGCTGCCGCATAAACTGGGCAGTGAAGGGGTGGTGGCTCAGCTGGGGCCTCCTCTGGCGGTGGTGGGACATCATCAGTAATGTCCTCGGGATCCTCCTGCTCGGCATCTCAAAGTAGACGGTATTGTGGAGGATTGGACCCATGTCGGCGTTGGATCATCCTCATGTGTAACATAGTTTGGATGCCCTGTGGAGACATCTGGCCGATCAAGGTGTAGGAGGATGTCTGGGCCTCAGTGTTAAATAAGCCGAAATAGCAGGCCAACTGAGTGATGTAGGACCCATAGATATCATGCCCTTGCGATGCCTTTCGGTCTGGTGCTGAATGGCATGAGCGATGAAGTAGGCAAGGTCGATGGTATGTGTGTTCACCATGCTCCATAAAAAATAGGCATCGTGGGTGTTGACGACACCTGTGCTCTCGTGTCTACCCATCAGTGTGTGTGCAAGAAGGGCGCGCATGTACCTCAGAGATGGGGCGAGGTTGGCCGCTTTGGAGCCACTAGGGATGTATGTGGGCTGCTCAAGGACGATGGCGCGCTAGCAGTTGACTGGAGAGACGTCGATGTGGCAGTGGAGTGTAGAAAGATCTTCTTCTTCCATGAACTTCTCGATGTAGAGGTCGAGAGCTGTACTGAACTCCGGTACACTAAGCTGACGTACAAGGCCCCCTAAACGGAACTGGATCGTCCCTGGATCATCGTGACAGCTCATCACCATCTGTAGATGGAACATGGAGTAGAACTCGAGAGTGAGTTCAAAATATGTGGGCTCCACGATCTAGAAAAACTGCTCCCATGGGTCTGTCATCAACAATGCCCGGACCTCATCTGCTAGGTGGACCTGCTCTAAGGCAATCCAGTCGATGCATCTCCTGGCTCCCAGAGGTTGTGCTCGTAGAATCTAAAATAACTCCTCTTGGGAGTTCTATGAAAACTAAATGAATGGGTGTCAGACTTTAGCAGTTGGTCTCGATGAGGAGCCACCGGGTCCCTTTCGCTTCTTTGAAGTAGGGACGACAACTTTCTTACCGCGTGATGATGACATAGTTCCTAAAAAACAAAACTATATGTATTAGTCCTAATAAAGATTGAAACTAAATAAGTTTTTAAGATTAAATGACAAATTAAGAAAAACATGAACATATTGTATGGAGGTTTTACTAACCTAACTAATATAATCTACTCATTCTAATCATGGCCTAGGTATCATTTTATACTAAGTGTTAACTACTCTAGATAAGTAAAAGTGGCAATCTAAGGAGAGTCTGAATGGCATCATGAAATTCTCTATAGTATTTCTAAATTGTTAATGCTAAAATCAATGAATTTCATGGCCCAAAACTAATGCAAAAACTAAATAAAACATTTTTTAACATAAAAATAGATTAAAATATTAGAAATTAAAGAGGAAATTAAGAAAAAGGAACCGAATAGGTGACTAATGGGGTGGAGCACGGTCGTGGTACAGGCAACACGGTCGTGGAGGAGCTTTTGAGGCCGGCGGCGGTGCTAAGGGGGCTTGATGTGGGTTTTGGGTGAGGGGATTGTAGGGTTTCAATTGGAGAAGAAGGTGAATAGTGACCTATTTATATAGGGTTTTGGGTCACACGAGCACGTCTCACGCCCGTGTGACTCGGGTTCTGCCCGTGTGATTAGAATATTGGACATTTTGGCGCGCCTGGTTCGAGACACACACCCGTGTTGTGAGGGTGTGTTGATGCACATGGCCGTGTCCTTCGATGTTCGCTTCTCCCACGGATGTGTAGGGGGTCACACGCCCGAGTCTGAAGTCGCACACCCGTGTTGGATTTGGCAATGTTGGCCGCGGCGACATCGCACGGCCGTGGTGCTTTGTCGAAGCCCGTGCTTGGATTGATAGGATCGGCCATGGCCACATAGCACGGCCATGGCTGTAACACCCCTAACCCGTACCCGTCGCCAGAGGGTTAAGAGGCAATACAAACAATGTACAAAAACATGAAAGTCCGTTTGCATAAATTTCAACCAATCTTACTAAATACATTCGAATACACCACTTATCAATTCAACTTATAGAATGCCTTGACTAATGCTTACCATTCTCACAGCAAGGTTTTATAGACAAGTTAATCACATACTTTAAACATTTATACAAGTAATACCAAATGTCATCCCCACTCCATGCTATATGCATAATATAAGTATATATATATACCTATGAACATAAGTAGATAAGCAAGCCATTTCGCAAGGCTTTTCATATTTACAATTCAAAATGAAATTCTATTCCAAAATAAATGTTTTAGCCAATACATGCCATTGTTTAAAAAAGTAAACTTCAAAGGTACCAAAATATGACGACGATAGAGTGAGTGACTTAGACTTGAATCCCTCGAACTGTAGCTTCAAAAGAAATCTATAAAACAGAATAGACATAACAAATAGAGTAAGCTAATGTAAGCTTAGTAAGTTTCAAGCTATCAAACTAACAAATCTTATCATAAATCAAACATTTACTTCACAACTTAATTCTTATTTATAAAAGAAATTCCTTGAACCGAATACATACATAAATATCTATATAAAAGGGAAAATTTTACATATATTTTCACTTGCAATGAAATTCATTCATGAGAATGAAATCTCATACTTTCCAGAAATAGAACACATTAGTTAAATGGATCACAAAATTTATGCATAACATTTATATACGGCTGTCACACTAACCACATATACATTATTCCTCGCATAGATCAATCTTTCAAACAAATTTCAAATTGGAGTACATAGTACGTACCTGGTATAACTAAAGTATTACTTGTTTCCAATCACAGTTTACCATAGTAACCGAATCTATTATTTTTCGCATCACCGGCCTTAAGCCTGCTAGGTTTAAAACCTGAATTCAATCACCGGCCCAAGGCCTGCTGAGCACAAAGCTCAAATATGTCACCGGCTTATAGCCTGCTAGGCACGAAGGCTCGAATAAAGAACACCGGCGCGAAGCCTGCTAGGCACGAAGGCCTGAATGTAACACCGGCATGTAGCCTGCTAGGCACGAAGCCTGAATATACGATATTCCAACTCATTTTGATTTCATACACATCCAAGCACATAATGTTAATTTCCACACAGCGTAATCCATTTATAACTCATTTAACACACTCGGCTATAGGCGTATACATAAAATTTGACCACTCCTTACATTTTTGCCGCAAAATATAATTTACGTCGTGCATTTCGTCCTATGCAATCAATCTGCAGTGTCCTATACCGAAACATGCTTCAAATTTCATCTTTCAAATAACCATTCAACTATAGCACATAGTAGTGATTTATTTTATATAGTCTTATTAGAGATGATCACATCGACTTATATTTCTATCTTAACACATGTTCCATATCATTTCTCATTACTACTAAATTTAAATACTTGAAACTTACCTCGTTGGTCGATAATTATAATACAAAATTTCCATATGGGTTTGCTAGGATACAAGACAAGGAATTCAAATCTTCAATTATAATACAAAATATCAAAAAATTTACCTTGTATTCTATCCTTCCAAATGACTGGTTGTCCCAAAGCTTCTTCCTCTCTTCTTTCTCTCAACTCACGGCAATGAAGAACAAATAAAAGGACCCTTGTTCTTTTCATCCCACTTTCCTTATTTTATTTAGTCATTTAGCCAATTATCCTATTTTTTTTTTCTAATATAAAGAACATATATTAGTGGAAGTAAGTTATCATGGCCGGCCACTATAGAAAATATATGGGAAATTGACATGCAAGTCCAAACATTTAAGCCATGCACCAATTCGGCCCCCTTACAAAAATGTCACACACATTTTCACTATTTTACACATAAGTTCATACTAAGAAATCATGCATTCAAACAGCACCAAATCTAAATCAATTATTCACGCAAATTATTTCTCACAAATTTAACATGGAAACTCGTATTTATTTAATATTATGTCTCGGTTTTATGGTTTCGAAACCACTTCCCAACCAGGGTCAATTTAGGGCTGTCACAATTCTCCCCCTTAAGAGATTTTCGTCCTCGAAAATCTTACCGATGAATAAGTTTGGGTATCGTTCTTTCATAGATGTCTCTGTTTCCCAAGTTGCTTCTTCAATTCCGTGCTTGACCCACAACACCTTCACCAACAGAACCTTTTTATTTCGGAACTCTTTCACCTCACGAGCTAAAACTCGAATTGGTTCTTCTTCATAACTTAAATCGGGTTGAATTTCAACTCCGATAGTTTAATCACATTCGAGGGATCGGATCTATAACGACGAAGCATCGACACATGAAAAACATTGTGAATCTTCTCAAGTTCAGGGGGCAAAATCAGCTTATAAGCAACCAGCCCAATTCGTTCAGATATCTCGAACAGTTCGATAAATCTCGGACTCAACTTACCTTTACGACCAAATCAAAGTATCTTTTTCCACGGTGAGACTTTCAGAAATACCTTATCACCAATTTGATACTCGATATTTTTATGCTTTAAATCTGTGTACGACTTCTGACGATCTGATGCTATCTTCAAACTGTCACGAATCATCTTCACTTTCTGTTCAGCCTCTTTAATTAAATCAACCCTGAGAATCTTATTCTCACTAAGCTCGGTCTAAAACAAAGGTGTACATCAATTTTGACCATAGAGAGCTTCGTAAGGTGCCATTTGAATACTCGATTGAAAGCTATTGTTATACGCAAATTCAATCAAAGGCAAATATTTTTCCCACGAATCGCTAAACTCGAGAATACAACATCTCAGCATGTCTTCGAGTATTTGAATAACCCGTTCGGATTGCCCGTTAGTTTACGGATGGAAAGCAGTACTAAAATGAAATTTGGTGCCCAAAGCCTCGTGCAATTTCTTCCAAAATATCGAAGTAAATCTGGGATCTCTATCCGAAACAATAGAAGTAGGCACCCCGTGCAACTTCACAATATGAGAAATGTACAATTCCGCCAACTTCTCAAGCTTAAAATCAGTACGAACGGGGATAAAATGAGCCGATTTGGTCAATCGGTCAACTATAACCCAAATGGAGTCTTTCTTGCTTGGGGTTAGCAGTAAACCAGACACAAAATCCATAGTAACTTGATCCCACTTCCACTCAGGTATTAAGATCGGCTGCAGTAATCTTGAAGGCACCTGATGCTCCGCTTTCACTTGCTGGCAAATCAAACATTTAGAAACATAGTCGGAGATGTCTCGTTTTATACCGTGCCACCAATACTGATGTTTCAGGTTATTGTACATTTTTGTGCTACCTGGATGAACTGACATTCGGCCAGTATGAGCCTCCTTCAAAATCATCAGAATAATCTCTCAATTTCTCGGGATACACAATCTGTTTCTGAACCTCAAACAATCATTATCATCAACTCAAAATTTTGAATCTACATTCAAATTGCACTGAGCCCTTTTTGCAGCCAAATTGTCGTCGATTTTCTGAGCTTCACAAATCTGTCGTACGAACACTAGTTCTACCTTCAATTCTGCTATCAACAAATTATCCATAGACACAGATAGATGGACATTCATTGCTTGCAATGAAAATAGGGATTTCCAGCTGAGAGCATCCGCAACCACATTAGCTTTACCCGGATGATAATTGATGACAAGCTCGTAGTCTTTTAGTAATTCCAACCACCATCTTTGGCTCAAATTCAGATCTTTTTGAGTCATTAGGTACTTTAAACTTTTATGATCGGAAAAGACATGGCATTTTTCTCCGAACAGGTAGTGGTGCCAAATTTTTAGAGCAAAAACGATAGCTGCAAGCTCAAGATCATGAGTTGGATAATTTCTCTCATGAGGCTTCAATTGCCTCAATGCATAAGCAACCACTCGGCCTTCTTGCATTAAAACGCAGCCTAAACCATTCTGAGAGGCGTCACTATAAACCACAAACTCCTTACCGGATTCAGGCTGAACCAACACAGGAGCTTCCGTCAAAAGAGTTTTCAACTAGTCAAAACTTTTCTGACACTTTTCTGACCACTCGAACTTGACGTCTTTTTGTAAAAGTCTTGTCAATGGTGTCACAATCAACGAGAACCCTTTTACGAATCATCGATAGTAACCAGCGAGCCCCAAAAAGCTCCGAACCTCAGTGACATTTCTCGGAGGCTTCCAATCCAGTATGGCTAAAATTTTACTCGGATCAACCCGTATACCCGATGCAGATACCACATGCCCCAAAAAACTAACTTCTGTCAACCAGAACTCACACTTACTGAATTTAGCATATAATTGCTTATCTCGCAAAATCTGCAATACTAATCTCAGATGTTCGGCATGTTCGGTTTCATCGCGCGAATAAATTAATATATCATCAATGAACACAACTACGAACTGGTCCAAATACTGTCTGAAAATTCGATTCATCAAATCCATAAATACCGCAGGGGCATTAGTGAGCCCAAACGGCATTACTAAGAACTCGTAGTGGCCATATCTAGTTCTGAATGCCATTTTCAGCACATCTGAATCTCAAACTCGCAGTTGATAATAACCTGATCTCAAATCTATCTTCGAAAACACTGAGGCTCCTTTCAGTTGATCGAACAAATCATCAATACGCGGCATCGGATATTTGTTCTTTATCATTACTTTATTTAATTGACAATACTCGATGCACATTCTCATCGTTCCGTCTTTCTTTTTCACGAATAAAACTGGTGCACCCCAAGGTGAGAAACTTGGTCGAGCAAAACCTCTATCCGTCAATTCTTGCAGCTGAACTTTCAATTCTTTTAATTTGGTTGGTGCCACATGATACGGAGCTATCGAGATCGGAGCTGTTCCCGGTATAAGTTCAATGCCAAACTCTACTTCACGAACAAGTGGTAATCCCGGCAATTCCTCGAGAAAAACATCCAGATATTCACAAACTATTGGCACCAACTCAAGCTTCTTTCCTGACTCTTTACTATCAAACACATACGCGAGATATGCCTCACACCCTCTTTTCACAAAATTCTGAGTTTGTATCGAAGATATCACAGCTGACAACCCCTTCAAATCAGATGACTCAACCCGAATTATCTTATTATTCGAGCACCGCAAATTAATAATCTTCCGCTTGCAGTTCACTACAGCATCATGCACAGTCAACCAATCCATCCCGAGAATAATATCAAATTCATCAAATGGTAATAGCATCAAATCAGCCGGGAAACAACAGTCTCGAATCATTAGGGGACATCTCTTACACACTTTATCGACTAACGCACATCGACCCAGAGGATTTGACACTCGAATTACGAACTCAGTAGACTTAACAGGTAGAGTCTTACTGGATGCTAAAGTTTCACACACATACGAATGGGTTGAACCGGGATCAATCAGAGCTATAACATCAGTGTCAAAGAGAGTAAAAATACCAATAATTATGTCAAGGGAAGAAGCCTCCTCACGGGCACGGATGGCATAAGCCCTGGCAGGTGCACGAGCCTCAGATCTGACCGCTGTGTCTCTAGTCCCTCTCTGACTGCCACTAGTATTACCTCCCGGCCTCGGAGGTCGTCCTCGTACTGCCGTGCTACTAGGCCTCTCACTAGGAGCAGTATTACGTTCAACCTGTCTCGGACAATCCTTTATGAAGTGATCAGCAGCTTCACATTTAAAACAGAAGCGGTCATGCAATCTGCAGCTCCCCGGATGCCATTTCCCACAGTACTTGCAAACTGTTCTATCCCCACGGTTATTGCCTACACTCGCAACGGAAGTGGCTCGCGTACTCATTAGAGGTCGATCACGATCTCGTCTAGAATAACCCGAATTAGCCTTAGATCTGCTCGACTCATCTCGAAATTTCTTCGAGGATTGCTAAAAAGATTTTCCCGACAATCTTTTGCGGAATTCTTTAACTCCGTCCTCAGCCTTTTTCTTTTCAATAATGAGCTCTTCGGCTTTACAAGCTCGCTCGACAAGTACTATGAACTCTTTGATTTCTAAAACACCGACTAACAATTTGATATCTTCGTTTAACCCATCCTCGAAACGTTTACACATGATAGCCTCGGATGATACACACTCACGAGCATATCGACTGAGCCATACGAACTCTCTTTCATATTCGGTTACGGACATTTGACCCTGTTTAAGCTCAAGAAATTCTTTCCGTTTTTGATCAATGAATCTCTAACTGATATACTTTTTTCGGAACTCAGTTTGGAAGAACTCCCAAGTGACCCGTTCTTTCGGCACAACAGAGACCAATGTATTCCACCAATAGTAAGCTGAATCGCGTAATAGAGATACAGCACACTTCAGACATTCTTCAGGCGAACACGATAATTCATCAAAAACTCGGATTGTATTATCAAGCTAAAACTTGGCCCGCTCAGCATCATCACTAACTGTAGCCCAGAACTCTTCAGCCCCGTATTTTCTAATTTTCTCAACCGGAGGCCTACTCGATCTCAATGGGTCGGTCATAGGAGGAGCTACGTATGTCGAAAGAGGAGTATTCAGGGGCAGGGGTTGTGGAGCAGCTGGATTTGTTCGAATAAACTGAGTGAACCAATCACTCATCATCGCATAGAAAGCTTGTCTAGTGTCATCATCTCGATGACTGGCATTCAGTTGAGAGTCATTAGGCGTAGTCTCTTACGCGGGAGCCGGCGCTACACTCTCCATGCCATCCGCTACAGCTCGTTCAGGATCGGGATTCATTTCAAAGGAAATCTATATGAAAATCATGATTTCAAAAGTTAGTAGTCACCACCCTATCGTATTAACTCACAATGGCATGTATAGCTATATTCACACACGCTACATTAGTCCGAGAACCGACTAAACCGTAGCTCTGATACAAATAAAATGTAACACCCCTAACCCCTACCCGTCACCGGAGGGTTAAGAGGCATTACAAACAATGCACAAAAACATGAAAGTCTGTTTGCATAAAATTTCAAGTAATCTTACTAAATACATTCGAATACACCACTTATCAATTCAACTTATAGAATGCCTTGACTAATGCTTACCATTCTCACAGCAAGGTTTTATACACAAGTTAATCACATACTTTAAACATTTATACAAGTAATACCAAATGTCATCCCCACTCCATGCTATATGCATAATATAAGTATATATATATACCTATGAACATAAGTAGATAAGCAAGCCATTTTCGCAAGGCCTTTCATATTTACAATTCAAAATGAAATTCTATTCCAAAATAAATGTTTTAGCCAATACATGCCATTGTTTTAAGAAAGTAAACTTCAAAGGTACCAAAATATGAAGACGATAGAGTGAGTGACTTAGACTTGAATCCCTCGAACTGTAGCTTCAAAAGAAATCTATAAAACAGAATAAACATAACAAATAGAGTAAGCTAATGTAAGCTTAGTAAGTTTCAAGCTATCAAACTAACAAATCTTATCATAAATCAAACATTTACTTCACAACTTAATTCTTATTTATAAAAGAAATTCCTTGAACCGAATACATACATAAATATCTATATACAAGGGAAAATTTTACATATATTTTCACTTGCCATGAAATTCATTCATGAGAATGAAATCTCATACTTTTTTGAAATAGAACACATTAGTTAAATGGATCACAAAATTTATGCATAACATTTATATACGGCTGTCACACTAACCACATATACATTATTCCTCGCATAGATCAATCTTTCAATCAAATTTCAAATTGGAGTACATAGTACGTACCTGGTCAAACTAAAGTATTACTTGTTTCCAATCACAGTTTACCATAGTAACTGAATCTATTATTTTTCGCATTACCGGTCTTAAGCCTGCTAGGCTTAAAACCTGAATTCAATCACTGGCCCAAGGCCTGCTGAGCACAAAGCTCAAATATGTCACCGGCTTACAGCCTGCTAGGCACGAAGGCCCGAATAAAGAACACCGGCGCAAAGCCTGCTAGGCACGAAGGCCTGAATGTAACACCGGTATGTAGCCTGCTAGGCACGAAGCCTGAATATATGATATTCCAACTCATTTTGATTTCATACACATTCAAGCACATAATGTTAATTTCCACACAGCATAATCCATTTATAACTCATTTAACACACTCGGCTATAGGCATATACATAAAATTTGACCACTCCTTATATTATTCATACATTCTTGCCGCAAAATATAATTTACGTCGTGCATTTCATCCTATGCAATCAATCCGTAGTGTCCTATACCGAAACATGCTTCAAATTTCATCTTTCAAATAACCATTCGGCTATAGTAGTGATTTATTTTATATAGTCTTATTAGAGATGATCACATCACTTATATTTCTATCTTAACACATGTTCCATATCATTTCTCATTACGACTAAATTTAAATACTTGAAACTTACGTCGTTGGTCGATAATTATCTACGAACCGACTATTCCACCACCTTTGACTTTCCCTTATCCGAGTGTGGCTTTCTTAGCTCTTGAGCTAAAACAAGCAATTGGAAACTTATCAAAACTTAATTGTTCCTCCTCTTGACCGAATGCAACAAGAGCTAATTATGTAAGTCATCAACTTTTATTAGCTCATTTTGTTCCTTCTTAATTTATGAATGTTTTCATGCGGCACATACTAACAAAGTATAGCATAACTTTCATCATTACACTTCACAAGCCACATTCAAATAGTACTCACACCCACATTTAACTTAAGCATTCATAGACATAAAACCGAAAGCATGGACACTACAAATAAATTAAACATTATGCTATTAACGAAGTCATCTTACATAGTCTTGGCCGAATATAACTTGTACCCTCTCATGGCATAACCTTACTCATAAAAACAACTACTCCCAAGGTACATCCATAGACTAGACTTTTATATAAATAAATATATAACCGAATTATGCTTCCTTCATCCAAAATGTGAGATACAAAGCATCAAACTCTTAATGTTTACATTTTACTACCATGGCCGAAACTAACATGCTATATAAATTCAAAATTTATCAATGAGTTTCGGTTAAGAGCAAGATAAGAAGCTAACACCACTACTTAACATTTGATTACAACCATTCAAGACTCCCTTAATCATCTAAGCACAAATTACAAGCTCTTATAATTTTTCTACCTTTCTACCTAATTACCGAATGCGCCAAGCTCATTTAATTTGGAATTTAAACCACGGGTTCTTAACTACATGACCTTAATAACCAAATTTCATGGCCAATTCAAAGGAATTTCTTCCAAATTCATGAAAACAACATCCTAATCATACAAACCAAATCATGACCGTGAGCTCATAGTTCTACCAAATTCAAAATTTCCATATGGGTTTGCAAGGATACAAGACAAGGAATTCAAATCTTCAATTATAATACAAAATATCAAAAAATTTACCTTGTATTCTATCCTTCCAAATGATCGATTGTCCCAAAGCTTCTTCCTCTCTTCTTTCTCTCAACTCACGGCAATGAAGAACAAATAAAGGGACCTTTGTTCTTTTCATCCCAATTTCCTTATTTTATTTAGTCATTTAGCCAATTATCCTATTTTTTTCTAATATAAAGAACATATATTAGTGGAAGTAAGTTATCATGGCCGGCCACTATAGAAAATATATGGGAAATTGACATGCAAGTCCAAACATTTAAGCCATGCACCAATTCGGCCCCCTTACAAAAATGTCACACACATTTTCACTATTTTACACATAAGTTCATACTAAGAAATCACGCATTCAAACAGCACCAAATCTAAATCAATTACTCACGCAAATTATTTCTCATAAATTTAACATGGAAACTTGCATTTATTTAATATTATGTCTTAGTTTTGTGGTTCCGAAACCACCTCCCGACCAGGGTCAATTTAAGGCTGTCACAATGGTGATTTGTTGAAGCCCTTGTCTTAGGAAAAATTTTACCCTACTTGTACACGGCCAAATTGCACAGCCGTGTCTCTGCCCGTAGTGTCCACACAGCCTTAGGCATCCTGTGGGCATGGCCGTGTGGTCCGAAGATTCTGCATTCAAAAGGGTTAGTCGATGTATTAGAAAGCTGAAATAAAAGGATTTGCTAAGTTAGTGCTCGGGTTGCCTCCCGAGAAGCCCTTATTTAGAGTTTAAGCTCGACTCTGCTTGTATGTATCACGATGAGAGTTCGTAGAGCTAAAGCTCCTCCCTATTATTCTTGAAATTCTCACCTTTATAATGTTTAAGCCAATGGCCATTTACCTTGAAAGTGTCGTGGTTTGGATGGGTTACCTCGACTGTGCCATGTGGAAAGACAGTTCAAACAGTGAATGGGCCTGACCATCTTGATTTAAGTTTTCTAGTGAATAGTTTAAGCCTTGAGTTGTATAGCAAGACAAGATCACCGGTTTTAAACTGCTTAGGTTGTCTCAAGTGATTGTCATGGCATCGTTTTATGGCTTCCTTATATAATCGTGAGTTTTCGTAGGCATTGCAGCGCCATCCATCCAGCTCATTTAGTTGTATTAGACGTTTCTCACCTGCAAGCTTAAAATCAAGATTTAGGAATTTAATAGCCCAAAATGCTTTATGTTTGTGTTCAAATGGCAGATGACAACTTTTTCTGTAGACAAGTCTATAAGGAGTTGTTCCTATGGGAGTTTTGAATGCAATTCTATAGGCCCATAAAGCATCATCTACTTTTCTTGACCAATCTTTCCTATTTGTTTCTATCATTTTTTCTAGAATGCGTTTTAATTCTCTATTTGTTACTTCAACTTGTCCACTGGTTTGTGGATGATAAGGGGTGGCTGTTTTATGGTGTACTCCATATCTTTTCAAAACTTTGTCAAAGTGGGCATTACAAAAATGAGTACCCCTATCACTGATAATTATCCTAGGTGTTCTGAATCAAGAGAAAAGTTTTTTAAGAAAACGTACTGCCATTCTAGCATCATTAGTAGGTAAGGCTTTGGCTTCTACCTATTTTGACATGTAATCTACTACTAGTAGTATGTACTTATTCCCAAACGAAGTAGGGAAAGGACCCATGAAATCAATACCCCATACATCAAATATTTCACATGAGAGTATATAGTTTTGAGGCATTCCATTATGCTGAGAGATATTACCTGTTCTCTGGCATTTATCACAAGAGGCCACATACCATTGGAATCTTTGAAAAGGGTGGGCCAGTAAAAACCTGATTCGAGTACTTTGTGAGTAGTTCTAACTCCAATGTGGTGTCCTCTTGTTGGTCCCGAATGGCAGTGATCTAAAATTTTATATGTTTCTATCTCAGTAACGCATCTCTGAATGACTTGATCTGCACAAATACGAAAAAGGAAAGGATCTTCCCAAAAGTAGTTTTTCACATCAGTGAAGAATCGCTTCTTTTACTGATGGGTCAACCCTTTTCAGGTTATGTTAGCTGCTAAATAATTTGCAAAATCAGTAAACCAAGGAACTACAGCCTCTGTTATGGCTAGGAGTTGTTCTTCAGGAAACAAGTAGTTTATTTTAACGAGGTCCTCAGGGTGTGGATTTTCCAACCTTGAAAGGTGATCTGCTGCCAAATTTTTAGCTCCTCTCTTATCTTTTATCTCTAAGTCGAATTCCTGTAACAATAAAATCCATCTTACTAATCGAGGTTTTGCATCAGTTTTAGTTAAAAGATAACAAAGAGCAGAATGATTAGTGTAAACAATGACTTTCGACAATATTAAATATGATCTAAATTTATCAAATGCAAAAATGAAAGCTAGCAATTCTTTTCCGTGGTAGTATAGTTTGCTTGTGCGGCCGTCAAAGTTTTGCTAGCATAATAAATCGGTTGGAAGTGCTTGTCTCTTCGTTGTCCCAAAACGGCACCGACTGCAAAATCACTCACATCATTCATTAGTTCAAAAGGTAGATTCCAATCAGGTGAAATCATAATCGGGGCATTAACTAACTTTTCTTTGAGAGTGTTAAAAGACTCTAAACATTCCTGGTCAAAATTGAAAAGCACATCTTTTTCTAGTAATTTTGTTAAAGGCTTAGCTATCTTAGAAAAATCTTTAATAAATCTTCGATAAAAGCCAACATGTCCTAAAAAGCTTCTTATGGTCTTAACCGAATTAGGGGGAGGTAATTTTTTAATGGTTTCAATTTTTGCTTTATCTACCTCTATCCCTTTACTAGAAATTTTATGTCCTACTATAATACCTTCTTGAACCATAAAGTGACATTTTTCCCAATTGAGCACTAAATTTGTCTCTTCACATCTTAGTAGAACACGTTTTAAATTATTAAGATAGAGTTGAAAATAATTACCGAAAACCAAAAAATCATCCATAAATACCTCCATGATATCTTCCACGAGTTTATCAAAGATGGCTAACTGGAAACACAAAAAATTTATGTACTTTTTCATGCCCTTTTTAACTTAAATTCATGCAAATCCGGTTTAATTCTTGTCAAAAAATAATTAAATATTATAACATAATTAAATTGTGTTAAAAATATAAACATGATGAATTTTAATTAATTTTATAATTAATATTGACTAATTTTGGTTAATTTTGACTGAATTGCACAAATGGCGAAAAATAGCTCGGCGGACACTTTGAGAAGAACAAAATCGAGAAGCAATTTGAAGTATCGAGGTGAATTAATTTCTAGCCCAAGACGGTCCAGAAATGTGTATTAATTCATATAATTTATTTCTTATTTAATTTAGGTTAAATAAATTAATTTTAATTAATTATGGAGAAAGGGCCTAGTGAACCGCATTGGTTGAACCAAACGGAGTGAGCCGAACCAGCCACTAATTGCGCTGACCAGAATCGGCCATAGGGTGACCCAAATCAGCAATTTATCTGATTAAATATGCTTGCAAAAAGCCACTTGAAAAACCTCTAAATTGCGTTCAAACCCCACCATTATTTTAGGCTTTGTAGATTTGCCCCAACCTATTTTTAGCAAGGTTGAAAGCTTCAACCTTGCCATGTGTGTGGCCGACCATGTGGGGGGTCTCTTGGCTGCTGAGTTTGCTATTTTTAGCAGCCCTCTTCAACTATAAAAGCCACCCCTTGCTGCTCATTTCAATCATCCCTCACTTCACAACATTCTCTCATTCTCTCTTCTCCTCTCCACTCTCTTTTCTCTCCATTTCCTATCCCATTTTCCTTTCCCTTATGCCGATTTCTCCTCTTGGAAAAGAGGTGTTTTCTCAGCCAATTTGGGTAGCAAGCAAGCGTTCATAGAAGCCTTGACCGGCAAGGGCAACGGAGGCGAAGAACGGAGCAACCAGCCAAAACCATGGAGAAACACCGGATTTGCCTTCTTGTTCCCTATCTTTTTAATTTATGTTGTTGTTATGATGAACATATCTATGAATATGATTGTTGTTGAAATGGTTACTTTAATCAATTTAGCTTAAATTTAATTCGTGTTGGGTTGATTATATTTTGCCTACTTGAATTATTAAAATAGTGTTTATGCTGTTATAGGTCTCAGTGAAATGCTTGATTAAGTAAAATCATGCTTAGGTTATCTGGCATTATAATTGTTTAGATAACTAAAGAATTAATTGTTTAAACGGATTGAAATTGCAATTAATGGACTTAGTACTTAATCAGTGCATGTTTAATTCTTCTAAGATAGCTGAAAATTAAATTAGCATTGTATCTGACGATACATATGCCTTGCATAACTTGCAAGATTGTTGTGATTAAATTGTTTCAAGGTATGGCTACTTTGTTACTTCACATAATCTTTTACATGTTTATTAAGTTGAATTAATCGGTTGAATCGACATAGGAATATGCGAGAGATAATTTAATTTAATGAGTATGTATGTGCTATAGCATGTTTATCTTATTAAATCTGTTTAGTCGATTGAGTTGGCATAGGAATATGTTCAAGAGATGAATGGATTTTAATTAGTAAATATGTTCCTAAGTTAGCAAATTATTGGGTTGCCGTGAATTTATTCATAGCAACATAAGCGTGAATTAAATAATTCTAAGTTAAAAAGGTATAATTAATCCAACACAATTATATCATCTTGGTTAAATCCTTTTTGAAATTGTGCACTAGAACTCTTTTAATTGTTTAAATTACTTACTTAGTTTTAAATTCTTAGTTTATAAATCACTCTTTTGAACCCAAAATCATTTTTCTCACCAAAGTGTTTTTAAATTAATTTCATAAATAATTCTTTTTACAGTCCCTGTGGGTACGATAACTCGACATTTACTTGTGACTTTTTTACTTGTTATGACTGTGTACACTTGCACATTTATGTCATTCCAAGTTTTTGGCGCCGTTGCCGGGGACTGTTTTGAAAAACATTATTTGTGGATTTATTTTTTTTTACATTTTGGTTCATTTATTTTCCTGTTCAATTTTACTTACTTAATTTCTCTTTGATTATTTCAGGTGTTTATGAGTATTGACCGAATTATTGACTTACTCCCTGTGGACCCTGAGATAGAACGAACCTTTTGACAACGAAGAAGACAAGCGAACCATAGAAGGACCGAAGAAATGAATTTTGAGAATATCAATCAAGGAAACGGAGCAAACCTTGCTCAAAATCCTATCCTTCTCGCTAATGATAGGGATAGAGCCTTGCAATAATATGCCGTAACAGTGTTCAATGACCTTAATCTGGGTATTAGAAGACCCGAGATCGAGGCACAACAATTTGAGCTGAAGCCAGTCATGTTTTAGATGCTTCAGACAGTAGGCCAATTCAGTGGAATGCCTACTGAAGATCCTCATCTTCACTTAAGATTGTTTATGGAGGTGAGCGATTCTTTCAAACTAGCTGGAGTACCCGAAGATGCAATTCGATTAAAGTTGTTCCCGTACTCACTGAGGGATAGAGCTCGAGCCTGGTTAAACTGACTGCCACCGAACTCAATTTCTACATGGCAAGAGTTAGCAGAGAGATTTCTTGTGAAGTATTTTCCACCTAGCAAGATTGCTAAGCTGAAAAATGAGATTACTGCTTTCCAACAAATGAATGATGAGTCCTTGTATGAGGCATGGGAAAGATTCAAAGAGTTATTACGAAAATGCCCTCATCATGGAATTCTCCATTGTATCCAACTTGAGACATTTTATAATGGTCTCAATGCTCACACAAGGGTGGCAGTAGATGCTTCTGCTAATGGTGCCATCCTATCTAAGGCAGTAGACGCTTCTGCTAATGGTGCCATCCTATCTAAGTCTTACAATGAGGCTTATGAGATTATCGAGAGGATTGCCAGTAACAATTATCAATGGCCAACCAATCGAGCAGCGTCAGGAAGATGAGTCACTAGAATACATGAAGTAGATGCTTTCACTTCACTCGCATCTCATGTGACAACCTTATTTAGGCCCTAATTGGAAAAGTGGTTTCGAAACCACTAAACCGAGTCAGAAAAAATTTAAAATGTTAATTTCTATTTTTTTTTATATGTGAAGTTTCATGTGTGAAATTATTGTGTTTTAATTTTGCATTTAGATATGGAATTACTAAAAGGGACTCATTTGATAAACCATGAAAAGGTGATAGGTAGATTTCAAAGTGACCGAATATTGTGGATCACCAATGTGGAGGATTTGCATGGTTATTAAACCATTTTATTAAAGTATACGGTAGTGGGAGTAGGTTTAAGGCATTATATGCTTTTTTATAATAATAATTTTTAAGTTAAAATTACGTTATAATATGAAATATGTTTATATTATAATAAATTGAGGTGATAAAAACAAAGTTGTCATGTTTATTTCCTCCCTTTTTGCCGAAAATACAAGTGAAAGAAGAAAGGGAAAAGAACAAAGGCATTCGGTCATTTTGAAGACTAATTAAGGTAGGATTTCATGTTATATCTTCTAAATTTTGTGAAATTCAGTTAGTAGCTAAGTTCTTATCATAACCCATTTGTTAATTTTTAAGTTGGTGACAAACTATACATTTGGCCATGGTTGATACTTGCTAAGGGATGGTGTTTTGATGTTTTTGGATAGAAAAGGTAGAAAGGTGAATTTTGAGCTAGCTAAATCTATATATATGTGTGGCTTAGATGGTTAATAGTAATTAGCTAGAGTAGTACCGAGTGGAGTTTTGCTAAATGCTAGAAATGAATGTTTAATTTTCTAGAAATTTTATGTGTTGCCGAATGTGAAATTAAATGATGATTTGAGCAAACGTTGTGCTTCTGGTAATCTTAGAAGGTGTTTGGCTATGGGGTAATTTAGGGAAAACTGTATATTAGAAGTTAGAAAATAATGTTTGGAAGTTAAGCTTGTGAATGACCTTGCCAAATGCACTTGATATTAAAGCATGGGTTAGTTGAATGCAATTGAGATGAAAGAAATTGAGTATGCCGGATATGTGAAATTAGGATGAGAAATTATTTTGTTTGACTTTAATTGAATGAATGTCCTATTGAAATCTTATATGCTGTTAATACAAAAATGTTAAGGAAAGTTGATTGAGCTTAAGAGTTATGTACATACGATCATAGTATGTATACATAATTTAATAGTGTTTTAATGTTGTGTATTAGAAATAGCCGTAAGATGAGTTGAGTTATTAATAGAATTTAGATTATGGGGAATTGATAAGTAGGATTGTAGTACAATTGAGCTAAGTGTGACTAGAAGGCCTATTTGATTTTCTTATTATACTCGACTACATGTTGAATAATTATTTGTTAATAGTGGTAGGGCCGAATTGATAAAATTCGTTTTGGTAAGGTGTTATAAGTACATTCGGCCTAAATACTCTTATAATGAATCTGTATTTGGTTTATGGTTCATGAATATAAGACTCTAATGTAATTTGATATTGTGGATTTAAATGCCAAATGTAGCTTAAATAATAGAGATGTGATAAGTTTAAATTTGTCTAATTTAGCTCAAGAACTCAAGGGAACAGATTCGGATCGTGGAAAAGGGAAATTGGTCGAATAGTTGAAGTTAATGTACGCTAGCCATCGAGGTAAGTTTTAAGTGATTAAATGTTGACTACATTTGATTATAATATGATATGAGGTGTTGAATAAGTAATTTATGTAATATATATACATGGCCGAATGGCATGGAAGAGATGGTGATGAATTTGTATTATGTTTTCATGGCCGAATGGCAATTAGAAAATGAAGGTAAAATTTTGTCATGCTTTTGAAATAGAAAGGTAATGGACATTATGGTATATCATCTAATGTTAAGATATGAAACAATAAGATGATAGACATATTGTGCGTTTATATTCGCACAAGGTCAAATTTACCTTTGTGGTTGCTCTATGTAAAATTAAGTAAGTACATGATGTAACATGGATGGTGGATTTGTGAAATTGATATTCGAATTATTTTTGGGCCTTTGGCTCAGCAAGCTTTAAGCTCGTGTTTATTTTCGGGCTTCTAGCCTAGCAGGCGTAATGCCGGTGAATTGAAATCGGACTCAAAGTCCAGCAGGCCTTGTGCCGGTGATGAATTTTAAGCTTGAAGCCTAGCAGGTGTTGTGCCGGTGAAAGTCAAATCAATGTGGTACTTAGCGAATAATATGCCGAGTGATTTACTCGAGACTTCGAATTTATGTGCTCTTACCTAGGTTAATACAAGCGGAAAAGCTAAATATGAGCTATAATTTTGTTAGCTCGTAATAAGGTACGTATATGATTCTTTTACCATGAGACTTTGAATCATGATAAAATGTGATTGAATTATAGTTGCATATTCGAATGTGATCAAGCAAAGTGTATTTCATGAAATTTAATTATGAATGGATGTATATATATAATTGTGAGGCAACTTTCAGTCAAACAATACATGAGTGAATATACATGTTAAATGGTATTAAAGTATTCGTTCAAATGTAAGTTTATTTTGAAATTGTATACATGTGAGTAAATGTGGCATGATATGTGAGATTGTTTTGAAAATGTATATTCGGTCACAAGAGAGGTTTGTTTAATGTGAAAATCATGTAAGTGTGGTGAAGTGATTGACCTTGAATATTCGGCTTAAACAGGCTATGACAGACAAAGTGTTTGTAATGGTTTATTTTGATCCATAAAGATTTATATGATTTGTTAATGAGGTTGTTTAATTACTTAAGACTTACTAAGCTAATTAGCTTACTTCGAGTGTCTTTATTACTCTATTTTATAGATCTCATTTGAAAGCTACAGGCTCGGGAATTCAAGCTCAAGTTACCCACGCTATCGTCACTATTTTGGTACATTTTGAAAGTTTATATTTTGAGAAATGGCATGTATAGGCTTAATTTCCTTTTGAATCGAATGATATTTTGAAATTTGTATATATGTATAGCCATGCGAAGATGGCTTGCCTAATTGCTAAGTATGAATGTATGGTTGATGAAATTTCGTGGCTGTTCATTTGGTAAACGTACACTATTGATAATTTGATATTTGATACAAGTATTAACAATTAAATTCAATAGTATAGGATGACTATATATATTCAGCTATAGTTTTAATATCTTACCAAAAGAATAATATAAATTCTTGCATGAGGTACAATTGGCTTTTAGCATATTCGATTAAACAAATTTTAAATTCATAATTTAATAAGTTGGCATGTATACTTGATGTCAAATATTAAGCTATTAGCTGTAACATGTACATGTTTATATTCGATCAATTATTGATGATTCGTGATTGCCTGTAGTGATTTCGGATATGGTCCATATGCTTTAAATTTCTTTGACATTCATTAATACTTAGTGAATAAAGTACCTACATTATATGTTTGTTCTTGAATGTCTGGAAGTTGTGGCTGATGAGTAATACCTTGTAACCCTATACCGGCGACAGATACGGGTTAGGGGTGTTACATCTTAGGTATCATCAATATCTTCGACGTTAAAGAATCTTACAACTAATGAGTTTAATAGTTTTGTAGCCCAGCCACCAAATCACTTTGAGAATATAGCCTGTGTTTATTGTGGGAAGGACATGTGTTTGAAGAATGTCCATCAAACCCAGACTGCAATCCAACTTTTACAACCCATCGTGGTGAAATCACCCCAATCTTTCCTGGAGTAACCAAGGGGCTGGGGGCAGCAACAACTACGCCCAACTTAAACCAACCCAGTCGCATAATTTTCCACAGCAAGCTCAGAAACCAACTCAAGCTGAATCATCTAATAGCCTAGAGAACTTATTGAAGGCATACATGGCAAAGAATGACGCCACTCTAAGGAATTTGGAGAATCAAGTGGGCCAGCTTGCTACTGAACTCAGGAACCATCCACAAGGTACTCTACCTAGTGATATGGAGAATATGAGAAATCCAGGGAAGGAGCACTGTAAAGCACTAACATTGAGGAGTGGAAAAATAGTAGAGCCCAACACTGTCGAAGTAGAAAAGGAGCATGATGAAGCTCAAGGTTTGGAAGAAGTTCAACCAAGTGTTGAAGTTCCAGTTCCACCTGAACCAGAACCTGCAAGACCTGATAAGGTAACCTTAGAACCAGTTAATTCTGATAAGCCAAACACTCTGTTAGCAGCAGAATTGTCGCTAAAGACAAATCAACCAGTACCAATTCTAGTATATAAACCTCCACCACCTTACCCTCAAATACTCCAGAAGCAGAAGCAGGAGATCCAATTCAAGAAGTTCCTTGACGTACTCAAGCAACTACACATCAACATCCTATTGGTTGAAGCACTTGAGCAAATGCCGAATTATGTCAAGTTCATGAAGGATATCCTGTCCAAGAAATGAAGACTTGGAGAATTTGAGACGGTAGCCCTAACGAAGGAATGCAGTGCATATCTTCAAGAAAATTTACCCCCTAAGCTAAAGGATCCTGGGTGTTTTACCATACCATGCAATATTGGAGCAACATACTGTGCTAAGGCACTATGTGACTTGGGCGCAAGTATAAACTTGATGCCTATGTCGATATTTAAGAAGTTGGTTATAGGTGAAGTTAGATCGGCTATGACAGCCCTATTTTGACCCTAGTCGGGAAGTGGTTTCGGGACCACTAAACTGAGTCAGAAAATTTTGAAAATATTATTATCCATGTTTTTATTTTGTGTTTGATAGTATGTGAGAATTTGATGCTTTAATTTTATGATTTGGGTGTTAAATAATGGATAGGACTCAAGTGATAAAATTTGAAAATGTTATAGGTAGAATTTGAGTGACTGGAAAATGCATGGCTTATTACTTTGAGGGACTTGCATGTCAAATGAACCTTTTTGATCTAAGGTGGACGGCAATGATGATGTTTGTTAGACAATTTATGCATTTATCCTAGTAAAATAATATTAAAGGTATTATAATAAGTAAAAATGAATTTTAAATTAAGAAAATGGTGATAACACCAAAGTGAGGTGCTCATTCTTTCTTCCATAGCCGAACTAAAGAAAAGAAAATAAGAGAAAGGGGCAAGAAGCATTCGGCTAGAGAAAGTCCAATTAAGGTATGTAAATTTTGTTATTTTCTTGTGAAATGGTGAAAATGAGTTGATTTTAAAGCCCTTGTCATGACCAATGGATAAATTTTTGGAGTTCTTGATGAAGCTTGCATTCGGTCATGGAGGAAATGTGATGAGTCTTGGATGTTTGTGTTTTAAAGTGAAAATGGTAGGAAAGTGAGTAGAAAGCTAGCTAAATTGATATGTATGAGCTTTTGTGATACATGGAATTTCTATAATAATAGTATATGAATAAGTTGTATTCGACTAATTTGGTTGAATGAAGAAATTATGTTAGTTTGGGATTTTTGTTAGTTTGAATTGTTGAATGAGTACTATGTGGATATTATGTTGTTAAAACCATGTTATTATATGTCTCTAAGTTAAATGAGGGAATTTGAGCTTGATGTGGCTTAGTGGTATATAAGGGATATTCGGTTAAGACCTTTAAGCATGGGAAAATTTGTTGTCAAATTGTGTTTAGAGAGCAAGGGTTGCCGTGTGGGGTATTAATAAGTTAATGAAATGTTTTGTTGTCACAATGTGTGAATCTATTTTTAAATGGATTGGTTTGAAGTTTGCCGTGTATGTATGTGTATGCCAATGTGTGCCGAATGAGAGCCATGAAATTGAGCTCACAATATGAAAATATAATTGACATTTGATAACCATTATTTCATAAATGATAAGTTGAGTCAAAAGAATATGTGTATTTGATCTAATCTAAGCTAGACATGATTTGTAACATAGTGGTATTTGGCCGAATGTATGTGAAAGAAAAGTATTGTGTGTATGCCATATTGGATTGAATGTATATATATAAATATAAATATATATGGCCGAATGTGTATGTGGAACATAGAGAGGATACTTTGTACTTCTTGCTTTGATTAAGTGAAGTATATGAAAGTTGATACACTCAAATTGTTTAAATCAAGCTCAAGAGCCTAGAGGGACAACATCGGATAAGGGAAAAGCGAAGGTGACAGAATAGCCAACCCGTAATTGTTCAGAAAAAGTTTGAGGTAAGTTTTAAGTATGGAAAACCTAGCATGTGAGTTGATTTAACATGATGTATACATTTAGTTACTGATGTAGACGATTCGTTGAAGTATGTTGTCTATGGCCGGTGTAATGAAGTAGTGAAATGGTAATATAGCCAAAATTTCATTAGACATATGAAGGCTTTAGAAATCAATTTGTTATGTGATATACTTAGATGCCTATTGACCGAACATGTTGTGTAAATGCCATACAACGCATTAATGTGTGAATGAGGTGAATGAATGTTAACTTATGATTAAACTATGCGAAAAATATACATGATGGATCCAAATACATACGTCTCTGTGCTATAATCCGGGTTGAATCCCGAAGGGCATTCGTGCCAGAGTTGCATCCGGGTTTAGTCCCGAAGGGCATGTGTGCCGGAGTTACATCCAGGATAAGTCCTGAAGGGCATTCGTGCCAGTAATTCATCCGGGCCGAGTTCCGAAGAGCCTTAAGGCTAGTATTATATTCCGGGCCAAGCCCGAAGGCATTCATGCTGGAAATACAAAATTTGGCCCTTATCAACCATAATAAATAAGCTCATAACCTAAATTAACTAGGTATGTACTACATTCAAATTGCGAATGTGCTTCTGTTTAAATTAGGCTATGTCAATTGGGTGATATTGAATCTGACCTTTGTTCAGAGTGGTATAAAAGCATGATGCTTAATTATTGTATTTGAAACCTGGATTATTGAGAATGTGTTAAGATTGGTTTAAGTATACGAATATTGTTTGATATGTACGGATAATAGGGATATATTTAATCTTGGATACATTCAGTTAAAGATAGACCTTGATAAGTATTGGAAGTACCATGCTTTAATCTTTGAATGTGTTTTTATGGCTTAAAACTTACTAAGCTTATGAATGCTTACTCTGTTGCTTTCGGATTCTCTGTTTTATAGATCTCGTTCATTAGCTACGGTCTCAGAAATTCCAGGATTGAAGTCATCCAAACTATCAAAACATCTGTCGGTATTTTGTGACTAAACCTTCAAAATGGCATGTATAGGCTTGACATTTTGTTGTTAAACAAATATGATTTTGATGTTGTAATTAAGTTAGCCATGCGAAAATGGCTTACCTGAATACCTTACATCCATATCTATGGTTTTAAACTTGGTTATGTTATATGTGAATGGAAGTTTAAGTTATGCATTTTCTAAACTAGGCTTGAAGTATGTTATATATTGATATCTATGTTTTGAGAGACATGTATGACTTGAATGTGAACAAGATAAACAAATGCTCAAATTTGGGATTGAATGTGACCATTCAGTAAGTCCATATGGGTTAAATGAAGTTTGTTCAAAATTCGTTAGATTGGATTAGGTAATATGAACTTAGAAGCATGAGTAGAGTTGTTTTAAGCATGGTCTTTCGACTAAGAAAATTTCTTAATGTATGCGATGCGGTCGATGAATGATTTATAAGTGCATGAATTGTTCTGAGTTTTGGTATGATTAGATATCATGTATATACATGTATAATCGGCCTAGATGTTAAATTGTTGAAATTGGGTAAGTCTTGATATTTTACCATAAAGAGAAATGGTTGTGTATGTAACACCCCCACGCTCGAGACCGTCGCCGGAGTCGAGCTTGAGGTGTTACCGAACATAATTTATCATTTAAACAACTTTACATCATTTATTTTGATTTTCGGAATAAGTAGTTTTTCTGCGTCATGGTCGCTAAAAAAATCATATCTCGAGTTACAAAACTCAAAATCAAGATTTGTAAATTTTTCCTGAATCTAGACTCATATATCTATCTACTAATTTTTTTCTAAAATTTTTGGTTGGGCTAATTGGTACAGTTTATTAGTTAAAGTTACCCCTGTTTTAGGACTTGACTGCACTGACCTCTACTAACTGCAAACCACTTTTCTCCCTGTACAAAATTCATATAACTATACCATTTATTTCTATTAAAATTATATTCAATAAGGATTTTCAGAATATAAATTACACCTCCTAATTATGTTTTTACAATTTATAGTGAATTTTCAAAATTGGAATAGGGGATCCAGAAATTGCTCTGGCCCTATTTCACTAAAACTCAAATATCTTATAACATATAACTCCTTTACCTATTTCGCTTTTTCCATTTGAAAGTAGACACAATAAGCTTCAATTTCATAGTTAATTCTTCACTAATTCGTTTTCTACTATTTTTGGTGATTTTTCAAACTCACATCGTTGTTGCTGTAGTGTTCTGTTCTATGGCAAGTTTCATCTTTTTATGAATTCTTATGAACTATATAACATATTAAACTCACAAGGCTAGCCATACCAATGACTAATCATTATCAAGCATTTCCTCAACCAAACCAAAACCATATCACAAGATTATTTACACAAAACAAGTATATTGCTATACATGCCATACATCAAAACATACAAACCAATATACCAATTCTTCCTCGGATAGTGTGAGCGTTTCTTCGACCTTCCCGATATCCAAGTTGGCTCGCTAAAAACTACAATGAATGTAAAGGAGGGAGTAAGCATAAATGCTTAGTAAGTTTACATGCAAATAACAAGTAACATAACAAAGCAATTATATCAACAACAATAGCATGATATCACCAAGATACAAACCACATTTCTAGCTATCGTGTATCATCATACCACCTTATTTCTGTTGTATCAAGTTTCAACCCGAGGGTTAAGTACATACCTGTCCAAATTGTCTATTTCACAACACTTACCAAAATATCATTTTCATCTTGAGTATTCTTCCATTCCGCTAGAATTTTACCCGTTGAACACCTCGGAATATAACTCGGATACACGGATCATTTGCACATAAGTGCCACATATGTAATCAATCAATCATGTAACCCGCCCATAAGAGAACTCGGACTCAACTCAACGAGCTCGGGCGTTCACATCCATAAGTGAACTCGGACTCAACTCAACGAGCTCGGATGCCTAGTTACATCTCACAAACTCGGACTCAACTCAACGAGTTCAGACGTTTGCATCCATAAATGAACTCGGACTCAACTTAACGAGCTCGGATGCCCAACCATCCTAGTGACATGTCACTTGTATCCTAATCTATTCCCAAGGTTCAAACGGGATTTTCTTCAGTCACACATTTCCCAGTCGTTCTCCTCGGAATATTGAAACCAATACGTTGCTTGCATCTCATACTTATCAATTTAATCACATACTTTACATACCAATACATAATATTTCATAAAGCATAATATTCATAATAACAAGTATCATATCGTATAAATAGCATTAAATCACTTAAAATAGCAATCATGTTACATTATTTACACATGAACTTACCTCGGTACAAAATATAGCAATTTTGCAATTTAGTCCAAAATCTTTTCTTTTCCTCGATCAAGGTTGATTCCACGTCTTTCTTGATCTAAAATAACACATTTAGCTTATTTAATACTCACATTACCAAAATAGTCCTAAATTCAAATTTTGGAAAAATTACAATTTTGCCCCTAAACTTTTGCATATTTACACTTTTGCCCCAAAGTTCGGAAATTAAATTTTATCACAAATTCTTATGTTTTAGGACATGCTGATCATTTATTTACCATTAGCAAGCTCAAATTCCCACTAAAACACATACTTATGAACAATATGTACTTTTACCGATTAAGCCGTTTTACTCGTTTTTACTTAAAACTGAGTAGCACAAGTTGTCTAACATAATTTAAAACCTCATATTCTATCATAAAACATCAAAATACACAAATTTCACCTATGGGTATTTTTCCATATATGAACCCTAACTTAAATTATTGCTAACATAAGCTTTATCGAGTTACCGGGACTACGAAAACGTAAAGAACATTAAAAACGGGGCTTGGAATCACTTACTATGAAGCTTGGAAGCTTGAAACAAACCCTAGCTATGGAGAACCCTTGAAATTTCGTGGTAATGAAGAAGATGACCAATTTTGTGTTATTTTTCCCTTTTTATTTCATGTTAATATCCAAATGACCAAAATGCCCCTCCTTACTAAACTTTCAAAAATTCCATCCATGTCCAAATTTTGTCCATGAACTTAAAATTGGTCAAATTGATATTTAAGACCTCCTAATTAATATTCCAAAGCAATTTCATACTAGAAACTTCTAGAATGTAAGTTTTGCAACGTATTTGATTTAGTCCCTAATTTCAAATTAAGCACTTTACGCTTAGAATTTCTTCACGAAATTTTCACACCATCATAAAATCATATCATAAACATCAAAATAATTATAAAATAATTATTTCTACCTCAAATTTGTGGTTACAAAACCACTATTCTGATTAGGACCTAATTCGAGATATTACAACTCTCCCCCCTTTTAAGGATTTTCGTCCTCGAAAATCTTACCTGTAAACAGGTGTGGGTATTGTTTCCTTATAGTTTCCTCGGGTTCCCATGTAGCCTCTTCTATTCCATGCTTTTGCCACAACACTTTCACAAGAGCAATACTTTTGTTTCTTAGTTGTTTGACCTCTCAAGCTAAAACTTTAATCGGTTCTTCTTCGTAGGTCATATTTGGTTGTAATTCAATTTCTGTCGGTGAAACCACATGTGAAGGATCCGAACGATACTGACGTAGCATAGATACATGGAACACATCATGAATTTTCTCCAACTCAGATGGTAATGTTAACCGATAAGCTACCGGTCCAACTCTTTCAATTATTACATACGGCCCGATAAAACGCGGACTTAATTTACCTTTCCGTCCAAATCTGAGGACTTTCTTCCACGGAGACACCTTTAAAAATACCTTATCACCAACTTGAAACTCAATTTCTTTTCGTTTCAAATCTGCATAAGATTTCTGTCTATCCGAAGCAGCTTTCAAACAATCTCAAATTACCTTCACTTTTTCTTTGATTTCTTTTATTAGATCAACCCCATAGATCTGATTTTCCTTGAGTTCGGTTCAATACAAAGGCGTCCGACACTTACGACCATACAATGCTTCATAAGGTGTCATTTTCAAACTCGTCTGATAACTGTTATTGTAAGCAAATTCCACCAACGGTAAATATCTTTCCCAACTTCCTTGAAATTCTAATACACAACATCGAAGCATGTCTTCAAGAATCTGAATTACCCTTTCTAATTGCCCATCAGTTTGTGGATGAAAAGCAGTATTGAAATTTAACCTTGTACCTAACGCTTCTTGCAACTTTTGCCAAAATTGCGAAGTAAATCTCGGATCTCTGTCTGAAATGATTGACAACGGTATTCCATGTAGTCTAACAATTTCTCTAACATACAATTCAGCTAACTTGTTAAGAGAATAATCTGTACGTACTGGAATGAAATGAGCCGATTTAGTCAATATGTCAACTATTACCCAGATGGCATCTTTCTTTCTTGGAGTCAACGGCAACCCTGAAACAAAATCCATAGTAATCTGATCCCATTTCCATTCAGGAACCATAATAGGCTGAAGTAATCCTGAAGGCACTTGGTGTTCTGCTTTCACCTATTGACAAATTAAGCATTTCGATACAAATTCCGATATATCCCTTTTCATTCCATTCCACCAGTACATTTTCTTCAAATCATTATACATTTTCATACTGCCTGGATGAATCGACAAATAACCACCATGTGTTTCCTGCAAAATCTTTTGAATTAACTCCTCATTCTTCGGTACACAAATTTGATCTTTAAACATCAAGCAACCATCAGGACCGATTCTGAAATCTGACTCTGTATCAACCTCACATTGCTTTTTTTTGGCTTGCAAGTCTTCATCGCTTTTTTGAGCTTCACAAATCTCTTGTAAAAACATCGGTCTTACTTTTAGCTCGGCCAGAATGGAACCATCATCTGACATTTCAAACTGAGTGTTCATAACTCTCAAAGCAAACAACAGTTTTCTACTCAAAGCATCAGCAACTACATTTGCTTTTCCTGGATGATAGTCAATCACAAGCTCGTAATCTTTTAATAACTCCAACCATCTTTGCTGTCTCAAATTCAAGTCCTTTTATGACATCAAGTATTTAAGAATCTTGTGGTCGGTATATACTCGACACTTTTCACCATATAGATAATGTCGCCAAATCTTCAAAGCAAACACCACTGCAGCCAATTCCAAATCATGAGTCAGATAATTCCTCTCGTGAGGTTTTAACTGCCTCGAAGCATAAGCCACAACCTTTCCTTCTTGCATCAATACACATCCCAAACCATTTAGAGAAGCATCGCTATATACCACAAATTCTTTACCTGACTCGGGCTGTACTAACATTGGTGCCTCTGTTAATAACTTTTTCAATTCTTCAAAACTTTGTTGACATTCTTCCGTCCACTCAAATTTAACATCCTTGCGAAGTAATCTAGTCATAGGAGCAGCAATTATAGAAAATCCATTTACAAACCGTCGATAATATCCAGCTAGTCCCAAGAAACTCCTAACCTCGGTTACATTCTTCGGTGGCTTCCAATCAATAATAGCTGAAATTTTACTGGGATCAACCTGTATACCATCACCCGAAACAATATGACCCAAAAATCCAACTTCCCAAAGCCAAAATTCACTTTTACTAAACTTGGCATATAACTGCTTGTCTCGCAAAGTTTGCAAAACTATCCTCAAGTGCTCAGCATGCTCTGTCTCATCTTTCGAATAAATCAAGATATCATCTATAAATACCACAACAAACTTGTCCAAGTATGGTCGAAATATTCGATTCATCAAATCCATAACACGGCAGGAGCATTTGTTAATCCAAACGGCATAACTAAAAATTCATAATGACCATACCTTGTCTTAAAAGCAGTTTTAGGCACATCTGACTCTTTTACCCGCAGCTGATAGTACCCAGATCTCAAATCAATATTTGAAAACCATGTTGCTCCTTTCAGCTGATCAAACAAATCATCAATTCTTGGTAACGGATACTTGTTCTTAATTGTCACTTTGTTTAATTGCCAATAGTCTACACACAATCTCATCGAACCATCCTTCTTTTTCATAAACAATACCGGAGCACCCCAAGGCAAAAAACTCGGTCTCACAAAGCCTTTGTTGGTCAACTCTTGCAACTGCGACTTTAATTCTTTCAACTCTATTGGTGCCATTCTGTACGGAGCAATCAAGATCGGAGCTGTTCCTGGCATCAAATCAATACCAAACTCTACTTCTCTAACTGGAGGCAAACCCGCAATTCTTCTAGAAATACATCCGTAAACTCACATACAATCGGTACTGATTCCACTTTCTTTTCAATTTCCTTTGTATTTAACACATATGCTAAATAAGCTTCATAACCCTTTCTCAAATATCTCTGAGCCGACATTGGAGAAATCACACTAGACAATGCCTCTGATTTATCTGATTCGACCCGCAGAGTTTCACCATTTTCACACTTTAATTCAATAACTTTCTGTTTACAATTTACTATAGCATCATGCAATGTCAACCAATCCATACCTAAAATAACATCAAACTCATCAAACGGTAACAACATCAAGTCGGCCGGAAAGTAACAACCCCGAATCATTAAAGGACAGTTCTTGTATACTTTATCAACTATAACACATTGGCCTAACGGGTTTGACACTTTAATCATAAATTCTATATTCTCAACAGGTATATTCATGCTAGATACTAATTTCATGCACACATATGAATGAGTAGAACCGGGGTCAATCAAAGCAGTAACATTAACATCATAGAGAGAAAATATACCAGTAATCACATTGGGTGAGGAAGCATCTTCACGCGCTTTAATGGCATAAGTTCTAGCTGGAGCCCTTCCTTCAGATTTAACTGCTGAATCTCTGGCTACATTCTTGCTACTTGCTTCACTCCCAGCTTTTCTTGGATACCTTCCTCTCGAATCTGCACCACCAGCTTTTGTACTCTGAAATTTTTCTTTTTCAATCCTCTCTGGGCAGTCTCTAATAAAATGATCCGGAGAACCACATCGGAAACATTCATTTGCTCTGCACGGACCAAAATGATTTCTACCACACCGCTGGCACTCGGGTTTAACAAATCTCGAGTTCCCTACACTAGCTGCCGAAGTAGTCTGGGACTTAGGACCCACATTTTGCTTCCTAGAATTCCCATATGATTGTCCAGCTGAAACTTGGGAACGAGGATTCATATTTCTTGATTTTCCGGGTTGCTGTGAGGGTGCATTACTCATTGATCTTTTCTTCCAATTTCGTGTCTCAGATTCTACCTTTTTCTTCTCTTTAAGTAGTTCTTCAGCCTTACAAGCTCAATCGACAAGTACCACTATTTCCTTTAGTTCTAGAATCCCTACAAATACCTTGATGTCTTCATTAAGCCCATCTTCAAATCGTCTGCACATCTTGGCCTCTGTAGGAACATATTCTCTGGCATACTTACTCAGTCGAATAAACTCTCTTTCATATTCTGTAACAGTCATGTTACCTTGTTTCAACTCAAGAAATTCCTTGCGCTTCTGATCAATAAATCTTTCACTGATGTATTTCTTCCGAAACTCTTCTTGAAAGAATTCCCAAGTTACCCTCTCTTTCGGTACCAAAGAAATCAGTGTCTTCCACCAATTATAAGCTGAATCTCTCAACAAAGATATAGCATATTTCAAGCATTCCTCAGGTGTGCAAGACAGTTCATCAAATACCCGGATAGAATTCTCAAGCCAGAACTCTGCTTTCTCGGCATCATCATCTACATTAGTTCTAAATTCTTCGGCCCCTAGCTTACGAATTTTATCAACTGGAGTTCTTTGGAATTTCATCATACCCACATCTTGAGGCATCGGAGGTACAAGTTGAGGAATTGGGGGAGGTGGGGGAGGTTGTACATTCGGGTTCGTACAAACGAACTTAGTATACCAAGCACTCATCATCTGGAGAAAGGCTTCTCGACCCCTTTCTCCTCCTCCTTGACTAATAGTGGGAGTTGGATTTTCAGTCGGCACCACCCCTTCAGTTGGAGCTGGTGCATTACTTTCTACATCATCGGCCACGGTTGGATCGGGATCCATTTATTATACAAAAAAATCATTTAAAAGGTCAGAAGTCGTCACACTATCACAATATACATATATGGCATGTATAGCAAAATCCGTGCATAAAATACGTTAGTCCAAGAACCGACTAAACCTGCTCTGATACCACCAAATGTAACACCCCCACGCCCGAGACCATCGTCGGAGTCGAGCTTGAGGTGTTACCGAACATAATTTATCATTTAAACAACTTTACATCATTTATTTTGATTTCGGAATAAGTAGTTTTTCTGCATCATGGTCGCTAAAAAAATCATATCTCGAGTTACGAAACTCGAAATCAAGATCTGTAAATTTTCCCTGAATCTAGACTTACATATTAATTTTTTTTCTAAAATTTTTGGTTGGGCCAATTGGTACAGTTTATTAGTTAAATTTACCCCTATTTCAGGACTTGACTGCACTGACCTCTACTTACTACGAACCACTTTTCTCCCTGTAAAAAATTCATATAACTATACCGCTTATTTCTATTAAAATTAAATTCAATAAGGATTTTCAGAATATAAATTACACCTCCTAATTATTTTTTTACAATTTATAGTGAATTTTCAAAGTTGGAACAGGGGATCCAGAAATTGCTCTGGCTCTGTTTCACTAAAACTCAAATATCTTATAACATATAACTCCTTTACCTATTTCGCTTTTTCCATTTGAAAGTAGACACAATAAGCTTCAATTTCATAGTTAATTCTTCACTAAGTCGGTTTCTACTATTTTTGGTGATTTTTCAAACTCACGTCATTGTTGCTGTAATGTTCTATTTTATGGCAAGTTTCATCTTTTTATGAATTCTCACGAACTATATAACATATTAAACTCACAAGACATCCAACATTATCTAGGCTAGCCATACCAATGACTAATCATTATCAAGCATTTCCTCAACTAAACCACAACCATATCACAAGATTATTTACACAAAACAAGTATATTGCTATACATGCCATACATCAAAACATACAAACCAATATACCAATTCTTCCTCAGATAGTGTGAGCGTTTCTTCGACCTTCCCGATATCCAAGTTGGCTCGCTAAAAACTACAATGAATGTAAAGGAGGGAGTAAGCATAAATGCTTAGTAAGTTTACATGCAAATAACAAGTAACATAACAAAGCAATTATATCAACAACAATAGCATGATATCACCAAGATACAAACCACATTTCTAGCTATCGTGTATCATCTTACCACCTTATTTCTGTTGTATCAAGTTTCAACCCGAGGGTTAAGTACATACCTGTCCAAATTGTCTATTTCACAACACTTACCAAAATATCATTTTCATCTTGAGTATTCTTCCATTCCGCTAGAATTTTACCCGTTGAACACATCGAAATACAACTCAGATACACGGATCATTTGCACATAAGTGCCACATATGTAATCAATCAATCATGTAACCCGCCCATAAGCGAACTCGGACTCAACTCAATGAGCTCGGGCGTTCGCATCCATAAGTGAACTCGGACTCAACTCAACGAGCTCGGATGCCTAGTTACATCTCACAAACTCGGACTCAACTCAACGAGTTCGGACATTTGCATCCATAAATGAACTCGGACTCAACTCAACGAGCTCGGATGCCCAACCATCCTAGTGACATGTCACTTGTATCCTAATCTATTCCCAAGGTTCAAACGGGATTTTCCTCAGTCACGCATTTCCCAGTCGTTCTCCTCGGAATATTGAAACTAATATGTTGCTTGCATCTCATACTTATCAATTTAATCACATACTTTTCATACCAATACATAATATTTCATAAAGCATAATATTCATAATAACAAGTATCATATCGTATAAATAGCATTAAATCACTTAAAATAGCAATCATGTTACATTATTTACACATGAACTTACATCGGTACAAAATATAGCAATTTTGCGATTTAGTCCAAAATCTTTTCTTTTCCTCGATCAAGATTGATTCCACGTCTTTCTTGATCTAAAATAACACATTTAGCTTATTTAACACTCACATTATCAAAATAGTCCTAAATTCAAATTTTGACAAAATTACAATTTTGCCCCTAAACTTTTGCATATTTACACTTTTGCCCCAAAGTTCAGAAATTAAATTTTATCACAAATTCTTATGTTTTAGGACATGCTGATCATTTATTTACCATTAGCAAGCTCAAATTCCCACTAAAACACATACTTATGAACAATATGTACTTTTGCCGATTAAGCCGTTTTACTCGTTTTTACTTAAAACCGAGTAGCACAAGTTGTCTAACATAATTTAAAACCTCATATTCTATTATAAAACATCAAAATACACAAATTTCACCTATGGGTATTTTTCCAAATATGAACCCTAACTTAAATTATTGCTAACATAAGCTTTATCGAGTTACCGGGACTACGAAAACGTAAAGAACATTAAAAACGAGGCTTGGAATCACTTGCTATGAAGCTTGAAGCTTGAAACAAACCCTAGCTATGGAGAACCCTTGAAATTTCGTGGTAATGAAGAAGATGACCAATTTTGTGTTATTTTTCCCTTTTTATTTCATGTTAATATCCAAATGACCAAAATGCCCCTCCTTACTAAACTTTCAAAAATTCCATCCATGTCCAAATTTTTTCCATGAACTTAAAATTGGTCAAATTGCTATTTAAGACCTCCTAATTAATATTCCAAAGCAATTTCATAGTAGAAACTTCTAGAATGCAAGTTTTGCAACGTATTCGATTTAGTCCCTAATTTCAAATTAAGCACTTTACGCTTAGAAGTTCTTCACGAAATTTTCACACCATCATAAAATCATATCATAAACATCAAAATAATTATAAAATAATTATTTCTACCTCGAATTTGTGGTCATGAAACTACTATTCTGATTAGGCCCTAATTCGAGATATTACAGTGTATGATCATCGAATCAGTTTATGAATGTCGTGTAATGCCTCTTAACCCTCCGACGATGGGAACGGGTTTTGGGGTGTTCCATTTTATTGGTATCAGAGCTATGATTTAGTCGATTCTCGGATTAACGTAGCGCGTTTGAGTCTAGCTATACATGCCATTTTATGTTAATGCGATAATGTGATGACTTCTGACATCTGAAATGTGATTTTTGGTATAGAAATGGATCCTGAACCCGATCGAGCCGTAGCGGACGATGTTGAGAGTGTAGCACCTGCTCTCGCGCAAGGGACAGCGCCAAATGACTCTCAACCGAATATCAGTCATCGAGACGATGACACGAGACAAGCCTTTTACACGATGATGAGCGATTGGTTCGCTCAATTCCTTAGATCAAATCTGGCTGTTTCGCAACCCCCAGCCCCGAATACTCTGCTTCCAACTTATGTGGCTCCTCCTATGACCGATCCAGTGAGATCGAGTAGGCCCCCAGTTGATAAGATTAAGAAATATGGGGCTGAAGAGTTCCAGGCTACTCCTAGTGATGATGCTAAGCGGGCTGAGTTTTGGCTCGATAATACAATTCGAGTGTTCGATGAACTGTTATGCACACCCGAGGATTGTCTGAAATGTGCGGTATCTCTGTTACGTGACGCTGCCTACTACTGGTGAAACACTCTGGTTTCTGTTGTTCAGAAAGAGCGGGTCACCTGGGAGTTTTTCCAAACTGAGTTCCATAAGAAATACATCAGTCAGAGATTTATCGACCAGAAACGGAAGGAATTTCTTAAACTTAAACAAGGTCAGATGTCAGTAACTGAATACGAGAGAGAATTCGTACGACTTAGCCATTATGCTCGCGAATGTGTATCATCCAAGGCTATCATGTGTAAACGTTTTGAGGACGGATTGAACGAAGATATCAGATTGCTAGTGGGAATTCTAGAAATTAAAGAGTTTGTCGTGCTAGTCAAGCGAGCTTGCAAAGCCGAAGAGCTCGGTAATGAGAAAAGAAAAGCCGAAGATGGAGCTAGAGAGTTCCGTAAGAGATCTGTGGGAAAGTCTATTCAGTAATCATCCAAAAAGATTAGAGATGACTCAGGCCGATCCAAGTATACTTCAGGTTTTTCTAGACGCGATCATCATCGACCCCCCGTGAGTTCGCGAGCTACTTCTGTCGCCAGTGTTGGCAATGAACGTCGGGATAGATCTGGTTGTAAATATTGTGGTAAATGGCACCCAGGGAGCTGTAGACATCATGACTGCTCCTGTTTCAGATGTGGATCTGCCGATCACTTTATCAAAGACTGTCCGAAAGTTGATGAACGCACTCCTGATCCGAGTCAAAGACCTAGTGGTACGGCTGCACGGGGTAGACCATCGTGGCGAGGATGAAATGCTAGTGGTAGTCAGAGAGGGACTAGAGACACCGCAGTCAGATTCGAGGCTTGAGCACCTACCAGAGCGTATGCTATCCATGCCCGTAAGGAGGCTTCATCTCTGGATGTTATTACCGGTACTTTCACTCTTTTTAACATTGATGTTATCACTCTGATTGATCCCGGTTCGACCCATTCATATGTGTATGAAACTCTAGCCTCCAGTAAGACTCTTCTTGTTGAGTCTACTGAGTTCGTAATTCGAGTGTCAAATCCTTCGGGTCGTTGTGTTCTGATACACAAAGTGTGCAAGAAATATCCTCTAATGGTACGAGATTACTGCTTTTCGGCCAATTTGATGCTTTTACCCTTCGATGAATTTGACATTATTCTCAGAATGGATTGGTTGACTGTGTACGACGCGATAGTGAATTGTAAGCAAAAGGCTATTGATTTGCGATGTTCGAATAACGAAATAATTCAGATCGAATCCATTGATTTAAACGGACTACCGGCCGTAATCACTTCCATGTCAGCTCAGAAATACATGAGAAAGGGCTATGAAGCGTATCTAGCCTATATATTAGATGACAAAGTATCCGAGTGAGAACTTGAGATTGTGCCGGTAGTATGTGAGTTTTCGGATATGTTTCCTGAAGAATTGCCAGGATTGCCGCCAGTAAGAGAGGTCGAGTTTGGTATAGAGTTGGTTTCGGGTACGACTCCGATTTCGATTGCCCCATACCGTATGGCACCTACCGAACTAAAAGAACTGACATATCAGTTGTAAGAGTTAACAGACAGGGGTTTCGCTCGACTGAGTTTTTCGCCTTGGGGTGCACCAGTTTTGTTTGTGAAAAAGAAAGATGGGACTATGAGAATGTGTATCGACTACAGACAACTGAATAAAGCCACTGTAAAGAATAAGTATCTGTTGCCTCGAATTGACGACCTATTCGATCAGTTGAAAGGAGCTTCAGTGTTTTCTAAGATTGATTTACGATCCGGTTATTACCAGTTGAGAGTTAGAGATTCTGACGTGCCAAAGACTGCATTCAGAACAAGGTACGAACACTACGAATTCTTAGTGATGCCGTTCGGGCTTACTAATGCCCCTGCAATTTTCATGGATTTGATGAACCGGGTGTTTAGGCCATATTTGGACTGTTTTGTAGTAGTGTTCATCGATGATATTTTGATTTACTCTCGCGATGAGATCGAACATGCCGAGCATTGAGACTTGTACTTCAGACTTTACGTGATAATCAATTGTATGCGAAATTCAGTAAGTGCGAGTTTTGGTTGCGCGAGGTCAGCTTTTTGGGACATATAGTATCTGCTTCGGGTATTCGAGTTGATCCGAACAAAATTTCAGCTATTCTCGACTGGAAACCCCCTAAAAATGTTTTTGAGGTTCGAAGTTTCTTAGGACTTGCCGGTTATTACTGACGATTCTTTAAAGGCTTCTCGATGATTGCGACACCGTTGACGAAACTACTACAAAAAGAGGTCAAGTTCAAGTGGTCTGATAAGTGTCAGCAAAGTTTCGACCAGCTGAAAACCCTTTTGACGGAAGCTCTAGTGTTAGTTTAGCCAGAGTCTGGCAAAGAGTTTGTAATCTATAGTGATGCAAGTCTGAATGGTTTAGGCTACGTTTTGATGCAAGAAGGTCAAGTTGTCGCTTATGCTTCGAGACAGTTAAAACCTCACGAGCGAAATTATCCGACTCATGATCTTGAATTATCCGCTATCGTTTTCGCCCTAAAGATCTGGCGACACTATCTGTTCGGTGAGAAATGTCACATCTTCTCCGATCACAAAAGTCTCAAGTATCTGATGACTCAAAGAGATTTGAATTTGAGATAAAGGCGGTGGCTAGAATTGCTAAAGGACTATGAGCTTGTTATTGATTATCACCCGGGGAAAGCTAATATAGTTGCAGATGCTCTTAGCCAAAAATCCCTATTTTCTTTGTTAGCTTTGAACGTGAAATTAACGTTGTTGGCAGCTGATGTGTTAATTGCCAAATTAAAAGAAAAACCCATGTTACTTCAACAGATTTGTGAAGCTCAGAAAGTTGACGGTGATTTAGTTGCTAAACGAGTTCAGTGTGATTCAGGTGTGAATTCAGAGTTTTAGGTTGACGGTAATGATTGTTTGAGGTTTAAGGATCGTGTATGTATTCCGAGGAATTCAGAGCTTATTCCGACAATTCTAAACGAGGCCCATAATAGCCGAATGTCTAATCATCCGGGCAGCACTAAAATGTATAATGACTTGAAACGTCAATATTGGTGGCACAGTATGAAACGGGATATTTCTGATTTCATATCTAAGTGTTTGATATGTCAACAAGTAAAAGCGGAACATCAGGTGCCTTTGGGATTGCTTCAGCCGATTTTGATACCCGAGTGGAAGTGGGATCGAGTAAAAAGGATTCTATTTGGGTTATTGTGGACAGACTAACCAAATCAGCTCATTTCATCCTAGTTCGTACAGACTTTTCACTTGATAAGTTAGCAGAATTATACGTTTCCCAGATTGTACGATTGCACGGAGTGCCGACTTCTATCGTTTCAGACCGAGACCCTCGCTTTACTTCGCGATTCTGGAAGAAATTACAGGAGGCATTGGGTACTAAGCTCCATTTTAGCACCGCTTTTCATCCGCAGACAGACGGCCAATCCGAACGGGTTATTCAGATACTTGAGGATATGTTGAGATGTTGTATTCTCGAGTTTAGCAGTTCGTGGGAAAAATATTTGCCCTTGATTGAATTCGCGTATAATAACAGTTTTCAATCAAGCATTCAAATGGCACCCTACGAAGCTCTTTACGGTCGAGTGTGTCGTACACCTTTGTTTTGGACCGAACTTAGTGAGAATAAGATTTTCGGAGTTGACTTAATCAAAGAGGCCGAGCAGAAAGTGAAAACGATTCGTGACAATTTGAAAACGGCATCAGACTGTCAGAAATCGTACGCAGATCTGAAACGTAAAAATATCGAGTATCAGGTTGGCGATAAAGTGTTTCTGAAGGTCTCACCGTGGAAAAAGATACTCTGTTTTGGCTGTAAAGGCAAGTTGAGTTCAAGATTCATTGGACCGTATGAAATTTCAGAACGTATTGGGCCAGTTGCTTATCGACTAACTCTGCTCCCTGAACTTGAAAAGATCCACAATGTTTTTCATGTTTCGATGCTTAGTCGTTATAGATCCGATCCCTCGCATGTGATTAGTCTGTCAGAAATCGAAATTCAGTCCGATTTGAGCTACGAAGAGGAACCGATAAGTATTTTAGCTCGCGAGGTGAAAGAATTGCGAAATAAAAAGGTTCCGTTAGTAAAAGTATTGTGGCTCAAGCACGGGATCGAGGAAGCGACTTGGGAGCCCGAGAAGGCTATGAAAGAAATATATCCAAATCTATTTTCTGGTAAGATTTCCAGGGAGGAAAATCCCAAAGCAGGGGGAGAGTTGTGACAGCCCTATTTTGACCCTAGTCGGGAAGTGGTTTCGGGACCACTAAACCGAATCAAAAAATTTTGAAAATATTATTATCCATGTTTTTATTTTGTGTTTGATAGTATGTGAGAATTTGATGCTTTAATTTTATGATTTGGGTGTTAAATAATGGATAGGACTCAAGTGATAAAATTTGAAAATGTTATAGGTAGAATTTGAGTGACCGAAAAATGCATGGCTTATTACTTTGAGGAACTTGCATGTCAAATGGACCTTTTTGATCTAAGGTGGACGGCAATGATGATGTTTGTTAGACAATTTATGCATTTATCCTAGTAAAATAATATTAAAGGTATTATAATAAGTAAAAATGAATTTTAACTTAAGAAAATGGTGATAACACCAAAGTGAGGTGCTCATTCTTTCTTCCATAGCCGAACTAAAGAAAAGAAAATAAGAAAAAGGGGCAAGAAGCATTCGGCTAGAGAAAGTCCAATTAAGGTATATAAATTTTGTTATTTTCTTGTGAAATGGTGAAAATGAGTTGATTTTAAAGCCCTTGTCATGACCAATGGATAAATTTTTGGAGTTCTTGATGAAGCTTGCATTCGGTCATGGAGGAAATGTGATGAGTCTTGGATGTTTGTGTTTTAAAGTGAAAATGGTAGGAAAGTGAGTAGAAAGCTAGCTAAATTGATATGTATGAGCTTTTGTGATACATGGAATTTCTATAATAATAGTATATGAATAAGTTGTATTCGACTAATTTGGTTGAATGAAGAAATTATGTTAGTTTGGGATTTTTGTTAGTTTGAATTGTTGAATGAGTACTATGTGGATATTATGTTGTTAAAACCCTGTGATTATACGTCTCTAAGTTAAATGAGGGAATTTGAGCTTGATGTGGCTTAGTGGTATATAAGGGATATTCAGTTAAGACCTTTAAGCATGGGAAGATTTGTTGTCAAATTGTGTTTAGGGAGCAAGGGTTACCGTGTGGGGTATTAATAAGTTAATGAAATGTTTTGTTGTCACAATGTGTGAATCTATTTTTAAATGGATGGGTTTGGAGTTTGCCGTTTATGTATGTGTATGCCAATGTGTGCCGAATGAGAGCCATGAAATTGAGCTCATAATATGAAAATATAATCGACATTTGATAACCATTATTTCATAAATGATAAGTTGAGTCAAAAGAATATGTGTATTTGATCTAATCTAAGCTAGACATGAATTGTAACATAGTGGTATTTGGCCGAATGTATGTGAAAGAAAAGTATTGTGTGTATGCCATATTGGATTGAATGTATATATATAAATATAAATATATATGGCCGTGTAACGCCCCCACGCCCGAAACCGTCACCGGAGTCGAGCTTGAGGTGTTACTAAACACAATTTACCATTTTAAACAACTTTACAAAATCTATTTTCGTTTTCGGAATAAATTGTTTTCTGCGTCATGGTCGCTCAAAAAATCATATCTCGAGTTACGAAACTCAAAATCAAGATCCGTAAATTTTCCCTGAATCTAGACTCATATATCTATTCACTAATCTTTTTCCAGGATTTTTTTGCTGGGCCAATTAGTACAGTTTATTAGTTAAAGTTACCCCTGTTGCAGATCTCGACTGGTCTGACTTCTATGATTTTTAGTAAATTTTTAGTAAATTTTCGAACTCACGTCAGTGTTGCTGCAATACTCTGTTTTATGGTTGATTTCATTTTCATAAAAGCTTTCATGTACTAGATAATCTATTATCCTTCCATGACATCAAACATAGTCTATATTAGCCATTTCAATGACTCATCATTGTCAAGCATTTCCTCAACCAAAACACCACCATATCACAAGATTATTTACACAAAGTAGGTATAGTGCTATACATGCCATACTAAGTTTTACAAGCCAGTTACCAAAAAGTCCTTCGGATAGTGTGATCGAGCCTTCGACCTATCCCGATTCTCGAGCCGACTTGTCCAAAACTACAATGAATGAAAAGGAGGGAGTAAGCATAAATGCTTAGTAAGTTCACATGCAAATAACAAGTAACATAACAAAGTCATTATGCCAAACAACATTAGCATAGTATCACCAAAACATAGGTCACAATTCTAATCATCATACTTCATCTTACCACATTTTTGTTGTTGTGTCGAGTTTCAACCCGAGGGTTAAGTACATACCTGTCCAATATGGCCATTTCTCAGCATTACCGAATTGTCACTTACATCTTGAGTGCTTTTCCATTTCACTTGAATTTTACCCGTTGAACACATTGGAATACAACTCGGATACACGAATCATTTGCACATAAGTGCCATATATGTAATCAATCAATTATGTAACCCGCCCATAAGCGAACTCGGACTCAACTCAACGAGCTCGGGCGTTCGCATCCATAAGTGAACTCGGACTCAACTCAACGAGCTCGGATGCCTAGTTACATCTCACGAACTCGGACTCAACTCAACGAGTTCGGACATTCGCATCCATAAGTGAACTCGGACTCAACTCAACGAGCTCAGATGCCCAACCATCCTAGTGACATGTCACTTGTATCCTAATCTATTCCCAAGGTTCAAACGGGGCTTTCCTCAATCACATTTCCATGCCGTCTTCCACAGAATACCGAAACCAATACTCGATAGCAATTTATATTTAACAAGTAGCACACATAATTTGCATATTATTCGATAATAACCACAAAGCATATATTTCATGATAAAAATCAGCATATCATATAAATAACATCAATTAACTTAAAAATAACAATTATGTTACATTATTTACATATGAACTTACCTTAGCACCAAAATACAAAGATTTTGCAATTTAGTCCACAATCTTTTCCTTTCCTCGATTGAGGTCGATTCCACGTCTTTCTTGATCTAAAATAGCACATTTAGCTTGTTTAATACTCACATTTTCAAATTAGTCCTTAATTCAAATTTTGGCAAAATTACAATTTTGCCCCTAAACTTTTGCATATTTACACTTTTGCCCCAAAACTCGGAAATTTAATTTTATCACAAATTCTTATGTTTTAGGACATGATGATCATTTATTTACCATTAGCAAGCTCAAATTCCCACTAAAACACATACTTATGAACAATATGTACTTTTACCGATTAAGCCGTTTTACTCGTTTTTACTTAAAACCGAGTAGCACAAGTTGTCTAACATAATTTAAAACCTCATATTCTATCATAAAACATCAAAATACACAAATTTCACCTATGGGTATTTTTCCAAATATGAACTCTAACTTAAAATATTGCTAACATAAGCTTTATCGAGCTACTGGGACTACGAAAACGTAAAGAACATTAAAAACGAAGCTTGGAATCACTTACTATGAAGCTTGGAAGCTTGAAACAAACCCTAGCTATGGAGAACCCTTGAAATTTCGTGGTAATAAAGAAGATGACCAATTTTGTGTTATTTTTCCCTTTTTATTTCATGTTAATATCCAAAAGACCAAAATGCCCCTCCTTACTAAACTTTCAAAAATTCCATCCATGTCCAAATTTTGTCCATGAACTTAAAATTGGTCTAATTACCATTTAAGACCTCCTAATTAATATTTCAAAGCAATTTCATACTAAAAACTTCTAGAATGCAAGTTTTGCAACTTATTCGATTTAATCCCTAACTTCAAATTAAGCGCTTTACGCTTGGAATTTCTTCACGAAATTTTCACACCATCATAAAATCATATCATAAACACCAAAATAATTATAAAATAATTATTTCTACCTCAGATTTGTGGTCACGAAACCACTATTCCGATTAGGCCCTAATTCGGGATATTACAACTCTCCCCCCTTTTAAGGATTTTCGTCCTCGAAAATCTTACCGGTAAACAGATGTGGGTATTGTTTTCTCATAGTTTCCTCGGGTTCCCATGTAGCCTCTTCTATTCCATGCTTTTGCCACAACACTTTCACAAGAGCAATACTTTTGTTTCTTAATTGTTTGACCTCTCGAGCTAAAATTTTAATCGGTTCTTCTTCGTAGGTCATATCTGGTTGTAATTCAATTTCTATCGGTGAAACCACATGTGAAGGATCCGAACGATACCGACGTAGCATAGATACATGGAACACATCATGAATTTTCTCCAACTCAGATGGTAATGCCAACCGATAAGCTACCGGTCCAACTCTTTCAATTATTTCATACGGCCCGATAAAACGCGGACTTAACTTACCCTTCCGTCCAAATCTGAGGACTTTCTTCCACGGAGACACCTTTAAAAATACCTTATCACCAACTTGAAACTCGATTTCTTTTCGTTTCAAATCTGCATAAGATTTTTGTCTATCCGAAGCAGCTTTCAAACAATCTCGAATTACCTTCACTTTTTCTTCAGTTTCTTTGATTAGATCAACCCCATAGATCTGATTTTCCTTGAGTTCGGTCCAATACAAAGGCGTTCGACACTTACGACCATACAATGCTTCATAAGGTGCCATTTTCAAACTTGTCTGGTAACTGTTATTGTAAGCAAATTCCACCAACGATAAATATCTTTCCCAACTTCCTTGAAATTCTAATACACAACATCGAAGCATATCTTCAAGAATCTGAATTACTCTTTCTGATTGCCCATCAGTCTGTGGATGAAAAGTAGTACTGAAATTTAACCTTGTACCTAACGTTTCTTGCAACTTTTGCCAAAACCGCGAAGTAAATCTCGGATCTCTGTCTGAAATGATTGACAATGGTATTCCATGTAGTCTAACAATTTCTTTAACATACAATTCAGCTAAGACAATGGTATTCCATGTAGTCTAACAATTTCTTTAACATACAATTCAGCTAACTTGTTAAGAGAATAATCCGTACGTACTGGAATGAAATGAGCCGATTTAGTCAATCTGTCAACTATTACCCAGATGGCATCTTTCTTTCCTGGTGTCAACGGCAACCCTGAAACGAAATCCATAGTAATCCGATCCTATTTCCATTCAGGAACCATAATAGGCTGAAGTAATCCTGAAGGCACTTGGTGTTCTGCTTTCACCTGTTGACAAATTAAGCATTTCGATACAAATTCTGATATATCCCTTTTCATTCCATTCCACCAATACATTTTCTTCAAATCATTATACATTTTCGTGCTACCTGGAAGAATCGACAAATAACCACCATGTGCTTCCTGCAAAATCTTTTGAATCAATTCTTCGTTCCTCGGTACACAAATCCGATCTTTAAACATCAAGCAACCATCAGGACCGATTCTGAAATCTGACTCTGTATCAACCTCACATTGCTTTCTTTTGGCTTGTAAGTCTTCATCACTTCTCTGAGCTTCACAAATCTCTTGTAAAAACATCGGTCTTACTTTTAACTCGGCCAGAATTAAACCATCATCTGACATTTCCAACTGAGTGTTCATAACTCTCAAAGCAAACAACAGTTTTCTACTCAAAGCATCAGCAACCACATTTGCTTTTCCTGGATGGTAGTCAATCACAAGCTCGTAATCTTTTAATAATTCCAACCATCTTCGCTGTCTCAAATTCAAGTCCTTTTGTGACATCAAGTATTTAAGACTTTTATGGTCGGTGTATACCCGACATTTCTCACCATACAAGTAATGTCGCCAAATCTTCAAAGCAAACACCACCGCAGCCAACTCCAAATCATGAGTAGGATAATTCCTCTCGTGAGGTTTTAACTGCCTCGAAGCATAAGCCACAACCTTTCCTTCTTGCATCAGTACACATCCCAAACCATTTAGAGAAGCATCGCTATATACCACAAATTCTTTACCTGACTCGGGCTGTACTAACACTGGTGCCTCTGTTAATAACTTTTTCAATTCTTCGAAACTTTGTTGACATTCTTCCGTCCACTCAAATTTAACATCCTTTCGAAGTAATCTAGTCATAGGAGCAGCAATTATAGAAAATCCATTCACAAACCGTCGATAATATCCGGCTAGTCCCAAGAAACTTCTAACTTCGGTTACATTCTTCGGTGGCTTCCAATCAACAATAGCTGAAATTTTACTGGGATCAACCCGTATACCATCACCCGAAACAATATGACCCAAAAATCCAACTTCCCGAAGCCAAAATTCACTTTTACTAAACTTGGCATATAACTGCTTGTCTCGCAAAGTTTGCAAAACTATCCTCAAGTGCTCAGCATGCTCTGTCTCATCTTTCGAATAAATCAAGATATCATCTATAAATACCACAACAAACTTATCCAAGTATGGCCGAAATATTCGGTTCATCAAATCCATAAACACGGCAGGAGCATTTGTTAATCCAAACGGCATAACTAAAAATTCATAATGACCGTACCTTGTTCTAAAAGCAGTTTTAGGCACATCTGACTCTTTTACCCGCAACTGATAGTATCCAGATCTCAAATCAATTTTTGAAAACCATGTTGCTCCTTTCAGCTGATCAAACAAATCATCAATTCTTGGCAACGGATACTTGTTCTTAATTGTCACTTTGTTTAATTGCCGATAATCTACACACAATCTCATCGAACCATCCTTCTTTTTCACAAACAACACCGGAGCACCCCAAGGCGAAAAACTCGGTCTCACAAAGCCTTTGTCTGTCAACTCTTGCAACTGTGACTTTAATTCTTTTAATTCCGTTGGTGCCATTCTATACGAAGTAATCGAGATTGGAGCTGTTCCCGGCATCAACTCTATACCAAATTCTACTTCCCTGACTGGAGGCAAACCTGGCAATTCTTCGGGAAATACATCCAGAAATTCACATACAATCGGCACTGATTCCACTTTCCTTTCAATTTCCTTTGTATTCAACACATACGCTAAATAAGCTTCATAACCCTTTCTCAAATATCTCTGAGCCGACATTGAAGAAATCACACTAAACAATGCCTCTGATTTATCTGATTCAACCCGCAGAGTTTCGCCATTTTCACACTTTAGTTCAATAACTTTCTGTTTACAATTTACTATGGCATCATGCAATGTCAACCAGTCCATACCCAAAATAACATCAAACTCATCAAACGGCAACAACATCAAGTCGGCCGAAAAGTAATAACCCCGAATCATTAAAGGACATTTCTTGCATACTTTATCAACTATAACACATTTGCCTAACGGGTTTGACACTTTAATCATAAATTCTGTATTCTCAACAGCTATATTCATGCTAGACACCAATTTCATGCACACATATGAATGAGTAGAGCCGGGATCAATTAAAGCAGTAACATTAGAATCATAGAGAGAAAATATACCGGTGATCACATCGGGTGAGGAAGCATCTTCACGAGCTTTAATAGCATAAGTTCTAGCCGGAGCCCTTCCTTCAGATCTAACTGCTGCATCTCTGGCTGCATTCTTGCTACTTGCTTCACTCCCAGCTTTTCTTGGATACCTTCCTCGCGAATCTGCACCACTAGCTTTTGTACTCTGAAATTTTTCTTTTTCAATCCTCTCTGGGCAGTCCCTAATAAAATGATCCGGAGAACCACATCGAAAACATTCGTTTGCCCTGCACGGACCAAAATGATTTCTGCCACACCGCTGACATTCGGGTTTAACAAATCTCGTGTTCCCTACACTGGCTGCCGAAGTAGTTTGGGACTTTGGACCCATATTTTGCTTCTTAAAATTCCCATAAGATTGTCCAGCTGAAACTTGGGAACGAGGATTCATATTTCTTGATTTTCCAGGTTGCTGTGAGGGTGCACTAGTCATTGGTCTTTTCTTCCAATTTCGTGTCTCAGATTCTGCCTTTTTCTTCGCTTTAAGTAGTTTTTCAGCCTTGCAAGCTCGATCAACAAGTACCACCATTTCTTTTAATTCAAGAATCCCAACAAATACTTTAATTTCTTCATTGAGCCCATCTTCAAATCGCCTACACATTTTGGCCTCAGTAGGAACATATTCTCTAGCATACTTACTCAATCTGACGAACTCTCTTTCATATTCAGTGACTGTCATACTGCCTTGCTTTAGCTCAAGAAACTCTTTACGCTTTTGGTCAATAAATCTTTCACTGATGTACTTCTTCCGGAACTCCTCTTGAAAGAATTCCCAAGTTACCCTCTCTTTCGGTACCACAGAAATCAGTGTCTTCCACCAATTATAAGCTGAATCTCTCAACAAAGATATAGCACATTTCAAGCATTCCTCAGGTGTGCAGGACAGTTCATCAAATACCCGGATAGAATTTTCAAGCCAGAACTCTGCTTTTTCCGCATCATCATCTACATTAGCTCTGAATTCTTCGGCCCCGAGCTTACGAATTTTATCAACTGGAGTTCTTTGAAATTTTATCATACCCACATCTTGAGGCATCGGGGGTACAGGTTGAGGAATTGGGGGAGGTGGGGGAGGTCGTACATTCGGGTTCGTACGAACGAACTCCGTGTACCATGCACTCATCATTTGGAGAAAGGCTTCCCGATCCCTTTCTCCCCCCTGACCAACAGTAGATGGTGGATTTTCAGTCGGCGCTGCCCCTTCAGCCGGAGCTGGTGCATTACTCTCTACTTCATCAGCCATAGCTGGATCGGGATCCATTTACTATAAAAAAAAATCATTTAAAAGGTCAGAAGTCGTCACACTATCACAATATACACATATGGCATGTATAGCAAAATCCGTACATAAAACACGTTAGTCCGAGAACCGACTAAACCTGCTTTGATACCACCAAATGTAACGCCCCCACGCCCGAAACCGTCACCGGAGTCGAGCTTGAGGTGTTACTAAACACAATTTACCATTTTAAACAACTTTACAAAATCTATTTTCGTTTTCGGAATAAATTATTTTCTGCGTCATGGTCGCTCAAAAAATCATATCTCGAGTTACGAAACTCAAAATCAAGATCCGTAAATTTTCCCTGAATTTAGACTCATATATCTATTCACTAATCTTTTTCCAGGATTTTTTTGCTGGGCCAATTAGTACAGTTTATTAGTTAAAGTTACCCCTGTTGCAGATCTCGACTGGTCTGACTTCTACTCACTACAAACCACTTTTCTCTCTGTACAAAATTCACATGAATTTTATGTTTGTTTCTCTTAAAACTAGACTCAATAAGGATTCTAACCATAAAAAGTATACCTCCTAATTATTTTTTTACAATTTATGGTGGATTTTCAAAACTGGAACAGGGGATCCAGAAATTGTTCTGGCCCTGTCTCACTAAAACTCAAATATCTCATAACATGTAACTCCTTTACCTATTTTGCTTCTTCCATATGAAATTAGACACAATAAGATTAAATTTCATAACTAATCCATCACCAAATTCGATTTCTATGATTTTTAGTAAATTTTCAAACTCACGTCAGTGTTGCTGCAATACTCTGTTTTATGGTTGATTTCATTTTCATAAAAGCTTTCATGTACTAGATAATCTATTATCCTTCCATGACATCAAACATAGTCTATATTAGCCATTTCAATGACTCATCATTGTCAAGCATTTCCTCAACCAAAACACCACCATATCACAAGATTATTTACACAAAGTAGGTATAGTGCTATACATGCCATACTAAGTTTTACAAGCCAGTTACCAAAAAGTCCTTCGGATAGTGTGATCGAGCCTTCGACCTATCCCGATTCTCGAGCCGACTTGTCCAAAACTACAATGAATGAAAAGGAGGGAGTAAGCATAAATGCTTAGTAAGTTCACATGCAAATAACAAGTAACATAACAAAGTCATTATGCCAAACAACATTAGCATAGTATCACCAAAACATAGGTCACAATTCTAATCATCATACTTCATCTTACCACATTTTTGTTGTTGTGTCGAGTTTCAACCCGAGGGTTAAGTACATACCTGTCCAATATGGCCATTTCTCAGCATTACCGAATTGTCACTTACATCTTGAGTGCTTTTCCATTTCACTTGAATTTTACCCGTTGAACACATTGGAATACAACTCGGATACACGAATCATTTGCACATAAGTGCCATATATGTAATCAATCAATTATGTAACCCGCCCATAAGCGAACTCGGACTCAACTCAACGAGCTCGGGCGTTCGCATCCATAAGTGAACTCGGACTCAACTCAACGAGCTCGGATGCCTAGTTACATCTCACGAACTCGGACTCAACTCAACGAGTTCGGACATTCGCATCCATAAGTGAACTCGGACTCAACTCAACGAGCTCAGATGCCCAACCATCCTAGTGACATGTCACTTGTATCCTAATCTATTCCCAAGGTTCAAACGGGGCTTTCCTCAATCACATTTCCATGCCGTCTTCCACAGAATACCGAAACCAATACTCGATAGCAATTTATATTTAACAAGTAGCACACATAATTTGCATATTATTCGATAATAACCACAAAGCATATATTTCATGATAAAAATCAGCATATCATATAAATAACATCAATTAACTTAAAAATAACAATTATGTTACATTATTTACATATGAACTTACCTTAGCACCAAAATACAAAGATTTTGCAATTTAGTCCACAATCTTTTCCTTTCCTCGATTGAGGTCGATTCCACGTCTTTCTTGATCTAAAATAGCACATTTAGCTTGTTTAATACTCACATTTTCAAATTAGTCCTTAATTCAAATTTTGGTAAAATTACAATTTTGCCCCTAAACTTTTGCATATTTACACTTTTGCCCCAAAACTCGGAAATTTAATTTTATCACAAATTCTTATGTTTTAGGACATGATGATCATTTATTTACCATTAGCAAGCTCAAATTCCCACTAAAACACATACTTATGAACAATATGTACTTTTACCGATTAAGCCGTTTTACTCGTTTTTACTTAAAACCGAGTAGCACAAGTTGTCTAACATAATTTAAAACCTCATATTCTATCATAAAACATCAAAATACACAAATTTCACCTATGGGTATTTTTCCAAATATGAACTCTAACTTAAAATATTGCTAACATAAGCTTTATCGAGCTACTGGGACTACGAAAACGTAAAGAACATTAAAAACGAAGCTTGGAATCACTTACTATGAAGCTTGGAAGCTTGAAACAAACCCTAGCTATGGAGAACCCTTGAAATTTCGTGGTAATAAAGAAGATGACCAATTTTGTGTTATTTTTCCCTTTTTATTTCATGTTAATATCCAAAAGACCAAAATGCCCCTCCTTACTAAACTTTCAAAAATTCCATCCATGTCCAAATTTTGTCCATGAACTTAAAATTGGTCTAATTACCATTTAAGACCTCCTAATTAATATTTCAAAGCAATTTCATACTAAAAACTTCTAGAATGCAAGTTTTGCAACTTATTCGATTTAATCCCTAACTTCAAATTAAGCGCTTTACGCTTGGAATTTCTTCACGAAATTTTCACACCATCATAAAATCATATCATAAACACCAAAATAATTATAAAATAATTATTTCTACCTCAGATTTGTGGTCACGAAACCACTATTCCGATTAGGCCCTAATTCGGGATATTACAGGCCGAATGTGTATATGGAACATAGAGAGGATACTTTGTACTTCTTGCTTTGATTAAGTGAAGTATATGAAAGTTGATACACTCAAATTGTTTAAATCAAGCTCAAGAGCCTAGAGGGACAACATTAGATAAGGGAAAAGCGAAGGTGACGGAATAGCCAACCCGTAACTATTCAGAAAAAGTTTGAGGTAAGTTTTAAATATGGAAAACCTAGCATGTGAGTTGATTTAACATGATGTATACATTTAGTTACTCATGTAGATGATTCGTTGAAGTATGTTGTCTATGGCCGGTGTAATGAAGTAGTGAAATGGTAATTTAGCCAAAAGTTCATTAGACATATGAAGGCTTTAGAAATCAATTTTTTATGTGATATACTTAGATGCCTATTGACCGAACATGTTGTGTAAATGCCATACAATGCATTAATGTGTGAATGAGGTGAATGAATGTTAACTTGTGATTAAACTATGCGAAAAATATACATGATGGATCCAAATACATACTTCTCTGTGCTATAATCTGGGTTGAATCCCGAAGGGCATTTGTGCCAGAGTTGCATCCGGGTTAAGTCCCGAAGGGCATGTCTGCCGGAGTTACATCCAGGATAAGTCTTGAAGGGCATTCGTGCCAGTGATTCATCCGGGCCGAGTTTCGAAGAGCCTTAAGGCTAGTATTATATTCCGGGCCAAGCCCGAAGGCATTCATGCTGGAAATACAAAATTTGGGCCTTATCAACCATAATAAATAAGCTCATAACCTAAATTAACTAGGTATGTACAACATTCAAATTGCGAACGTGCTTCTGTTTAAACTAGGCTATGTCAATTGGGTGATATTGAATCCGACCTTTGTTCAGAGTGGTATAAAGGCATGATGCTTAATTATTGTATTTGAAACCTGGATTATTGAGAATGTGTTAAGATTGGTTTAAGTATACGAATGTTGTTTGATATGTACGGATAATAGGGATATATTTAATCTTGGATACATTCAGTTAAAGATAGACCTTGATAAGTATTAGAAGTACCATGCTTTAATCTTTGAATGTGTTTTTATGGCTTAAAACTTACTAAGCTTATGAATGCTTACTCTGTTGCTTTCAGATTCTCTGTTTTATAGATCTCGTTCGTTAGCTACGGTCTCGAGAATTCTAGGATTGAAGTCATCCACACTATCAAAACATCTGTCGGTATTTTGTGACTAAACCTTCAAAATGGCATGTATAGGCTTGACATTTTGTTGTTAAACAAATATGATTTTAATGTTGTAATTAAGTTAGCCATGCGAAAATGGCTTACCCAAATACCTTACATCCATATCTATGGTTTTAAACTTGGTTATGTTATATGTGAATGGAAGTTTAAGTTATGCATTTTATAAACTAGGCTTGAAGTATGTTATATATTGATATCTATGTTTTGAGAGACATGTATGACTTGAATGTGAGCAAGATAAACAAATGCTCAAATTTGGGATTGAATGTGACCATTCAGTAAGTCCATATGGGTTAAATGAAGTTTGTTCAAAATTCATTAGATTGGATTAGGTAATATGAACTTAGAAGCATGAGTAGAGTTGTTTTGAGCATGGTCTTTCGACTAAGAAAATTTCTTCATGTATGCGATGCGGTTGATGAATGATTTATAAGTGCATGAATTGTTCTGAGTTTTGGTATGATTAGATATCATGTATATACATGTATAATCGGCCTAGATGTACTAATTATCCTAAGAAGACCGTTCTTAGCAACCGGGAGAACACTCATTGATGTGCAGAAGGGGGAACTTACTATGCGTGTTCAGAACGATCAGGTAACATTTAACGTTTTCAAATCAATGCAATTTCCTGACGCAATAGATGATTGTTTTGCAGTATCCGACTTAGAGGATTTAGTAGTGGAGCAGGAACTCAACCCTGTTGAGGATACTCTAGAAAGAATTTTGACATTAGACCCTCCAAGTGATGAAGAGAAGGATGAAGACTTAGCTCTGCTAGAAGCTAATCAAAAGGGATTTCCACAATCCCAATTTGAATCTTTAGAATTGGAGAAAAGAGATTACACACAGCCAAAAGCGTCAATTGAAGAGCCACCTAAGCTAGAACTTAAGGTATTACCCTCTCACTTAAAATATGTTTATTTAGGTGACGCTTCTACTTTGCCTGTGATTGCTTCAGCAGAATTAACTACTAAGAAAGAAGAGAAACTTATCTTAGTACTAAAACAATTCAAGAAGGCTATCAGATGGACCATTGCTGATATTCGCGATATTAGTCCATTCGTATCCATGCACAAGATCATCCTGGAAGCTGGTGAAAAAGGGATGATCGATCGACAACGAAGGCTGAACCCCATCATGAAGGACGTAGTGAAAAAAGAGATTATCAAGTGGCTAGATATGGGTATCATTTACCCCATCTCAGACAGTTCATGGGTAAGCTCGGTCCAGTGCGTACCAAAGAAAGGAGGTGTCACAGTCATAGAGAATGAGAACAACGAGTTGATACTGACTAGAACAATTACGGGATGGAGAATCTGCATCAATTACCGAAAGCTGAACAAGGCAACTAGGAAAGATCACTTCCCTTTGCCGTTCTTGGACCAGATGCTGGATAGACTCGCGGGCCGAGATTACTACTATTTTCTCGATGGATACTTGGGGTACAACTAGATTACGGTAGCACCGGAAGATCAACACAAAACCACATTCACCTGCCCGTACGATACATTTGCATTTAGACGCATGCCATTCTGTTTATGTAATGCACCTGCTACATTTCAAAGATGTATGATGTCTATTTTCACTGACATGGTTGAGAAATTTTTGGAAGTTTTCATGGATGACTTTTTGGTATTTGGAGACACTTATGATGATTGCTTAGCCAATCTATCTAAGGTCCTAAGACGATGCGAAGAAACAAACCTAGTACTCAACTGGGAAAAGTGCCATTTCATGGTACAAGAAGGAATTGTTTTGGGGCATCGGATATCGAGACATGGGATCGAGGTAGACAGAGCAAAGGTAGACGTTATTGAAAAACTCCCACCTCCAACATCTATAAAGGGTGTTAGGAGCTTTTTGGGCCACGCCAATTTTTATTGACGGTTTATCAAAGATTTCTCCAAAATTGCAAAACCTTGGTGCAAATTATTAGAGAAGGACACAACATTCAAGTTCGATGATGAATGCTTAAGGGCTTTTAAGGATTTGAAGAGTCGATTAGTCACGGCACCCATAATTGTCACACCAGACTGGGACTTGCCATTTGAACTGATGTGTGATGCAAGCGACTTCGCTATAGGAGCTGTCATGGGCCAGCGAAGGAACAAAGTTTTTCATCCCATCTACTATGCAGGCCAAACTCTTATAGGAGCTCAATTAAACTATACGGTAATAGAAAAAGAGTTACTTGCTATTATGTTTGCTTTCGACAAGTTTCGATCTTACCTTGTAGGTACCAAAATAACTGTCTATACAGACCACTCGGCAATCAAGTACTTACTTTCCAAGAAAGACGCTAAGCCGAGGTTGATCCGGTAGGTACTTCTACTCCAAGAGATTGATTTGGAAATTCCAGATCGTAAAGGAGTAGAAAACCAAGTAGCAGATCACTTGTCCAGATTGGAACCGCAAGAAGGAAATTCTCCACTTATACCGATTCATGAGACCTTTCCAGATGAGCATATACTTAAGGTAAATCATGTCCATAATACCCCTTGGTTTGCTGATATTGCTAACTTTTTAGCTTGTGGTTTGATGCCAGTTAATAAGACGTATCAGCAAAGGAGAAAGTTTCTTCATGATGTGAAGTACTATTTCTGGGAAGAGCCATATCTATTTAAAAAGTGTGCAGATCAGATGATCAGGAGATGCGTGGCAAAAGAATAAATACCGAAGATTTTATACCACTATCACTCATCTCCAAGTAGGGGACATTTCGAAGGTACTCGTACTACGACCAAAGTTTTACAAGCTGGATTTGTAACACCCTGAATTTGGGCATAGAAGTATTGGGCCTTGGGCCTGGGTGCGGGTGTAAGATAGTTCAAAATAAAATTATTGATGTGTTGAATTCTGTTATGGAAGGTTATTATTAATGGGTTAATGTGGTATTTTAGTGAACTGCGAAGGATTCATAGTGTGGGGAAAAGTCTTGGGCTAATTTTTGGGACTCCGGGATTTTTGTGATATTTGGTGTAATGTTGAAATTTTGATATATGGATGTGTAATTCGTGTTTGGAGTGTGTTATTGGGCCTATGGAAGGCCCAAGTGTTGGTTAAAAACCCAGGGAATTCTTGGATTTTTGGACTTAAGGAATAGAGGACTTGGAAAAGAGGAGTTGTAAGGAATTATGTGTGTAATAAGACACAAAAAAGGAATGTGGTGTAGTGGCAAAGTAGCACCACTTAGGGGACAAGGAAGCAAGGGGTCCAAGGTTCAAGTCTTGGCTCTTGCAATTTATTTTGGTTTTTCTTTTAAATAAATCTGGAAGCAAGTAGGTGAGCTTTAAAGTTAAATGTGTTGGACTTATGACATAAAGGAGCTTGTGTCCGAGTGGTGATGGCATGACAGGGTTACTGAGAGGACTTTGGTTCGAATCCCGTTGCACGCAAAGGTTGATTATTTTGCTAATGCTTTAATTTTGGGGGGATTGATGGAGAATCCCACATCGGAAAGCTAACATGAGAGCAGGTGAGGAGCTAGCTTTAAATAGAGCAAACCAGGAGGAGAGTAGGCACAGCCTTCTTGGCTGATCCCTTTCGCTTTATGGCGTGCCCGTTTGGGTTGGGCATCAGCTAAGAGTGTTTGGAGTGCGGATTAACTTCAGTCTCCTATCAGGTGTGTATTTCTCACTACTCTAGCGGTAGAACGACTACTTCGGGCTGCGATGGGTCGAAGGGGCCATGTGGGCCCAATGGGCCTACGGGGCCATTTGGACAAGTTGTTTAATTGTATAGTAAATATTGGACTAGACTAGGTGAATCGCATATCTGTAGTTAAATTTGGGCTAAAAGGGCCACACGAGCGTGTGGGCCTATTTGGGCCGAGAATGGGCCCTACGCCCATTTGCATTGTTATCTCTGTTTAGAATGCTTTAGTTTACCAAATTACTGAAATACCTTCGACTTGTAAAATTACCATTTTACCCCTGATTTGTAAAATTACTATTTTACCCCTGATTTGTAAAATTACTATTTTACCCCTGATTTGTAAAATTACTATTTTACCCCTGATTTGTAAAATTACCATTTTACCCATGATTTGTAAAATTACCATTTTACCCATGATCTGTAAAATTACTATTTTACCCTTGATTTGTGAAATTACTGAAATATCCCTGTAGGATAGAATTACCGAGATACCCCTGTGGGGTAAAATTACCATTTTTCCCCTAGGTGTTAAATGACTGTTTTGCCCTTCGTGGGTAAATGACTAACTTGTGTGATGATTGGGCTAGTTTGACCGTGGATATAAGTTGGTGATATGAATGACTTGACTGTGATCTATTCTTATTTTTGGGATTTGGAAAAGTTGGAAGCCCTATGTGTTTAGGGAGGCTGTCGAAATAGTACCTAAGGCTTTAAGGGGCTGTTACCAATTATTTTACTCTGTGCTTGTAAGGGCTAAAGGCTGCTGACTAAGGGCTTGGATCAGTGGAGCGTTCGGATCCAGATTTGGATATCAACTTCAGCAAAGGTAAGGATTTAGGGCTTTATTCATGGATGCCCGAATATGGTAAGAGTATGTTAAATTTAGTTATCATTGATTCGTGGTCTAATGTTTTAATAATCGAATATAAGATTGAGTTGGAGCAGATATCATCATCGTTCATCGTAATCAGGTGTGTATCGAACCCTTCTTTAGTCTAATTCGGCAAAGGCCAAGTAACCGAAAAGTTGGTATTATGTGGGCTTGTGAGTGTGCGAATGCTCACAAGATGATTGGAAATCTTGAGATCTGTAACCGTAAGTGGTAAGTTAGTTGAGTGTGCAATTTCGCGCACCTCGGTAAGTTGGGTCTCGATGGGCCGAACATGGGCTTACGGGCTTTCGGGCCCATATAGGTAAAAATAGGAAATAAATGTGTTCTGTTAAACTGTAGTATCGGAACTGCTAAAACTGGTAGCTAGATAGGAAATTTGGGCTGAATGGGCTTAATTTGCTAAATAGACACTATAGGGCCCATTAGGAGTTTTAGGGCCCAGTGACTGAAATTGTTAAAATCTGTTAAATTGACTGCTAAGATGGAACTAAAGCTTATATGTGACTGTAACATGCATAAAACTCGTAATATTGGAACAAGTACTAAAATACCCCTAAGTATGGAAAATTACCATTTTACCCCTAAGTGTAAAATGACCTTTATACCCCTAGGGTAAATTCTGTATGAAATATATGATTTTCTGTTTCTGCATGTCATATCTCATAACATATGTATATATCTGATGCATGTGATTCTGTATGTTATATGCCATAGCATGTATGCCTGCTGCATGGGGTTTGGGTTTATGATGGAGGAAGCGTTCTAGCAGCCTCGCTGCAATCTGGTGGCCTCGCCACATATATATCTGTTCTGGCAGCCTCGCTGTAATCTGGTGGCATCGCCACGTATATATCTGTTCTGGTGGCCTCGCCACATATACATCTGTTCTGGTGGCCTCGCCACAATATCTGTATCTGGTGACCTCGTCACAATATTTGGCAGCCTCGCTGCAAATTTCTATGGTGTGTAGCGGTTGGGTGGGTCGAGTAGTCTCCCCACATGGTGTAAGGTTGGTATGGGGGTGTTATGGATGGATCTGGGTTGGGTTTTCTGTTTGCATATCATATCTGATCTGTATCTGTAATGGGCCTATGGGCTGTACTATTATCTGAAAATGGCTAAGGCCCAGTTTACTGATATCTGAATAGGGTTTCGGCCCAGTATTTGACTGTGATGGGTTAAGGCTTAGGCCCAATGGGCTTGAGTTGACTTGGGCTTTGGATGGGCTTCTGTACACACTGAGTTTTCCAAACTCACCCCTTTTTCCTTCCATCCTTGCAGGTGAGCCTTAGATTGGTGGACTTGGAGCTGGGAGGGATTCAGACTGGCCACATGGACTGGACTATTGGATTTCTAATTAAGTTACCTATTTGAATTTAGATTTAATTATTTATTTCTGATTTTGGGTTGTAAAAAGGGCCTCTTTAATTACTTTTATTTTGGGTTTTTATTCTTTTCTTATTTAAATTGGTTTTAGCTTACGTAGGATATTATTTAAATCGAGTTGGAAATAAATGATTTTAAGACGCGGTTTTTACAAAAGTTACTTGTTTTCAAAATAACACGATAACCAAGCAAAGCTTTTGCAATTTTAAATGATCTTGTAGATAAATATTTCAAATAGTTAAAGTGTGGCAATGGTAGTGTGCATGTCTAGGAGTGGATCCAAGAAGAGCTTGGTATTTAAGCAGTCTATTCGACTCACCTCCTCTTTTCTGGAATCCTATCGGGTGCCCAGCTTCCATTCACTTTAAGTCTTAACAAAAAAGGTCAAATTTATTTGATACTTAAACCGTTTTCAAAATTAACATGTTTTTGCAAACTACAAGGGTTTATAAGCTTTCATAAAACTTTTACAAAGGTTTTAAAGATGTTTGCAAAGGGAGGATTTTTTCAATAAATCACGTTTTGGAAAAAGACAAGCTAAGTTTAACGGTAAGAGTCTTTAAAACTTCAAGGGTTTTTAATGAAAGCACGGTTTTCAAAAAATACTTCAATGTGACACACCAGACTTGGCCGTAACGTCTGGGCTAGGTTTGGGGTGTTACATTTAGTGGTATCAGAGCCAAGTTGCAACAACTCGGCTGTGAAACGGGTCTAAAAATAGAAGTTTTTAGAGGGTAAAACAAAGATTTCCAAAAGTCGCTTTAAGAATTTGTTGTCAAAATTGTTTATAAGATTTTCTTTCTACAAATAAATAATTTAAAAAAAAATTTGGGAAATTTTAAGTTTAAGCCCAAAGAATGGTTTTTTTGGAAAAATCAGATTTTTGGAAAATTCTGTTTAAAAGAGAATTGTTTCAAACTTGTTTTCTCTAAAATTAACATGTTTTGAGAAGTTGATTTTAAAAGGCTTGAATCTTTCTGAGTTTTTCTAGAATCTGATAAATTGAGATGTGGCACACTGAATCCCCGGCACCAAGTCTGTAAGTATTTCTGCTTTATATTTTGTAATGTATTGAACTGTACTGTAAATAGACTTGAGACTTTTCTATGATACTTAGATAGAGTAATACTGAAAAATTGTAGAGACTGAAACTGTAGAGAAACTAAAAGATTGAGACTGTAGCTAGGATATGCTCTTGAATAAAATAAAAGCTTTAAAATACTATCTCTGCATAAGACATAAGAATAATAAAATTTTGAGAACTCTGTAGGTATTTGATATGTGTACTGGTAATGTAGAGTATTGATATGGATTTTGAGGGTAAGCAAAGTCTGCCAACTTCGGGTAGCGTTAACTCGAAGATTGGTACTGAGGCATTGGTCGAGCTAGTAAGGAAAGTGGTAGAAGAAGTTTTGGACACCAAAAATTAAGGAAATTAGGGAAATGCTTCAAGCAGGGTGCTTGGAGTGTAAGAAGAGGAAGGATCCTAGTTCGCAAAAGACAGAGTCTCGATCAGTGAAACATGCTAGGGCACGACTAAGTTCTCCGGTTTGCAACAACTGCAACAGACGTCATCTGGGTGAATGCGATAGGGAGAAAAGAGCGTGTTTTTTTTTGTGGGTCCCTTGAACATCGAGCTCTTGATTGGAAAGCTTATTCTAGTTAGGAATGTGTGATGTTTGATTACGAATTGTGTGCGCTAGTGTTAATGTTTATTAGATGTTCTGGGTCGTACTAAAATTATTTGGATCAGAGTGCGCAGCAGAAGAATAGTGGTTGGACTTGAGTAATACGGTTAGTTGATAGTTTAAAATTTCGAGGACGAAATTTCTTTAAGGAGGGTAGAGTTGTAACACCCTGAATTTGGGCCTAGAAGTATTGGGCCTTGGGCCTGGGTGTGGGTGTGAGATAGTTCAAAATAAAATTATTGATGTGTTGAATTCTGTTATGGAAGGTTATTATTAATGGGTTAATGTGGTATTTTAGTGAACTGCGAAGGATTCATAGTGTGGGGAAAAGTCATGGGCTAATTTCTGGGATTCCGGGATTTTTGTGATATTTGGTGTAATGTTGAAATTTTGATATATGGATGTGTAATTCGTGTTTGGAGTGTGTTATTGGGCCTATGGAAGGCCCAAGTGTTGGTTAAAAACCCGGGGAATTCTTGGATTTTTGGACTTAAGGAATAGAGGACTTGGAAAAGAGGAGTTGTAAGGAATTATGTGTGTAATAAGACACAAAAAAGGAATGTGGTGTAGTGGCAAAGTAGCGCCACTTAGGGGACAAGGAAGCAAGGGGTCCAAGGTTCAAGTCTTGGCTCTTGCAATTTATTTTGGTTTTTCTTTTAAATAAATCTGGAAGCAAGTAGGTGAGCTTTAAAGTTAAATGTGTTGGACTTATGACACAAAGGAGCTTGTGTCCGAGTGGTGATGGCATGACAGGGTTACTGAGAGGACTTTGGTTCGAATCCCGTTGCACGCAAAGGTTGATTATTTTGCTAATGCTTTAATTTTGGGGGGATTGATGGAGAATCCCACATCGGAAAGCTAACATGAGAGCAGGTGAGAAGCTAGCTTTAAATAGAGCAAACCAGGAGGAGAGTAGGCACAGCCTTCTTGGCTGATCCCTTTCGCTTTATGGCGTGCCCGTTTGGGTTAGGCATCGGCTAAGAGTGTTTGGAGCGCGGATTAACTTCAGTCTCCTATCAGGTGTGTATTTCTCACTACTCTAGCGGTAGGACGGCTACTTCGGGCTGCGATGGGTCGAAGGGGCCATGTGGGCCCAATGGGCCTACGGGGCCATTTGGACAAGTTGTTTAATTGTATAGTAAATATTGGACTAGACTAGGTGAATCGCATATCTGTAGTTAAATTTGGGCTAAAAGGGCCACACGAGCGTGTGGGCCTATTTGGGCCGAGAATGGGCCCTACGCCCATTTGCATTGTTATCTCTGTTTAGAATGCTTTAGTTTACCGAATTACTGAAATACCTTCGACTTGTAAAATTACCATTTTACCCCTGATTTGTAAAATTACCATTTTACCCCTGATTTGTAAAATTACTATTTTACCCCTGATTTGTAAAATTACTATTTTACCCCTGATTTGTAAAATTACTATTTTACCCCTGATTTGTAAAATTACTATTTTACCCCTGATTTGTAAAATTACTATTTTACCCTTGATTTGTAAAATTGCCATTTTACCCATGATTTGTAAAATTACCATTTTACCCCTAATCTGTAAAATTACTATTTTACCCTTGATTTGTGAAATTACTGAAATACCCCTGTAGGGTAGAATTACCGAGATACCCCTGTGGGGTAAAATTACCATTTTGCCCCTAGGTGTTAAATGACTATTTTGCCCTTCGTGGGTAAATGACTAACTTGTGTGATGATTGGGCTAGTTTGACCGTGGATATAAGTTGGTGATATGAATGACTTGACTGTGATCTATTCTTATTTTTGGGATTTGGAAAAGTTGGAATCCCTATGTGTTTAGAGAGGCTGTCGAAATAGTGCCTAAGGCTTGAAGGGGCTGTTACCAATTATTTTACTCTGTGCTTGTAAGGGTTAAAGGCTACTGACTAAGGGCTTGGATCAGTGGAGCGTTCGGATCCAGATTTGGATATCAACTTCAGCAAAGGTAAGGATTTAGGGCCTTGTTCATGGATGCCCGAATATGGTAAGAGTATGTTAAATTTAGTTATCATTGATTCGTGGTCTAATGTTTTAGTAATCGAATATAGGATTGAGTTGGAGCAGATATCATCATCGTTCATCGTAATCAGGTGTGTATCGAACCCTTCTTTAGTCTAATTCAGCAAAGGCCAAGTAACCGAAAAGTTGGTATTATGTGGGCTTGTGAGTGTGCGAATGCTCACAAGATGATTGGAAATCCTAAGATCTGTAACCGTAAGTGGTAAGTTAGTTGAGTGTGCAATTTCGCGCACCTCGGTAAGTTGGGTCTCGATGGGCCGAACATGGGCTCACGGGCTTTCGGGCCCATATAGGTAAAAATAGGAAATAAATGTGTTCTGTTAGACTGTAGAATCAGAACTGCTAAAACTGGTAGCTAGATAGGAAATTTGGGCTGAATGGGCTTAATTTGCTAAATAGACACTATAGGGCCCATTAGGAGTTTTAGGGCCCAGTGACTAAAATTATTAAAATCTGTTAAGTTGACTGCTAAGATGGAACTAAAGCTTATATGTGACTGTAACATGCATAAAACTTGTAATATTGGAACAAGTACTAAAATACCCCTAAGTATGGAAAATGACCATTTTACCCCTAAGTGTAAAATGACCTTTATACCCCTAGGGTAAATTCTGTATGAAATGTATGATTTTCTGTTTCTGCATGTCATATCTCATAACATATGTATATATCTGATGCATGTGATTCTGTATGTTATATGTCATAGCATGTATGCCTGCTGCATGGGGTTTGGGTTTATGATGGAGGAAGTGTTCTGGCAGCCTCGCTGCAATCTGATGGCCTCGCTACATATATATCTGTTCTGGCAGCCTCGCTGCAATCTGGTGGCATCGCCACGTATATATCTGTTCTGGTGGCCTCGCCACATATACATCTGTTCTGGTGGCCTCGCTACAATATCTGTATCTGGTGACCTCGTCACAATATTTGGCAGCCTCGCTGCAAATTTCTGTGGTGTGTAGCGGTTGGGTGGGTCGAGTAGTCTCCCCACATGGTGTAAGGCTGGTACGGGGGTGTTATGGATGGATCTGGGTTAGGTTTTCTATTTGCATATCATATCTGATCTGTATCTGTAATGGGCCTATGGGCCGTATTGTTATCTGAAAAGGGCTAAGGCCCAGTTTACTGATATCTGAATAGGGTTTCGGCCCAGTATTTGACTGTGATGGGTTAGGGCTTAGGCCCAATGGGCTTGAGTTGACTTGGGCTTTGGATGGGCTTCTGTACACACTTAGTTTTCCAAACTCACCCCTTTTTCCTTCCATCCTTGCAAGTGAGCCTTAGATTGGTGGACTTGGAGCTGGGAGGGATTCAGAGTGGCCACATGGACTGGACTATTGGATTTCTAATTAAGTTACCTATTTGAATTTAGATTTAATTATTTATTTCTGGTTTTGGGTTGTAAAAAGGGCCTCTTTAATTACTTTTATTTTGGGTTTTTATTCTTTTCTTATTTAAATTGGTTTTAGCTTACGTAGGATATTATTTAAATCGAGTTGGAAATAAATGATTTTAAGACGCGGTTTTTACAAAAGTTACTTGTTTTCAAAATAACACGATAACCAAGCAAACCTTCCGCAATTTTAAATGATCTTGTAGATAAATATTTCAAATAGTTAAAGTGTGGCAATGGTAGTGTGCATGTCTAGGAGTGGATCCAAGAAGAGCTTGGTACTTAAGCAGTCTATTCGACTCACCTCTTCTTTTCTGGAATCCTACCTGGTGCCCAGCTTCCATTCACTTTAAGTCTTAACGAAAAAGGTCAAATTTATTTGATACTTAAACCGTTTTCAAAATTAACATGTTTTTGCAAACTACAAGGGTTTATAAGCTTTCATAAAACTTTTACAAAGGTTTTAACGATGTTTGCAAAGGGAGGATTATTTCAATAAATCACGTTTTGGAAAAAGACAAGCTAAGTTTAGTAGTAAGAGTTTTTAAAACTTCAAGGGTTTTCAATGAAAGCACGGTTTTCGAAAAACACTTCAATGTGACACACCAGACTTGACCGTAACGTCTGGGCCAGGTTTAGGGTGTTATAGGATTCTTTTTGGCCAACACTCTTCAAGGATGCATATGCGTATGTAAAGAGTTGTGACCGATGTCAAGGAGTTGGGATGTCACCAATAGAAATGAGATGCCTCGAACAAACATCATTGAGTTCGAATTATTCGATGTTTGGGGTATTGATTTTCTTGGGCCTTTTCCTCCGTCCTTTGGTCATAGGTATATATTGGTAGCAGTAGGCTATGTGTCCAAATGGGTCGAGGCAGAGGCATATCCGACAAATGATGCGAAGGTTATTATGAAGTTCTTGCAATAATATGTGTTCACCACGTTTGGAACCCCACGAGCCATTATCAGCGATGAAGGGTCCCATTTTGTAAACAAGTGGCTAAAATGGTTGTTAGACAAGCATGGAGTGAAACACAAGGTTGCAACAGCTTACAATCCGCAGACGAATGGGCAAGTTGAACTGGTAAATAAGGAGATCAAAGGCATACTCGAGAAGGTAGTTTGCCCGAACCGACGAGATTGGTCCAAAAGATTAGATGACGCTTTATGGGCTTACATAACAACATACAAGACACCTTTAGGGATGTCACCCTATAGGTTGGTCTTTGGGAAAGAATGTCATCTACCCCTGGAGTTAGAGTACAAAGCTTACTGGGCGCTTCGACAACTCAACTTAGATCCTAAGCTCGCGAAAGAAAAACGGATGCTCCAACTCAACCAGTTAGAAGAATTCCAAATGTTCTCATATGAAAATGCCAAACTACTCAAAGAAAGACTCAAGAAATGGCATGACAAACACATCCGATTTTGAGAATTTGAAGCAGGTCAGCAAGTCTTATTGTTCAACTCTAGACTGAAATTCTTTCCAAGTAAGCTAAAATCATGATGGTCTGGTCCATTTACAGTTCACAGAGTCTATCCATACGGAGTTGTTGAACTCCAAGGTAAGAAAGGTAATTTTCAAGTTAATGCTCAACGTTTGAAACACTATTGGGGGATAAAATCGAACGGGATAACATCTCGTTCACCTTATCAGATATTTAATATTTTTCGTGTTTGTTTAATAAATGATTTAGGGTCTATTTTCTGGGTTTAGTATGTTTTAATAAATTCTGTCTAGGAGATTGGAACTTAAGCAGGACCGATTATGACTCTTTCAATCTTTCCTGGGAATTTATTTTAACATAATTTTCCAATAAATTATTCCCTAATCAACAAAATAAATTTTTGTTTTTCAAATAAAAGGGTCAATTTGATCCAATTTTTTTAATTTGCAACTCAATTTTTAAATTTCATTAAGTCTAGGGACTTAATTGAATTATTTTTAAAATTTGATTCCTCTTTTTGTAAATAATGAAAACTAGGTGCCTTTCTTTGTAAATATTTTCAAAAAGCATCTAGAATAAATATTTTTAATATTTTTACTATTATTAATAATATGATAAACTTTAATATATGATTATATTCATTATAATTTATATTAATTTTTATCAACTTAGATTAGAATTAGGATTAATTTAATTTTAATTTTATTTTCTGTTTATCTTAAATAATAAATAGCAATTGATAATTTTATATGCTTTTATTTAATTATTAATTGTTGTTAAACATGAGTAGGATTAGAATTAAACTCTTATTTTTAATTATTAAATTATATTAAGAGTTCTACTCTAATTCCTATTAACCATTCTATAAATACCACCTTATACCTCCTATCCATGCATCATTCAACTCCCTAAACACCAAGCCATCAAGGTGCCGCAAGCTCCCTAACTCCAACACCCATTCGGCAAGCAACCTGCTCCCTACATGCATCACCCAGCAGCATCAAGCCACACGCATCTGCTGCTCCAACTGCTACCCAGGCCGACCCCGCTCCAGCTGCTGCCCAGGCCGATCCCACTCCAGCATCCAGGCCTGCTCGACGAGGCTCCCACACGCACGTCCCAGCTCCCCCGCGCGCGCTCTAAGCTGCTCGATGAGGTGCCATTCGGCCTACTCCCACGCACACCAAGCCCGAGCGCCTAGCCCTTGTGCGGTACTTCACCTTCACCCAAGCCTTAAGCCAAAATTCTTCAACCCTCCTCCTTTTAATTTGCTATTTTTTTTCTTCATAATTATTTTTCTTTAGAATTCTCATATTTTTGCAAAAAGGTGGTAAGAATTAATTTCTCTTTTAATTTTTAATTTATTTAATTTATTTAATTTTTCAACTCTTTGAATTATTAATAATTTTTATGATTTAAATTTTTGGGAAAATAAATTTTGTCTTGTCTATCTTGTGTTTAGGTTAATTATGCCTCGCAAGAGAACTCGAGCCTCCGCTCAAATCGATGAAACACAAAGCAAATTCCATTGTGTTGAAGCTAAAGTGAGATACGAAAGTATCTACAAAAATCAACAGATGCATCCTGAGAAAGGCTTCATACTGAAGGAGAGCAATTACAAGGACTTCATAGCACGTATTCGTCAAATTGCTGAAGCTCTCAATTGGGAACTATTTTGTGAAAAGAGACCTAGTGTGGATGAGGAGCTAGTTCGTGAGTTTTACGCGAATTTAACTTCAAGCGAGATGACAAAAGTCCCTGTTCGTGGAATTAAGGTACCTATAAATTCAAATGTTATTAATGAGTTCTTTGAGTTACCTGATTTCGAGAACAACGAGTATTCGTCTTTGATGAGCAATATCAAGCCAGAATTTCTACAAGAAACTCTCGAAGAGCTTACAGTTGAAGGTTCTAGTTGGACTGTGTCAAAACAAGGAACCTACACTTGTCGAAGAGAATACTTAACACCTATTGCGAAGGTATGGTTTTATTTCATCTGTTTCAGGCTTCTTCCTAGCTCACATGGGACTACAAATTCATTGGAATGAATGGTCTTATTATACTCGATCTTAACGGGTAAGACCATTGATGTGAGGAAATTCATCCTGAAAGAAATTCGAAATTGTGCCGCTAGACGTTCTGGCCCTGCTTACTTCCCCTTTACAATAATATTCTGTGCTTGAAAGTAGAAATTCTTGCTAATGTAAAGAAGACAGGGTACACCCAAGGCACAATTACAGATTGGGACCTCTACCGAGTAGTCGGAGACTCAGTTCTGCAACAACAAGTTGAAGAAAGTGAAGAACCTGAAGAACCTGATGAAGAAGAAGATCCCACGATGCAATCATTTGAAGTCCCTAATAAGGTGGACCCAGTGGAGCCTAAAGATGAATTTGATGTTGGAACTCCAATGTTTAGAGCTCAGTCGCCTAGCCCAGACTTTCGAGATGAGGTATCAAATTTGATGGACTTAATGCAACACATGCAATGGCAGCAACAAGCATACTAGAAATACTCAAAAATAAGGGATGACTCATTTTGAAGTGCTTTCCAGAGAATATACAATGACCCATTTATTTTTGTGCCTAAATTTCCAGATTTCATATTCGAGCCATGGACTCCACTCTCGAAAAAGGAGCGAAGCGATTCATGCAAAGGCAATAATGATGAAGCAAAAAATGAGTCCAAGTTGAAAGGATCTACAAATAAATAAAAGGGAGGGATCTTAACTTTATTTTATTTTTTGTTTATTAGGTTAAGTTAGGATTAGGATTAATTAGGAATTTTTATTTCTTCATAATAAAACAAGAGAAGGAAATCCTGAATAAATATGGACAAGTCATAAAGTATAAAGTGTGGCAAGAGATATATACATGTCTAGGATTGGATTTCGAAAGAGCTTGGTACTTAAGCAGTCACATTGACTCACCTCCTCTTTTCTGAATTCCCACCTGGTGTATAGTATCTATTCACTTTAAACAATGAGGATATTGTTCATTTTAATTTGGGGGGACCGAAATTTGAAATTATTTTCATCCAGAATAAAATTTTTCTTTTAATTATGATTAGGGCATATTTTCTGTTCAATAAATTTGAAATTTGTTAAGTATGCTAAACTTGAGTATGAATAAAATTCAATTTTTTTCAATAAATTATTATGTCGCTTAATGATGACATGAATGTATTTTTAATAAAGTATGCAACTTCATACCATAAAATTTTTTATATCTTTAGGGAAGTTAGGTATGCAAGAAAGTTTAAGTCTTTAGAATTGACTTAGTAGTTTCTTGAGGCGAAATCCTAGGAAGCATGGAACATTGAAAATAATTTAGGCAACTATTGTTTGGATCGTTTGAGCCTTTCAAGCCCACCATGGTAAATTTTATCCTTTGAAACCCAACTTTAAGACTATATGGCCTAATTTTTGGAACCTATACAAATTTAACCCATCAAGTTTCTCTTAATTATCTTTAAATTATCCCAAACACTAGACTCAGTACTATTCAAAAATATCGTTTGAAAATAAGTTTGGGGGAGTTGAAAAGAAATACCAAATGCTCAAGAATTGTATGCAGAAAGCAAGTGCTTAAAAAAAAAGAAAGAGCACTTATATTTGAAAAAGAGCATGTGAAAGTTGGTGATTGAAGGTAAACATTTCTAAAGGTTCGATTTATACTGAGTCTAGGGTTTTTAGCCAAAATTTATCTATCTTTTTACCTACCCCTAAGCCCAGCCACGTTACAACCTTGTTAAAGACCTATTGATTTGAAGTTCCAATGTTACCTACATTAGTGGAGAGAAATTGCTTTGTTCAACCTATGAAGACATAAGTTAAGCTTAATGATTATAGCTTATTCTTGAATAAAGTATTAAAAATTGAATTGGTAGGAATTAACATGCCTTTATTAAGAAGCATTGAGTCTAATTTTGCTATTGTAATAATTATTGAGATTAATTTGAATAATATGAACACTTGAGTAGCATAAGGATAAAATTTCTTATTTTGGAGCATAAGTATATCAAATTCATAATTTTGAGAAAAATGTTGTTCTGAAGAAGGTTTTTCAAAGTGTTTCTGAGAAATTCTTTTCAAAATTTGTGCATTACTCGGGACGAGCAATGAATTAAGTTTGGGGTGTGGAAACACAAAAAAATTATATACTTTTTCATGCCCTTTTTAACTTAAATTCATGCAAATCCAGTTTAATTCTTGTCGAAAAATAATTAAATATTATAAAATAATTAAATTGTGTTAAAAATATAAACATGATGAATTTTAATTAATTTTATAATTAATTTTGATTAATATTGGTTAATTTTGACAGAATTGCACAAACGGCGAAAAATGGCCCGGCAGACACTACGAGAAGAACAAAATCGAGAAGCGATTTGAAGTATCGAGGCAAATTAATTTCTAGCCCGATACGGTCCAAAAATGTATATTAATTCATAATTAAATTAATTTTAATTTATTTCATATTTAATTTAGGTTAAATAATTTAATTTTAATTAATTATGGAGAAAGGGCCTAGTGAACCGCACTGGTTGAACCAAACGGAGTGAGCCCAACCAACCACTAATTGGGCTGACCAGAACTGGCCATAGGGTGACCCAAATCAGCAATTTAGCTGATTAAATATGCTTGCAAAAAACCCCTTGAAAAACCTCTAAATTGCATTCAAACCCCACCTCTATTTTAGGCTTTGTAGATTTGCCCCAACCTATTTTTAGGAAGGTTGAAAGCTTCAACCTTGCCATGTGTGTGGCGGGCCATGTGGGGGGTTCTCTTGGCTGCTGAGTTTGCTATTTTTAGCATCCCTCTTCAGCTATAAAGGCCACCCCTTGCTGCTCATTTCAATCATCCCTCACTTCACAACATTCTCTCATTCTCTCTTTTTCCCTCCACTCCCTTTTCTCTCCATTTCCTATCCCATTTTCCTTTCCCTTGTGCCTATTTCTCAGCCAATTTGGGCAGCAAGCAAGCGTTCATAGAAGCCTTGACCGGCAAGGACAACGGAGACAAAGAATGGAGCAACCAGTCAAAACCATGGAGAAACACCGGATTTGCCTTCTTGTTCTTGTTCCCTATCTTTTTAATTTCTATTGTTGTTATGGTGAACATATCTATGAATATGATTGTTGTTGAAATGGTTACTTTAATCAATTTAGCTTGAATTTAATCCGTGTTGGGTTGATTATATTTTGCCTACTTGAATTATTAAAATAGTGTTTATGCTGTTATAGGTCTCAGTGAAATGCTTGATTAAGTAAAATCATGCTTAGGTTATCTGGCATTATAATTGTTTAGATAACTAAAGAATTAATTGTTTAAATGGATTGAAATTGTAATTAATGGACTCAGTACTTAATCAGTGCTTGTTTAATTCTTCTAAGGTAGCTGAAAATTAAATTAGCATTGTATTTGACGATACATATGCCTTGCATAACTTGCAAGATTATTGTGATTAAATTGTTTCAAGGTATGGCTACTTTGTTACTTCACATAATCTTTTACATGTTTATTAAGTTGGATTAATTGATTGAATCGACATAGGAATATGCGAGAGATAATTTAATTTAATGAGTATGTATGTGCTATAGCATGTTTATCTTATTAAATCTGTTTAGTAGGTTGAATTGGCATAGGAATATGTTCAAGAGATGAATGGATTTTAATTAGTACATATGTTCATAAGTTAGCAAATTACTGGGTTGCCGTGAATTTATTCGTTGCAGCATAAGCCTGGATTAAATAATTCTCAGTTAAAAAGGTATAATTAATCGAACACAATTATATCATCTTGGTTAAATCCTTTTTGAAATCGCGCACTAGAAGTCTTTTAATTGTTTAAATTGATTACTTAGTTTTAAATTCTTAGTTTATAAATCACTCTTTTCAACCCAAAATCATTTTTCTCACCAAAGTGTTTTTAAATTAATTTCATAAATAATTCTTTTTACAGTCCCTGTGGGTACGATAACTCGACATTTACTTGTGACTTTATTACTTGTTACGACTGTGTACACTTGACCATATACACCGTTCCACTAACATGCATCGCTGAAAAGTAGCAGGGGCATTACACAATCCAAAAGGCATTCTACGATAAGTAAATGTACCGTATGGACATGTGAATGTTGTCTTTTCCTGATCTTCTGGAGCTATCAGGATTTGGAAGTAACCAGAGAAGCCATCCAAGAAACAGTAATACATATGTCCTGACAATCTTTCCAACATTTGATCTATAAAGGGTAAGGGAAAATGGTCTTTTCGAGTTGCATCATTCAGCTTCCTATAATCAATACAAACTCACTATCCAGTGACTATTCTTGTAGGTATTGACTCCTTTTTGTCATTAGACACCACAGTCATGCCTCCCTTTTTAGGGACAACCTACACAGGACTTAACCCAAGAACTGTCAAAAATAGGATAAATAATGCCTGCATCTAGAAGTTTAATTACCTCTACTTTACGACTTCCTTCATGTTGGGATTCAATCATCTCTAAGTTTGCACCGATGGCTTATATTCATATTCCATTAAAATTTTGTGGGTGCAAAAAGAAGGGCTAATTCCTTTAATATCAGAAACCTTCCAAGCTATAGCCTTTTTGTGTTCCCTTAATACTTGAAGTAATTCCTCTTTCTCTTCAGCGCTCAACTCTGACGCAATAATCACTAGTGATGTAGAATCATCTCCCAAAAATGCATATTCTAAGTGGTCAGGCAATTGTTTTAGCTCTAATTTAGGAGGTCATCAATCGAGGGTTTTTGCCTCAGTTCGTCTTTTAACTTAATACCCTTATAACTTATGTGCCTTGTGACAAGTTCATGAGAGTTCAACTCCTTCATTACTTCTTTTACTTCAGTGGTGGCTTCATCTTCCTCCCCACCTTGAACAAGACATAGTCCCAACGTGTCTTCAAGAGTGATTTCCTGTAAATTGTCTTGAACAAAATAATCAATAACATCAATGAAATAACAAGAATCATCTTGTTCTCTAGAAAATCACATAGCATCATAAATTTTAAAGACAACTTCTTCTTCACCAACCCTAAGCACTAATTTACCATCCCCTACGTTGATAATAGCTCTAGTAGTAGCTAAGAATGGGTGTCCCAAAATTAAAGGTACCTCAATATCTTTATCCATGTCAAGCACAACAAAATCAATAGGGAATATGAATTTATCTACTTTTACTAACACATCTTCAATGATTCCCCTAGGATATTTAACGGATCTATCAGCTAATTGAATACTCATCCTAGTGGGTTTTGGTTCCCCTAGACCTAGTTGCTTGAACATTTTGTAGGGCATTAGGTTAATACTAGCACCTAAATCAGCTAAGGCTTTTGCAATGATTAAACTACCAATTAAGCAAGGAATAGTAAAACTCCCTGGATCTTTCAGTTTGGTTGGCAGTTTATTTTGGAGAGTAGTTGAGCATTCCTCATTGAGTTCTACTATGGCTAGTTCTTCCAACTTCCTTTTATTTGTGAGAAGTTCCTTTAAAAACTTTGCATACTTTGGCATATGCAAAATTGCTTCAACAAAAGGTAAGTTAATATGTAGCTATTTAAAAAGTTCAAGAAATTTACCGAATTGAGCATCCATGTGGTCTTTCTTTAACTTTGCTGGATATGGTATGGGTGGTTTATATTCTTTGAGTGCTGGTGGAGTGCTTTCCTTAGGTTCCTCTTCCTCTAACTTGTCCATTTTAGATTCTTGAACAGGCTTCTTTTCCAATTCAGCTATTACTTTCCCATCCCTTAGAGTAATTGCTTTTACATGTTCTCTAGGATTTGGCTCAGTATTACTCGGCAAACTACCTTGTGGTCTATCAGATATCATCTTTGCAAGTTGACCAATTTGATTCTCGAGCCCTTGAATGGATGCTTGCTAGTTTTTCAATACCGTTTTAGTGTTTTGAAAACGGGTTTCTGATTTAGCCATAAATTTTGTGAACATCTCTTCAAGGTTCAGCTTTTTCTCCTATTGTGGAGGTGACTGTTGAAATCCCGGAGGAGGTGGTTGTCCTTGATTTCCTTGTCCTCCTTATGAAAAATTGGGATGGCTCCACCAACCTGTATTGTAAGTATTACTATAAGGATTATTTTGAGATCTAGAATTGTTACCCATATAGTTGGCTTGCTCAGTTTCCATGCTGTGTCCATAGGAGGAGTAATCTGGATTATACATGTTTCCCTGAATTGCGTCGCACTGCATCACTGGGTGTGCCTGCGTAGAACCAACAAAAGTATCAATATTTTTACTTAAAAGTTCTACCTGATTAGAAAGCATGATGGCGGCATCAATGTTAAAAACTCCTGTTGCTTTTGTCGGCTTTGTCCTCATGACTTGCCACTGATAGTTATTTAGTGACATCTCTTCTACAAACTCATAGGATGCTTCTGGTGTTTTGTTATTGATTGTTCCTCCAGCGGCTGCATCGATCATTTACCGTGTTGAAGGGTTCAAACCATTGTGAAAGGTTTGAACTTGTAACCACAAAGGCAACCCATGGTGAGGGCACCTTCTCAAAAGATCTTTATATCTCTCCCAGGCATCATAAAGTGTTTCTAAATCCATCTGCACAAAAGAAGAGATATCATTCCGTAATTTAGCTATTTTAGCTTGAGGAAAATACTTAAGTAAAATTTTTTCGATCATCTGTTCCCATGTAGTGATTGAGCCTCGTGGTAGAGAATTTAACCATTGTTTAGCTTTATTCCTTAAGGAAAAAGGAAATAGTTGGAGGCGAATGGCATCATCAGAAACACCATTGATTTTAAAAGTATCACAGAATTCCAAAAACTTGGCTAAATGTGAATTGAGATCCTCATCCTGTAAACCATTAAACTGAACAAATTGCTGAATCATCTGAATAGTGTTAGGCTTTAATTCAAAATTGTTTGCAGCAATAGCAGGTCTAATAATACTAGATTGAGTACCAGCCAAATTAGGTTTAGCATAATCATACATAGTATGAAGAGCATCATTTTGGTTCACCAGTTCTGCGGCTATCGCGGGAGGTGGTAGATTGTCTTAATTTGCTTCCATCTCTTCCGTAGGTTCAGGTTCTTATTCTTGTCCTTGTTCTGGATAATGTAGGCTTCATCTGATTTCTCTACGAGTTCTATGAACTGTAGCTTCTAAATCTTCATCAAAAAGCAATGGTCGTACTGGATTTCTTCTAGTCATAGACTAGAGACACTTAGAAAGGGAAAAATCAAAGAAAATTAAAATAAGTAAATAAAAATAAAGTTTGAAAATAAATAAAAATAGTAATGGCTAAAGTAATAGAAATCGAGTGTACTTAATATCTTAGTTCCCCAGCAACGACGCCCAAAACTTGATATTCGCGATATGAAATAATAAAATTTATAATAATGATCACACCAGAAACTAACTATTATCACGATTTTAAGGCAAGCGCACCTATCAAAAAGTAGTATAGCTTAGTGGCAAGACCGAGATATCGTACCCAAGGAAATTAAAAGTACTAGTACTAACTTTCTTTCTATTATTTAACCTAGAAATAAAAGGAGGATTTTTATGAAACTAAATTAATTCTAAAACTAAACTAAGAATGCACAAAAAGTGAATTGGAGAAAAAATCTTAGGAAAAACTGATTGATTTGGACAATACTCAAGAGAGAATCCACCTAGACTTCACTTGTTATCAACTCTTGAACTAGATGATTTATTCACTTGACTTGATCCGTAAAAATCCCTAACTTATGTTAATATCTCTCTCGAGACTAAAAACAACTAACCCTAGGTTGATTAATTAAAATCTCTTTCTAATTAAAACCCCTAGTGTTGCATTAACTTGATCTATGGATTCCCTTATTATGTTTGACCCTAATCCGGTAGATTTTCGTCATCCTATCTTTAGGATTGCTATCAACTCCGCTTAATTGTGTTGGATCTACTACTATGTAGGGACTTTTTCTCCTCTACATAAGCACATTCGACTTAAATCAATATCCCAGAAATATCAAATTAAGAGTTAAAAACACAATTAAGAACAAATCAAATATTTATCATATAATTCAAGAGAAAATAATAACAAGATCTGTCTTAGGTTTCATCCCCCTCAAGTATTTGGGGGATTTAGTTCATAATTATAAAAGAAAACATCTCAGAAGAAATAAAATAACAAAACATAAAGAACCCAAAAAACCCTGTAGGAATTTGAACGGAGATCTTCAGTCTTGAGGGAGAGTTTAGCTTCTGAGATGGATCAATCGGCTTCCCCTGGAGTAATTCCTTGCTTCTATTCTCCTTTTGGAGTGTCTTTCTTAGCCCCTAAGTAGCCTTTTCTGAGTGAAATTGAACTTCCTTACGACAGAGACACGCCCGTGTGCCACGCCCGTGTGGATCGAGGCTTAGGCCATGGTCGGGCTGTTGATGGTGGCACGGCCGTGTAGTCTGGCCGTGCTCGTTAGGGTTGGGCCGTGTTCGAGCTCAAGGTGGCACAGCCGTGTGGTGAATCACGTGGCCGTGTTGTTTATTGAATTGGGCCTAATTTGCCCATTTTTGGCCCGTTCCTTGCTCTTTTCTCCTCCCTAAGCTCACCTGGGTATAAAACATGAAATAGAAGGATTAAGAGCACCAATTTCCACAAATTCAATGATAATTCATCCAAAAATTAGGCTAAGCATGAGGTAAAAACATGTATAATTTATCGTTTATCAATAAGGTTATTGAATATGAAATGTATGATTAATTATGTGATAAGTCTGGTAATGCTCCGTAACCCTATTCTGGCAACAAATACGGGTTAGTAGTGTTACACTCCCACTATGACAAAGCACTCTATTATGTTGATAGTTTACAGGTGTGCTACTAGTAGTTGGCTCTGGAACCCTTTCTATAGGGTTTTGTATATTTCCCAATAGTTACTCAAGTATTTCGTTACTTTGAGTTTTAAAGTCATTTATGTAACTTTCTTCAAGGAAATTAGCATGAGTTGGCACTATAATAGTTTGCTCTTTCAGATTATAAAACAAACCACCCCTTGTTCCCTTTGGATATCCTACAAACATGCACAATTTTGTCTGTGAGTTCAACCTCCTCACATTTTTGTCCAATACATGGGTCTGGAATCCCTAAATACTAAATTCTTAAGATTCAACTTTCTTCGATGCCACAATTCTATGGGGTTCTCAATATTGCCTTAGTTGGCATATCATTCATAATAGCAAGTCATTTGTATAGTGTATCCCCAAAACGAGATTGGCAGCTTCGAATAACTTGACATTGAATGTACCATGTCTAGCAACATTCAATTTATTCTCTCTGACATGCCATTTTGTTCTGGAGTGTCTGATGCGGTTAACTAGGATAGAATCTCATTCTCTATAAGGTACCCTAAGAACTCAGCAGATAAATATTCCCCACCTCGATCTAAGTGATGTGCCTTTATGGGTAAAACTAGTTGTTTCTCCACTCCTGCATGATACTCTTTGAATTTATTAAAGTTTTTACTCTTGAGATGCATTAGGTATACATAACCATATCTAGAATAGTCATCAATAAAGGTTACATAATACTTGTAGCCACCTCTTGAACTGACGCTCATGGGGCCACATACATCAATCTGTAAAAGTTCTAAGGGTTTCCTGACCCTTGTTCCTTTTTTATTAAAAGATAGCTTAGTCATTTTACCTTCCAAGCAAGATTCATATTATGGAAGATCAACTTCCTTAAGTGAACTTAAGAGTCATCTTTCACAAGTCTAGTGATTCTTTCTCGGTTAATATGACCAAGTCTCAAATGCCAAAGGTACCCCTCATTAGAGTGAGAAGTTTTAATCTTTTATTTGATATTTCAGTCTCAAGCTGTGTGTATATCTTTGGTTTGATAAAGTAGAGATTATTTATAAGATTACGATTTCTAAATATTACAATTCCATTATTAAAAGTCACGGTCAAGCTGTCTTTATAAAAACATGTAATAGAAATTAAGTTTCTTTTGAAACTTGGTACATAGAAAATGCCTCTTAAAATAATTTTCCTAAAATTATCAAAATAAAGATGTACATCTCCCACTGCTTGAGCTATGGCATTTATCATGTTCCTGGTCTGCAATGTGGACATTTGAAGTAGGGACACACGGCCATGACCTAACCCGTATCCATGCTCGTGTAACTCACTGACTTGGGTCACACGACCAAGCCATACACCCATGTGCTAGGCTGTGTAACTCTCAAGATGCAACTTTTAAAAACCTACAAGGGACACACTACCGTGTCGCATGGTTGTGTGTCACATGCAGATGAGACAAATGCCCATGTCTTAGGCCATGTGGACAAGAAATTGACCAAAATCAAGCCATTTCCTTCACCCACCTCAAGCATGCACCTAAACACAATTTGCACATGTGACCAAGGCATCAAAACATATCCAAACATGCATAAAATGACCAATTCAAATGATCAAATTCCATTCAACCAATATGCCATATAGGCACCTCAAATGCAAACATACAATTTTACTTAAACAATACATGTACTTGACACATTTCATTCATCAATAGATAATTCATTTCCATCTTAAAACTTATCAAAAATTGACCTATATCACTTCAGCATAAACTAACCATTTGTACCATACCATTCACACATTATAAGTATCAAACTATCATAATGTAACCATCATCAAAATGGCACCAATCAACCAACTTATACATACCAAAATCAATGTCTAAACATTTAAATAAACAGCAAACATAAGTCCATTTATACATGCCATTATAACCTTTGCTAAAATATTAAGAACTACCGATATAATCATTTGATAGTGTGATAGATCTCTAACGAACTTCTAAACTGATTGAGCTTTCGATAATCTAAAAAGCAAAGGAAAAATAACAACGTAAGCAATGAATGCTTAATAAGCTCGTATAAATTTTAAACATAACATTCCATTTCAATAATGAACTTTATAAGGTAAAAATAAACCTATACAAATTACACAAGCTTGACACAAGCCTATATATATCATCATCAATACACAAGTTAGTGTATATACTCATAATTCACTTGAAATATCATAAGGTAAGTCATATACATGAATAACATCACTTGTAATTATCAATTTCATGAACATAAACATACTTTCATTGAATGTTACCTTTTTATTCCTTTTTATAGATTCATGACATAAGTATTAACTGATGGTTAGTCTTATATGTTATAGGTTCAGTGCTAGGGTTTTGTGGCATGGTTCATAATCAAGGTGTGTATCAAACCCTGTTTCTGTGGTTCAACTTAGAAGCCGAAGGTCCGTGTAACTATATGCCATGTATTGATAATCGGCTGAAAAGCCAAAAGTGTGTGTATTATTCCGCGGTATTCGATAATTGTTAAAAGCCGAGAGTATGTTTGTTTACACTACTGTGTCTGTATATAGGAAAATGTTGAAATGCCGAAGTGCCGAAAAGCCGAAAGTTCGGCAACTGTTGCCACACGAGCGTGTAGGCCCACTTAGGTCGACAGTGGGCCGTGGGCCCATTTATATTGTCAGGATCGTTTGTGCTACAGAAGTCGCTTGAGGCGACAGTGGACCTTCTGTTGGGTCATTAAGACACTGTACAGTAAAATTACCAAAATACCCCTGTACTGTAAAATTACTGAAATACCCTTGTAGTGCGATGTTACCGCAATACCCTTATAGTGGAAATTACCAAAATACCCCTATAGTACAAAATTATCGAAATACCCTTGTAGTGTAAAATTACCGAAATACCCCTGTAGTGAAAAATTACCAAAATACCCTTGTAGTGTAAAATGACCGTAATACCCTTGTAGGGTAGAATGACTCTTTTTCCCTCGTGGGAAAAAGACTAACTTGTGCTATGTTTTGACAAACCTAATTGTGAATTTATGTGTACGATGTGAATGACTTGACTGTGATTGTATGATTGATTTTGGACATGTCATTTTGCATACATGACATTATGCATGGGTTGGGTTTGATATGGAGGAAGATCTGACCTGATAGGGTCACACGAGTCGCGCGAGACAGCTGTGGACCCACCAAAGGCCTTGAGCCGTATATTCGTTTGGATCTGGTATGGTCAAACAGATCGTCCAAGACGACTGTGGACCTACTGATGGTTTTAAGCCACTTAATATGATTATGGTTTTCTGCCAATAGATGGCTTTGTGCGGTTATATTACCGTGATAGATGGCTTTGTGCTGATTATATTACCATGTTGGATGGCTTTGTACCAAGTGTATTATCGTGATTGGTGGCGTTGTGCCAATTGGATTTACGTGATTGAAGGCTTTGTGCCGTATTTATGGCTCTGTGCTATTCTGTTTATGGCTTTGTATTGTTCTGTTGATTATGGTTGTCTGCCATTCTGTTTACGGCTTTGAGCCATTCTGTTGACTTAGTGCCGCAACCGATGCTAAGCTTGGTTTGTTGGATTGGTGGGTCGATTATATCCCCACAGACTGTGCAGGGTTGGACGGAGGCAAGTGCAGGGTTGGATGAGGTTAACACATTACATGCATCATACATGCTGCATTCTGATTCTGTTACTGTATTGGCCTAAGGCCCATATGTATTCTGATTCTGAGTAAGAATGGGCTAGGCCCATCCATTACTATCTACTATTTAGGCTAGGCCCAGTTGATTTTTTTATGGGCTGAAACCCAGATGCTATTGCATTGGCCTTTGGCCCACATATACTCTGGACTGTTACCGTTTTTCTGGATGCTGACTATCTATTTTTAGTAGGGGAATTACACACTGAGTTTTTCATAAACTCACCCCATTTATTAACGTTTTAGGTAATCCCTAACATTAGGAGGATCGGTGCCGCGAGGGACTCGGAGAAGGCCACACATATGCTACTGTTTTTGTTTTCTTTTACGTTTAATTACTTATAAGTACTTATATTTTGATTTGGGTTGTAATAAGGCCTTTCTGATATTTTAAGTTTTAATTCGGGTTTTATTTATTTTAATCTATGTTTGCTAGAAGTAGGACACAGCTTTCCATAATGACAATCGATTTTCAAAACACTATGTTTCCATAATATTTTCGAAATGGTTTCACAACTTAATTTCTAAACATCACATTTTAGTAAACAAACTCTTTTTAATTAATATTCTTCAACAACCAATATTTCCAAAAGGAATATCTTTCCATTAAACATCGTCTTCAAAATAAATTGACGAAGACTGGGGGTTTTACACAAGTTTTAAATGGTGAAGGTTTTTTTTTCTAATCTTTAAGAAAGGTTTCCAATGAAAACATGGTTTCTGAAAAACACTTCAATGTGACACGCCAGATTCAGGCCATAACATCCAGGTCGGGTTTAGGGTGTTACATGCTCATTAGTTTGCATATAGGCATACTAAGCTTTATAGCTTACCCCTTCTCTTTTCCCTTCCCTTATAGGTTCATCAAGCTCGTCTGAGGTTCGGTGATCAACAAGAATCCATCAACACTATCAACAATCATTTTGGTTTTTGAATATGAACTTTGAAAATTATGGCATGTATAGGTGGTCTATTGTTTTGGTTATATGTCATAGTCCTTTTTGGGTCCATTTGTTGGTGGTAGAATTTGACACTTTAGCCATTTGAAATGAGCCATAATTATACAAAAGTGTTGTAATCTATTATGTGTGAGCTTGCATAGCAAATGTGAATTGGGTGTGAATGTGCATGCTTGATGATGGTGGATAAAGTTAACGTGTGGATGGCTTAACATGTATGTTTTGATGAGATTTGATGTTATAATGTGAATTGGTAACATTGGTTTATATTTGTTTGTGTTTCAGGGTGGAAATTGGCTTGGAAAGTAGCCTATAATTGTCCACATGGGTAGACACACAGGCGTGTGTCTAGGCCGTGTGCGACACACGACCAACCCACGGGCATGTTGATAGGCCCTGTGTCCATTGCACCTGAAATTATGAAAATTAAATGTTTTGTAGTAAACACACAGGTGGAGACATGGTCATCTGATAGACATGGCCTAGCCCACGGGCGTGTGGCTTGGCCGTGTGAGGAAAACTTCGTGATGACGTCATAAATAGAATACCCCAAGTTTTCACACGGGGTGAGAACACGAACGTGCTAAGGCCGTGTAAAGGATACGAGCGTGTGCTCAGCCGTGTGAAAACCCCTGTATGTTCGAAATGAAAAATAATTCCGCATGATATAGGGACATGGGCATGTTGACCACACGGCCTGCCCAAACGGGCGTGTCCCTATCCCACACAGGTGTGTGCCTTGTTTTGAGTCAAATTTTCATAAGTGGTCGAAAACTTCTGATTTGGTCTCGGATCATACCCAATGTATCGTTTGGGCCTCGTAGGCCCATAATGTGGACGTTATGTATATAAATGAAAAAGTTTTAAATTTTACACGGAATTATGTACCAAAATCAAATAATCGTGTAAGTGTTCATTCGGTAATGCCTCGTACCCATGTCCGGCAATAGTTTCGAGTGAAGGGTGTTACAGTATGGCACACGGACTAGGCACATGGCTGTGTCTGGTGACCGTGTGGCCAACTTAGGATGACACATGGGCAGGACACACAGGCGTGTCTAGTGACCATATGACCCTAGTCAGTGTTGCATATAGGCTAAGGTGAGTTGTGAGGCACGATCGTATGGAGTACACGGCCTAGCCACACGAGCGTGTACCCTATTTTAAAGAAAAAAAGAATTTCCTAAGTTTCATCAAAGTTTCAAATGATATTGGTTTATTCCCGACTCATTCCTTAAGCATGTTTGAGGTCTCAAAGACCTTCTAAATGGACTGTATGTTTGTGTATGGTAATTATGTGATGGTGAATGATTTGTGAACGTAATGTGATTGTATATTGATGTGTATTGATCAGTAATGCCTCATAACCCTAGTCCAGTGATGGATACAGGTTTGGGGTGTTACATGAAAAACCTTTTTAAAATCACAATTGACTCGTAAATATTAAATAATAATATTTACGAACTTACTCATCGAATTTCGTGGCCCCAAAACCACTAAAAATCGGGCTGTTACAACCATGGCTTCTTTTCTCCGTGGTCTTACGTTACGTACATCATACTAGACTACCATAGCCTCTTTCATCTATTGCCTTACGCAATATACCGTTGTTATGGTCCCGACCTATAGAGCCTACTAACCGCCGTCGTAGTGATATCGTCATCATGATGTCACCCCGAAGGACCAGTCAATACCGTCAACAAGGTAAATACCGTTCCATAATTTTGATGTCCTAAATCCTCCACCCATTTCCTCCTTTATGTTCCCTAACATTGATGCTCGAACATCGTAATGTCCCCTCTGTAAGGCTTGGAGCTTTACTCATCATGATTTGCACTCAGCACTGTCGTATGGCAATGTTTAAAAAAATTATCTCATTTCCCTTTCCTAACTTCATCTGTCCGTTTCATTATTTCCATTAATCATGCTTATTAAAATAGAATAATGGATGCTCATAAATTCATGAAAGTATGCATCGTACTGTTTTAGTTTTTGTTTTATATTTGGGGTCTTTTAGGATTTGTCAATTGCGGGTTTTTGTGCTTCTTGTGACCGAATAGGTACTCATCTATTGGCTTCATTCTGTTCTAGGTGCCAAAAATTGCCTCTTCCTCTCTACTGTACCACTTTTCCCTTTACTTTTCTCTTCTCTCTTCTCACCTGTTCTTAATCTTTGTCGATCTGGTTTCTTTTCCCTCTTGTGTTCTCTTTTGCTATTCCTTTCTTCTCGAGACTACTCCTCTTTTCAGATTTTCACTTTACTCAGAGGCTAAATATCTTTTCTTCGCAGAAGTCTTTCAGTGTTGGCATTGTCTTTTCTTTAGCCAAATACATCTTCTCTTTCTTTTCTCAATTTGGCCGAACCAACCCTTCTCTCCCCAAACTATTATAGTTTCTATCTTTTTCTTGGCATCATATACTATGGCCTAATGTAGCATCTCCTTTGTTATTCGGCTTTCATTCTCTGCTTTCTCTTTCACCTATTCTTTTGGCCAAATATTAATGAGGTGAACAATTGTGTTTTTTGTTCTTTTTACTTTTCAGTTCCCCTTCTGTGATTATCATATTTGGTTTTTTCTCTCATCGATTGCTTTTCTTGTCCTACTCTCTCAGTTTTGATACGTTACTCAACTCACGTGCACTGTCTCCTTTAGTCAATAATCATTGCTAATGGGCTAGGCCGATTGTCCCTTCTCCTAAGTTAACGGTGGGGTTCGGTAAGTTCTCTTTTAGTCTTGATTAAGTTTCTATTGAGGAATGATTAATAGGATTGGTTGGTTTGTAGGGAATCTCTAAGGTCGAGTGGTTGGGCCTCGACAAACGAAGGAAGTGCGTGTTCGTTTGTTGATCAATCAAGGTAAAGGTTAAAGTTTCTTTAGCGGTTAGCAAAAAGGTTTGTGAAGGTTGATCATATGTTTTAGAAAGGGGATTGATGGCGAAATGTGATTGGTTGTAGGTTTTGGCTCTAGAGGATCTTAGCACGTTCGTAACAAGGTTGTACTTGTAATGCCCCTACGCCCGAGACCGTCACCGGAGTCGAGCTAGAGGTGTTAATAAACTAAGTTTCGATATTTAAGAAATTTTACCTTATTGATCTCAACATTAGTATTAGCAGTCCACCTGTGTCACGGTTACGAAACAAATCATATCTCGCGTTACAAAACTTGAAATCAAGATCTGTAAATTTTCCCTGAATCTAGACTCATATACTTGTTTACTAATTTTTTTCTAGAATTTTTGGTTGGGTCAATTAGTACAGTTTATTAGTTAAAGTTACCCCTATTTCAGGACTCGACTGCACCGTCCTCTGCTTACTACGAACCACTTTTCTCTCTGTACAAAATTCATAAGACTATACTGTTTGTTTCTCTTAAAACTACACTCAATAAGGATTCTGTACATATACAGTATACCTCCTAATTATTTTTTTTACAATTTATGGTAAATTTAAAAAGTTGGAACAGGGGATCCAAAAATCTCTCTGGCCCTGTTTCACTAAAACTCAAATATCTCACAACATATAACTCATTTACCTATTGCACTACTTCCATATGAAATTAGACACAATAAGCTTCAATTTCATATTTAATTCATCACCTCATTCTGTTTCTACTATTTTTAGTGATTTTTCAAACTTACGTCACTGCTGTTACAATATTCTATTTTATGACAAATTTCACTTTTCTATGAATATTCATGGACTATTATCACTTTGAACATACATGGTCTCATACATGATCTAAATTAGCCATTCCAAGGACTAATCATTATTAGGCATTTTCTCAACCAAACCACAGCCATATCACAAGATTAATTATGTAACACCCTAATTTTCGGGTTTCTCTTAGATTGTTGTTCATATGATAAAATGTTTGAACTTTGGTATCTGGGTGTGTAATGCATGTTTGGGGAGTGTTAATGGGCCTATGGAAGGCCCAGGTGTTGGTTAGAAACTCGGCAAAATTTTGTATTTTTGACTTAGGAGATAGGGGTCTCTTGGAAATAGGTGTGATAAGAAAATATGTGTGAAATGAGGCATAAGCTAGCCAGTGGTGGAGTGGCAATATGACGCCACTTAGGAGCTATAAAAGTGGCGCCTAAGTGAGCTTGGAGGTCCAAGGTTCAAGTCCCAGAGTGGGCATGTGTGGTATTTAATGTGTTTGAACAGGTAAGAGTTCGAAGCAGAGTTGAACTCTGCTTGGGGTGAAATTTGAATCAGTCATAGGAGTGAATCAAGGAGCAAATTAAGGACTTTTGAATTTGAATGAAAGTGGCTGGCCAAGGGACTTTCTTTGGTTTAAATTCGGCAAGCAACATAGGTAAGGCATAATTGGCATTAGGGTCTCTTTTGGTGATGATTTCTTTAGGCTCTTTTTGTGGTTCTTTTTCCGATTTTTACTTAGCAATTAGGTCTTCCAAATTCTTCTTTTTCCTTCTTTTCTGCTCTAGTTGTCGAACCCTGTTATACCCCATTGCCGAACCCCTTTTGATCAAATACCTCTCCTCCTATTCTTCTCTTTAAATGTTTTCTCCTCTCCATTTGTTTCTTCTTGCTGAAACCAACTTCTCCTTCTTTGCTTGATTTCTTCTATAAGCCGATTTCTTGCCTGTCATCTCTCTTATTTCTGAATCATCTCACCTATTTTATTGGTTGAAACGACAAGGACACCATACCACTTATTCAAAAGCCGAAAGCATCTCCTTCTAACCATTCAAAAGCCGAATATCTCTAGAGCCACTTTTGTGTCGTTAGAGCTAGATTTACTGTAGATCTAGTATAGATCTGAGTTAGTGGAAGCGTGGAAGCAATATTCTTCGGGTGGAAGCATCGGTAAGCGATCTAATCACTAAGTACATTCGTTTATCAACATCATAAAGAAAAGCCGAAACCCCTAGATCTTTAGGGGCATGTCGACCTTGTTTATAAAATTCTAATGCTATGGTTTGATTCTTTTGGTGCTTTGGATAGCAAGGAAAGGTGATCAAATGAGGAGTTGAAGGCTATGATTCATTTAGACCTAGTTCTTATTTCGGTAGCAAGGTAAAGGCTTTTAGGGACTTAGGCCATGTTGGCTGACTTTGGTAAGAAGATTATGCCTTATTAGTTATCGAGTTTTAGGCTAGTACATTAGTGTTCAATTGTAGGCTATTCGTACGTGAGTTTTTTAGCACTTCGACAGCTAACAGGTGTGTAACGCATCTCCCTCATAGACTAGGACGGCAAAGGCCGTAATAACCGAAAACTGTCCTAAAGTGACCGATCAAAAGTGACCAAAAATAGGTCTTGGAAGGATCTAAGAGTAGCCAAATACTCTATTATGGTCAAACTAGGAATTGACGAGTGCAAAATTGCAGAAGGTGCAGTTTCGAGCATTTCGGTAAGATGGGCTTCGATGGGCCAAAGATAGGCCCAATGGGCTTTCGAGCCCAAGTCGGTAAAGTGACTGTTAAAGGCTTTCTGGTGACGTGGTTAATAATAATATGGTTAAATTGGTAATCTGAACCTAAAAATTGGACTTAACGGGCTTAAGACATTAGTGGACACAGTAGGGCCCATTAGGGGTTTTAAGCTAAAAAGGGCGAAATTGGAAATTAAGCTTAAATGGACTTCTGTGGATATCTGTGCACTAATAATTAATTGAACATGCATAAAATCTCTGAAAATATGGAAAAGGGCTAAAATACCCTTAAATATGGAAAATTACCAGAATACCCCTAGGTGTAAAAAGACCATTATACCCTTAGGGCCAATTCTGTACGAAATGTATAATATTATGTATCTGCATGAGTTATCACTTAGTATGAATATATCTGATGCATGAGATGCTATATGTTGCATGCTATAGTATGTTTACATCTGTTGCATGGGGTATGGGCTTTTATGATGGAGGAAGCGTTCTGGCAGCCTCGCTACAATCTGGTGGCCTCGCCACATATATCTGCTCTGGTGGCCTCGCCACATAATATCTGTATCTGGTGACCTCGTCACAATATCTGGCAGCCTCGCTGCAAAATTCTGTGGTGTGTAGCGGTTGGGTGGGTCGAGCAGTCTCCCCACATGGTGTAAGGCTGGTACGGGGTGTTATGGATGGATCTGGGTTGGGTTTTCTGTTTGCATATTATATCTGATCTGTATTTGTTATGGGCCTATGGGCTTAACCTGACTTCTGTAATGGGCCAAGGCCCAATTAAATATGAATATGAGGCTTGATCTGTTTTGGCCTATGGTTGAGATTATGTTACACCCTGAGTTATCAAACTCACCCCTTAATTTCATCTTTGCAGGTAACCCTCAACCATAGTGGGCTTGGAGCTGTGAGGGATTCGGAGTGGCCACAGTATTTGCAAATTCAATTCTCTTTTCATTTTAAGTATTTTATTATGTTATTTTTGGGTTTTAATTGTAATAAGGCCGCTATTTAAATTTCTTTATTGGTTTTTAATAATGGTTTAATTCATATTTTATCGAAACTGCTAGTTATAGGCTGCGCGGGTGCTCCAAAATCTTAAGAACGGTTTCAACACTCATCAAGATCATGATATAGATAATTTAAAGGCTTATCAAAATGACTTTTCATAAACTTGCTATTTTAATAAAAATATCACCTAAGTCACAACAAGTAAAAAAATAAAAAAGGTCGTAAACTTAGTTATAGGTTCATGTGACACACCAAATCTGGTCATAACATCCAGGCCGGTTTTGGGGTGTTACATTTAGTGGTGTCAGAGCTAGGTTGCAACAACTCGGCTGTGGATCAGGTCTAAAAATGGAAGTTTTCAAACAATAAGAACAACGATTTTCGAAAGATCATGTTTTTAACAATTGTTTTCAAAATTAGTTGGAACTTGTCTTGATAAACTCCTTTCGTACATAAATAATTTATTTTCAAAGAATAAATTAAGTTTTCCTATGTAATTTTTCTAAAGAGTGGCACACCAAATCTCCGGCCTAAGCCTGTAAGTTTCCTAAACTTCTCTGATTAATTCTGAAATTCTAATCATATGCCTGACTAAGACTCTATTATGATACTTTAGTTAGGGTATTACTAAAACTATAGAAACTTTGATAAGTGGACTGAGATTGTAGCTAGGCGTCCGCGAAAGAATACAAACTCTGAAGTTCTACTTATTCATAAGACATCTGTAATAAACACTGGAATATTAATCTGACTCATAAAATTTCTAAAACAGATAATACGAAATGAGTACGCAAGCAGCTCGTGGTAGGGGCCATGGACGTGGCCGAGGTAGTGCACGAGCTGAATCTTCATCTTCGGGTCAGGCGCCAGTAACTGATGTACCGATACCACCGACAACAGAGGTGGAGTCTCATGATAGGGGTGTAGGGGATGACTCCCTATCACAAGCAATGCTTCGAGTTTTGGAAAGGGTTGTTGGGGCAAGTACCGGTAATGGATTTCGAGGGTCTATTTCTAAGCTACTCCGGGCTAGTGGAGCAGAGTTCTTTAGGGGCGTGTCTAGTGTAGCCCCAAATGTGGCCGAGTATTGGTTGGAGGCCACAGAGCGAATCATGGATGATCTGGACTGCTCTGTGGAGCAGAAGCTGAAGGGAGCTGTATCGTTGCTGAGAGATGAAGCCTATCAGTGGTGGCTCACAGTGAGAGATGGAATTTCAGCTGGTGAGGTAACTTGGGAGCTGTTTAAGACAGCCTTTAAAGGGAAATATGTTGGGGCTAGTTTTGTGGACGCCCGCCGAACGGAATTCTTGAATTTGGTTCAGGGAGGTAGGACAGTATCTGAGTACGAGGCTGAGTTTCTGAGGCTGAGCCGGTATGCTTCTGGGATAGTTGCTACTGAGTATGAGCGTAGCGTGCGCTTCGAGGATAGTCTGATGGATGAACTGAGGGTGCTGATTGGTCCGTAAAGGGAGCGTAACTTCGCTGCTTTGGTTGAGAAAGCTAAGATAGCTGAAGAAGTAAAACGGACAGAAAGACAGAATCACGAAAAGGATAGGAACCGCTTCCGGAGGGATTCTGGACCATCAGATGGGGCCAACAAGAATGTTAAGAGAGCAAGAGTGGTAGAACCAGTGTGAGCAGTGCCAATGAATGCTGTTAGACCGCAGGGTTGTAGGAGTTGTGGTAAGATACATATGGGCGAGTGTCGAAAACGTTCTGGAGCTTGCTTCCGATGTGGATCTATGGAGCACAGGGTTAAGGATTGTCCCCAAGAACCTGATCAGGCTCAAGTTATGGATCAGAGGGTTGCTCAACCAGTAAGGGGTGGACCACCAGCTTTGAAAGGTCGTGGACAAGGCAGAGGTGGAAATGGTAATGGCCGAGGACGAGGAGCACCTGGCAGGGGTGCTGGTTTTGTTAAAGCTCGTCAGCCAACGTTGGTGTATGCAGCTCGTCGCCGAGAGGAGGGTGATGCTCCTGACGTCATAACTAGTGCGTTTTTTATTTCTAGTATGCCATACACTGCGTTGATAGATGTTGGATCTACCCATTCTTATGTTGCATGTACTATATCTGGGTCACTAGGTGTGCGCTCTGAGGAGTCAGTGAGGGGGGTATCTGTACTGAGTCCTTTGGGCCATTTGGTTAGGGTAGACAGATTGTATAGAGACGTGCCTATAGAAGCTTAAGGAAAAACCTTTTCTGGAGACTTAATGGAGCTACCTTTCGGAGAATTTGATCTTATTTTGGGAATGGATTGGCTTGTTAAGCATAGGGCTACTCTGGATTGTGCTGCAAAGCGAATGAGGTTAAAGACCGTAGAGGATGAGGAGGTTATGGTGATAGGTGAGCGTAGAGATTATCTGTCTAATGTGGTGTCGGCTTTGAGAGCTGAGAAGTAGATCCGAAAAGGATGCGAGGCTTATTTGGCATTCATAAGTCAAGCAGAAACTGAGGAACTAACTGTGGACAAAGTTAGAACCGTTAGCGATTTTCAAGATGTGTTTCCTGAAGAGCTTCTAGGATTGCCTCCGAATCGAGAGGTTGAATTTGGGATCGACTTGTTGCTTGGTACGACACCGGTGTCTATTGCACCCTATAGGATGGCACCGAAGGAGTTGGTGGAGCTGAAAGCTCAAATTCAAGAACTATTTGATAGAGGCTTTATTAGGCCAAGTGTGTCTCCGTGGGGAGCACCAGTGTTGTTCGTCAAGAAGAAAGATGGGTCAATGCGAATGTGCATCGATTATCGGTAGTTGAACAAATTGACGATTAAGAATAAGTACCCGTTGCCAAGAATCGATGACTTTTTTGACCAGCTTAGAGGAGCTTCAGTATTTTCTAAAATCAACCTTCGATCTGGATACCATCCGTTAAGGGTGAAAGAGGTGGATATTCACAAGACAGCATTCAGAACTCCATATGGGCACTATGAGTTCTTGGTTATGCCATTTGGGCTGACCAATGCACCTGCAGCATTTATGGATCTGATGAATCGAGTGTTTTAGCCATACTTGGATCGTTTTGTAGTCGTCTTTATCGACGATATTTTGGTCTATTCTGAATCTAAGGAGAAGCATGATGAGCATCTCTGTGTGGTGCTGCAAGTGTTAAGGGAAAAGGAGCTTTATGCGAAATTCAGTAAGTGTGAGTTCTGGTTGAGGGAGGTAACTTTCTTGGGGCATGTTGTTTCTGTTGAGGGGATTAAGGTGGACCCTCGAAAGATTGAAGCAATTCTGGTATGGAAACCACCAAAATCAGTGGCAGAAATTCGAAGTTTTCTGGGTTTAGCTGGGTACTATAGAAGGTTCGTGGAAGGATTTTCTGTGATGGCAGCGCCGTTGACAAAACTCATAAAGAAAGGAGTACCATTTATTTGGACCGAGCAGCAACAGGAAGCTTTTGAGAAACTAAAGAAGGTTCTGACCGAGGCACCTGTACTGATTCAACCAGAGTCTGGAAAAGATTTTACCATATTCAGTGATGCATCACATGTTGGGTTGGGCTATGTGTTGATGCAAGAGGGTAAAGTGGTTGCTTATGCATCGCGACAGCTTAAACCTCATGAAGTGAACTACCCTACCCATGATCTGGAGCTGGCAGTAGTAATCTTTGCACTTAAGATTTGGAGACATTATCTGTACAGAGAAAGGTGTATTATATACACAGATCATAAGAGCCTTAAGTACTTGCTGACTCAGAAAGAGCTGAACCTTAGGCAACGGAGATGGGTAGAGTTGCTTAAGGATTATGATTGTGCAATCGAGTATCATCCAGGTAAAGCTAATGTGGTGGCTGATGCCCTAAGTCGTAGAACTGTATCTGATCTGAGAGCGATGTTTGCCCGATTGAGCCTGTATGATGACGGTAGTCTGTTAGCAGAACTGCAAGTAAGGCCAACCTGGGTGGATGGGATTAAGGAAAAATAGTCGAGGGATGAGTCTCTGGTTTCTCGATTTCAGCAGATTAAGGATGGGAATACTTCTAAGTTTGGACTTAACAGTGAAGGAGTTCTATGTTTCCGAGGTAGAGTTTGTATTCCTAAAGACTTTGATTTGAGGCAAGCAATTTTAACTGAAGCCCATAGAGGATTGTATGCTATACATCCTGGAGGTAATAAGATGTACCATAACTTAAAGGAATTATATTGGTGGCCTGGGCTGAAGCGAGAGGTAACAGAATTTGTGGGGAAATGTCTGACTTGTCAGCAGGTGAAAGCTGAACATCAGTTACCTTCTGGACTTCTGCAACCAGTGAAAGTACCACTTTGGAAGTGGGAGATAGTGACCATGGATTTTGTAAGTGGGTTGCACGTGACACCGTCGAAGAAGGACTCGATTTGGGTGATTGTAGATAGGTTGACTAAATCTGCTCATTTCATCCCTGTACGTACTGATTATCCACTTCAGAAGTTAGCCAAATTATATGTTGCGGAGATTGTGCGACTGCATGGGGTGCCAATGTCTATTATTTCTGATCGAGATCCTAGATTCACATCTCGGTTCTGGCAAAAGTTGCATAAGGCGTTGGGAACGTGACTGAACTTTAGCACGGCTTTTCATCCTCAGACTGATGGTCAGTCAGAAAGGGCTATTCAGATTCTGGAAGATATGTTGAGGGGATGTGTTATCGACTTTCGAGGCAGTTGGGAGGATTATCTACCATTAGCAAAGTTTGTGTATAATAACAGTTATCAGGCTAGCATCCGTATGGCACCTTATGAGGCACTGTATGGGCGTAAGTGTCGTTCACCTAGTTGTTGGACTGAGCTGGGCGAGCGGCAAGTTCTTGGACCTGAGTTGGTAGCAGAGACTGAAGAGAAGGTCAAAGTGATAAGGGATCGGTTAAAAGAGGCATCTGATCGACAGAAGTCTTACGCAGATTTGAAGTATAAGGAGATTGAGTATTCAGTAGGTGACATGGTTTTTCTAAAGGTTTCACCTTGGAAAAAGATACTAAGATTTGGTAAGAAAGGCAAGCTAAGTCCGCGGTTTATTGGGCCTTATCGGGTTCTTAAGCGAGTAGGTCCGGTGGCTTATCAGTTGGAATTACCTCTAGAGCTGGATAGGATTCATGATGTGTTTCACGTATCCATGTTAAGATGATATCGTTCTGACCCTACTCATATCCTACCAGTTGCAGAAGTGGAAGTACAACCTGACTTGACTTTCGAGGAAGAGCCTGTACAAATTCTAGATCGAGACGTGAAGGTTCTAAGAAGAAAATCAGTCCCATTGGTAAAGATACTTTGGCGTAATCATGGCAGAGAGGAAGCTACTTGGGAACCAGAGAAGGCAATATGTCAGCAACATCCCCACTTGTTTGGAAAAGGTAAATTTTGAGGACGAAATTTCTTTAAGGAGGGTAGAGTTGTAACGCCCTAATTTTCGGGTTTCTCTTAGATTGTTGTTCATCTGATAAAATGTTTGAACTTTGGTATCTAGGTGTGTAATGCATGTTTGGGGAGTGTTAATAGGCCTATGGAAGGCCCAGGTGTTGGTTAGAAACTCGGCAAAATTTTGTATTTTTGACTTAGGAGATAGGGGTCTCTTGGAAGTAGGTGTGATAAGAAAATATGTGTGAAATGAGGCATAAGCTGGCCAGTGGTGGAGTGGCAATATGACGCCACTTAGGAGCTATAAAAGTGGCACCTAAGTGAGCTTGGAGGTCCAAGGTTCAAGTCCCAGAGTAGGCATGTGTGGTGTTTAATTTTTGTGTTTGAACAGGTAAGAGTTCGAAGTAGAGTTGAACTCTGCTTGGGGTGAAATTTGAATCGGTCATAAGAGTGAATCAAGGAGCAAATTAAGGACTTTAGAATTTGAATGAAAGTGGCCAGCCAAGGGACTTTCTTTGGTGCAAATTCGGCAAGCAACATAGGTAAGGCACAATCGGCATTAGGGTCTCTTTTGGTGCCGATTTCTTTAGGCTCTTTTTGTGGTTCTTTTTTCGATTTTTACTTAGCAATTAGGTCTTCCAAAATCTTCTTTTTCCTTCTTCTCTGCTCTAGTTGCCGAACCCTGTTATACCCCATTGTCGAACCCTTTTTGATCAAATACCTCTCCTCCTATTCTTCTCTTTAAACGTTTTCTCCTCTCCATTTGTTTCTTCTTGCCGAAACCAACTTCTCCTTCTTTCCTTGATTTCTTCTATAAGCCGATTTCTTGCCTGTCATCTCCCTTATTGCCGAATCATCTCACCCATTTTATTAGTTGAAACGACAAGGACACCATACCACTTATTCAAAACCCGAAAGCATCTCCTTCTAACCATTCAAAAGCCGAATATCTCTAGAGCCACTTTTGTGTCATTAGAGCTAGATTTACTGTAGATCTAGTATAGATCTGAGTTAGTGGAAGCGTGGAAGCAATATTCTTCGAGTGGAAGCATCGGTAAGCGATCTAATCACTAAGTACATTCGTTTATCAACATCATAAAGAAAAGCCGAAACCCCTAGATCTTTAGGGGCATGTCAACCTTGTTTATAAAATTCTAATGCTATGGTTTGATTCTTTTGGTGCTTTGGATAGCAAGGAAAGGTGATAAAACGAGGAGTTGAAGGCTACGATTCATTTAGACCTAGTTCTTATTTCGGCAGCAAGGTAAAGGCTTTTAGGGACTTAGGCCATGTTGGCCGACTTTGGTAAGAAGATTATGCCTTATTAGTTATCGAGTTTTAGGCTAATACATTAGTGTTCAATTGTAGGCTATTCGTACGTGGGTTTTTCAACACTTCGACAGCTAACAGGTGTGTAACGCATCTCCCTCATAGACTTGGACGGCAAAGGCCGTAATGACCGAAAACTGTCCTAAAGTGACCGATCAAAAGTGACCGAAAATAGGTCTTGGAAGGATCTAAAAGTAGCCGAATACTCTATTATGGTCAAACTAGGAATTGACAAGGGCGAAATTGCCGAAGGTGCAGTTTCGAGCATTTTGGTAAGGTGGGCTTCGATGGGCCAAAGATGGGCCCAATGGGCTTTCGAGCCCAAGTCGGTAAAGTGACTGTTAAAGGCTTTCTGGTGACGTGGTTAATAATAATATGGTTAAATTGGTAATCTGAACCTAAAAATTGGACTTAACGGGCTTAAGACATTAGTGGACACAGTAGGGCCCATTAGGGGTTTTAAGCTAAAAAGGGCGAAATTGGAAATTAAGCTTAAATGGACTTCTGTGGATATCTGTGCACTAATAATTAATTGAACATGCATAAAATCTCTGAAAATATGGAAAAGGGCTAAAATACCCTTAAATATGGAAAATTACCAAAATACCCCTAGGTGTAAAAAGACCATTATACCCTTAGGGCCAATTCTATACGAAATGTATAATATTATGTATCTGCATGAGTTATCACTTAGTATGAATATATCTGATGTATGAGATGCTATATGTTGCATGCTATAGTATGTTTACATCTGTTGCATGGGGTATGGGCTTTTATGATGGAGGAAGCGTTCTGGCAGCCTCGCTGCAATTTGGTGGCCTCGCCACATATATCTGTTCTGGTGGCCTCGCCACATAAATATCTGTATCTGGTGACCTCGTCACAATATCTGGCAGCCTCGCTGCAAAATTCTGTGGTGTGTAGCGGTTGGGTGGTCGAGTAGTCTCCCCACATGGTGTAAGGCTGGTACGGGGGTGTTATGGATGGATCTGGGTTGGGTTTTCTGTTTGCATATTATATCTGATCTGTATCTGTTATGGGCCTATGGGCTTAACCTGACTTCTGTAATGGGCCAAGGCCCAATTAAATATGAATCTGAGGCTTGATCTGTTTTGGCCTATGGTTGAGATTATGTTACACCCTGAGTTATCAAACTCACCCCTTAATTTCATCTCTGCAGGTAACCCTCAACCATAGTGGGCTTGGAGCTGTGAGGAATTCGGAGTGGCCACAGTATCTGTAAATTCAGTTCTCTTTTCATTTTAAGTATTTTATTATGTTATTTTTGCGTTTTAATTGTAATAAGGCCGCTATTTAAATTTCTTTATTGGTTTTTAATAATGGTTTAATTCATATTTTATCGAAACTGCTAGTTATAGGCTGCGCGGGTTTTCCAAAATCTTAAAAACTGTTTCAACACTCGTCAAGATCATGATACAGATAATTTAAAGGCTTATCTAAATGACTTTTCACAAACTTGCTATTTTAATAAAAATATCACCTAAGTCACAACAAGTAAAAAAATAAAAAGGGTCGTAAACTTAGTTATAGGTTCATATGACACACCAAATCTGGTCATAACATCCAGGCCGGGTTTGGGGTGTTACAAATTACACAAAACAAGTATATTGCTATACATGCCATATTCGAGTCATACAAGCCATTTTACCAAAATAGTTCTTCGGATAGTGTGAGCGAGCCTTCGACCTATCCCTATTCCCAAGCCGGCTTACCCAAAACTACAATGAATAAAAAGGGAGGAGTAAGCATAAATGCTTAGTAAGTTTACATGCAAATAATGGGTAATATAATCATACAATTTAACATAACATCATTTGCTTAAACATCACCAAAGCATTCCATTCATGACATAAGTATACTTATTACCTCAACACAATTTGTCTTACCACATTCTTCACAAAAAGGAATAAGTCCATACCTGTTCACTTACCTTTATTTATCTCATTCACCATCGATTCACTTTCATTTTAGGTGTTCTCCCAATTTCCTTAAGGTTCACCCGTTGAACACATTAGAATATAACTTGGGTACGTGGATAGTATGCACGTAAATGTGCCATCCCCTTAGTTTAACAAGCTCAATAGCTTTTATAATTCAAGTCGCCAAGCTACTATGTAACCCACCCATAAACGAACTCGGACTCAACTCAACGAGCTCGGGCGTTCGCATCCATAAGTGAACTCGGACTCAACTCAACGAGCCCGGATGCCTAGTTACATCTCACGAACTCGGACTCAACTCAACGAGTTCGGAACTTAACCATCCTAGTGACATGTCACTTGTACCCTAATCTATTCCCAAGGTTCAAATGGGATTTCTCTCTCAATTCCACAATTCAATCGTCTTCCTCGAGATATCAAAACCAACATTTACTATATTCCATACTTATTTGCACATCAATAAGAAATAGTTCACAAAACATAATATTTCATAATAAAAACTACAATAGCATATAATGACATTAAATAACTTAGAAATAACAATTATATCACATTATTTACACATGAACTTACCTCAATGCCAAATATTTGAAATCGAGCCTATTCCTCGAAAACTTTGTTTTTTCCTCGTTCATGACTTGAATCTTGTTTTTCTTGATCTAAAATAGCACATTTAGCTCATTTAATACTCATATTTATCAAAATAGTCCTTAATTCAAATTTTGGCAAAATTACAATTTTGCCCCTAAACTTTTGCACATTTACACTTTTGCCCCAAGGCTCGGAAATTAAATTTTATTCCAAATTCTTATGTTTTAGAACATGCTGATCATTTATTTACCATTAGCAAGCTCAAATTCTCATTATAACATGTACTTATGAACAATTTATATTTTTACTGATTAAGCACTTTTACTCGTTTTTACTTAAAACCGAGTAGCACAAGTTGTCTAACATAATTTAAAACCACATATTCTATCATAAAACATCAAAATACACAAATTTCACCTATGGGTATTTTTCCAAATATGAACCCTAGCTTAAATTATTGCTAGCATAAGCTTTATCGAGCTACCGAGATTCCAAAAACGTAAAAATCATTAAAAACGGGGCTTGGAATCACTTACTATGAAGCTTGAAAGTTGAAAAAACCCTAGCTATGGAGAGAAGCAAGGTTCGGCCAAGGCATGAAGAAGATGATAGCTTTTTGTCATCTTTTTCCCATTTTATTCTTTTAATTTACCAAATGACCAAAACACCCTTAATGCCTTTCTTTGAAAATTTTCATGTACAAGCCCATTTTTGTCCAAAATTTTAGAAATTGGTCCAATTGCTATTTAAGACCTCCTAATTAATATTCCAAAACAATTTCATACTAAAAGCTTCTAGAATACAAGTTTTACGACTTATTCGATTTAGTCCCTAATTTCCAATTAAACACTTTGTGCATAGAATTTCTTCATGAAATTTTCACACCATCAAGCAATCATATCACAAACATCAAAATAATTATAAAATAATTATTTCTAGCTCGGATTTGTGGTCACAAAACCACTATTCTGATTAGGCCCTAATTCGGGATATTATATACTCACACAAATAGATCATAGAACGGCGAAATGCTGAAATGCCAAAAAGCTGAAAGTTAGGCAACGGTCGCCATACGAGTGTGCAAACGCATGTGTGGAAAATCCGATGCGATAGTAGAGGCTAACATGAGCGACCTCATGGGCTTAAGCTGATTTTGGGCCGAAGTGGGCCGTGTGGGCCCAATGGGCTCCTGGGCCCCACATGGGTCTTAGTCATAGATATATGGAAATTTTGGATCTGGCTATATCATTCACATGGCTAAGGTTTGTTTTCGGCTTAGCAGGCCAATTAAGCATTGGGCCCCACTTGGGCTACGTAATAAGCTTTGGGCCCAATTGTACATTTTGATTGAAAAAGGTTGCACGAGTCGCCCGAGACAATTGTGAACCTACTGATGGGTCGGTATGTGTACTTAGACCCCAAATTGTGAAATGATCGTTATGCCCCTATAGGGTGAAATGTTTATAATACCCTTATGTGATATGTATTTGATTAAGTATGCCAACTGTTATTTATATTTGCATTCATATGTGATTTTATGCAACATGGGGATGAGATCTTGTAATTAGAGGGAGTGTTTAATCTGTTAGGGTCGCACGGGTCATCTAAGACGATTGTGGACCCATTCTGGTAAGGTCGTACGGGTCGCCCAAGATTACTGTGGACCTACCGATGGCTTTAAGCCGCTTATAGTTTTGGCAGCTCTGCTGCGTTCTTGGTTAGTGCCGCAACTGGTGCTACATTGGGAGTGTAAGGATGGGTGGGTCGATTTAATCCCTACAGGAGTGTAAGGTTGGACGAGACACAGAGTGCAGGGCTGGTTGGGGCTTATATGCATTACATACATTGATCCTGATATTGCTATGGGCTCAGGCCCAATCGAGGCTATTACGGGCTAAGGCCCATTTTCCACTGTTGTCGTAATGGGCTTAGGCCTAGATTGATATGATGTATGTTATTTGATTGTTGGGGGTTGTACACATTGAGTTTTCATAAACTCTCCCATCCTTCTAATTTTTTTCAGGTAATCCTCAGTGAAAGGCAGTTCGACGTATTGGAGAACTCGGAGATGGCCACACTATGGACATTTGATTATCATATTTTTAATTACATTGCTTTAATTGCATTTCCTTTTATTAGGGTTTTGTTGTCACAAGGCCTTTCTCTTAATTTCTAGATTTTATTTTGAGTTTGGGGATTTTAATCTGCTTCCATCTTTAATTGCTTTCAAAACTTCACATTCTCGCAACATAATATCAAGCTTCCGTAACAAACAATGGTTTGGAAATAAAAATAACAACATTTTAATAAGAGAATAGCTTCTCAATGAACCATGTTTTGAAAATAAACTAACGTAGGTTTCACACCCATTTTGAATGGCTGGAAGTTTTAAATAGTAAGAAGGGTTTACAATGAGAACATGGTTTCTCGATGTAACACACCAGATGTATCCATAACGTCTAGGCCGGGTTTGGGGTGTTACATCTTAGGAGCCATCCATTGAAAATCATTATGCCGCCCTAAGGGATCCACTAGTTCTAATCCAACCAACCCATACTTGGCTCTCAACCTTCTTCAATTTTTGTTGGTATCTTTTCCTGATTTTTCAATAGAGATTACCAGCTTTAGGTCTCTTTCTATTTAACCCCTAAAGGTTTGTAGTTTTTAGGTTTAAAGAAAATTGAGTTTGACATTTCTATCCAATTAGTACATGAACCTAATTCCTTAGTTATACACACATCTAATAATCATGTAATGTTTGGCCACATTCTAACTGAAGTAGAGCTCTGACCGCCTCCAAATGTGTGAATGTTTGGAGTAATAGTAGTGTAAATAAAAGTATAGAGAATAAGTGCAGTATCTAAAAGTGAATAGGTCAAATTGTATATAAATTTGTGTTACAACAGTGCACCAATAGTTCACGTGCTGGTAACATTCAAAAAAGGATCAAAAGTTGTTCCAAGAAGAAGACTCATAAATTAAAATTATAAAAATATTATGTTCTTAATAAATAATTTAAAACAGTGATGTTTTTTGCACAAAGATCTGAGTGTAGTTTCTTACATTTTGTCAAGTTCTACCACTGATCGACCGATGGCACCATCGCCCATGTCCAGGCAGCGAAACCCCCGAAAGGGGCTCTGCCCCTAACCCCTATGCGTAGGCAACATTTATTGTAAGGACATTTTTGTTATTCACATTAACAAGTGAAATAAAAAACATATCATATGTTGTATGCTATGATTGATTTGCATAGTGGTTGGAAATGCATAATTATAGGTCGATAGCCCATTTGGTTTATTATTTACAAAAGTTGTAATTTTATAAATATGACCTGCAAGTCGTGCCTTTCTATTTTCTCTTGTATTTCTCTTCTCATCTTACTCCTTCATGTTCAAATTGAGTTTCTATAATTGTAAACTATATGAGCTACTGTGGGCTAAAGGAAATGAAAGTTGAGCTACCTAAAGTGGAAAAGAAGCTTGAGGAGTGACTTGCACCTTCAAGATACCTTTCAATTCTCCCATTGACTTAGGGGGAACCACCTTAGTTTCATGGGCTATAACTATTGCATTCATTTACTATTTTATTTTATTCATGTATGTGATACAATGGATGGTATGTTAGCATGCATATTATAGGAAATTGATAAGATCAATTAAAGGAATAATTGGACTAATGTTCATCATTAATGGTGAGATGAATTTTTAAAATACCTTTAATAAAAGATTAAGTTAAGATCTCCTTCCAATATTTATCTACATTAAAGCCATGATCGATACAACATGGGTTATGCTAAAGTGAAGTACTTGTATCTATCTTGTTAAAACGTGAAGCATAAGCAAGTGTTATTCATCGGTTATAATATTGATTAATAACTTAACTAGGTTACTATAATATGATTAGAAACCTAGAGGCAAAAACTTTTGGATAATCATGAAATGATTGCAATAAAAGTTTCCACCAAATAAAGAGTTACATATGATGTAATTAGCAAGTGTTGCTAACCTAAACAACCCTAATCTTGAGAGCAAAGCCAAACTTGACTTAAGAAGAGTTCAAATGTGGATCCTTACCTACCAAAAAAAATTAAAGAAAGGATTTTCCAAAATTAAATGAGGCTTATTAATTTTGAATAAAATAGTGAGAGCACCTTTTAGTAAAGTCCTTTTAATGATTATAATATAGACTTGTTAAATTTACTTATGGGCATGTTTAATTATTGTAGATTTATTATGGCAAACAACTAAAACTCTTTACCATTGTGATATGTCCTTGAGAAAGAGAAGTTAAATGGCTTCAACTTCCTTGATTATTTCCATAACTTAGAAGTTAAATGGCTTCAACTTCCTTGATTAGTTCCATAACTTGAGGATCGTCCTCAAACAAGAATGAAAATTATGTCATTGAAGAACTCATTCCTAATGAACTAACAGTTAATGCCTCTAAATCTGACAAAGATGCTTATAATAAGCATCCCAATCACATGTTAGACATAGGATGTCTAATGCTTTCCACCATGACTCTTGAGCTTTAAAAGAAACATGAGGATATGGTTGCCTACGATATGATCTAGAACCTCAAAGAATTATACGATGGTCAAGCATGCCAGGAGAGATACAAAACCTCTAAAGCTTTATTTTAATGCAAAATTATGGAGGGAACTCTTATGGGAACCTACGTTCTCAAGATGATAGGCTATATTGAAAGCCTTAAAAAACTTGGATTCCCTATGGGTAAGGAAATGGCTACCGATGTTATCCTGCAGTCATTGACATATAGTTTTAGACAATTTTTCCTTAATTTCAACATGTATGAAATTAATAATACTTTTCCTAGTTACTTAGCTTGTTGAGAATTGCTAGCAGTAACATGAAAAGGGCTGGACCTAAGCCCATTCTGATGGCCCCCAAGGACAAGGGCAAAAGAAAGCTTAATGTTTCGACAAAGCCTAAGGACAATGGCAAGGCCAAACCCAACAAAGGAAAGACTGTATTGAAACCTAAAGGAGGAATTGCTAAGAAAGGAAAATGTTTCCATTGCGATAAGATCGGACATTAGAAGAGGAGCTGCCTTATCTATTTTGAAGAGGTTAAGAAGACAAAGAAAAGCAGGGTATCCACTTTAGCTGTTTATGTTATTGATATTAATTTATCAACGTCTACTTCTTGGGTATTAGATATAGATTTTGGTTGTCATATTTGTACCTATTTGTAGGGACTACAAAGGAGTAGGAATATGGCTAAAGGAGATGTGGACCTGCGAGTTGGAAGTGGAGCAAGAGTTGTTGCATTAGATGTAGGAAGACATATTTTACCCTTACCTAGTGGACTTGATTTATGTTTAGAGGATTGTTATTTTGTGCGTAGTTTGACTAGAAACATTATGTCAACTTCTCGTTTAGACAAAATCGATTTTGACATAATTATGAAGAATATTTTTTTGTTGATTTTATCTCGATAATATTTTATATGGTTTGGCATAATAAGTAAATAGCCTCTACATTTTAGATCAAGATATGCCCATTTATAACATAAATACTAAAAGATAAAAAAATAAATTACTCTAATTAGACTTATCTTTGGCATTGTCGATTGGGTCATATAAGTGAGAAACGTATATCAAAGCTCCATAAAGATGGATTTTTAGATTCTTTTTCTCTCGGATAATTTGATATATGTGAGTCTTGCTTGTTGGGTAAAATGACCAAAGCCCCTTTTAAAAGTTAAAGTGAGTGAGCTAGTGATTTGTTGGGCTTAATACATAGTGATGTATGAGGACTTATGAATACGTAAGCTAGGGGAGGTTTTCAATACTTCAATACTTTCACTGGTGACTTTAGTAGATATGGGTATATTTATCTTATACGCTATAAATATGAAGCCCTTGAAAAGTTCTATAAATTTAAGAATGAAGTACAAAATCAGCTAGGCAAAAGTATTAAGGCACTTCGATCAGAGCGAGAAGGAGAATACTTAAGCTTCGAGTTTGATGAGCTTTTGAAGGAATGTGGGAGTCTCTCACAACTTACACCTCCTAGTACTCCACAATGAAATAGAGTTTTTGATAGGAGAAATCGAATACTATTAGACCTAGTTTGATCAATTATGAGTCATGTTGATTTTCAAGCTTCCTTTTGGGGACATGCACTTCAGACAGCTACCTTCATACTAAATTTTATTCCATCTAAATCGGTTCAAAAAACACTACATGAGATATGAACTAGGAAGCTACCTAGTATGTACTTTATGAAGATTTGGGGTTGTGAAACTTATGTTAAACATCAAACATCTACAAAGTTCGAACCCAAATCTCAAAAGTGCATCTTTGTGGGATATCTTGATGAAAATAAAGGATATTATTTCTTCAATCCTACTGAAAATAAAGTTTTTATTGCTCGAACAAGAGTCTTCCTTGAGAGAGAATTTGTCTTTAGAAAAAAAATTGGTGGAAATTGAACTCTGAGAAATCAAGAACAATAGTAGATCACTGAACCAAAGATTGAACAACAATAGGTTCCACAAGTTATTGTGGAACAACCAACTTTTCTGGACACACAACTATCGCAAAGATCTTTAGGAGAATACCATGTACTTGTGAGATATAGATTTCTCATTACAACATATAGTGCTATTCTACTTTTGGATCAAGATGAGCCTAGGACTTATCAATAAGCGGAGGTGAGGAAAGATTCTAAGAAATGCCTTGAGGCCATAAGGTTTGGATTCCATGTAAGAAAACCAGGTATGGATCTTGGTTGACCTACCTAGTAGGGTTAAACCCATAAGGTGCAAGTGGATTTTTAAAAAGAAAATTGACATGGAAGGTAATGTACAAACATACAAAAGACAGTTAGTCACTAAAAGTTTTCGACAAGTTCATGGTGTCAGCTATGACGAAACCTTTTCTCCTATTGCTATATTTAAATCCATCCAGATCTTACTCGCAATAGCTGCATTTCATGATTAAGAAATCTGGCATATAGATGTCAAAATTGTTTTCCTTAATGGGAAATTGGAAGAGGATGTGTATGACACAACCTAAAGGTTTTGTCGACCCAAAAGATGCTAGAAAGATATGCTAGCTACAATGATCCATTTATGTATTGAAGCAAGCTTCTTGAAGTTGGAATCTTCATTTTAATGATGCTATCAAAGAGTTTGGCTTTGTAACACCCCTAACCCGTATCCATCGCTAGAATAGGGTTACGAAGCATTATTAAACAAAGCACAATATCCTAACAATTATATACATACACATGAATAAGTTTCTTAAATCAATCAAAATTTAATTCATATAACTAACATAACTCTTTACAAATCATTTCATATCATATATTGGGTATATATGCAGTCACACAATTCATATGCAAAAATATCAAATATATATATCATTTTATCATATAATCATATACGCATATCAAGCTAATAAAATTATATTATTCCATTATTTTGTACATGAATCATATAAATCAAAAACATATATCATTATGACCATATCATAGTCAGCACATCATGCATTTTCATTCAATTCACCTAAGCTTGACTAAATTTAATATGTGTATCATTATACTTCCATATACTACATAATCATTATAACACAAATAACAAAACCAATTTACTTAATGCGCATATAACCTTCTTGTTTTATTAAAGCACAAGTTACTATTCAAATGGTCAAAACCCAAATACAATGGCCGAATATAAACATACAAAATTCATATGATTTAATAAGTGTTAACTTTGATATACTCAATCACATCATCAAACATATGTCCAATAAAGCTTTTGCATTATTTCTACCAAGTAACTTTAGCATGGCAATCATATATTTATTATTCATATGCATATTGGTCAATAGGTAATATATTCTAGCTAAATAATCACATACATATAACATTTAATATTACCAATCCAAATCACATATATGTACGTTCTATTACAAGCCATTACAAAACAATATATCAAATATTCAAATATTCATAGACTAACAAAATCAAAATATATATATTCATACACAAATCTGAAATACATAAGTGCATTATATTAACTTCTAAACCACTCATTATGAACATAAATATATGTACCGAATCATGAACAAGTCACACTCATCATTCATATTTATTTTATCACATAACCAATTATTAAATGCACATAATGTTTTCCATTACCAAACCGATTCATCTATGAGCATATTTATTTCCAAGTCAATGCAAAATAATAATGACAAATATCAAACACTTCTAGTCCAACATAATTCAACCATATTTATAACAATCGAATACTCATAAGCTTATCAAAAAATACTTAATCACATGATTTCATTATCATAGTATAATATTAAATTAAACCAACCATATACACACTTTATACCAAACATATTAAATACATATATCATGATCAAATACATATAACCAAAACATCATTCATGTCAACCATAAATGTAACAGCCTGATTTTGGGCTTAGTCAGAATAGTAATTTCAAAATCACTAATATAAGATTGTAGAAATTATTCTAGCATTATTTTATGAGTTATAGTGTGATATTATGAGTACATGAAAATTTTGGTAAATTAATTTACGCGATTGGGGGCTTAATTGCGAAAAAGGACTAAATCGTATAAAAGGAAAAAGTGATGACTTACTAGTAAATTGAGCTAAATAGTTAAAGAATCTTAATTAGGGGTCCTTAAAGGGCAAATAAGCCCTCTAAGGAGTGACGACCGGCCATGAAACAAAAAGGAAATAAGGAAACAAAATTAGTTAAAGTCAGTGAAGATATTTGGGATAAAATAATAGCCTAATAGCCTAGCTACTATTTTTCTTCATTTCTTCATATTTTCCACCAACATTTTTAGCCATTTTTGGGGTTTTGGAAGCTCAAAATTTCAGCTACTTCTCATCCTTGCAAGTAAGTGATTTTTGTTACTTTTCTTAGTAATTTTTGTACTTTTGGGACCCTTGTAGCATGGGCTACCTATTGAGGGGACTATTTTGCAAAATGGTTAAGAGTTTAGAATTTTTCCATGAGAACACTTGTGTGGTTTGATAGAATTTTATGGAGGAATATGAATGTAGATTGTTAAATAAACAATATTATGAAGAGGTGTTCATGGAAAACACCTCAAATGGACTAATTTATAAAGTTTGTTAAGTTGATGGTATTTGTGTGAAATAATGGGAATTGTAGGCTACCATAAGAGCAAAAAGGATTCGGTTAGGCTTGGTTAATAAGGAAATTCGATAAAAATCAATTTCCGAGCCTAGGGGTAAAATGGTCATTTTGCTAAAGTTTAGGGCAAAATGGTCATTTTGCCCATTTTGCCAAATTATGAAATTTTGGATTGTTTAGATTGAAGTAGTGATTAAATCAATGAATTTTTATTCCTATAGATCAAGAAGTGCGAAACCCGAACTGTGACTAGGGGAAAACCAAGCTTGTAGATTAAATCGAACTAGCCGTCTACATTTTGTATACTGAGGTAAGTTGTAGGTAAATAATACAACTTTACTATAATTATGCATGAAATCATTGTTTTGTCATAAAATAATGAATTGTGAAATGAGTTATATATGAGAACATTTATTGAGCATGAATTGATAATTATGATTCGTGATAATGATATGATGAGAACCCATGTGATAAAACCAGGTTGACCCTTAAGAATAGACCAGATATTCAAGTCGTGATACTGGGGTTGATATGAGAGTTAGTGTAAGACCATGTCTAGGACATGGCGTCGGCCTCGTTACGTGTTAGTGTAAGACCATGTCTAGGACATGGCATCGACACGGATATGTGCTAGCCAGTGCAAGACCATGTCTAAGACATGGGATCTGGTTGATATGAGTGCTAGTGTAAGACTATGTTTGGGACACGGCATGTAACGGCCTAAATTTGGGCCTAGTAGGAATTGGCCTTGTGCATGGGATCTACTAGGAGGCTGCACGTAAAAGTTTATGAGTGTAAGAATTATCATAAATGAAGGCTTGTTTCAGTGTATTAAGGGCCCTGAGAAGTGTTAGAGAAGTCTTGGTTTCAAACTTGGGCTTTGGCAAAAATTTTGGTTTCAGATGTAAAACCCTAGACGTTAGTATGTAGGCTTTAAGAATAATTAAGGTTAAATTGTGACACAAAATGCCTTGTGGCTTAGTGGTTGTGCCGTCTTTATGATTGCAATGGAGCCTGGGTTCAAGGCTTGGCTCTTGCAAGTTTATTTTGGTTTTTCTTTTAAATGAATTAGACTCTGGCCTATAGACTTTATAGTTAATTGTGGATAAAATGTGTCACAAAGAGAGTAGGTGGTCTAGTGGCAAGGTGGCGTGCTGCTTCTGTTAGGGGACTGGAGTTTGAATCTCACTACATGCAAAAGGGAATATTTATTTTGTTCATGAGGCGGTAATAGTTAGTGTTGGATTTGAACTCTGGTGTTAGAGAGTTTGAATTGGTTGTGGAGGAAATTAAGGAGGGATAAAGGGAGTGATTTGGGGAGATTTTCAAGGAGTTTGAGTATGGGTAGAGTAGTACTGAATTTGGGGTGTCTAGTTATTCAAAATTACGGTAGAGTTTTTTCTTTTGGGTAGTCTTGTTTTGGTTTCTTTTAACACACTCTTCTTTTGGTTCTTTTTTCTTTCTGACGGCATAATTTGTACTTTTTGTCAAATTCTGGTAAGCCAAGTGTCTTGATACCTTTCGGGTCTTTTTCTTTTCTATTCACTTTTATTTTGTCGAAAGGCGTCAATTGCCGAAACCTCTCTTTTCTTTTCTCACTTTCATATTTCTTTTTTTTTCCAAAATTAATCTCCTTCTCCTGATTTTTCTTGACTTTTCCCTTCTAGCCAAATTTCTTCATCTTATACTCCTTACTTTTGTTCTTCGACCCTTTTATTTCACTCTCCTTCATCTTGGTCGTATAGGGGTTCCTTTTCTCTCCCTCGATGTTTCTTTCTTTTTAACTTCTCTTCTAGTTGATTGCCTTTTTCTTTTTACAGTTTCCTATCATTTTTCCCTGCTGTTTTGGTGTTGACCGAATTTCTTCTATGCCCTGCTATTCGTTTCATGGGTTGATCCTTGCTAGGGTGCTGGCAAATCAGAAGGTAACCTTATGCTCCTTCTTTGTATTTCTCGGTTATTTTGGTTTGTGTTCGAATGGTTCTCTAAGTTTTGAAAAGTTGAATATTTTCTTCTGATGTCTTCTGACTGTGTTTCTCTTTCATTCTCGCGTTGTAAGGTGTGTTGGGGTTCTAGGGTCTTTCAGTAAAGTGGAGAAGCACCAGTGTTTTGGAAGCATTCACATCCCCTTTTCTTTCAATACCCAGTAGGTATATAGTTGGTATTTATTTCGTGATAAAAGTTTAAGAGGTTGTTAATCTTTTACTTTCAGTTGATTGGAAGTCTTATTTTGAACATAGGTTGCAGTGTTCTTGGATTACTTGTGTGATCTCGAAATCAGGTGTGTATTAGCTTGCTGTATTCGATAATCAGTTAAAAGCAAAAAGTATGTGTTGTTTTCACTGGTATGACTGTAGACCGGCAAAATGTTGAAAAGCTGAAACTTCGGCATTTGGTGCCACACGAGTGCGCGATCGTACATGTGGTGAATTGAGCCCATAAGTCTAGGCGTTAAGCCGTAGAGGCCTCCATGAATGTTTTCATGGGTTCAGGCCATTATGGGCCACTTGGGCCGAGGTGGCCCAAATAGGCCTGAAGGGGCTGTGGGCCCGTTTGTGTCATTCGCATAGCCGTGGCTAAATCGGGGCTAATTGGGCCACACGAGTGTGTGGGCCCACTTGGGCCGACAATGGGCCTCGAGCCCATTTATACTGTTATGACCGTTTGTGCTACTGAAGCCGTTCGAGGCAACTGTAGACCTCCTTGGAGGTTTTAAAATTACCAAAATACCCCTATAGTGCAAAATTACTGAAATACCTCTATAGTGCAAAATTACCGAAATACCCCTGTAGTGCAAAATTACCGAAATACCCTTGTAGTGTAATTTGACTGTAATTGTATGATTATGAAATGAATGTTTTGAATGTGATTGTATGACTGATTATAGGCATGACATACTGCATACATGTTGCATGGGTTGGGATATTGTATAGAGGAAGATCTATCTAATAGGGTCGCACGGGTCACGCAAGACAACTGTGGACCCACCAAAGGCTTAGAGCCGTATATTTGTATTGATTTAGTAAAGTTGCATGGGTCGGTCAGACGATTGTGGACTTACCGATGGCTTTAAGCCACTTAATCTACTTATGGCTTTGTACCAACCTAATTAAGGCTTTTTGCCCATTGATGGCTTTGTGCCGAATTTGTTACCGTGATTGATAGCTTTGTGCCGAATATGTTATCGTGATTGATAGCTTTATGCTGAATTATGTTACTATGACTGGTGGCTTAGTGCTATCCACTCTATCAATGGCTTTGTGCCACTTATTTTGATTATGGCTCTGTTTCGTTCTGTTTACGGCTTTGAGTCGTTCTGTTGACTTAGTGCCGCAACCGATGCTAAGCTTGGTGTGTTGGATGGGTGAGTTGATTTTATCCCCACAGTAAGTGTAGGGTTGGACGGAGGCAAGTGCAGGGTTGGATGGGTTTACATGCATCATTCATACATTATGCATACTATATCTTGATTCTATTATAATGCTGGGCTTAGGGCCACATGTGATCTAATTTTGTTGCTGTTATTGATATGGGCTAGGCCCAATTGGTTTTGTTATGGGCTGAGACCCAAATGATTTGTATTGGGCTTTGGCCACATATACTCTGATCTAAACTATACTGTTTCGTTATCGGGCTCAGGCCCATTCTGTCTCTGATTCTGTTCACTGACTGTTACTTTAGTAAGGGGATTACACACTAAGTTTTCATAAACTCACCCCGTTTTTAACTTTTCAAGTAATCCCCAGTGTTAGGAGGATCGGTGCTGCAAGGGACTCGGAGATTGCCACACAACTGCTTATGTTTTACCATTTTGTTTAGTTACCATTAAGTACTTAAATTTTTTATTTGGGTTGTAATAAGGCCTCTTTAAATTTTTGGATTTTAGGTTGGACTTTTTACGGTTTTAAGTTTTATATATGCTAAATTTAGGACGCGATTTTTCCAAATGATAACTATTTTCAAACAACACATTTTCGTAACATTATCGAACTGGTATCATAACCTAATTTTTAATAATCGTATTTAAAATAAGGCTTTCGTAGCTACTTTGGTTTTCAAAGATAACAACAACCAAACAATGTTTTAGTAATAAAAATGACCACGTTTTTAATAAGGGATTTACTTTTCAATGAATCAGGTTTTGAAAATAAACTAACGTTGGTCTTACATCAGTTTTATGTGGCTAGAAGTTTTAAGTAGTAAGAAGAGTTTCCAATGAAAACATGGTTTTCGAAAAATACTTCAATGTGACACGCTAGATTAGGCCCTAACGTTTAGGTCGAGTTTGGGGTGTTACACGGCATCGGCCTCGATAGGCAAGCTAGTGTCAGACCACGTCTAAGACATAGCATCAGCTTGGAGATGTGTCAGTGTAAGACCATGTCTAGGACATGGCATCGGCACGGATAGATGAGAGCCAGTGTAAGACCATGTCTGGGACATGGCATCAACATGACATGCGAGCCAGTGTAAGACCATGTCTAGGACATGGGATCGGCATTGACAGAGGAGAGCCAGTGTAAGACCATGTCTGGGACATGGCATCGGTTTGATACCCTATATTTGAGGCTTATTGAATATCCTTTCATATTATAAATGGTTCAACGGGAAATTTTATAGTTGTATTAAGATTGAGAGAGATTATGATGATCTTTTGAGTGGTGCAGGTACCTATATGAAATGTAGGAAATATGAGTTTGAACTTATTTTGTTTGATTTGCATGACACGAAAATGAGTAAGTCATGCTTGTAGCTATTCTGTTATATCCTGCACATATTAAGTTGGATTGAGAGCATGTTATATCAGGGTATATTGTTGTTATTTATTTACTTATAGCTTACTAAGCTTTATGCTTACTCCCTCTCCTTTCCATTTTCTTATAGTGCTGCCTAAATAGCTCGAGGATCAAAGAACATCGGAGGCATCGTTCACACTATCCATTGAAGCACTTGGTATAGTTAGTTTTAATCTCTTGAATATGGCATGTATAGGATTTTTATTCTTTTGTCAATTGTCATATTATTTTGGGGCCAAATGTGTTGGCATGCTTTAGAAATTGACTCTTTTTGTAAAATGCCATGAATGATGGCTAATAGTGGAAGTTGCTAAATGAAAATGTTAAAGTTATTCATGGAAGTCCAAGTGGTATGGACGAACAAGAGTATTAGGATAGTTGTATAAATGTTTGGTTGATTTGAGTGTGTGAATGTGTGTGAATGCCTAATGTTGGCCCTTGGCTGGATAATGGTGAATTGATATATGTTTGATGTTGTTTCAGGGTGGCAAAAGGCTTGGTAGATAGCCTTATATTGTCTACATGGGTAGACACGGGCGTGTGTCTAGATCGTGTGTAACGCACGGTCCACCCCATGGGCGTGTGGTTAGGCCGTGTGTCCCCTGCACCTTGAATTGGTAGAATTAAATGCCCAGTATTAAACACACGGGCCGAGACATGATCGTGTGTCTCAACCGTGTGAAGGACACGGCCTAGCACACAGGCGTGTGCTACGGGCCTGTGACCCTTAAGGGTTGTTGATGTCAGTAATTGAATGCCAAGGTCTTCACACACGGGCTGTGACACTAGTGTGTCAAGGCCGTGTAAGGAACACGGGCTGAGCACATGGGCTGAGCATATGGGCATGTACCTTAGACGTGTGAACCCAATTTGTTCATAGAGTACAAGTTAGAAAGTTACACGGGTGGAAGACACGGGTGTGTCATGGCCGTGTGAGGGGCACAGGCCATGAACACAGGTGTGTGTCAGACCGTGTGAAAACCCTTGTAGGTTCGATGTTAGGAAATAAATCCACACAGATGAGGGGCATGGGCATGTCCGTAAATGCTTAGCCATGTGAATCACACTGTCCATTAGCACGGCCATGTTTAAAGGCCACACGGGCTTATTGCCCTTCCACACAGACATGTGCCCTATTTTTAGTTAATTCTCTTTAAAGTTTTATAAGCACTCGATTCAATCCCAGATTGTTTCCAAATTATGTTTTAGGCCTTGTAGGCCCACATGAAGGTCCATATGATAGTGTTTGAAAAAGTTTTAAATTGGGACGCATTTCATTTAGTGAAATTGAAGGTTTGCATGTGATTTAGTAAGGTAATGCCTCATGCCCTGTCCTGGAGTTGAATACGGGTAAGGAGGTGTTACATTTAGAGGTATCAAAGCTATGGTTTAGTCGATTCTAGGACTAACCTAGCTTGTGTACTAGTCTAGCTATACATGCCATAATTGTAATATTATAGTGTGATGACTCCTAACGATTATAAATGGTATTTTTTATATAGTAATGGATCATGAAGGAGCTATGATAGATGATGTGGAAAGCAACGCACCAGCTCCCGTTGAAGGGACCGCGCCAGTTGAGACTGGGCCTGTGATGAAGAGTCAGGGTGGAGGGGCTAGAAAAGCCTACCTTCATATTATGAACCCTTGGTATATAGAGTATATTCGCGCTAATCCGAATACTCCATCCCCCCTCCTCCTCTGATTCCTCAACCTAACCCTACAGCTCCTCAAGGAGCGGAGATAAGTAGAAGAGAGAAACACCTGATTAACAAAATTAGAAAGCATGGGGCCGAGGAATTTAGGGAAAATAAAGATGATAACCCAAAGAGAGTAGAGTTCTGGTTAGAGAATACCATTAGGGTATTTGATGAACTATCACGCATGCCTGAAGAGTGCATGAAATGTGTAGTATCACTGACACGAGAGGGTGACTTGGGAATTCTTCTTGAAGGGGTTCCGTAAAAAGTATATCAGTCATAGGTTTATCTCACAAAAGAAGAAGGAGTTTTTAGAACTTAAGCAAGGCCGAATGACAGTGACGGAATATGAGTGCGAGTTCATAAGGCTCAGCAAGTATGCACATGAGTGCATGTCTACTGAAGCCGCAATGTGTAAAAGGTTTGAAGACGGTTTGAATGAGTACATTCGGTTGTTGGTCGGTATTCTTGAGTTGAAGAAATTTGTGGTACTCATTGATAGAGCATGTAAGGCCGAAGAGTTGGCCAAGGAGAAGAGAAAAGATGATATGGAGTAAAGCTGAAATTGAGTCTCAGGGCTCAAAGAAAAGACAATTGGGGAAATCGCATCAATCCTTATCCAAGAGATCGAGAGAGTTCACCACATGATCAAATGCTTCAGTGGGGTTTTTGGGTAGAAACAAGAATAAGCAGCATACGGCACCCAAGTCCCAAACCTCTTCTATTGTGAGTGTGGGTAGTGCTCGGCCAAATAGACCTGAGTGCTTGCAGTGTGGTAGGTGACACTTTGGTGAGTGTCGAGGAAATGAAAGAGGTTGCTTCAGGTGTAGTTCACTAGATCACTTTATTCGAGACTATCCTAAGATGGATGAATAAGACAAAAGACAAGAGGTGAGAGTAAGTAGTGCTCCTTCAAAGGGTAGACCATTGAAGAACTCGGGTAGTGGGCTAGTAGCCAAAGTGCCCCTAGAGATTCCACGACGAGGTTAGAGGGCAAAGCGCCTGCAAGGACCTATGCTATTCGTGCCCACGAGGAGGCCTCGCTTCCCGATGTGATCACGGGTACCTTTTCTATCTATGACATACATGTTATTGCTTTAATTGATCCGGGGTCTACCCTGTAACACCCCTAGACCCTTATCCGTCGTAGGAGGGTTAAGAGATATTACTCGGCATTTACTTTGTTTCATTCAACTCTATTTACAGAAATCATATTTATGGGTATATATATATATATATGTATACAATCATCGGTTCAATCAGATTTCGTCACTCATTAAACCTAATCATGTAAGCATGCATAATAAATGAATTTTGAATCCATTAAACAAGTTAAATGACGATTACTATTCATTTAGTAGGTGATTTATGCATAACCGAACCATGTTCATTCATATTAATAAGTGCATTGATACGTTCGCAATTCTAATTTACTTCATAAAAAAAAAACATTTAGATCATTCACAAAATTTTCAAGAACACATTCATATTAACTAACAAAACACATAAGGCGACGTGACAGCCATTTTCGCATGGCTATACATATTTACAATTCAAAATGAAGTTCTATTCCATAATAAAGATCTTAGCCTATACATGCCACTACCCAAGGAAGTAAACTTTCGAAAATACCAAAACGTAATAACGGTAGAATGGGTGACCAAGACTTGAATCCCTCGAACTGTAGCTTACAACGAGATCTATAAAACAGAGTGAGATGCAACAACGAAGTAAGCTTCCACATGCTTAGTAAGTTTGAGTATTTAAACAATTCATAACTTAATATCTTAAATATAGCTTAAAAGTACGAACTCAATTCATATGGATTTATTCACCTGGCCGAATACATTATCATTCATAAGAAAGTCTCAGTAATTTCCTCTAATTGACTGAATAATCGTGTATCATAGCAAAAATCACCTAATTTCGTATAAGCACATTCATGACTTAATTTATATACACATTTATAAGTATACGCATAAAATACTATGGTAGACAGAGAAGAAATAATCTTCAATTATTCAACAAATTTTAGTACTAAAGTTGCAATTGACTTTAATGTCACATGTGAATAGGAAATCCGTACCTAATCTTTTTAATATAATTGATACGATCTGCCTCGGGGTGAGTCGAGTTGTATGTAAGTTTGCCCGATCGTCTACGAGAAAGTATCGTTCGATTTGCTTGTGAAGTAAAGTTGATGGGAAAATAAGGCGGAAGCTAGGTTAAAGTGTTCAAAGATAGGTTATGGGTAAGAATATGTATAGGTTCGGTTATGATTAACAAATAAAAAAGATGAGGAGATAGGAAATGGTTTGGATAGGCGATGTGATGAATAAAAGGAAATTGGATAGAAAGATGGATATGGTAAAATAGGACTTAAGTTTCAAGTATGATTCGACACTATAGAGAGTATCGCCCCGGTACTTATATCACTTAAGGTGGAAATGAAAATGATAGAACCTCGACCCACTACTTAGCAAAGTAGGAACCTTGGTATAAGGGTGAACGCCACACTCGGTTGAGTGATAAGTTCAAAAGGAAGAACAAGGTTGACACCAACTAAGAACTAGATAGGCCAACAAGTCTTCAACGAAATATGAGAGAAAGAAATCTCACAAATTCCATAAATTTAACAAAGTTTCATTAAGAGAAAAGTCTACTTACAAATGAAAATGACAACCATATATATAGTGCCTAAAATGTCTATTGGAATTCGGCAACTAATGTGTTCACACAACAATAAAAACATTCACACTAATTCATTAAAATTGTTCATGAATTCAGTAGATTCATGCACTAGCTAAATGGACACTTTCTTCCCCCTTGGTGTGTGCATGAATGCTTAGCCATGAAGTAAGGCTTCAAGTGCCTTGTATGAGCACCAAAGGTTGCATTCATCTCCTTGGGACGTTCATGCACTTGTATAGAACATGCATCCTCATTAATAAACACTTTAATGACATGTAGGTTCATGAATGGTAGCATGAACTTAGTAAATTCGTTCTCCCCTTTGTGCATGCACTTAATTCAATCAATGTGTTGAATTATTGAGTTAATTCCTTCCCTTGGACGTTCTTGAACCCATCCATGCATGTGTAGTAGCTTATAGGTCAATTCAAAGTGTGAACATGTTCAAGGAACTCAACGGTCAACATAGAATTAGTTGGCAGCTACTTCTTGGCCGAATAAGTGCCTTGGAAAGTTAGGAGACAGCCACCGTACATGCACTTAAGCCATTCATGCATTCTATCATCCCATGCATTTGATCCATTCATGGATTAGCCTTTAATGTCCATACATGCATTCGGCACATGCATGAATTTGTAGAAACCTTGCATCTAGCCATACATGCACCAGCATTTAATACTTCTTCATTCATGCATGTGTGTCGTCCAAATAGGTTGAATCTTCAAGCACTCATTGTACCGTCCATGAGCATTGCACCTATAAAAAATAAAACAATTCATAAGACATCATGTGAACACACATAAATTCGGCACAATGTGAACATATTAATGACATGCATTAAATCAGCTAAAATGTGATCATAATTAAAATATGTAATAACTATGACATATTAAAAACAGATATTAATATAAGACAAATTTGATGCTTAAATAAATATGTTCGGCTTTTATTTAATGCATTAAAGTCAAAATCAAGTTTAAACTAAAATGAGCTAAGTTTTAGCTCGTGAGCTAAAGTTGAGCTGGGGTTGAACTCCTAAGCTGAAGTTGAGCTAAGGGTTAGCTCGTGAGCTGGAAAAGAGCTAGGAGTGAGCTCGGTTTAGCTCAGGCAAGCTGGATCGAGCTCGAATGAGCTAGATTTGAGCTGGACGGAGCTCGGGGGGCTGGAAAGGAGCTGGGATCAGCTTGCCAACAAAGCAATGCTCGACTCAGGAGACTTGACCGATGGGGTTTGCTGGGCGCGCTCGCATCATTCCCCCCTTCTTTTAGGCGACTTGTCCTCAAGTCGAGCCATTTGTTCGCTTTAAAAACTTTTCTCACACATGGCTTTCCTCGGTCAAATGGAATAGAAGATATCAAATAAACCTGAAAAAGTCTCACCACTTTTGGCAAGAAGAAATTCAAACAAGTCAGATTCATATGATATTCAAAATTCAAGAAAAACTCATTTAATCGAACATATGCCAAAAATCTAAGCTGTGAAAAACAAGCATACGTAAAGTTATTAAAAAGTTTCGATATGCCATCATTGCGAACATGTGAATTTAATTGAAGCAAAGGGTAGTTGGTCACAAATGTTTGCAAGCAAGTAGCAACATTATTCCTTGACCAAATATTATCAAAATGATCATACGAGAATAGTAACTTAATTGGTCCCTCATCTTGCTTATGCAAAGTATGCCATGGCCATAAGTATGCTAACTCTTTCTTCCGCTTATTAACATGTTTTGTGTATTCATATTCCAACACAAATAGATCAATATAAGGCCAAAGACAACAATCAACCACATCAGGATTCGAATAATGTTCAAACATCAAACAATCACAATGATTTTCAATATCATTCGAATTAAGCAAAGATGTTCGAAGATTTTCAGAAATCTTACCTTGACATCCTTGATGAGAAGAAAATTTATAACCTGTTTTACCTTTTTCAATCAAAACAAATCTTCTCTCTTCGAGAAGATAATGTAAAACCAACTTTTTACTTCGGTTGATTTGCATGGGTGATGAAGCACCATAACAGCTCATGCTTACCAAAGGGGTACGTTCACAATAATGAAAAATGTTAGTATCAGAAATGAATGAAGTAAGAGGGAAAACCAAATCATGATTCGTTTCAAAACCAAGGGCATAAGTCGGCCTTACCTTAACAAAAGGTAACAAAAATTCCACATGGGGCCATGGAAAGTAATTAAGGAACGAATCGGAATTGAAACCAAAATTCTTTAATAAAGATCGAGCATCGAGCAAACATATATGGGATACGCAACACACAAGATGCTTAATGTTTTCATAAAATGAATCCATGTGGCAAATACCAGGCTTGAACACACGAACTTGATCAGGAATTCCAACAAGCAACATATTAGAAGAAGATATAATCAACTCACCACACGAATTATATTTCACTAGTTTAAACATGCATGTTGAATTGACAAAACTGGGCATACCAATATGCGAAGATTCATGCTTCAAGAGTATCAATCGAGAATGCAAATCATTACATGGAAATTTCACACAAAAATTCAAAGATTGTTCATGAAGAGCACAATTGCACATATCATGTGAAGATCTTTTAACATGGATGCCAAACAAAGAATTTTTAGAGAACATGCAACTTTTCAAACATGCAAATTTGTCACAAATCAATTGATCAGGCATATTTAAAGATTTAACACATGAATTCAAAAAGTTTGCATGGTCAAACACATCAGAATTTTTAATTGACAGACTTTGATCAAACATATTCAAAATTCGCTTAGAGAAAACCACTCCAATGTTGTCAACAGATTTGCCAATGTAGTCATTGTCATAAGAAAATTTGTATATGGCACCTTTTAAAACAAAATCGTTAACAGCAATAAGTGACCAAGAATTAGCCAAATCAAGCGACTTTGATTCGATAATCAAAGAATCCTTACCTTCCTTACCTTCGATCGCAAGTGGGTGGTTGTCATTCACGAACTTACCTTTTTCGAACAACTGAAATCGCCTCTTGTTTTGAAGGTATCGGAGTTGGAATTGGTCACACGAACTTTTAGGAACCTGAAAAGAAAATTCACAAGGAAGACAAACAGAAGGGTTTGAAAGAATCCTCACTTGCTCACTATTTTCTTTTTCACTCGATTCTTTTTTCTCAAGAACACTCGATTCTTTTATCTCAATTTCTTTTTCATTTTCTTTTTCTTTTTCAAAGACTTTTTCAAAGGCTTTTTCAAGTTCTCTCAAGACTCGCTCATTTTCTCTTTTGCTTGCCTTTTGTCTCTCTTTTCTTTTTATTTCTTTTGCCTTTTCTTCTTTTTCTTTTCTCGCTTTCTCTTTACAAAAAGAACTATGAGAATATAAGTTGTGTTTGAAAGAAGAAAAACTATTTTCATATGAATCACGATCAAGGCTTCGAGAAGAATACTCCTTGGATGATTTCTTTGAAGTTCGGGAAAAGATATATTTATCTCTTCGGATATCATCTTGGAAGGAGTCAATATCGTAGTCGGCTTCTCGTCTTCTTGAATTCCTTGATGAAAAGGACTTTCGATCTAAATCACTTCTCAAATTCATCAATGAATATGAGTCATAGTATGAATCTCTTTGTCTTAAATCCTTGGGACAATAAGAATCTTGATCGAAATCTCGTCTCGAGTAATCATTAGACGTGTATCTTCGCGAAGTTCTCGATTCTACTTTTTGACTTGATGACACTCGTTCTTGTGGATCTCTTTGTTCCAATCGATCTAACCTCTCATGCAATTTATCAAATTTGAACTTCACCATTCTTTGCATTTCTTGTACCACATATTGGAATTCTGATTCGGTGAATTCTTCACGAGACATGATTTTTGTTTGGTGAAAAGAAATTGTTAGAATATAAACAAAACAAAAATTAGGTACCTCACCACAAAACTCACGATTTCACTCGGAAAGAAAGAAAAATTGGTGATTGATTCAGCCCAAACTCGCTCAACTAAGGCTGACACTGCATCTTTAAACTTCTTAGCTCGAGCTCGGGTAATTGGACCAACAGGTAGCTCGAGTGGGTCTCCATTTGTGGTTGGCAAATTAGGTGGTGATAAACTTGACCTTCCAGGTGAGTATAGTGTGAGTGCTACCTTTAATGTGGCTGATCTGTCTCCTTATGATATAGGTGACGATTTGGGGGCAAATCGCCTCGAAGAGAGGGGGAATGATACGGTCGCACCACCTAATTTGCCAACCACAAATGGAGACCCACTCGAGCTACCTGTTGGTCCAATTACCCGAGCTCGAGCTAAGAAGTTTAAAGATGCAGTGTCAGCCTTAGTTGAGCGAGTTTGGGCTGAATCAATCACCAATTTACTTGATAGTTCCTGGACTAGCTCAACGAGTCATTCGTTTCATCTTTCCAAAACTCATCCAGCTCATTTTCAGCTCAACCTGCTCGGTTCCAGCTCATCGAGTTTACATCCAGTTCAACTTCAGCTCATGAGTTTATTTTCAGCTAAATTTTAGTTCACGAGCTCAGAATTAGCTCAGCCTTAGCTCTCGAGTTGGACTTAGCTCGATTTTAGCTCACTATCTAAATTATAGCTCATTAAGTTCATTCAAAGCTCATGATAATAAGTTGACTTTTATTTTAATTTTATTAATTTATCATATTGAATGGTTTCACATTAATATATTAATATTGTCTTAATTTAATTTAATTCTGCTTATTTAATATGTCATAGCCGAAATTTATAGGTTGACATTATTGCTTTCACATTGCCGAATTTTTTTGTTCACATTTGGGTTTAATTAGTTCATGAATTTTGCAGGAAATTCGAAGAGTGCAAGAGCATGAAGAAACACCACTTTTGGAAGGTGCATGGATGGTTAGAGGGCTTGAACATCCTAGGTGCATGTTCGGCCAAGTACATGAATGATTACATTCATTGTATCAAGGTTCATGAATGTTCATATTCATGTATGGAGTGCTATCTCTTCAATTTTCAAGGGTGGCCGAATCTACCTTTGTCCATTAGGGTTCCATTCATTCACATACATTTGCTTAAGCTTGAAGGATGCATGCTTCAATCTTCCATGGCCGAATGTGGACAAGGCATTTAAGGAGTTTCTTTCTAGAATGTTACATGATTCATTCATGATACATTACTTAGTTTTTAAGACTATGGATTAGACTATTCGGCTACTTAGTCTAAAAGCCTATAAATACTTGTATTTTTTTTTTTTCATTGGAGGTAATTTTTGAACTTTATGAATTTTATTCACAACTAGTGAGGAATTCTTTTCTCTAATTTCGTTCAAAGATTTCGATTGGCTTGCCTAGTGTCCTAGTTGTGTCAACCGTTTTTTCTTTGTCGAAAATCTGAACTTATCACTACCCGTAGTGTGGCGTTCAACTATACCGAGGTTCCTATCTCTTTAGATAGTGGGTCGAGGTCCCCTTTATCAAATCCAAACCGAACCAAAAGAGCATATAGACAAAGGGTCGATATCTTTTTGATATTGGTTCTTGTTTGCACTTTTCCGTTCAAAACCTATCTCTCTTTCCCTTCTAAATCAATCTAAACGAACCTTCCCCTATTTAAACTATAACCAACTTATTTCTTCTTCACCTACTTAGTTCAAACAATACCTTCTCGTAGACGATCGGGCCACTTCAAATACGACTCGACTCACTCCGAGGCGGTTCGTATCAATAATGTTCACTCTTTCATAACCTTAACGAATACTGGAATCACCGGCATTAAGCCTGCTAGGCACGAAGGCCCGATTACATATCACTGGCTCGAAGCCTGCTAGGCACATAGGCCTAAATATAACACCGGCATAAAGCCTTCTAGGCACGAAGGCCCGATTTCATATCACCGGCTAGAAGCCTGCTAGGCACATAGGCCTGAATATAATATCAATGAGTTCTCATACATTATTCAACCACAATCTAATACGTTTCACATGACTTATCGAATCCGAAATTCATTAGTAGTTCTCAACAAAGATAAAGTATACTCATTTAATATAGATATATCCTTCCATACCCATTCGGTTCAACGGTGACAACCTTACAATTATCATAAACACAAGCCAATCACTTTATTCTTTCAATTTCATATATGTATGCGGCTACTTATCTCATGCCTTCTCATTTCATATTTGGATTCTAACAAGGTAAAGTTAACTACTTATAAATCATTTACTTGAATAATTCATACTATATTCATATACATGCTAAGTCGGTATGCTCAAAACTTACCTCGATATATTTGAATGGTTGAAATTTGGCTACTCTACTACCTTTTCTTTTCCCCTATCCACTTTTGATCCTCCTAGCTCTTGAGCTTAATTAAAACAAATAAATTCATTCCATTACTAACTCAATGCCATTTTTTTTATACACGCATGTGACAATTATTTATAACTTCAACATGTATCCTATTTCAATAAAAGGCCATGACTCAATTCCATATCTACTAATCTATATTAATTTCGTATACACCTATAAGGATTTGCTCACTTTTCATGTTTTCTTATGCAACAATTGAATCATAAAGTCGAATGTCTCAATAAGCACATGGTACGAACACAAGGCACATATATATATATATACACTTTAAGGTCATAAACGTCTATTCACTTTTCAACTTACACAATGACTCCTAGACATATGGTTTAATTCAAATGTCAACTTGACAAATATTTACTACATTTCCTATTGTTATGCATCCCTATTGCCTTACACACAAATACATACACATTCATGGGCTTAAAACTCAATTATGCTTAATTTATACACTTCTCATTAAAATCTTTTATTTCAAATAATCTAAGCACTTGACCTTTAGCAAATTCGGCAATTTGCACATATAGCTGCCAACATTTAACATATCATGGCTTTAGTCGATTCCATCATTCATCACCAACTCAAGGATGCATGCTAACACAAGTTAATTCATTCAATTTCAACCCATCACCGTCTACTTCAAGGTTCAATTTCATCTACTAAACAAATATTTCATTCATTCATTTCTACATCTCAAAACCACTTGATTTTAACATCAATTACACAACCACTTCTAAATGTTACCATTCGACAACAATGCATAAAACTCAATACACAAACCGGTTCCCCTTTTTGCATTGAATCCACATTCAACCCTATTTAATTAGTTTCTACATCACCCAATCTCCTCAATTCATAAAAACGTGAAAATGAAACCATTCCATACCATTTCTATCATGACCGAAAGCAACATGGACCTCTTTCTCAAAATCACATATATGGGTCATGGCCATGATCTCAAAATGAAACCAAATTCATAAAAATAACATTGAAAACATTAGAAAACATACCTTAATTTGTTTCTACTTAGTCGAATGCCTTAAGTTCTTTCTCCCCCCTTCTCTCATCAAGAATTCGGTAAAAACAAGGTAAAATAAAATAAAATGAAACTTCTTTTCATAAATTTTATGACATGCATGCTTTTATTTAATAGATTACTACATTACCCCTTTTAATCTTCATGCCTTTCCACTAAACCATGGACGATAGTGTCCATGTAAACTATGCATGGTCATTTTGCCATATAAGCCCTCTTTACTTTATGAATCATTAAATTCGGTACCTTACACAAATGCCCAAATGAAATACTTTTTGTGCACTTAAGTCATAATGTCAAATTTCAACTAAAAATCAATAAAAATAAGCCACCAAAATTTCCACACTTATAATTCACATAATATTTCAAAATTAAAACATATTTCTAAAATTTATTTCTGACTCGGTTTAATGGTTACGAAACCACTTCCCGACTGGGGCCAAATTAGGGTTGTCACAACTCTCCCCCCTTTAGAAATTTTCGTCCTCAAAAATCTTACCGATGAATAAGTTTGGGTATCGTTCTTTCATAGATGTCTTGGTTTCCCAAGTTGCTTCTTCAATCCCATGCTTGAGCCACAACACTTTTACTAACGGAACCGTTTTATTTCGCAACTCTTTCACCTCACGAGCTAGAATACAAATTGGTTCTTCTCAGGTTGAATTTGAACCTCTGACGGTTTAATCACATGCGAGGGATCGGATCTATAATGACAAAGCATTGATACATGAAAAACATTGTGAATCTTCTCAAGTTCAGGGGGCAAAATTAGCTTATAAGCAACCAGCCCAATCCGTTCTGATATCTTATACGGTCCGATGAATCTCGGACTCAACTTGCCTTTACGGCCAAATTGGAGTATCTTTTTCCAAGGCGAGACTTTCAAAAACACCTTATCACCAATCTGATACTCGATATCTTTACGCTTCAAATCTGCATACGATTTTTGACGATCCGATGCTATTTTCAAACTATCACGAATCACCTTCACCTTCTGTTCAGCCTCTTTAATTAAATCAACCCCAAGAACCTTGTTCTCACTAAGCTCGGTCCAAAACAAAGGTGTACGACACCTTCGACCATAAAGAGCTTCGTAAGGTGCCATTTGGATACTCGATTGAAAACTATTGTTATACGCGAATTTAGTCAAAGGCAAATATCTTTCCCATGAACTGCTAAACTCAAGAATGCAGCATCTCAACATGTCCTCGAGTATTTGAATAACCCGCTCGGATTGTCCGTCAGTTTGTGGATGGAAAGCAGTACTAAAATGTAGTTTGGTACCAAAGGCCTCGTGTAATTTCTTCCAAAATCTCGAAGTAAATCTGGGGTCTCTATCTGAAATTATAGAAGTAGGCACTCCATGCAATCTCACAATCTGAGAAATGTATAATTCCGCCAATTTCTCAAGTGTATAGTCGGTACGAACAGGGATAAAATGTGCCGATTTAGTCAATCGGTCAACTATAACCCAAATGGAGTCTTTCTTACTCGGGGTTAGCGGTAAACCAGACACAAAATCCATTGTAACATGATCCCACTTCCACTCGGGTATTAAGATCGGCTGTAGTAATCCTGAAGGCACCTGATGCTCTGTTTTCACTTGCTGACAAATTAAACATTTAGAAACGTAATCAGAGATGTCTCGTTTCATACCGTGCCACCAGTAATGACGTTTCAAGTCGTTGTACATTTTTGTGCTACCCAGATGAACCGACATTCGACTATCATGAGCTTCACTCAAAATCATTGAAATAATCTCTGAATTCCTTGGAATACACAATCGGTTTCTGAACCTAACACAATCATTATCGTCAACCTGGAATTCCGAATCTACATTCAAATTGCATTAAGCCCATTTTTGCTGTCAAAATGGTGTTGTCTTTCTGAGCTTCACAAATTTATCGTACGAATACTGGTTCTGCCTTTAATTCTGCTATCAACAAATTATCCGCAGACACAGATAGATGAACATTCATTGCTCGCAATGAAAATAGGGATTTCCGACTGAGAGCATCCGCGACTACATTAGCCTTACCCGGATGATAATCAATAACCAGCTCGTAGTCTTTTAGCAATTCTAACCACCGTCTTTGTCTCAAATTTAGATCTTCTTGAGTCATTAAGTACTTCAAACTTTTATGATCGGAAAAGACAAGGCATTTTTCTCCGAATAGGTAGTGACGCCAAATTTTTAGGGCAAAAACAATAGCAGCAAGATCTAGATCATGAGTCAGGTAATTTCTCTCATGAGGCTTCAATTGCCTCAAGGCATAAGCAACCACTCGACCCTCTTGCATCAAAACGTAGCCTAAACCATTCTGAGAGGCGTAACTGTATACCACAAACTCCTTACCGGACTCAGGCTGAACTAACACAGGAGCTTCTGTCAAAAGAGTTTTCAACTGGTCGAAACTTTTCTGGCACTTTTCTGACCACTCAAACTTGACGTCTTTCTGTAATAGTCTTGTCAATGGTGTAGCGATTAACGAGAACCCTTTCACGAATCGTCGATAGTAACCAGCGAGCCCTAAAAAGCTCCGAATCTCAGTGACATTCCTCGGAGGCTTCCAATCAAGTATGGCTGAAATTTTACTCGGATCCACTCGTATACCTGATGTGGATATCACATGCCCCAAGAAGCTAACTTCTGACAGCTAGAACTCACATTTACTGAACTTAGCATATAATTGCTTATCTCGTAAAATCTGTAATACCAATCTCAGGTGCTCGGCATGCTCTGACTCATCGCGTGAATAGATCAATATGTTGTCAATGAACACAACTACGAACCGGTCCAAAAACTGTCTGAAAATTCGATTCATCAAGTCCATAAATACCGCAGGGGCATTAGTGAGCCCAAACGGCATCACTAAGAACTCGTAGTGACCGTATCTCGTTCTAAATGCTGTTTTTGGCACATCTAAATCTCGAACTCGTAGCTGATAATAACCCGATCTCAAATCTATCTTCGAGAACACTGAAGCTCCTTTCAGCTGATCAAACAAATCATCAATGCGCGGTAACGGATATTTGTTCTTTATCGTCACTTTCTTTAATTAACGATAATCGATGCACATCCTCATTGTTCCGTCTTTCTTTTTCACAAATAAAACCGGTGCACCCCAAGGTGAAAAACTTGGTCTAGCAAAACCTCTATCTGTCAATTCTTGTAGCTGAACCTTCAATTCTTTTAATTCTGTTGGTGCCATACGATATGGAGCTATTGAAATTGGAACCGTTCCGGGTAGAAGTTCAATGCCGAACTCAACTTCACGAACTGGTGGTAATCCTGGTAATTCTTCGGGAAAGACATTTGGATAATCACAAACTACTGGCATCGACTCAAGCTTCTTTTCTGACTCTTGACTATCGATCACGTATGCAAGGTATGCCTCGAATCCTCTTTTTACATATTTTTGAGTTTGCATCGAAGATATCACAGCTGGTAACCCGCTCAAATCAGAGGACTCGATCCGAATTATTTTGTTATCTGAGAATCGCAAATCGATTATCTTTCACTTGCAGTTCACTACAGCATCATGCACAGTCAACCAATCCATCCCGAGAATAATATCAAATTCATCAAACGGTAATAGCATCAGATCAGCTGGGAAACAACATTCTTGAATCATTAAGGGACATCTCTTGCACATTTTATTGACTAACACACATCTACCCAGAGGATTTGATACTCGAATTACGAACTCAGTAGACTCAACAGGTAGAGTCTTACTGGATGCTAAAGTTTCACACACATACGAATGAGTTGAACTGGGATCAATCAGAGCTATAACATCAGTGTCAAAGAGAGTGAAAATACCAGTAATAACATCAGGGGAGGAAGCCTCCTCACGGGCACAGATGGCATAAGCCTGCGCAAGTGCTCGCGCCTCTGATCTGACCGTAGAGTCTCTAGTCCCTCTCTAGCTGCCACTAGAATTACCTCCCCGTCTGGATGGTCGTCCTCGAACTGCGGTGCTACCAGACCTTTCACTAGGATCAACATTACGTTCAACCTGCCTCGGACAATCCTTTATGAAGTTATCAGAGGCTCCACATTTAAAACAGGAGTGGTCATGCAATCTGCAACTCCCCGGATGCCATTTCCCACAATGCTTGCAAACTGTTCTATCCCCACGGTCATTGCCTACATTAGCAACGGAAGTGGCTCGCGTACTCACTGGAGGTCGATCACGATCTCGTCTGGAGTAACCCGAATTAGCCTTAAATCTGTTCGACTCATCTCGAAATTTCTTCGAAGGTTGCTAAAAGGATTTTCTCGACGATCTCTTACGGAATTCTCTAACTCCGTCATCAGCCTTTTTCTTTTCAATACTGAGCTCTTCAGCCTTTCAAGCCCACTCGACAAGTACTACGAACTCTTTGATTTCTAAAATGCCGACCAAAAACTTGATATCTTCATTTAAACCGTCCTCGAAGCATTTACACATGGTAGCCTCGGATGATACACACTCACGAGCATGTCGACTGAGTTGTACAAACTCTCTCTCATATTCAGTTACGGACATTCGGCCCTGCTTAAGCTCAAGAAATTCTTTCCGTTTTTGATCAATAAATCTCTGACTGATATACTTTTTCCGAAATTCAGTTTGGAAGAACTCCCAAGTGACCCGTTCTTTCGGCACGACAAAGACCAAAGTGTTCCACCAGTAATAGGCAGAGTCGCGTAGCAGGGATACCGCACATTTCAGACATTCCTCGGGCGTACACGACAACTCGTCGAACACTCTGATCGTATTATCGAGCCAAAACTCGGCTCGCTTAGCATCATCACTAGGTGTGGCCCGGAACTCTTTAGCCCCATATTTTCTAATTTTGTCAACGGAAGGCCTACTAGATCTCAATGGATCAGTTACAGAAGGAGCTACGTACGTCGAAAGAGTGGTATTCGAAGGTGGAGGTTGTGGAGCAGCCGGATTCGTTCGAATAAATTGAGTGAACCAGTCACTCATCATCGCGTAGAAAGCTTATCGAGTGTCATCATCTCAACGACTCATATTCGGTTGAGAGTCATTAGGCACAGTCCCTTGCGCGGGAGCTGGTGCTACACTCTCCACGTCATCCGCTACAGCTCATTCAGGATCGGGATTCATTCCGAAAGAATCTATACAAAAATCACGATTTTGAAAGTCAGTGGTCACCACACTATCGTATTAACTCACAATGGCATGTATAGCTATATTCACACATGCTACGTTAGTTCGAGAACCGACTAAACCATGGCTCTGATACCAATAAAATGTAACACCCCTAAACCCTTACCCGTCGTAGGAGGGTTAAGAGATATTACTCGGCATTTACTTTGTTTCATTCAACTCTATTTACAGAAATCATATTTATGGGTATATATATGTATACAATCATCGGTTCAATCAGATTTCGTCACTCATTAAACCTAATCATGTAAGCATGCATAATAAATGAATTTTGAATCCATTAAACAAGTTAAATGACGATTACTATTCATTTAGTAGGTGATTTATGTATAATCGAACCATGTTCATTCATATTAATAAGTGCATTGATACGTTCGCAATTCTAATTTACTTCATAAAAAAAAACATTTAGATCATTCACAAAATTTTCAAGAACACATTCATATTAACTAACAAAACACATAAGGCGACGTGACAGCCATTTTCGCATGGCTATACATATTTACAATTCAAAATGAAGTTCTATTCCATAATAAAGATCTTAGCCTATATATGCCACTACTCAAGGAAGTAAACTTTCAAAAATACCAAAACGTAATAACGGTAGAGTGGGTGACCAAGACTTGAATCCCTCGAACTGTAGCTTACAACGAGATCTATAAAACAGAGTGAGATGCAACAACGAAGTAAGCTTCCACATGCTTAGTAAGTTTGAGTATTTAAACAATTCATAACTTAATATCTTAAATATAGCTTAAAAGCACGAACTCAATTCATATGGATTTATTCACCTGGCCGAATACATTATCATTCATAAGAAAGTCTCAGTAATTTCCTCTAATTGACTGAATAATCGTGTATCATAGCACAAATCACCTAATTTCATATGAGCACATTCATGACTTAATTTATATACACATTTATAAGTATACGCATAAAATACTATGGTAGACAGAGAAGAAATGATCTTCAATTATTCAACAAATTTTAGTACTAAAGTTGCAATTGACTTTAATGTCACATGTGAATAGGAAATCCGTACCTGATCTTTTTAATATAATGTTCACTCTTTCATAACCTTAACGAATACTGGAATCACCGGCATTAAGCCTGCTAGGCACGAAGGCCCGATTACATATCACTGGCTCGAAGCCTGCTAGGCACATAGGCCTAAATATAACACTGGCATAAAGCCTGCTAGGCACGAAGGCCCGATTTCATATCACCGGCTCGAAGCCTACTAGGCACGTAGGCCTGAATATAACACCGGCACCAAGCCTGCTAGCACATAGGCCTGAATATAATATCAATGAGTTCTCATACATTATTGAACTACAATCTAATACGTTTCACATGACTTATCGAATCTGAAATTCATTAGTAGTTCTCAACAAAGATAAAGTATACTCATTTAATATATATATATCCTTCCATACCCATTCGGTTCAACGGTGACAACCTCACAATTATCATAAACACAAGCCAATCACTTTATTCTTTCAATTTCATATATGTATGCGGCTACCTATCTCATGCCTTCTCATTTCATATTTGGATTCTAACAAGGTAAAGTTAACTACTTATAAATCATTTACTTGAATAATTCATACTATATTCATATACATGCTAAGTCGGTATGCTCAAAACTTACCTCGATATATTTGAACGGTTGAAATTCAGCTACTATACTACCTTTTCTTTTCCCCTATCCACTTTCGATCCTCCTAGCTCTTGAGCTTAATTAAAACAAATAAATTCATTCCATTACTAACTCAATGCCATTTTCTTTATACACGCATGTGACAATTATTTATAACTTCAACATGTATCCTATTTCAATAAAAGGCCATGACTCAATTCCATATCTACTAATCTATATTAATTTCGTATACACCTATAAATATTTGCTCACTTTTCATGTTTTCTTATTCAACAATTGAATCATAAAGTCGAATGTCTCAATAAGCATATGGTACGAACACAAGGCACATATATATATACACTTTAAGGTCATAAACCTCTGTTCACTTTTCAACTTACACAATGACTCCTAGACATATGGTTTAATTCGAATGTCAACTTGACAAATATTTACTACATTTCCTATTGTTATGCATCCCTATTGCCGCACACACAAATACATACACATTCATGGGCTTAAAACTCAATTATGCTTAATTTATACACTTCTCATTAAAATATTTTATTTCAAATAATCTAAGCATTTGACCTTTAGCAAATTCGACAATTTGCACATATAATTGCCAACATTTAACATATCATGGCTTTAGTCGATTCCATCATTCATCACCAATTCAAGGATGCATGCTAACACAAGTTAATTCATTCAATTTCAACCCATCACCGTCTACTTCAAGGTTCAATTTCATCTACTAAACAAATATTTCATTCATTCATTTCTACATCTCAAAACCACTTAATTTTAACATCAATTACACAACCACTTCTAAATGTTACCATTCGGCAATAATGCATAAAACTCAATACACAAACCGGTTCCCCTTTTTGCATTGAATCCACATTCAACCCTATTTAACTAGTTTCTACATCACCCAATCTCCTCAATTCATCAAAACGTGAAAATGAAAACCATTCCATACCATTTCTATCATGACCGAAAGTAACATAGACCTCTTTCTCAAAATCACATATATGGGTCATGGCCATAATCTCAAAATCAAACCAAATTCATAAAAATAACATTGAAAACATTAGAAAACATACCTTAATTTGTTCCTACTTAGCCAAATGCCTTAAGTTCTTTCTCTCCCCCTTCTCTCATTAAGAATTTGGCAAAAACAAGGTAAAATAAAATAAAATGAAACTTCTTTTCATAAATTTTATGACATGCATGCTTTTATTTATTAGATTACTACATTACCCCTTTTAATCTTCATGCCTTTCCACTAAACCATGGACGATAGTGTCCATGTAAACTATGCATGGTCATTTTGCCATATAAGCCCTCTTTACTTTATGAATCATTAAATTCGGTACTTTACACAAATGCCCAAATGAAATACTTTTTGTGCACTTAAGTCATAATGTCAAATTTCAACCAAAAATCAATAAAATTAAGCCACCAAAATTTCCACACTTATAATTCACATAATATTTCAAAATTAAAACATATTTCTAAAATTTATTTCTGACTCAGTTTAATGGTTACGAAACCACTTCCCGACTGGGGCCAAATTAGGGCTATCACATACCCATTCCTATATGTGTATGAAATTGGTGTCTAGAATGAAAATGCTAGTCGAGTCAACTGAGTTTGTAGTAAAGGTGTCAAACCCACTAGGCAAGCATGTGCTAGTTGACCAAGTATTCAGGGATTTTCCTTTGACAATCAGAGGTCATTGCTTTTCGACTAACTTAATGTTATTTTCATTTGATGAATTTGACATAATCCTTGGTACGGATTGGTTGACTACTCATAATGTAGTAGTAAATTGTGGGAGAAAATTTATTGAGCTAAAATGTGAAACCGTGTAACACCCTGAATTTGGGCCTAGAAGTATTGGGCCTTGGGCCTGGGTGCGGGTGTGAGATAGTTCGAAATAAAATTATTGATGTGTTGAATTCTGTTATGGATGGTTATTATTGATGGGTTAATGTGGTATTTTAGTAAACTGTGAAGGATTCATAGTGTGGGGAAAAGTCTTGGGCTAATTTCTAGGATTTCGGGATTTATGTGATATTTGGTGTAATGTTGAAATTCTGATATATGGATGTGTAATTCGTGTTTGGAGTGTGTTATTGGGCCTATGGAAGGCCCAAGTGTTGGTTAAGACCCCGAAGAATTCTTGGATTTTTGGACTTAAGGAATAGAGGACTTGGAAAAGAGGAGTTGTAAGGAATTATGTGTGTAATAAGACACAAAAAAGGAATGTGGTGTAGTGGCAAAGTAGCGCCACTTAGGGGACAAGGAAGCAAGGGGTCCAAGGTTCAAGTCTTGGCTCTTGCAATTTATTTTGGTTTTTTTTTAAATAAATCTGGAAGCAAGTAGGTGAGCTTTAAAGTTAAATGTGTTGGACTTATGACACAAAGGAGCTTGTGTTCGAGTGGTGATGGCATGACAGGGTTACTGAGAGGACTTTGGTTCGAATCCCGTTGCACGCAAAGGTTGATTATTTTGCTAATGCTTTAATTTTGGGGGGATTGATGGAGAATCCCACATCGGAAAGCTAACATGAGAGCAGGTGAGGAGCTAGCTTTAAATAGAGCAAACTAGGAGGAGAGTAGGCACAGCTTTCTTAGTTGATCCCTTTCGCTTTATGGCGTGCCCGTTTGGGTTGGGCATCGGCTAAGAGTGTTTGGAGCGTGGATTAACTTCAGTCTCCTATCAGGTGTGTATTTCTCACTACTCTAGCGGTAAGACGGCTACTTCGGGCTGCGATGGGCCGAAGGGGCCATGTGGGCCCAATGGGCCTACGGGGCCATTTGGACAAGTTGCTTAATTGTATAGTAAATATTGGACTAGACTAGGTGAATCGCATATCTGTAGCTAAATTTGGGCTAAAAGGGCCACACAAGCGTGTGGGCCAATTTGGGCCGAGAATGGGCCCTAGGCCCATTTGCATTATTATCTCTGTTTAGAATGCTTTAGTTTACCGAATTACTGAAATACCTTCGACTTGTAAAATTACTATTTTACCCCTGATTTGTAAAATTACTATTTTACCCCTGATTTGTAAAATTACCATTTTACCCCTGATTTGTAAAATTACCATTTTACCCCTAATTTGTAAATTACTATTTTACCCCTGATTTGTAAAATTACCATTTTACCCTTAATTTGTAAAATTACCATTTTACCCCTAATTTGTAAAATTACCATTTTACCCATGATTTGTAAAATTATCGTTTTACCCCTGATCTGTAAAATTACTGTTTTACCCTTGATTTGTGAAATTACTGAAATACCCCTTTAGGGTAGAATTACTGAAATATCCCTGTAGGGTAGAATTACCGAGATACCCCTGTGGGGTAAAATTACCATTTTGCCCCTAGGTGTTAAATGACTGTTTTGCCCTTCGTGGGTAAATGACTAACTTGTGTGATGATTGGGCTAGTTTGACCGTGGATATAAGTTGGTGATATGAATGACTTAACTGTGATCTATTCTTATTTTTGGGATTTGGAAAAGTTGGAATCCTTATGTGTTTAGGGAGGCTGTCGAAATAGTGCCTAAGGCTTTAAGGGGCTGTTACCAATTATTTTACTCTGTGCTTGTAAGGGTTAAAGGCTGCTGACTAAGGGCTTGGATCAGTGGAGCGTTTGGATCCAGATTTGGATATCAACTTCAGCAAAGGTAAGGATTTAGGGCCTTGTTCATGGATGCCTGAATATGGTAAGAGTATGTTAAATTTAGTTATCATTGATTCGTGGTCTAATGTTTTAGTAATCAAATATAAGATTGAGTTGGAGCAGATATCATCATCATTCGTCGTAATCAGGTGTGTATCGAACCCTTCTTTAGTCTAATTCGGCAAAGGCCAAGTAACTGAAAAGTTGGTATTATGTGGGCTTGTGAGTGTGCGAATGCTCACAAGATGATTGGAAATCCTGAGATCTGTAACCGTAAGTGGTAAGTTAGTTGAGTGTGCAATTTCGCGCACCTCGGTAAGTTGGGTCTCGATGGGCCGAACATGGGCTCACGGGCTTTCGGGCCCATATAGGTAAAAATAGGAAATAAATGTGTTCTATTAGACTGTAGTATCGGAACTGCTAAAACTGGTAGCTAGATAGGAAATTTGGGCTGAATGGGCTTAATTTGCTAAATAGACACTATAGGGCCCATTAGGAGTTTTAGGGCCCAGTGACTGAAATTGTTAAAATCTGATAAATTGACTGCTAAGATGGAACTAAAGCTTATATGTGACTGTAACATGCATAAAACTCGTAATATTGGAACAAGTACTAAAATACCCCTAAGTATGGAAAATTACTATTTTACCCCTAAGTGTAAAATGACCTTTATACCCCTAGGGTAAATTCTGTATGAAATGTATGATTTTCTGTTTCTGCATGTCATATATCATAACATATGTATATATCTGATGCATGTGATTCTGTATGTTATATGTCATAGAATGTATGCCTGCTGCATGGGGTTTGGGTTTATGATGAAGGAAGCGTTCTGGCAGCCACGCTACAATCTGGTGGCCTCGCCACATATATATCTGTTCTGGTGGCCTTGCCACATATATCTGTTCTGGTGGCCTTGCCACATATATCTGTTCTGGTGGCCTCTGTGACAGCCCTATTTTTGACCTTAGTCGGGAAGTGGTTTCGTGACCGCTAACCGAGTCCTTAAAATAGTTAATATTAATTTTTTTCAATGCTTAAATTATGTGTTAAATGCATGTGTGAAAGTTGTGGAATTGAATTTGACAAATTAAATATGAATTTATTAAAAAGGGTTTAGTTGAAAAACTTAGAAACTTAGCTAGACAATTTGGAATGACTAAAATAAGATAGGCTAAAAACAAATAGGTTTGCATGTCAATTTTCCCCCTAGAAGAAAGTGGCCGGCCATGCATTTGACTCCATTGGTTGTGTCATTATTTTATAATTTATAACTTAAGTTAGTGGGATGATATCATAATAGAAAAAATAAAGTAATGAAAGAAAAGAAATTTGGAAGGAATTATTGTTCTTCTTGCCGTGAGTTGAAGAAGGTAGAAAGGGGAAAATTTTAAGCTACCATTCGGTCATTCTTGGCTCAAATCAAAGGTAAGAAATCCTTGCTACTTTTCTTTTAATTTCTAAAATAAGGTGTATGATCAAGTGTTTAGTCTAGCCCATTTTGAAATTTCAACTTCTATGGTGATTGGGCATTCGGCTAAGACTAAAACAATAGGAAAGGGGTTGTTGTTTTATGCCTTTACGAGTAAGGGTTGAGAAATGAGCTTTGAACTTCTTGAAAGTGCATTTTTGTGATCTAAGTGCTTTGTGGAAATTCTTAGCTAGTGTGGTTGTGCTTGCCAAATTTCAATTTGAAGTATTAAGCATAATTCGTGTGATTTGTGTTGTAAATACTTGAATTTGTGGATTAAAAATATGAAATTGGTTGGCCAAACAAAACAAATTGCCGAATGATGCTCAATTCGAGTGTTACTTATTTAGTTTAGGAATGGGGTCTAGAATATATGAAATTGAAGGTTTGGTACAAAGTATTTTACATTCAACCTTTAGCTAAACATTGTTAAGCTTGGATATTTGAGTTTTCAGACAATGGCTTGTTAAGGGGAGGTTTTCCATGATTATTGAATTTTAAAATAGTATGTTACAAATTAAAATGAGTGTTAAGGTCAATGAAATCGACAATGGTTGGTAAATTGAACAAGTTATGCTCTTGTGTCATATCTTGCTTGTGAGCTTTTGGTTTTGCCTTTAATGGATGATCGAATTGTTGATAATTGTTCAATGGGCCCTAGTTTAGCCATGTCTATGCTACCTAGATGAGAAATGTATAAGTTGACCTTGATAGGCCGAATGGGAACTATGGTATTGAGTTAAAGTATAGAATAGGGAGAGAATATTCATAAGCATAATAATACTTAAGTTTCATGTGGGTGTACATATTAAATGTTGTCATGAAATTTTAAAGACTTGTCTCAAGTGTTTGAGCCTAGCCGAATATGGAACTGATCAAGTGTATGATTTTTTTTGTACATATTAATAGTATTGCGCAATGACTCGTGATTTCATCATTTTTGCATATGATGAATTCGCCCATAAACGATTACTAAGTATTATGTATTGGGTTGGTTATAAGATCTAAATATACTTGCCCAAAAATCTATAGTCTCTATGTGACTTGTAACTTAATTATGTTTTGGGCAGAATGTGGGTACACGTATATGTGTGTATGTGTAATAAAGAGATTTTATTCATATCCTTTATCTTGCTCAAAGTATGGAGAATAACTGGTTAATGAAATTTAATTTTTGTTATTCATATTAAAGCTCAAGAACATAGAGGAACGGCATCGGATAAGGGGAAAGCAAAGGTGACGGAATAGCCGACCCGTAATATTACCGAAAAGTTCGAGGTAAGTTTAAGTATTTAACCCTATCATGTGAGTTAATTTAACATGGCATATGCGGTTAGTTACTTATGAAGATGATTAGTTGTACTCAAGCGACCTAAGACATGTGAAATGAGGAAAAGAAGAATAATATAGCCGAAAGCCCTTTTTCGTATGAAGCCTTTAGTAAACAAATTGGCTTGTGCTTTACTTATATGCTCTTAGACCGAATGTACCTCTTGAAAGTGCCATGATATGTGTAATGTATGAAGTGAACGAATGAACGATGTTTTGTAATTTACTTGGTGATAAGTTCCTGTATTGAATTTAACATATGAGTACCTGTGTTTCAAAGCCGGGTTAAATCTCGAAGAGCCTTAGGGCTAGAGTTCAAAGCCGGGTAAAATCCCGAAGAGCCTTAGGGCTAGAGTTCAAAGCCGGGTTAAATCCCGAAGAGCCTCAGGGCTAGAGTTTAAAGCCGGGGCAAATCCCGAAGAGCCTTAGGGCTAAAGATAATAATTCGATTTTATCGATCTCTTTTATTGAGACATCTACTATACACTGTCCAGGTATGTTGGTATACAAATGGTGGACTATTTTTCTATTGACTTATCTTACAAAGGAGTAATATTGATGCTAACAATGGTTTAAGCGATAGCGATTGTGATGATCTGTGGCTCCTTTTCCCTATGTGTGAACTTATAAATTATGTGAGCATATTTAGTGGACTACTAGCCTATTCGAACAAAAAAAAAAAGGGGGGGACAAATTTAGTTTAGTCACATTCGGCTAAGGTGAAATTTCTTTTTTATTGAGCTAATTGAAAATGTCTTTACTTTAGTTAATTGATTTGGTTTTATTACTTAAACTTACTAAGCATGAAATGCTTACTCTTTTGCTCTGAATCTTCTGTTTTATAGATTTTGTTCGTCAGCCACAGTCTCGGGAATTCCAGAATTGAAGTCATCTACACTATCACTCATCTTTTGGTACTGGTAACTAAATCTAGAAATGGCATGTATAGGTTTGACTTTTGGTGGTTAAACAAACACCTTTCGATTATGTAACTAAATTAGGCCATGCGAAAATGGCTCTCTTGAATTTTTCACTTTTATAGTTATGGTATTAATTAGATTATGTTATATATGAATGGTTGTAAAATGCATGTTTGTAAACTAGTTTTGAAGTATGTCATACCTTTATAATTGGGATCTCTGAAATATAGCTGGTGAATGTGACTAGGGACGATTCCATTACGTACATTGTTTGAACTTAGTAAAGCAGTTTAGTTGTTTTCGGTGGAGGAGTATTTACCCAATAGTGACAATTATATCTTTATGTTTAGTAAAGATCTTCTTTTAAATAACATGCGGCTTTACAAAGAAATGGTCTAGTGATGCCTCTTGACCCTCCTGTGATGGGACCGGGTCTAGGGGTGTTACATTTTATTGGTATCAGAGCTACGGTTTAACCGATTCTCAAACTACCGTAGTAAGTATGAGTCTAGCTATACATGCCATTTAGTGTCATTTGATAGTGAGATGACTTCTGATATTTGAAATGTGATTTTTGGTATAGAATGGATCCCGAACCTGATCGAACCGTAGCGGACGATGTTGAGAGTGTAGCTCCTGCTCCCGCGCAAGGGACAGCGCCACCTGACTCTCAGCAAAATATTAGTCATCGAGATAATGATATTAGACCAGCTTTTTATGCGATGATGAGTGACTGGTTCGCTCAATTCATTAGATCAAATCCGGCTGCTCCGCAACCTCCGCCCCCGAATACTCCATTTCTGACTTTTATGACCCCTCCTATGGCCGATCCGGTGAGATCGAGTAGGCCCCCTGTTGACAAAATTAGAAAATATGGGGCTGAAGAGTTCCGGGCTACCCCTAGCGACGATGCCGAGAGAGCCGAGTTTTGGCTCGACAATACCATCCGAGTGTTCGATGAACTGTCCTGCACACCCGAGGAGTGTCTTAAATGTGCGGTGTCTCTGTTACGTGACGCTGCCTACTACTGGTGGAATACTCTGGTTTCTGTTGTTCCGAAGGAACGGGTCACCTGGGAATTCTTCCAAACTGAGTTCCGTAAGAAATATATCAGCCAGAGATTCATCGATCAAAAACGGAAGGAATTTCTAGAACTCAAGCAAGGTCAGATGTTAGTAACCGAGTACGAGAGAGAATTCGTGCAACTTAGCCGTTATGCTCGAGAATGTGTATCCTCCAAGGCTATTATGTGTAAGTGTTTTGAAGACGGATTAAACGAAGATATCAGGCTACTAGTGGGAATTCTAGAAATTAAGGAGTTTGTCGTGTTAGTCGAGCGAGCTTGTAAAGCTGAAGAGCTCAGTAATGAAAAAAGAAAAGCCGAAGATGGAAATAGAGAGTTCCGTAAGAGATCTGCAGGAAAATCTGTTTAGCAATCGTCCAAAAAGACTAGAGATGACTCAGGCCGATCTAAATATACATCGGGTTTTTCTAGACGCGAGCACCATTGACCTCCCGTGAGTTCGCGAGCTATTTCCATTGCCAGTGTGGGTAGTGAACGTTGGGATAGATCTGATTGCAACTATTGTGGTAAATGGCACACGGGGAGTTGTAGGCATCGTGATCGCTCCTGTTTCAGATGTGGATCTGCCGATCATTTTATTAAAGACTGTCCGAAGGTTGACGACCGCACCCCCGACCTAAGTCAGAGACCTAGTAGCACAGCTTCGCGGGGTAGACCACTGCGACGCGGAGGTAGTACCGGAGGTAGTCAGAAGGACTAGAGACACTGCTGTCAGATCAAAGGCTCAAGCGCCTGCCAGAGCTTATGCTATTCGTGCCCGTGAGGAAACTTCTTCTCTGGATGTTATTACTGGTACTTTCACACTCCTTAACACTGATGTTATTGCCCTGATTGATCCTGGTTCGACCCATTCATATGTGTGTGAAACTCTAGCCTCCAGTAAGACTCTTCCTGTTGAGTCTACTGAATTCGTAATTCGAGTGTCGAACCCTTTAGGTCGTTGTGTTCTGGTTGATAAAGTATGCAAGAAATGTCCGTTAATGGTTCGAGATTTCTGTTTTCCGGCTGACTTGATGCTTCTACCATTTGACGAATTTGATATTATTCTCGGAATGGACTGGTTGACCGTTCATGACACGATAGTGAATTGCAGGTGAAAAACTATCGATTTGTGATGTTCGAATAATGAAATAATCCGAATTGAGTCCATTGATCTAAATGGGCTACCTGTTGTAATTTCGACCATGTCAGCTCAGAAATACGTGAGAAAGGGCTATGAAGCGTATTTGGCTTATGTGTTAGATAACAAAGTTTCTGACCGAGAACTTGAAACGGTTTTCGTAGTCTGCGAGTTTTCAGATGTGTTTCCCGAAGAATTACCTGGATTGCCGCCTGTAAGAGAGGTCGAGTTCGGTATAGAGTTGATTCCAGGTACGACGCCGATTTCGATTGCCCCGTATCGTATGGCACCTACCGAGTTAAAGGAATTAAAATCTCAGCTGCAAGAATTGACAGACAGAGGCTTTGCACGACCTAGTTTTTTGCCTTGAGGCGCACCGGTTTTGTTTGTGAAAAAGAAAGACGGAATTATGAGAATGTGCATCGACTATCGACAGTTGAATAAAGCTACTGTAAAGAATAAATATCCGTTGCCCTGAATTGACGACTTGTTCGATCAGTTGAAAGGAGCTTCAGTGTTTTCTAAGATTGACCTGCGATCCGGTTATTATCAGCTAAGAGTTAGAGATTCCGACGTGCCGAAGACAGCATTTAGAACAAGATACGGACACTACGAGTTCTTAGTAATGCCGTTTGGGCTCACAAATGCCCCTGCGGTATTCATGGATTTAATGAATCGGGTATTCAGGCCGTTTTTGGACCGTTTTGTAGTGGTGTTCATCGATGATATTTTGATCTACTCTCGTGATGAGTCAGAGCATACCGAGCATTTGAGACTGGTACTTCAGGCTTTGCGGGATAACCAATTGTATGTGAAGTTTAGCAAGTGCGAATTCTGGTTACGTGAGGTCGGTTTCTTGGGCCATATAGTATCTGCTTTGGGTATTCGAGTTGATCCAAATAAAATTTCAGCTATCCTCGACTGGAAACCTCCTAAAAATGTTTCTGAGGTCCGAAGCTTTTTAGGACTCGCCGGTTATTACCGACGATTCGTCAAAGGTTTTTCGATGATTGTGACTCCATTGACGAGACTGCTGCAAAAAGATATCAAGTTCGAGTGGTCGGATAAGTGTCAGCAAAGCTTCGACCAACTGAAAACCCTTTTGACGGAGGCTCCAGTGTTAGTTCAGCTAGAAATCGGTAAAGAGTTTGTAGTTTATAGTGATGCATCTCTAAACGGTTTAGGCTGCGTTTTGATGCAAGAAGGTCGGGTTATTGCTTATGCTTCAAGACAGTTGAAGCTTCACGAGCGAAATTGTAACAGCCCTAGTTCGACCTTAGTCGGGAAGCAGTTTCGGGACTGCTAAACCGAGTCAGAAATTTTTATTAATGATGTTAGTTGGATTGTTGATACGAGTTTTAGTAGGGGTTATAAAAATTTCGTAAAAATTTGACCTTTTAAATGATTAATTGCTTGAAGAGGGATTAAATGTTGAACTTTGGAATTATAGTAGGTAAAAATCAAAGTGACTAAAAAGTATGAACTTACAAAATGATGCTTTGCATGTCTAATTGCCCATTTCCACCTTAGTGGACGGTAATGATGATGTTATAATATTATTTTATTTTATTTCTTTTTTTTCATTTATTATTGTTTATGTGTTAATAAAATTATTGGCTTGATTTATTACTAAAAGGAAATTTAGAAAATAAAAATTTACCTTATTTTCATCACCCATTGCCGATTGTGGAAGAAGAAAAGAGAGTAGGAATTTTAGAGAGATTCGGCCATTGTAGTTTCAAATTGAGGTATGAATTCTTGTAATTTTGCTTGGATCTTGTGAATTTTAGATGAAAGATAGGTATATGGTATAACCCATAGGTCGGTTTTTGAGTTCTTGGTTGATGCTTCCTTCGGTCATGGCCATGGAGTGAGGCTTAGTTTTGTTTTAACTTTTAAATGTTGGAAATAGTTAAGGTGAGCAAAATCATATAGTGATATCAAATTCGAATGGTTTTTGGGGTTGAATTGCTTGAATGATGCAAATTAGGTTCCTTATAACTTAAATTTTCTTGTTGAATTTTTTTCGGCTATGTTATTGGGGAGAAGGAATGTTTGAGTATTAAATGTTCATGGGAGTTAATCTTACCGTGATTATAGTAGTAAAGAAATGAAAGAATTTTGGGTTGAACTACTTTTGTTGTGCCGAATTGAGCTATGAAAACTAGTCTAAGATGCAATGTGAGTAGTTTAAATTGCTTTCATCAATATTTAGATATATACTTGTGAAAAATTTATGTCAAGAAGCTATATTAGTATGACTTGAGCCGTTAAGTCTTGAGAAAGACATTGTTGGCGTATGAAACCTTATGTGGAAATGAAATAACCTTTCGTGATGGGGGTAGATGTTAAATCTTGTCGATTAGAGTTAGATATACTCTTAAAGCTATAGTATAGATGGTGAATGATAATATTAAATATGCATTATATGCGCACGCATTTAGTTAGACATGCCGTAGGTGCATATTTTTTTTCACATGACATTTTTTTTATATATATGGAGAAATTCGGTCATATGGATTGGTAACTTTGCTTGTGAACTAGAGATAATCACATATCTAATGTATGTGTAAGAGCCGAATGGTTTCAATTATGATATATAGTTAGATGATGTCTTGGCCGAACGTGCTTAGTATGTAAAGTATGTACACGTTTTGTTAAATGTGCAAGTAAAGTGAATAAAGTCTTTATTAATCGAACTTATGTAATTTTCAAGATCAAGATCAAAGAGGAACACTATCGGACAAAGGAAAAACGAAGGTCGTGGAATAGCCAAACCGTGCACTACTCAGAAAATACAGGTAAGTCGATGGTTAACGAATCTTTATATATATGATAAGGTGAAGTTATAAACATTTGTTCAATATGTGTGCTAAATGGAAAACAAAAATATAAGATGTTCAAAGGTAAATAGTTGAAAGTAAATGTGTGAGGAATCGTTGGAAACCGAATTATAAAATCTGAACCTTGTGTATCTAGGCGTGAATTGTGTTCTTTGCTTGTAAGTAAATAAACCGTATGGAATATGATAGATGGGATGCCGAAATTGAATATTTCTGTGGTTGATAGATTTTTGAAAGATGACATGAAAAATATGCTGATTATTTATGATTATGAATTTCGTTGTTAAAGCCGAGTTTAGTCTCGAAGGGCCTACGAGCCAGAGTTAAAGCCGAGTTTAGTCTCGAAGGGCCTACGAGCCAGAGTTAAAGCCGAGCTTAGTCTCGAAGGGCCTACGAGCCAGAGTTAAAGCCGAGCTTAGTCTCGAAGGGCCTACGAGCCAGGGTTAAAGCCGAGCTGAGTCTCGATGGGCCTACAAGCCAAAGCTATAACCGAGCCTAGTCTCGAAGGGCTTTTAAGCCAGTGATGAAGAAAAAAAAAATAAATAAAATAAAATTTATACAAATAATATTGCCATAGTTATAACAAAAGCTCCACTTTACGCGAGAAAGACAGGTATGTATTCTAAACTCTTAATGATTTAGAATGTCATTGAAAATGAATTATTTGAATTTGGCAAGAATCTGTGAGTTGTATTATATATCACTCGTATGTATAAGAACCTTGAGGTTGAGGCGTAAAATTGTGTAATCGAAACCCCAGGGATGCATTAAGTTTCGTTTGTGTTATGCATTTGGAATAATTAGTAGCATTGATATCATTATGTTCTTCATTTACTTTTGACTGAGTAAATTAAACACTTACTAAGCAAGTATATGCTTACTTTGTTATCATTACTTTCGATTTTGTAGATCTAACTCGAAGCTACGGTCACGGGAGTTCCAAAATCGAAGTCATCTGCACTATCACCTATCTTTCGGTACTGGACTTTAAATCTAGGAATGGCATGTATAGGTTTGACTTATGGTGGTTAAACAAATATCTTTTGAGTTTTGTAACTAAATTAGGCCATGCGAAAATGGCCCTTTTAAAAATTCTCACATGTTACAGTCATGGTTTTAACTTAGTAAGTATATATATATATATATATATGCGGTCGTAAAACATATGTTGGTAAACTAAATTTGTAGTATGTTACACCTTTATAATCGTAATTTATGAAGTAAGAGTAGTGAATGTGACTAAGGATGATTTCATTTTATACATTGTTTTGAACTTGATGAATTGGTTTAGTTGTGTTCGGTAGATGAGCGATTGCCTGTAGTGTCGATTTTACCGTTATATTTAGAAAAGATTTCCTTTCAATAACATACGGTTTTCTTTTAAGGAAGTGGTCTTCTGATACCTCTCGACTCTCCTGCGATGGGATCGGGTTTAGGGGTGTTACAGAAATTATCCGACTCATGATCTTGAATTAGCCGCTATTGTTTTCGCTTTGAAGATTTGGCGACACTATCTGTTCGGTGAAAAATGTCACATCTTCTCCTATCACAAAAGTCTCAAGTATCTGATGTCTCAAAAAGATTTGAATTTGAGACAAAGGCGATGGCTAGAATTGCTAAAAGACTATGAGCTTGTTATTGATTATCACCCGGGAAAAGCTAATGTAGTTGCAGACGCTCTTAGCCGAAAATCTTTATTTTCCTTGCGAGCTATGAACGTGAAGCTGACGATGTCAGCAGATGATGTGTTGATTGCCGAATTGGTAGCAAGACCGGTGCTACTTCAATAGATTTGTGAGGCTCAGAAAGCCGACGACGACTTAGTTGCTAAACGAGTTTAGTGTGAGTCGAATGTGAATTCAGAGTTTCAGGTCGACGAAGATGATTGTTTGAGATTTAAGAACTGATTGTGTGTTTCGAAAAAGTCCGAGCTAGTTTCGATGATTTTGAATGAAGTCCATAATAGCCGAATATCAGTCCATCCGGGTAGTACGAAAATGTATAATGATTTGAAGCAACAATATTGGTGGCACGGCATGAAACGAGACATCTCTGATTTTGTATCTAGATGTCTAGTATGTCAGCAAGTAAAAGCGGAACATCAAGTGCCATCGGGATTACTTCAGCCAATTTTGATTCCCGAGTGGAAGTGGGATCGAGTCACAATGGACTTTGTGTCGGGCTTACCGTTAACGCCGAGCAAGAAAGACTCCATCTGGGTTATTGTAGACAGACTAACAAAAACGGCTCACTTCATCCCGATTTGTACAGATTTCTCCCTTGATAAATTGGCAGGACTTTACATCTCCCAAATCGTACGATTGCACGGAGTGCCAACCTCTATTATATCAGACCGTGATCCTCGTTTTACCTCGCGATTTTGGAAGAAATTGCATGAAGCTTTAGGCACTAAACTCCATTTCAGTACCGCTTTCCATCTACAGACGGACGGTCAATCTGAACGGGTTATTCAGATACTCGAGGACATGTTAAGATGTTGCATCCTCGAGTTTAGCGGTTCGTGGGAGAAATACTTACCCCTAGTTGAATTTGCGTATAATAACAGCTTCCAGTCGAGTATTCAGATGGCACCCTATGAAGCTCTTTACGGTCGAAAATGCCGTACACCTCTGTTTTGGACCGAACTTAGTGAAGATAAGATTCTCGGAGTTGATTTAGTCAGGGAAGCGAAGCAGAAAGTGGAGATAATTCGCGACAGTTTGAGAATGGCATCCGATCGTCAGAAATCATATACGGACTTAAAGCGAAAAGACATCGAGTATCAAGTGGGTGATAAGGTGTTTTTGAAAGTTTCACCTTGGAAAAAGATACTCCGTTTTGGCCGCAAAGGCAAGTTGAGTCCGAGATTTATTGGGCCGTACGAAATTTCAGAACGGATTGGGCCGGTTGCTTATAGACTGATTTTGCCCCCTAATCTTGAAAAGATCCACAATGTATTTCATGTATCGATGCTTCGACATTATATATCCGATCCTTCTCATGTGATTAATCCGTCGGAAGTCGAAATTTGACCGGATTTGAGTTATGAAGAAGAACCTATCCGTATTTTAGCTCAAGAAGTTAAAGAATTACGAAAAAAAAAAGATTCCATTAGTAAAAGTGTTGTGGCTAAAGCATGGGATCGAAGAAGCGACTTGGGAATCCGAGAATGTTATGAAGGAGCGATATCCCAACTTATTTTCGGGTAAGATTTTCGGGGACGAAAATCCCTTAAGGGAGGGAGAGTTGTGACAGCCCTATTTTCGACCTTAGTCGGGAAGTGGTTTCGTGACCGCTAACCGAGTCCTTAAAATAGTTAATATTAATTTTTTTCAATGCTTAAATTATGTGTTAAATGCATGTGTGAAAGTTGGGGAATTGAATTTGACAAATTCAATATGAATTTAGGTTTAGTTGAAAAACTTAGAAACTTAGCTAGACAATTTGGAATGACTAAAATAAGATAGGCTAAAAACAAATGGGTTTGCATGTCAATTTTCCCCCTAGAAAAAAGTGGCCGGCCATGCATTTGACTCCATTGGTTGTGTCATTATTTTATAATTTATAACTTAAGTTAGTGGGATGATATCATAATAGGCAAAAATAAAGTAATGAAAGAAAAGAAATTTGGAAGGAATTATTATTCTTCTTGCCGTGAGTTGAAGAAGGTAGAAAGGGGAAAATTTTAAGCTACCATTCGGTCATTCTTGGCTTAAATCAAAGGTAAGAAATCCTTGCTACTTTTCTTTTAATTTCTAAAATAAGGTGTATGATCAAGTGTTTAGTCTAGCCCATTTTGAAATTTCAACTTCTATGGTGATTGGGCATTCGGCTAAGACTAAAACAATAGGAAAGGGGTTGTTGTTTTATGCCTTTACGAGTAAGGGTTGAGAAATGAGCTTTGAACTTCTTGAAAGTGCATTTTTGTGATCTAAGTGCTTTGTGGAAATTCTTAGCTAGTGTGGTTGTGCTTGCCGAATTTCAATTTGAAGTATTAAGCATAATTCGTGTGATTTGTGTTGTAAATACTTGAATTTATGGATTAAAAATATGAAATTGGTTGGCCAAACAAAACAAATTGCCGAATGATGCTCAATTCGAGTGTTACTTATTTAGTTTAGGAATGGGGTCTAGAATATGTGAAATTGAAGGTTTGGTACAAAGTATTTTACATTCAACCTTTAGCTAAACATTGTTAAGCTTGGATATTTGAGTTTTCAGACAATGGCTTGTTAAGGGGAGGTTTTCCATGATTATTGAATTTTAAAATAGTATGTTACAAATTAAAATGAGTGTTAAGGTCAATGAAATCGACAATGGTTGGTAAATTGAACAAGTTATGCTCTTGTGTCATATCTTGCTTGTGAGCTTTCGGTTTTGCCTTTAATGGATGATCGAATTGTTGATAATTGTTCAATGGGCCCTAGTTTAGCCATGTCTATGCTACCTAGATGAGAAATGTATAAGTTGACCTTGATAGGCCGAATGGGAACTATGGTATTGAGTTAAAGTATAAAATAGGGAGAGAATATTCATAAGCATAATAATACTTAAGTTTCATGTGGGTGTACATATTAAATGTTGTCATGAAATTTTAAAGACTTGTCTCAAGTGTTTGAGCCTAGCCGAATATGGAATTGATCAAGTGTATGATTTTTTTTGTACATATTAATAGTATTGGGCAATGACTCGTGATTTCATCATTTTTGCATATGATGAATTCTCCCATAAACGATTACTAAGTATTATGTATTAAGTTGGTTATAAGATCTAAATATACTTGCCCAAAAATCTATAGTCTCTATGTGACTTGTAACTTAATTATGTTTTGGGCAGAATGTGGGTACACGTATATGTGTGTATGTGTAATAAAGAGATTTTATTCATATCCCTTATCTTGCTCAAAGTATGGAGAATAACTGGTTAATGAAATTTAATTTTTGTAATTCATATTAAAGCTCAAGAACATAGAGGAACGGCATCGGATAAGGGGAAAGCAAAGGTGACGGAATAGCCGACCCGTAATATTACCGAAAAGTTCGAGGTAAGTTTAAGTATTTAACCCTATCATGTGAGTTAATTTAACATGGCATATGCGGTTAGTTACTTATGAAGATGATTAGTTGTACTCAAGCGACCTAAGACATGTGAAATGAGGAAAAGAAGAATAATATAGCCGAAAGCCCTTTTTCGTATGAAGCCTTTAGTAAACAAATTGGCTTGTGCTTTACTTATATGCTCTTAGACCGAATGTACCTCTTGAAAGTGCCATGATATGTGTAATGTATGAAGTGAACGTATGAATGATGTTTTGTAATTTACTTGATGATAAGTTCCAGTATTGAATTTAACATATGAGTACCTGTGTTTCAAAGCTGGGTTAAATCTCGAAGAGCCTTAGGGCTAGAGTTCAAAGCCGGGTTAAATCCCGAAGAGCCTCAGGGCTAGAGTTCAAAGCCGGTTAAATCCCAAAGAGCCTCAGGGCTAGAGTTTAAAGCCGGGGCAAATCCTGAAGAGCCTTAGGGCTAAAGATAATAATTCGATTTTATCGATCTCTTTTATTGAGACATCTACTATACACTGTCCAGGTATGTGGGTATACAAATGGTGGACTATTTTTCTATTGACTTATCTTACAAAGGAGTAATATTGATGCTAACAATGGTTTAAGCGATAGCGATTGTGATGATCTGTGGCTCCTTTTCCCTATGTGTGAACTTATAAATTATGTGAGCATATTTAGTGGACTACTAGCCTATTCGAACAAAAAAAAAAAGGGGGGGACAAATTTAGTTTAGTCACATTCGGCTAAGGTGAAATTTCTTTTTTATTGAGCTAATTGAAAATGTCTTTACTTTAGTTAATTGATTTGGTTTTATTACTTAAACTTACTAAGCATGAAATGCTTACTCTTTTGCTCTGAATCTTCTGTTTTATAGATTTTGTTCGTCAGCCACGGTCTCGGGAATTCCAGAATTGAAGTCATCTACACTATCACTCATCTTTTGGTACTGGTAACTAAATCCAGAAATGGCATGTATAGGTTTGACTTTTGGTGGTTAAACAAACACCTTTTGATTATGTAACTAAATTAGGCCATGCGAAAATGGCTCTCTTGAAATTTTCACTTTTATAGTTATGGTATTAATTAGATTATGTTATATATGAATGGTTGTAAAATGCATGTTTGTAAACTAGTTTTGAAGTATGTCATACCTTTATAATTGGGATCTATGAAATATAGCTGGTGAATGTAACTAGGGACGATTCCATTACGTACATTGTTTGAACTTAGTAAAGCGGTTTAGTTGTTTTCGGTGGAGGAGTGTTTACCCAATAGTGACAATTATATCTTTATGTTTAGTAAAGATCTTTTTTTAAATAACATGCGGCTTTACAAAGAAATGGTCTAGTGATGCCTCTTGACCCTCCTGCGATGGGACCGGGTCTAGGGGTGTTACAGCCTCGCCACAATATCTGTATCTGGTGACTCTGTCACAATATCTGGCAGCCTCGCTGCAAATTCTGTGGTGTGTAGCAGATGGGTGGGTCGAGTAGTCTCTCCATGTGGTGTGTTGGCTGGTACGGGTGGTGTGTAGCGGTTGGTGGGTTGAGTAGTCTCCCCAATTGGGTTGCATGCATACTGTTTACTGTTCTGTATTATTATGGGCCTATGGGCCAAACTGTTATCTGAATAGGGCTTTAGCCCATTATCTGTCATAGGGCTTTGGCCCAGTATCTGTTATCTGTATAAGGCTTCGGCCCAGTATCTGATGTTACTGTTAGGGCTTAGGCCCAATGGGCTTGAGTTGACTTGGGCTTTGGATGGGCTTCTATACACACTGAGTTTTCCAAACTCACCCCTTTTTCCTTCCATCCTCGCAGGTGAGCCTTAGATTGGTAGACTTGGAGCTGGGAGGGATTCAGAGTGGCCACATGGACTGGATTATTGGATTTCTAATTAAGTTACCTATTTGAATTTAGATTTAATTATTTATTTCTGGTTTTGGGTTGTAAAAAGGGCCTCTTTAATTACTTTTATTTTGGGTTTTTATTCTTTACTTATTTAAATTGGTTTTAGCTTACGTAGGATATTATTTAAATCGAGTTGAAAATAAATGATTTTAAGACGCGGTTTTTATAAAAGTTACTTGTTTTTAAAATAACACGATAACCAAGCAAAGCTTCCGCAATTTTAAATGATCTTGTAGATAAATATTTCAAATAGTTAAAGTGTGGCAATGGTCGTGTGCATGTCTAGGAGTGGATCCTAGAAGAGCTTGGTACTTAAGTAGTCTATTCGACTCACCTCTTTTCTGGAATCCTACCTGGTGCCCAGCTTTCATTCACTTTAAGTCTTAACGAAAAAGGTCAAATTTATTTGATACTTAAACCGTTTTCAAAATTAACATGTTTTTGCAAACTACAAGGGTTTATAAGCTTTCATAAAACTTTTACAAAGGTTTTAACGATGTTTGCAAAGGGATGATTATTTCAATGAATCACGTTTTTAAAAAGACAAGCTAAGTTTAACGGTAAGAGTTTTTAAAACTTCAAGGGTTTTCAATGAAAGCACGGTTTTCGAAAAACACTTCAATGTGACACACCAGACTTGGCCGTAACGTCTGGGCTGGGTTTGGGGTGTTACAAACTGGGGATGTTCTTCGAGTTGAATCAGGTGAACCAGATGGCTTGCCGGTAGTAATCTCTTCTATGACAGCTCAGAGGTATTTGAGGAAAGGGTATGAGCCGTATCTTGCTTTTGTGTTAAATACCCAAGTGTCGGAGGGAAAGATTGAGACAGTGCCGATGGTTTATGAGTACCAAGATGTGTTTCCAGAAGAGTTACCCGGATTATCTTCGACTAGGGATGTTGAATTTAGTATCGAGTTGATCCCTGGTACGACGCCCATATCGATTGCCCTATATAAGATGGCCCCAACAAGGTTAAAGGAACTAAAAGTTCAGTTGCAAGAGTTAACGAATAAAAGTTTTGCAAGACCGAGCTATTCTCCATGGGGTGCTCCGGTATTATTTGTTAATAAATAGGATGGCTGAATGAGATTGTTCATAGACTACCGTTAGCTCAACAAGGTTACAGTGAAGAATATATATCCTTTGCCGATGGTTGATGACTTGTTTGATCAGCTGAAAGGAGCAACTATGTTCTCTAAGATAGACCTAAGGTCGAGATATTACCAGCTGAGAGTCAAGGAACAAGATGTGTCAAAAACTATCTTTCGGACGAGGTACGACCAATATGAGTTCCTTGTCATGCCCTTTGGCTTAATGAACACCCCTGCGGTATTTATGGACTTGATTAACAGCATTTTCTAACCCTACTTGGACAAGTTCGTCGTCATCTTTATTAATGATATACTCATCTATTCTCGTGACGAGAATAAGCATGCAGAGCATTTGAGGATTGTCCTGCAGACTTTAAGAGATCAAAATTTGTACGCCAAGTTCAGCGAAAGTGAATTTTGGCTACGGGAGGTCGGATTCTTGGGACATATTATGTTAGGAGATGGGATCAGAGTTGACCCGAGCAAAATCTCGGCTATTGTTGAGTGGAAACTACCGAGAAATGTGTCAAAGATTAGGAGTTTCTTGGGCCTAGCGGGCTACTACCGATGATTTGTTAAAGGGTTTTCAATGATCGCTACTTTGATGATGAGACTACTTCGAAAGGATGTTAAGTTTGAGTGGACAGAAAAGTGCCAACAGAGTTTTAAGAAGTTAAAGGCTTTGTTGACCGAAGCCCCAGTGTTAGTGCAACCAGAATCAGGAAAGGAATTCGTAGTGTATAGCGATGGATCCTTAAATGGATTGGGGTGTGTGCACATGCAAGAAGGCAAGGGAATAGCCTATGCCTCGAGGCAACTAAAGCCATGGGAGAAAAACTACCCGACCCATGATTTAGAGTTGGCCACCATTTTGTTCGCATTAAAGATTTGGAGACACTACCTGTATCGCAAGAAATGTCAGATATTCACTGGCCATAAAAGCCTTAAGTATTTGATGACTCAAAAGGAGTTAAACTTGCAGCAATGAAGATGGTTAGAGATGATAAAGGATTATGAGTTGATAATCGACTATCACCTTGGAAAGGCGAATGTGGTCGCTGATGCTCTAAGTAGGAAGTCATTGTTCGCCTTGAGGGCCATGAATATTCAGTTGACTATAAGTGATGATGGATCAGTTTTATCCGAGATGGGAGCTAGACCGATGTTTCTACAAGAATTGTCAAAGGTCAAAAGAATGACAAAGATTCGTGCAAGATGGGTAATGGATCCAGTTTTCTAGTTGGCACCGATGGTTTCGTGATGTACCGAGATAGGATTTGTGTACCTAAGGATGATGAGCTTATTTAGAAGATTTTACGAGAGGCGCACAGTAGTCACTTATCTATTCACCTGGGCAACATAAAAATATATAACTACTTGAAGAAAATGTATTGGTGGTCGGGAATGGAAAGAGACTGTAACACCCCGAACCTGGCCCAGACGTCATGGCCATGTCCGGTGTGCTACATAACCTAGACTATCCTACGCCGCCCTATTCACTAAGTCCGATGGTGAGTTTTGAAAAGCAATGCTTGATTTTTGGAAATTCCTGTTTCAATAATTATTCAACTTAATCTCTATTCCATTTGTTAAGCGATTCATTTTAACCTTATTATCCTACTTAGCCATTTGTATTATCAGGTTGGTTAAGAAAACATTTGTTAAATTTTCGAAAACGGTGTGTAGTTGTGGTTGAAATAAAACAGTTGAAAATCCCAAATAAAAACAGGTATAGTGGCCTTATTACAACCCATAACAAAATAAAACCAATAGTAAGAAGTAATTAAATTAATAAACCAATTAAAATGCGAGTTCAGTCTTCGTGGCCACTCTGAATCCCTCCCAGCATCCAAGTCACGCTCTAGGGCTCTCCTGCAAGGATGGAAAAGAAAAGGGTGAGTTTGGGAAACTCAGTGTGTGCAGAACCCATCCAAAGCCCACATCGGCTCGAGCCCACTGGGCCTGAGCCCTAACCAGTCTCAGTCAGATACTGGGCCGAAGCCCTATTCAGATTACAGATACTGGGCCAAAGCCCTATAACAGATACTGGGCCGAAGCACTATTCAGATAACAGTTTGGCCCATAGGCCCATAACAGTACAGTATAGTATAACAGTATGAATGCAACCCAATTGGGGAGACTACTCAACCCACCAACCGCTACACACCACCCGTACCAGCCAACACACCATGTGGGGAATAACTCGACCCACCCAGCCCACACACCACAGTCGCAGCATGTATGCTCAGATAAACAGTATACGAGGCAAAGCCCCTTTCAGAAACAGTACGAGGATAGCCGCTTTCAGTAACGTGGCAGTGCCACTCACACTTCCTTCAATATAAACCCAACCCATGCATCAGACATACATACATCATGATATGCAGTAACAGAAACAGTCATGTCAACAGTACAGTCGACTCTAGCCCTGGGGTATAATGGTAATTTTTCACCTAGAGGTAAATCAGTAATTTCTCACCATAAGGGTATTTCAGTAATTCTATTCTCTTATTACAGTTTTTATTATTATTACAGCCTCTACTATTACAGTGGTTGTTACAGAAACTCATTTAATTCAGTTTATCAGTTTTAGCCCTTAGGCCCTAAAACCCCTAATGGTCCCTACCATGTCAATTAGCCCGTTAAGCCCATTTAAGTCTTAATCTTTAATCCATTACTCGTTTTAACTGTTTTTACGACTATAGTCCATATTATTACCTTTAAACCTATTCTTATCCCAAATGGGCCCAAAAGCCCATTAGGCCTATATTCGGCCCACCGAGGCCCACCTTACCAAAGTGCCCAAAATTCCGCAGTAAACTCTCCTACCAGTGCCGGTTCCAAAACCAACTTTTCCCTACCAACTTGAGAGCATTCGCACGCTCACAAGCCCTCAAAAATGCCAGAACTTCGGCATTTCGGCTTTTTGGCTTTTACCGATTTGAACAATGAAGGTGTTCGAAGCACACACCTATTTTGTAGTTCCACTGATGACATTTCCTATGCGCCCGTTCCTACAATCCATTATCTAAGTGATTAATCAATAGATCTACGAAAACTACAACCAAAATCCCTTACCACATTCGGCCACACCCTTAATGGCCATGAAAATTTACCTTTGTCAATTTAGATGCACTAGATCTAGATCTGATGATACCGATGCCTTCCACTCCTTGCTTGATCACCTTCCTTGCTAACTAACACCCAAAAAGAACCAAAATACTACTTTAAATCACTAATAGACTAAATCGACAACCTCCCTAACTTTAGGGACTTCTGGCTTTTCCAAAGTATGAAAATCTTAAAGATCTGAGTTGATAACCACTTACCACTACTTTTACCTTGATTCAAACTCAGATCTGAAGTAGATCTAACCCTTATATGATAGTAGAACCCTTATCTCTGAGATCTGCAAATTCGGCTATCTCCCTAAAACTATGGTGATTTCGGCTTTTCACCAAGTGAAGAAGATGACGATTTGGGCTTTGGGTTTGAGTGATGGTGTCGACAATGATGTGGCTCAAGGGGATGTAATAATCGGCCACAACAGGTGAAGGGAATAGGGGTAATTTGGCTTAGAAGGATTCGGCAAAAGGAAGTAGCTTTCAGGATTCTGGCACTTTGAACAATCGGCTATGGGTGTTTTTGAGAGGGATAGGAGCAAAAGAAAGAGTGGATCTGAGTAAGAAGGGTGTTTAGCTAGGGAAGAGATCAAAGAGGAAAAAGAAAAGTGAAGAAAATAATGGTAGAGGTGAAGAAGAAGAAATCGGCTAGAAGCTTTCTAGGGAGGCAAGTTTCAGCTTTTCTGACAGTAAAAGAGAAGATTATACCATGGTGGCTAGCCCTAATTCTTATGACAGAAAATAGAAAAGATAAAACCCTAATAATCTCTCTAAAGCAATCGGCCCAAGTCCCTAAAGCCCTTGCCGAAATTCACTTAAGCTAGTCACATGCCCGGCTCATGCTTAAAAATTAAAAAGAACACTATGCTTACCTTGCAACTCGAACCCTTGTCCTTGAATACCCACTTAGGCGCCACTTTTTTAGGAGCTTTAGTGGTGCCACCTTGCCACTCTACCAAGGCTCCCTTTGCGATATATTTTACATAGTTTTTCTTAAGGGCCCTCTTGACCCAGTTCCCCCTTTTTACTTAAAAATCCAACTTAATATTTTACCGGGTTTTAACTTAAGCTTGGGCCTTCTAAAGGCCCACTTACACATGTACATACATTTTCAACCTTCAGAACACCAAAATTTTAAAATTTCACTAAAATTCACAAAACCCGAAAAATCTAAAAAATCAGGGCGTTATAGAGACATTTCAAAGTTTGTCTCTAAGTGCTTAGTTTGTTAGCAAATAAAGGCCAAACACCAAGTTCCTTCGAGTTTACTACAACCAGTAATAGTGCCTGAGTGGAAATAGGACCGAATTACCATGGATTTTGTTTCCGAGTTGCCCTTATTGCCAAAGAAGAGAGATGCCATATGGGTGGTTGTGGATAGACTAAAAGAGTCGGCTCACTTTATACTAGTTCGTACAGACTACTCACTTGAGAAACTAGCCGAGTTGTACATCTCGGAGATAGTGAGACTGCACGGAGTGTACTTGTCGTTTATTTCGGACAGAGATCCTAGATTTACATCTCTATTTTGGAAAAAGTTGCAAGAGGCATTAGGGACAAAATTGAATTTTAGCACAGTTTTACATCCTCAAATCGATGGCCAATCAGAGAGGGTAATTCAGATTCTCGAAGACATGTTGTGATGTTGTGTTCTTGAGTTCCAAGGCAGTTGGGAAAAGTATTTGTCGCTTGTCAAGTTCACCTACAACAATAGTTATCAGTCGAGTCTGAAGATGGCACCTTATGAGGCTTTGTAGGGGCGCAAGTGCTGAACACGCTTGTATTGGTCAGAACTTAAAGAGAATCAGATACACGGAGTCGATTTAGTCAAAGATACTAAAGAGAAAGTTAAGGTAATTCGTGATTGCCCGAGAGCCACCTCGGATAGACAGAAATCTTATGCAGATTTGAAACGAAAAGAAATTGAGTTTCAAGTCAGGGATAAAGTGTTCTTGAAAGTTTCCCCATGGAAGAAAGTCCTCAGATTCGGTAGGAAAGGCAAGTTGAGTCCACGGTTTATTGGACCTTATGAAGTGACCTAGAGAATTGGACCAGTAACATACCGTTTACCATTGCCATCTGAGTTGGAAAAAGATTCAAGATGTCTTCCATGTGTCTAAGTTACGTCACTACCACACTGACCTTTCACATGTGATTTCACCAACAGAGATTGAAGTAAGTCCGGATATGATTTACAGTGAGGAACCAGTTAAGATTTTTGATCGGGAGGTCAAGAAATTGAGGAATAAAAGCATAGCACTTGTAAAGGTCTTATGGCATAGATATGGATTTAAGGAAGCCACGTGGGAACCTGAGGAGTCCATGAGAGGTCAATACCCGAACCTCTTTAATGGTAAGATTTTTGGGGACAAAAATTCCTCAAGGGAGAATTGTAACAGCCCGATTTTGGGCTTAGTCGGAATAGTAATTTCGAAATCAGTAATCTAAGATTGGAGAAATGATTCTAGCATTATTTTATGAGTTATAGTTTGATATTATGAGTACATGAAAATTTTGGTAAATTAATTTACGCGATTGGGGGTTTAATTACGAAAAAAGACTAAATCTCATAAAAGGAAAAAGTGATGATTTACTAGTAAATTGAGCTAAGTAGTTAAAGAATCTTAATTTGGGGTCCTTAAATGGCAAATAAGCCTTTCGAGGAGTGATGGCCGGCCATGAAACAAAAAGGAAACAAGGAAACAAAATTAGTTAAAGTTAGGTAAGATATTTGGGATAAAATAATAGCCAAATAGCCTAGCTACCATTTCTCTTCATTTCTTCATCCCTTCCACTGAAAGTTTTAGCCATTTTTGGGGTTTTGGAAGCTCAAAATTTCAGCTACTTCTCATCCTTGCAAGTAAGTGATTTTTGTGACTTTTCTTAGTAATTTTTGTACTTTTGGGACCCTTGTAGCATGGGCTACCTATTGAAGGGACTATTTTGCAAAATGGTTAAGAGTTTAGAATTTTTCCATCAAAACACTTGTATGGTTTGTTGGAATTTTATGGAGGAAAATGAATGTAGGTTGTTAAATAAACAACTATTGTGAAGAGGTGTTCATGGAAAACACCTCAAATGGACTAATTTGTAGAGTTTGTTAAGTTGATGGCATTTGTGTGAAATAATGGGAATTGGGGGCTGCCATAATAGCAAAAAGGATTTGGTTAGGCTTGGTTAATAAGAAAATTCGATAAAAATCAATTTTCGAGACTAGGGGTAAAATGGTCATTTTGCTAAAGTCTAGGGGCAAAATGGTCATTTTACCAAATTATGAAATTCTGGATTGTTTAGATTGAAATAGTGATTAAATCAATGAATTTTTATTGTTATAGATCAAGAAGTGTGAAACTCGAACCTTGACCAGGGGAAAACCAAGCTTGTAGATTAAATCGAACTAGCCGTTTACATTTTGTAAACTAAGGTAAGTTGTAGGTAAATAATACAACTTTACTATAATTATGCATGAAATCATTGTTTTGTCATAAAATAATGAATTGTGAAATGAGTTATGTATGAGAACATTTATTGAGCATGAATTGATAATTATAATTCGTGATAATGATATGATGAGAACCCCATGTGACAGAACCTGGTTGACCCTTAAGAATAGACTAGATATTCATGCTGTTAAAATAGGGTTGATACAAGAGCTAGTGTAAGACCATGTTAGAGACATGGCGTCGACCTTGTTTTGTGTTAGTGTAAGACCATGTCTAGGACATGGCATCGACACATATATGTGCTAGGCAATGTAAGAGCATGTTTGGGACATGGCATCGGCGTTGATACGAGTGCTAGTGTAAGAACATGTCTGGGACATGGCATCGGCTTGGAGAAGTGTCAATGTAACACCATGTCTGGGACATAACATCGGCACGGATAGAGGAGAGCCAGTGTAAGACCATGTCTGGGACATGGCATCGACTTGACATGTGAGCCAGTGTAAGACCATGTCTAAGACATGGCATCGGTTTGATACCCTATATTTGAGGCTTATTGAATATCCTTTCATATTCTAAATGGTTCAACGGGAAATTTTAAAGTTGTATTAAGATTGAGAGAGATTATGATGATCTTATGAGTGGTGCAAGTACCTATATGAAATGTATGAAATATGAGTTCGAACTTATGTTGTTTGATTCACATAACACGAAAATGAATAAGTCATGCTTGTAGCTATTCTGTTGTAGCACTCCAAACCTGACCCGGACGTTATGGCCAGATCTGGTGTGTCACATGAATGATTTATTTATTCATAATCAAATACATTAACAAATCTTTATGTTATTTGTTGGAAAACCCTGACCCGTAGCTTGTAGTTGAAGAGCATCATTAGATTTAGAAACCGTTTTATTTACCAAGTTAAGTTTATATCAAAATCTTATTGTTGTTTTCATCATTATTAAGTTATCCAGTCATTACGTAACGCATGTTTAAAAAACGTTTGTAGTTAATTTTGAAAACCTGTATTTCCTAGTCCATCGCTTTAAAACAAATAATAATGTATCCCAAAACCAAACAACCAAGTGGCCTTATTACAAAATAAATCCAAAATTAAAATAGAAGTAGAAATAAAAATAAATTAAAACCAAATGAAATCCAAAAGCATAATCCACGTGGCCACCCCGAGTCCCTCGCAGCTCCAAATCCACTATGGTTGGGGGTTACCTGCATAGGTGGAAATAATAGGGTGAGTCTGTGAAAACTCAATGTGTAATTAAACCCAACGAATATCAGAGATCAGACATGCAGTTTATTCTGGGCCGAAGCCCTATTCAATTACAGTCAAACTGGGCCTTGGCCCTATTCAGAAATAGTGTGGGCCTTGGGCCCATTACAGATACAAAACAGAATATAAATATATATGCAAAAGCCCAATCCGAGTCCAGCCCAACACACCACCCGTACTAGCCCATCACACCATGTGGGGAATAACTCAACGCACCCAGCCCTACGCACCACAGCCGCAGCAGAGCTGCTAATACAGAGATCGTGGTTGAGCGACTAGAACAGAATTACGAGTGGAGCCTCTAAGCAGAATATGTGGCAGCGCCACTATACAGAACTTCCTCCAAATCCAAAACCCAACCCCATGCAACCTAGAGTACTACATATAATACGCATACATATTATTAGATACACATATAGACATGCAAATCAGTCAACTATTTCTAGGGGTAAAACAGTCTTTTGGCAACTAAGGGTAAAATGGTAATTTTACTCTTCAGGGGTATTTTAGTCATTTTGCTAAGTCTTGATGTTTCAACCCCTAATACAACCTTCTAGTAGGTCTAATGTCGCTCTGAGTGACTCAGGTAGTCCATACAGTTATTTAGTGAAATCGGGCCTAAAACCCCTAATGGGCCCGAAGGAGCCTACATGCTCATGTGGCCCGCTAAGTCTAAGCTCATGCATGTTATCTCAGATTCAGCATCTAATATACCATAGAACACTTACCGCATAACTTTACCCATATGGGCCCATAGGCCCATTGGGCCCAATTCAGCCCATCGAGGCCCAGAACAACTCAAGTGCATGAAAATGCACACAGCGGCCCCTTACAGTCCAATATCCAAGATTTGTGATTTCGGATTGGCTCACGAGCGTTCGCTCACGAGCGTTCGCACACTCACAATACCTCGAAATGTCAGCATTTCGGCATTTCAGCTTTTTAGCTTTTGTCGATCTATGCTACTAGAGGGTGTCATTACACACCTGATTACAAACTAAGTTGAGTGATCCCTCGGATGATCAACCTACAACAGTCCAACCACATCATTAAACTATAATCTAATTGAAACCGACATCACCTTATTCCAAACATATTCGACCATCACTAACCAAACCACCCTTCACTTACCATTGCCGCAAGCTAGCCAATAGATCTAGACTGCTTCCCTTTATCCAACAACTAACCTCCCTTCACGAGATCTGTCTCCACGAATAGCTGAAAACACAATCAATCACAGGAGAAGGGGTTTGAATCGGCCTACTAGACAGGGATCCAAAACCAATTAGCACAAAGGGATTAGGGGTTTCAGCTTTTCCCTTAACAACTTAAAAGAAAAGAAAGAAAAGATTGGAGCTCTTACCCAAAATTCGCTTGACTTGTAACAATGGAGTGAGATTCGCCTCCCACTAGTCTAAGCCCAGATCTAAAGTATGTCTAACTGAAACACATAGAAGAATAGTGAATCTAAGTTATTCAGCTAGAGAAAGGTGCTTAAGAAATAGAAGAGGCAAGGTTTGGCTAGTTACCAAATTGAGAGTTTGAGAGAAGAGATCCTAAAGAGGAAGAATGAGGGAAAAAGGGGCTAAGAATTCGGCTAAAGAGATATACGGCCAACAAATGGAAAAGAATATTAACAAATAATGTATGAAGTTGCAATAATGGAGTAGGATGAAGGTTCGATCTAAAGAAGAAACCGACAAGAGGTGACTATGAACTTAATTACTTTTGGTTTTTAGACAAAAGGAGGGAAAAAGAAACAAGGAGTACTAAAAAAAGATAAAACCATTTGGCACTAAATGGATGACCAAAAATGCGAATCCTGAATCCCTCCAAACGAGAATGATACCTACTTACCAAAATGCCAAAATTCAAAGAATAATACCCCGAAAGGTATACTCTAAAAGAATTCGGCTCACTCATGCCACATATGCCGAAAATACATACTCGAAAGACCAATAGCCGAATTTGCTCTTCCAGCTTCCCACATTCGGCCAACTCTCCCTTCATAACTCAATCCCTAAATTTTCTCCTTGATAATCTCCCCTTATCCCTTCTCAATCCAATCCCATAAGCACTCAAACTTCTTCTCTCAGAAATCCACTTCGAGTCCACCTCTTACCATGCTCATGTAGCAAAATTAAAAGATTTTGCCATCAGGGAGATTTGAACCTTGGACTCTCTTGCAACCACAACACGCCTCCCCCCTTGCATCTTAAGTGGCGTCCCTCTGCCACTTTACCACAAGCTTTCTTGTGCCATGAATCCACATCATTAATTTAAAAGCCCTATATGCTAACACACAGAGTTCCCTAAAGTAAAAATTAAGATTTTACCAGGGCTTAGGCTTTAGCCCAGGCCTTCCAAAGGCCCACTAAACACACCCTAATCATTACTTCAGCACATCAAGCCATGCAAAAATAAATTTAGGCAAAAATTCAAAAACCCTGAAAATTCAAGAATAAGTGAGGGTACTGTTGACGCATCACCTCCTCAGGCTCCAACATAGCTTTTTCGCTGTCGTGATTACGCCATAGCACTTTTACCAAAGGGACTGATTTCTTTCTAAACATCTTGACATCACGTTCCAGAATTTGTACTGGTTCCTCAACAAAAGTCAGATCAGATTTAACTTCAATTTCCTCAACTGGCACAATGTGAGAAGGATCAGACGGGTATCGTCTCAACATAGGGACATGGAACACGTCTTGAATCTGGTCCAACTCCAGAGGCAGCTCTAGCTGATATGCTACTGGACCCACCTGTTTAAGAACTCGATAGGGCCCGATAAAATGTGGACTTAACTTGCCTTTCTTTTCGAACCTTAAGATTTTCTTCCAAGGCGAGACCTTCAAGAAAACCAAATCTCCCATAGAGTACGCAATTCCCTTATGCTTCAAGTCAGCATAAGACTCTTGCCTATCAAATGCCTCCTTTAACCGATCCCTAATCAGCTTGACCTTATTTTTTGTATCTGCTACTAATTCTGGCCCATGAACCTGACGTTCTCCCAATTCCATCCCATAGGTAGGTGTACGACACCTACGACCAAACAGTGCCTCATATGGTGCCATTCGAATACTCGCTTGGTAATTGTTGTTATATGCAAATTCTGCTAACGGGAAGTAATCTTCCCAGCTACCCCGGAAATCAATAATACACCCTCTCAACATATCTTCCAAAACCTGAATCACCCTCTCTGACTGTCCATCCGTCTGAGGGTGAAAAATAATGCTGAAGTCTAGCCGTGTACCCAACGCCTCATGCAACTTCTACCAGAATCGAGATGTAAACCTAGGGTCTCGGTAAAAAATAATCGAAACTGGCACCCCATGAAGTCGCACTATCTCAACTACATACAGCTTTGCCAACCTCTAAAGTGAATAGTCAGTTTGGACGGGTATAAAATAAGCAAATTTGGTCAGCCTATCCATAATCACTCAAACTGAGTCTTTCTTGGTAGGCGTCAAGGGTAGCCCACTCACAAAGTCCATAGTTACCCATTCCCACTTCCAAAGCGGAATCTTAACCGGCTGCAGAAGTCCAGAAGGCAGTTGATGCTCAGCTTTCACTTACTGGCATGTCAGAGACTTACCTACAAACTCTGTTATTTCTCGCTTAAGTCCAGGCCACCAATACAATTCCCGTAGATCCCGATACAACTTATTTCCACCAGGGTGCATAGCACAAAGACCGCCATGTGCCTCTTACAGTATAGACTGTCTCAGACTAGAGTCTTTTGGGACACACACTCTCCCACTGAAGCACAGAATTCCTTTATTATTTAGCCCAAACTCAGAAGTTTCACCCTCTTCTACCTGTCCAAATTGAGAAACTAACAACTCATCCAATAATTGTTTCTCCTTAATTTGCTCCATTCAGGTCGGTCTTACTTGCAACTCAGCTAACAAGCTACCATCATCATAAAGACTGAGATGAGTGAACATCGCTCTCAGATCAGATACAGCTCTCTAACTCAGAGCATCAGCTACCATATTAGCTTTGCCCGGCAATACTCAATAGAACAGTCATAATCCTTTAGCAACTCTATCCATCTTCGTTGCCTAAGGTTCAACTCCTTCTGAGTCAGAAGATACTTAAGGCTCTTATGGTTCGTGTATATGATACACTTTTCTCCATACAAGTAGTGCCTCTAGATCTTTAGTGCAAAAATTACCGGTGCCAATTCCAGATCATGCGTAAGGTAATTCACCTCGTGAGGCTTAAGTTGTTGCAATGCATATGCAACCACTTTACCCTCTTGCATTAATACACAGCCCAATCCAACGTGTGACGTATCGTTATACACAGTAAAATCCTTTCCAGACTCCGGCTGAATTAACACAGGTGCTTCGGTCAAGACTTTTTTCAACTTCTCGAAACTTTCTTGTTGTTTTTAGTCCAAATAAATGGTACTCCTTTTCTCAAAAGCTTCATCAACGGTGCCGCAATTATGGAAAACCCTTCCACAAATCTTCTGTAATACCCTGCCAAACCCAAAAAGCTCTAAATTTTTTACACAGATCTCGGTGGCTTCCACTCCAGAACCGCCTCGATTTTCCGAGGATCCACCCTAATCCCCTCAGCAAAAACAACGTGACCCAAGAATGTCGCTTCCCGCAACCAAAATTCACACTTGCTGAATTTTGCATACAGCTGCTTCTCCCTCAACACTTGCAGAATAATCTGGAGATGTTCATCATGATTCTCCTCAGTTTTCGAATACACCAGAATATCGTCTATAAAGACGACCACAAACGGATCTAAGTAGGGTTGGAATACCCGATTCATAAGATCCATGAAGCTGATGGTGCATTCATCAGTCCAAATGGCATTACCAGGGACTCGTAATGACCATATCGAGTCTTGACCACTGTCTTGTGAATATCTACCTCTTTAACCCTTAGTTGATGATATCTAGATTAAAGGTCGATCTTGGAAAATACCGAAGCTCCTCTTAGTTAGTCAAATAGGTCGTCGATCCTCGACAGAGGGTACTTGTTCTTAATAGTCAGTTTGTTCAACTGATGATACTCAATGCACATGTGCATCATCTCGTCCTTCTTTTTAACAAATAGTACTGGTGCTCCCCACGGAGACACACTTGGTCTGATAAAATCTCGATCCAGAAGTTCTTGGATTTGCCCTTTCAACTCCATCAGCTCATTCAATGACATACTATAAGGAGTGAGCCATTCCAGGCAACAAGTCGATTCCAAATTCCACTTCACAGTTCAGAGGCAACCCAGGAAGCTCATTCGAAAAAACATCCTGAAACTCCTTGATGGTTCTAACTTCTCCTACAGACAAATCCTCAAAATTAGACTTACTCACATATGCCAGAATCGCCTCGTAACCCTTGCGAATTAGCTTTTTAGCTCTTAATGTCGAGATAACATTAGACAAAAAAATCCCTTCGCTCCCCTATTACAGTTACCTCCTCCTCTTCCGAAGTCTTTAATACCATCCGCTTGGCAGCACAATCCAAGTTTGCCTGATGCTTGCAAGCCAATCCATACCCAAGATGAGATCAAACTCTCCAAATGGTAACTCCATTAAATCCACGGAGAAAATTCTACCTTGTGTCTCTAAGGGTACATCCCTAAAAAGTTTGTCTACCCTAATCGAGTGACCCAGTGGACTTATCACAGATTCCCCACTCACAGTATTCTTAGATTGCACACCCAATGTCCCAGACACATCACAAGCAACATACAAATGTGTAGATTCAATGTCAATCAAAGCAGTGTATGGCGTGCTATAAATTAAAAATGTACCAGTTATGGCATTAGGTGGATCACCTTCCTCTCATCGACAAGCAGCGTAGACCAACGTCGGCTATCGTGCCTCAGTATTTCCAGCACCCCTGCCCGATGATCCATGTCCACGTCTATTTCCATTACCGCCCCTAGCCTGACCACGGCCTCTCGATGGTTGCTGACCATCTCTTACTGGCTGAGCAACCCTCGGTTCAGCAGCTTGCATCTGTGTCGACCTCTGAGGGAAATCTCTGACTCGATGATCTTTTAGACCTACCCCGAAACCATTCTCCAGAACGCCTCCAACATTCGCCTAGATGTATCTTTCCACAGCCCGCACAAGCTTGCGATCTAACCATATTCACCGGAACTGCTCGAACCGGCTCGTCCACTCTAGTTCTTTTAGTAGACCTCCTCGCAGCACCCGAGGGCCCTGAATCCCTCCTAAATCTATTCCTATCCTTTTCACAGTTCTGGCGCTCCAAGCACTTCACCTCCTCAGCATTTTGGCCTTTTCCAGAAGAGCAACAAAATCACGCTCCCTCTGTGGAGCAATCAGTACGCTTAGCTAATCTCTGAGGCTATCCTCGAATCGCACACTGTGTTCATATTTTGTACCAACTATTCCACTGGCATACCGACTTAACCTTAAGAATTTAGCTTCATATTCCGCTATTGTCTTGCTACGTTAAGTCAGATTCAGGAATTCCTTCCTTCGGGCATCCACATAGCTCGCCTCGATGTACTTTCCTTTGAAGGTTGTCTTAAATAACTCCCAAGTCACCTGCTCAGCTGGTGTACCATCTCCCACAGTGAGCCACCACTGAGCAGTCCAGATCATCCATTATCCACTCTGTGGCCTCCAACCAATACTCGGCCACATTCGGGGCTACACCAGATACACCCCTAAAAATCTCCGCTCCATTAGCCTGGAGTCCTCAGAAATCGATCCACGATTCATCGTTCCAGTACTCGCTACAGCAACCCTTTCCAGAACACGGAGCATCACCTGTGATAAAGCATCGTCCCCTGCAGCCTAATCATAAGATCCCGTCTCAGTTGCTGGTGGCGCTCGAGCCTCCCCAGCTAGCATATGTCTCGAGGATGAAGATCCAAACTGAGTACTTCTTCGGCCTCAACCACAGCCTCTTCCACGTGCTACCCTCGTACTCATATCGTATTATCTGATTTATGAATTTTATGAATTAGTTCAAAATTTCAATATTTATTACAGATGTTTTATGCAGAAAAAGATTCCAGAACTTTGTTTTCGTAGAATCGCAGTCTAGCTTCAGTTTCAGTCTTCTAGAGTTTTCAGTTTTTCCTACCATCTCAGTCTTCTACAATAATGTTTCAGTATTACAGTAAAATACAGTAAAACAGAGAATACTTACGGACTCGGTGCTGGAGAGTCGGTGTGCCACTCTTTTTAGTAACCAAATTCAGAGAAATCCAAGTTTTGTCGAAGGTAAATATTTTAAGTCAACTTTGTTGGAAACTTTTCAAAAACCCTAGACTTATGAAAAATGAAAATATTTTTGGAAAAGGAACCAATTTCAAAAGGATTTTCTTAAGGGAGTTTTTCAAAACCGAATTCCAAAAACCAGTTAGGGTTTTAATTTAATTTTTTAGAAAACTTTTAAACCCATTCCACAATCGAGTTGTTGCAACCTGGCTCTGATAACACTAAATGTAACACCCCAAACCCGGCCTGGACATTATGGCCAGATTTGGTGTGTCACATGAATGATTTATTTATTCATAATCAGATACTTTGACAAATCTTTATGTTATTTGTTGGAAAACCCTAACCCGTAGCTTGCAGTTGAAGTGCATCATTAGATTTAGAAACCATTTTATTTACCAAGTAAAGTTTATATCAAAATCCTATTGTTGTTATCATTATTAAGTTATCCAGTCATTACGTAAGGCATGTTTAAAAAATGTTTGCAGTTAATTTTGAAAACCTGCATTTCTTAGTCTACCACTTTAAAACAAATAATAGTGTATCCCAAAACCAAACACCCAAGTGGCCTTATTACAAAATAAATCCGAAATTAAAATTGAAGTAGAAATAAAAATAAATTAAAACCAAATGAAATCCAGAAGCATAATCCACGTGGCCACCCCGAGTCCCTCGCAGCTCCAAATCCACTATGGGTGGGGGTTACCTGCATAGGTGGAAATAATAGGGTAAGTTTGTGAAAACTCAGTGTGTAATTAAACCCAACCAATATCGAAGATCAGACATGCAGTTTAGTCTGGGCCGAAGCCCTATTCAGTTACAGATCAAACTGGACTTTGGCCCTATTCAGAAAGAGTCTGGCCCTTGGCCCTATTCAGAAACAGTGTGGGCCTTGGGCCCATTACAGATACAGAATAGAATATAAATATATATGCAAAAGCCTAATCCGAGTCCAGCTCAACACACCACCCGTACTAGCCCATCACACCATATGGGGAATAACTCAACCCACCTAGCCCAACACACCACAGCCGCAGCAGAGCTGCTAATACAGAGATCGTGGTAGAGCGACCAGAACAGAATTACGAGGCGGAGCCTCTAAGCAGAATATGTGGCAGCGCCACTATACAGAACTTCCTCCAAATCCAAAACCCAACCCCATGCAACCTAGAGTACTACATATCATAAGCATACAGATTATCAGATACAGATATAGACATACAAATCAGTTAACTATTTCTAGGGGTAAAACAGTCTTTTGGCAACTAGGGGTAAAATGGTAATTTTACCCTTCAGGGGTATTTTAGTCATTTTGCCAAGTATCGATGGTTCAACCCCTAATACGAACTTCTAATAGGCCTAACATCGCTCTGAGCGACTCAGGTAGTCCATACAGTCATATAGTGAAATCGGGCCAAAAACCCATAATTGGCTCGAAGGAGCCCACATGCTCATGGGGCCCGCTCAGTCTAAGCTGATGCATATTATCTTAGATTCAGCATCTAATATACCAGAGAACACCTACCGCAGAATTTTACCCATATGGGCCCGTAGGCCCATTGGGCCCAATTCGGCCCATCGAGGCCCAGAACAACTCAAGCGCATGAAAATGCCCACAGTGGTCCCTTACAGTCCAATATCCAAGATTCGTGATTTGGATTAGCCCATGAGCATTCGCACACTCGCAAGACTTCGAAATGCCGGCATTTCGGCATTTTGGCATTTCGACTTTTACCGATCTATGCTACTATAGGGTGTCGTTACACACCTGATTACGAATTAAGTCGAGTGATCCCTCAAATGATCAACCTACAACAGTCCAACCACATCATTAAACTATAATCCAATTGAAACCGACATCACCTTATTCCAAACATATTCGGCCATCCCTAACCAAACCACCCTTCATTTACCCTTGCCACAAGCTAGCCAACAGATCTAGACTGCTTCCCTTTATCCAACAACTAACCTCCCTTCACTAGATCCATCTCCATAAATAGCTGAAAACACAATTGATCACAAGAGAAGGGGCTTAAATCGGCTTACTAGACAGGGATCCAAAACCGATTAGCACAAAGGGATTAGGGGTTTCGGCTTTTCCCTTAACAATTTAAAAGAAAAGAAAGAAAAGACTGGAGCTCTTACCCAAGAATTCGCTTGACTTGCAACGATGCAGTGAATTCACCTCCCACTAGTTTAAGCCCAGATCTAAAGTAGATCTAACTAAAACACATAGAAGAATAGTGAATCTAAGGTATTCAGCTAGAGAAGGGTGCTTAAGAAATAGAAGAGGCAAGGTTCGACTAGTTACTAAATTGAGAGTTTGAGAGAAGAGATCCCAAAGAGGAAGAATGGGGGGAAAAGGCGCTAAGGATTCGGCTAAAGAGATATATGGCCAAAAAATGGAAAAGAATATTAAAAAATAATGTATACAGTTACAATAATGGAGTAGGATGAAGGTTTGATCTAAAGAAGAAATCGACAAGAGGTGACTATGAACTTTATAACTATTGGTTTTTGAACAAAAGGAGGGAAAAAGAGACAATGAGTACTGAAAAAAAGATAAAACCATTTGGCACATAAATGGATGACCAAAAATGCAAATCTTGAATCCCTCCAAAAGAGAACAATACCTACTTACCAAAATGCCGAAATTCAAAGAACTAATATCCCAAAAGGTATACTCTAAAAGAATTCGGCTCAGTCATACCACATATGTCAAAAATACATACTCAAAAGACCAATAGCCAAATTTGCTCTTCTAGCTTCCCACATTCAGCCAACTCTCCCTTCATAACTCAATCCCTAAATTTTCTCCTTGATAATATCCCCTTATCCCTTCTCAATCCAATCCTATGAGCACTCAAACTTCTTCTCTTAGAATTCCACTTTGAGTCCACCTCTTACCATGCTCATGTAGCAAAATTAAAAGATTTTGCCATCAGGGAGATTCGAACCTTGGACTCCCTTACAACCACAACACGCCTTCCCCCTTGCATCTTAAGTGGTGTCCCTCTGCCACTTCACCATAAGTTTTCTTGTGCCACGAATCCACAACATTAATTTAAAAGCCCTATATGCTAACACCTAGAGTTCCTTAAAGGAAAAATTAAGATTTTACCAGGGCTTAGACTTTAGCCCAGGCCTTCTAAAGGCCCACTAAACGCACCCTAATCATTACTTCAGCACATCAAGCCATGTAAAAATAAATTTAGGCAAAAATTCAAAAACCCTAAAATTTGGGGTGTTACATCTGTTATATCCTGTACATATTGAGTTGGATTGAGAGCATGTTATATCAGGGTATATTGTTGTTATTTATTTGCTTATAACTTACTAAGCTTTATGCTTACTCCCTCTCCTTTCCATTTTCTTATGGTACCGCCTAAATAGCTTGAGGATCAAAGAACACCGAAGGCATCAGTCACACTATCCATTAAAGCACTTGGTATATTTAGTTTTAATCTCTTGAATATGACATGTATAGGATTTTTATTCTTTTGTCTAGTGTCATATTATTTTGGAGCCAAATGTGTTGGCTTGCTTTAGAATTTGACTCTTTTTGTAAAATGCCATGAATGATGGCTAATATTGGAAGTTGATCAATGAAAATGTTAAAGTTTTTCATGGAAATCCAAGTGGTATGGATGAACAAGAGTATTAGGATAGTTGTATAAACATTTGGTTGATTTGAGTATGTGAATGTGTGTGAATGCCTAATGTTGGCCCTTGGCTGGATAATGGTGAGTTCATATATGTTTGATGTTGTTTCTAGGTGGCAAAAGGCTTGGTAGATAGCCTTATATTGTCCACATGGGTAGAACATGGGTGTGTGTTTAGGCCGTGTGTGACACACGGTCTGCCCCACGGGCGTGAGGTTAGGCCGTGTGTCCCTTGCACCTTGAATTGGTAGAATTAAATGCCCAGTATTAAACACACGGGCTGAGACATGGCCGTGTGTCTCAACCGTGTGAAGGACACAACTTAGCACATGGGTGTGTGCCACGGGTGTGTGACCCTTAAGGGCTACTGACTTCAGAAACAAAATGCCAACGTCTTCACACATGGGCCAAGACACGGGCGTGTCAAGGCTGTGTAAGGGACATGGGCTGAGCACATGGCAATGTGCCTTAGCCATGTGAACCCAATTTGTTCATAGAGTACAAGTCAGAGAGTTACACGGGTGGAAGACACGGGCGTGTCATGGCTGTGTAAGGAACCTGGGCCATGAACACGGGCATATGTCAGACTGTGTGAAAATCCTTGTAGGTTCGGTGTCAGGAAATAAATCCACACAGATGAGGGGTACGGGTGTGTCCCTAAGTGCTTAAGCCGTGTGAACCACACGGGCCATTAGCACGGCCATGTTTAAAGGCCACACGGGCATGTTTCCCGTCCACATGGGCATGTGCCCTATTTTTAGTGGACTTTCTTGAAAGTTTTATAAGCACTCGGTTTGGTCCCAAATTGTTTCCAAACTATGTTTTAGGCCTCATAGGTCCACATGAAGGACCGAAAGATAGTGTTTGAAAAAGTTTTAAACTGGGACACATTTCATTCAGTGAAATTAAAGTTTTACATGTGATTTAGTAAGATAATGCCTCATGCCCTGTCCCGGTGTCAGATATGGGTAAGGGGGTGTTACAATAAATAAAATCAAAGATTAACATATCATACTTAATTCACTTCACCTATATACCATAACAAAACTTACCTTATACTAAAGCATTTAACAAAACCTTAACAAAACAATCCAAACATAATTCACATGTATGACTAAGCCATAGCTGAATCACAAATCCAGACATATTCGTCATTTGATCAAAAGCACAAGAGCCGAACTTAACTAAATAATAAGTTATTTTTGCATGGCTCATATATACATACCTAAATCAAACATAAACATAAATTAGCCTATACATGCCATAGGTATAAGTTCAACTTTATAAAATACTGAAACAGTCGATAGTGTGATAGGCTTCTCTGACGATCCCCAAGCCCATAACTAGCTTCCAAAATCTATTAAACAGAGAGAGCAAACAACACATAATAAGCTTCCACAGCTTAGTAAGTCATAAGCAATTAAACAATTCAATGACATTAATAGTTCAATAAGACAAATCCAAATTATACTATCATATTCACATATACATTTTCAAGCTTGCAAAATTCATATATCAAACATATAACTATGCATAAATTATATCTTGGCTGAATACAGATTTATTCATTAATATAATTAACTTTCATATTCAACATCATAAATACCTCATTTGGTCGTATGTGTACTTATATATATAATTCACATTTCCCTATACCTACATTCACATTTAAATACCATATAACCAAATGCACATATAAACTTTGGTACAAATATAAAATTCACACTTCAATAAATATCAAACATATATCATTAGTCCAAATATGATCAATCTTATATATACACATACTGTTCCATTTATTTTATTCATAACTTATTTCATACCACAAATAACTTACCTTATTTCATATAAGCATTTAACCAATATATACCTGAACCTTTTAATTCGTTTTCACATTTAGTCTTAAGTTAACATTGCCCGTTGCACCATTCAGAATTAAAAAGGATACTCAGATAATCGAAAAGCTAGTACAATGCCAACTTTCCAGACGTGGTCTTACATGTAATCACATATCGATGCCACTGTCCCAAATATGGTCTTACTCGTAAACAGATTTTGGAATCACATATCGATGCCATCGTATTAAACGTGGTCTTACTCGCACACATATTTTGATGCCAACGTCATAGACTTGGTCTTACTCTCACACACATATTGGAATCCTATGTCATGACATTGTATCCTATCTATTCCTCAGGCTCATGTAGGGCTTTCGGACATCGAATCTCGATTGTTTCAGGCTCGTAAATATTTCTTCCACAATTATACACATTCGGCTATATACACATATACGTGTAAATATTTCATTCCGCACAATTAAATATGTTCAATTAAATTTTATGACATCTATTTGCTTATAGACTTACCTTGGATATCGACAAACGGAATAGAACGATTATTCAATTACTTTTGTTTTCCCCCGATCCAATTCTGATTTCTTTGGTTCTTGATCTAAACATATTCAAATAAAACATATTCAAATACAATTTCATTCAATTTAGTCCAAAAACTCATAAATGGGAAAATTACCATTTTACCCCAGACATTTCACAATTTTTACAAATTAATCCCTATTGCACACAACACAAAATATGAAAAATTTCAATATAACATGCTTAGGCCAAATATTCATCTTCCTTATACAAGTCCACACATTTCATTTATTTCACATTTTAGTCCCTCAATTTATTATTTTTACAAATTAGCCCTAATTACTCAAATTCATCAAAAATTCAAATACAAAACATGTTAATCTATCACATATCTTTTATTTTCCAGCATCAAACAACAAAAATCACAAGCTTTCAACAATGGCAAAATAGAAAATCATCATCAAATTCAAAAATTAAAATATGGGCTTTGTAGATTTCATAGCAACAATCTCAAAAACGTAAAAATTATCAAAAACCGAGCTAATTACATACCTTAATCAAACTACCAAATGGCCGAAACTTTCAAAGCTTATATTCTTTTCTTTCTTACACCATTCGGTCATGGAGAAAACAAATGAATGCATGTCTTTTAATTTATGCCTTATTATATCTTATATTATTTAACATATTACAAAATTAACCTTTGTTATTTAATGTAAAACCATTCTAAAATAAGACCATAATTGTCCAACTCTTTTAACTATGGCTTAATTACATTATAAACACTTCATATTATAAAGACAAATTCAATTAAGCACTTGCACAATTAACTACCAACTTTTCATTTTACGCAATTAAGCCCTTTTATTAAATCGGACACTCAAACGACAATTAAAATATGAAAATTTCACAAATATTAATTCACACATTCTAAACATAAAAAATAATTTTTAAATATATTTTTAACTCAAATTTGTGGTCTCGAAACCACTATTCCGATTAGGGTCTGAATCTGGCTGTTACAGGCTTTATTAAAAATGAAGATGGGCCTTGTATTTACAAGAAAATTAGTGGGAGTACTATTACATTCTTGGTATTGGATGTATTTGACATACTTATCATAGGAAATGACATACCTACCTTATAGTCTGTTAAGACTTGCTTAGGAAGTTGTTTTTCTATGAAGGACTTGGGTAAGGCTACATACATATTATGAGTCAAAATATATAGAGATAGATCGAGATGATTCCTAGGTCTAAGCCAAAGTACATACATAGATAAAGTGCTTAAAAAGTTCAGCATGGAAGAATCTAAGAGAGGATTCTCACCTATGAGACATGGTATTTCACTCTCGAAAGAAATATGTCCTTTAACGCCACAAGAGAGAGAACGTATGAGTAAGATTCCATATGTTTCGGCTATTAGGTCTATCATGTATGCCATGCTATGTGCTTGTCTAGATGTATCATATGTTTTAAGCAAGATGAGTCTGTACCAAGTAGATCCCGATGAAGGTCATTGAGTTGCAGTTAAAAATATCCTTAAGTACTTGAAAAGGACTAAGGATACATTCCTTATATATGGAGGTGACGAAGAGTTGAGTTACATTAATGATAGCTTCCAAATCAAAAAGGATGATTCAAAATCCAATCGGGTTTTGTTTTTTGCCTTAATGGTGACACTATGAGTTAGAAAAGTTTAAAGAAAGATAAGTAGTTGATTCTACAACTAAGGATAAGTATATTACAGCCAATAAGGGTGCAAAAGAGGATGTTTGGATGAACAAGTTCATATTTGAACTAGGGTTTGTGCCTAGCATACCAAATGTTATAGAACTGTATTGTGACAACAATGGAGCCATTGCACAGGCAAAGGAACTTAGATCTCACCGGTGATTTAAACATATACTTAGTGTAACAACCGTTTTTCAATGGTGTCAAAAACAGTTGTTTCAGGACCACGACTCTAATGTAACAGTCTGTAAATATTATTTATTTAATATTTATGAGGTCATTAGGGCTGTATTAAAATTTGGTTATAAAATTTTAACGGTTAGTTATTTAATTTTGTAAAAAGGACTAACTCGTAAAAACTACAAAAGTTAATCACTATTAACTTATATGTGTTAAATGGTTATAAAACCATGATTGAGGGCTTTGAAAGGTAAATAAACCTTAAATAGTTATAGTGGATGGTTAAATTGTTAATATTGGGTATTGTATATGTTATAATTATGTTATTATTAATAAAATCAGAAAGCTGAAGTAAAAAAAGAAAAGAAAACAAAGCACTTTACCTTATTTTTTTATGTTTTTATTTTTGTTTCATCTTCTCCATGCTGTAAACCTCCCTAAAAACTTAAAGAACTTTCAGCCAAGCATATTTGGGGTTGCATGGTATGTATTTAGAGGCTCATTTCTTTTGATTTTCATATTTTTAGAGTCTTGGAAGCTTCATCTAGTTTGTTTATGGATTTATTTGTAGCATTATCAAATGTTTAAAAATTTTCTATTCATGGAAATTTTATATTTTTTTGTTAATAGATGCATTTTTTTATCTTATTGACAAATCTAAACTATTTAGCAAGGTACTTTCGAATGGTATTGTAGCTAGGGATGTAATTGTGAGAATGTAGTAAAATTAAAGACTAGAAACTAATATTTTAACTACATAGGAATTGTTACAAAATCAACAAAATTTCTTTAGCTTAGTTTGTTTAAATGGAGAAGTCTAAACTAGATGGGTAAATGGAGTAAAAGCAAAAGTTTAGGTTAAATGTGTATACTTTAATTTAAGGTTAGTTATGTGAACTATTTGAGATTATTGAGATGCTTGAGTTCATTTACTAAATTAGTGATTTTATCTAGATTAACAATCAACTCCATCTATCGTTGATCAGGGAAAAGAGAAGGTCGTTGAGTAGACTTAGTTGCATTTCCATATCTATCGAATTCTGGAAAGGTTGTACTATACAATTTATGTTTACAATTAATTATCACAATTAGTTACACTATAAATTAGTATGGTATTATAAATTGTTGATTTGAGAAGTAATTCACCAAAATGATTGGCTATACCTTATAATTATTCAGGCTCAATGCCTAGCAGGCTTCGTGCCAATGTGTTATTCAAGCTTAATGCTTAGTAGGCTTCATGCCAGTGTGTCATTTAGGCTTAGTGTCTAGCAAGCTTTATGCCGATGTGTTATTCAAGCTTAGTGCTTAGCAGGTTTCGTGCAAATGTGTTATTTAGCCTTAGCACCTAGCAGGCTTCGTGCCGATGGTACTTAAGATTAGTGCCTAGCAGGCTCTTTGCTAGTGAATTAGGCTTAATGCCTAGCAGGCTTTGTTCCAGTGTATCAAGTTATTTAGGTTATTGATGTTTTATCAAAATTTGAATTGACCTAAAAGGAAATTAGGTAAATTTTCCAAACTTACTTAGCTATGTTGAGCTTACTAGGTTGATTTTATTTTGTAGATCTTTTGGAATCGTGTCGTCGGCTAGATCAGTTTGAGAGCTCACACACTATCATCCACTCCTTGGAAGTCATTTTTTATTTTGTTTTGATATTGGTTAAAAGTGGCATGTAATTAAGAAGGGTCTTGTGGTACTATGATATAGTGTAGTAGAACTAGTAGTTGAAATGGTCATTTTGATGTTTGTATGGTATGCTTGGTATTTTGGTGTTTATGCTTGTAAATATATTATGTTATGCATATATAATATTTGAATAGATGAGATTTTAATTGTGATAATGTTGGGTTGATTGAATATTTACATGTGGTACCAATGATGCTACATTGGTTAGTTGATGGAATTAGATTGTTTATGTGTGTTTTTTTATATGTCTTAGTCTTATTTAGGTAAATATTGAAGAGGTTTAAAGGTTAGTTAATGGTATGCTTGTGAAATAAGAAAATTTAATTGGTAAACTTGATTTTTAAGGAACATTTCGGTACACGCGGTCTAAGACACGGGCTATCACACGACCATGTGTCACACACAATATATTCGCACAGCCATGTGTCTTTTAAGTTTCAAGTGCAAGTTTGGAAACACAAAAATATACACACTTTTTCATGCCCTTTTTAACTAAAATTCATGCAGTTTCAGTAAAATTCTTGTCAAAAAATATATAACAATTATAAAATAATTAAATTGTACTTAAATTATTAACATGTTGAATTTTAATTAATTATATAATTGATTATGATTAATTTTGATAATTTTTTATAGATTTGCACAAAGGGCGAAAATTGGCTCGGCAAACATTGTTAAAAGTCTAAAATCGAGAAGTAATTTTGAAGCATCAAGGCAAATTATATTTCAGCCGAAGGCGGTCCAAATTATGAATATTAATTCATAATATAATTAATTTTAATTTTAATCCAATTTAATTTGGGTTAAATAAATTATTATTAATTAATTATGAAAAAGGCCCAGTTAAGCTTAACAGAGAAAATCGACCAACCAAGCATTGGTTAGCCTAAACCCATCCCACATGCTAACCCAATCAGCTTGTTTGGCTGATTATTTGGCTTGTAAAATATCCCTTGAAGACTCTTTCAATTTGCATTCAAACCCCTCCACTATTTATGCCTTTCTAGATTTGCCCCTACCTTAAAATAGCAAGTTTTAAACCTTCAAACTTACCACATGTGTGGCTGGCCATGGGGGGACTCTATGGCTACTAGCCTTCTCAACCTATAAATACCCTCCTAGGCTTCTTACTTCTAACACATATCAAAACCATTCATTCTTCAGTTCTCTTTCATTTTTCTATCTTCATTGTTCTTCATTTTCTTCCCCATTCCCTTACCGATTTTCTAACACCCCTAACCTGTAACCGTCGCCAGTACAGGGTTACAAGGTATTACTTAACCACAACTACCAATGTTCAAAGTAACATATAAAATAGTTACTTTAACTATATAACAATGAATGCTTAGGAGGTTTAAAGCCTTTTAACCACAACAAAAATTTGCAACATGTAGTCATGAATTATCAATACTTGAACGAACATAGATATGCACATACTATGGCTTATAGTTTAATACATAACATCAAGCATACATGTCGACTTAATAGGTTGTAAACTTAAATTTTCTTGTTGTCCAAAAATACAAAACACCAATTTGCTTCTCATACAAAAATTTACACCATTCATTTGGTAATTTACTATAGCTACAGCTGAATATAGGTTATTCAATACCAGTGAATGCAATAGTTATTACTTGTAAAAAAAAATCAAGTTAAGCATAGTAAAGTCTTACTCATTAAACAATCACATAATTTTATCAACCACATATTCATACTTAGAAGTCAAGCAAGCCATATTTGCATGGCTAAAATATTTATAGATCAAAATATGATTCGATTCAAAAGAGATAGAGATTAGAGAGAGCTTAGCCTATACATGCCATTATTTCCAAAATAACTATTGAAAGTACCAAAATAACGACGATAGTGTGGGTGACTTAAGCTTGAATCCCCGAGTCCGAAACTTCAAAAAGAGATCTATAAAACAGAGGAACAAAGATAAACGAAGTAAGCTTACATAAGCTTAGTAAGTTTAAGCAAAACGAACAATTAAACTTATCAACAATCTAACATTCGAATCATCAAGAATTCATTTCCTAGATATTTATCCACTTGGCCGAATATATTCATATATATATATATATATATATATTACATAATGAAATTTAGCATATAGTCTCACTTGATTTAAACTCATACAACATAGTTGAATCACATATTTCGATTAACATCAAACATTTTCCAAATGTATCACTAGTACATATATAAACTTAATACTCACTCACATATACATCTCTTCTGATACTTATGATTCAATTCAATTTAAAATTCACATACGAGTACATGATACATACCTGGCCAGCTAAATGTATGAAAATATTAAATCTAAATTTTTATAGCGAATACTCAGAAACTTAAACTTCAATCAAATCACCGGCACAAAGCCTACTAGGCTTGAAGCCCGTATGTAACACCGGCATACAGCCTGCTAGGCACAAAGGCCCGCATGTAACACCGGCATACAGCCTGCTAGGCACAAAAGCCCGAATACACATCACCGGTATAAAGCTTGCTAGACTTAGGCGTCTGAATCTTATCACCAGCTTTGCAGCTTGCTAGGTCTAAGACCCGAATAGTATCGTACGATAGAATTTTTCACAAGTTTGTCACATAATGTTCACTTATCTCAAATGATCATTTAAAACTAATACATTCATAAGAAATTTCACACATTTATACGTACTTTTCATTGACATAATTTGGCTCATATACTAAAGACCCTTCGGTCTTGCCACATACATATAATTCATACCCTTTTCACATTTTCTCAACTTTCGTTTCAATTACATATATTACAATACTTAATTATCACCTTGAGCTTTCGACCATGCCATAAACACATAGGTATATGAAATTCACATTTGTTCATTTATATTTATGTAATTAGCTTCGAAAATCTATGTTACGGAACATGCTCGTTTACTTAGTGACTTACCTCGAGTGTCTCCGAACGGTTGCTGCTCGGCTATTCGGTCACTTTTTCTTTTCCCTTGTCCGATCTTTGACCTTGATGCTCTTGAGCTTAAATTAGATAAAATTTACTTATCAAAATCTCTTCATAATAGTTTATAGCCGAATATGACAACATTTAATGAACCATAGAAGTTACTTTAACTTAGGTACACATTAGTTTTATTCATTTAAATCATTCAACAGTCTTACTCTCAACTTTTATTTTCACTAATAGTATACCAACTGCACATATCTATTACCTTAGCCAAATATTCACAGGTTAAATCATAAAACCATCCCTTAATTTTCAACAGTCAATCGGTCATAGTATGATCAGCATACATTCATCCAATTATATAAGTCCAAGAGCCGTAACTTAATATCATGGACATATACCTCTTATAAGATTGATTATATATAATTTCTTATATATGCATAACCCAAAAATTAATTCCATAATATACATACCACTTGTTCAAAGCCGAATACAAATTCAAGATTTTATTTCTTCTATAACATATACTTTCTCCTACAAAATTTATCGAGGCCGAATGTACATATATATATAAATTAACATTCAAATTCAAAGCCAAAATATCATGATATATCCAATTACATTTATATTCATATACATATGCATATGTATATGTTAACAAAATATCATTTAATTACTAAGCCAAATATCTTTACCAGACCAAATACATATACACTTATATGCATATTCTCGCAATTCAAGGTATAACAATCAAACATATATTTACATCAAACGGTCGAATACCACCAAATACACATATGTTTAAACTAGTAACTGGTATTATTTGAATAATCTAGTAAGTTATAAGTAATTTAACATCCCAATAATATATACACATGATTAAAAATCATTCATGATAAATAAGCTACTGACTCACAAAGTCTAGTATACATATCACATTCGCATATATCCTTTATTTCGTTCCTTGAAACAAAACATAACTAATTTTATTCGCATATATCAATCTAATAAATTTTAATTTATCTTTTAAAGCATCAAACCCAATTCCTTTAAAACAACAAAGTCATAGCCGAATGTCTTTATAGACAATTTGGCCGAACCAAGCAAAATTTCTCAAAATTAACTTACAATCTAAATTTCACACAAGATTAACATCATTCGAAACTCTAAGCATTCTTTCATAATTTTAAATCATTAATTGCCAAATTCCATACTCACAAGCCATGACCGAAATGCAACATATTAATCCAAGGAATAAACTCATGTGTAGAAAATGGAATCAAGCAAGAACTCAAAATCACCAAATTTTTTTCAACCAAATAACATGAACTCACCTTAATCAAGCTTTGTTTATGGCCAATTTTCTTGAGCTTAAACTTTCCCCATTCTTTTTACGAGTTTCGGCAATGAAGGGAAGAAGAAAATAATCAAACTTTGGTTTCTCCTCCCCACCAAAACACATAATTATTATTTTATTTCTTTTATGATTATTATGTCATATAATTCAAATAAAGAAATACATAAAATATGAAACACATAATTTCATGGTAATAATGGCCGGCCACTATGTCAAATTTGGTAAATTTGACATGCAACTTCCCAACTAATAATCTATGCACTATTTGGCCTCTTTTAATATTTCCTAACACATTTTCAATTATAACACACAAGTCCTTTTTATTAAATTCACATTCAAATAACAAAAATCAAAGCATCAAAATTTCACACATGCATTTTCACATTTAATAAGGATGAAATTTAACTTTTAATAAATTTTGCGTCTCAGTTTAGTGGTCCCGAAATCACTTCTCGGCTAGGGTCGAAATTAGGGCTGTCACAGATTTTACCTCTTGAAAAGGGTCATTCAACCACCATTTAGAGCAGCATTCAAGTGTTCGTGGAAGCCTTGGTTCAACTAGAACAAGTGGAGAAGGAGGAGCAGAACAAACTAGTCAAGCCTCGGAGAAACACCGGATTTGATTCTTATTCCTTATCCTTTTAATTTTATTATTGTTGTTATGAACATGTTTATGAATTTCTACAATGTTGATATGTTTAATTTAATTAATTTGGCTTAAATTTAATATGTGTTAGGTTGACTGCATTTTGTCTACTTGAGTTATTAAAATTGTGTTTATGTTGTTATAGGTCTCGATAAGATGTTTGATTAAGTAAAACCATGACTAAGTTATTCTTGCAATACAATTGTAAGGTAACTAATGAATTAATTATTTGAACAGAATGAAATTGTAATTAATTGACACAATACTTACTCAGTGCATGTTTAATCATCTAAGGTAGCTAAGAGTTAAATTAGCAACGGTATCTAACGATACATTAACGATACATTAGCCTTGCATAACTTCTAAGATTGTTGTGATTAAACTATTTCAAGGTAGAAATACATTGTTATCTCACATAATCTTTTATGTGCTTATAAGATTGAATTAATTATTTGAATTGGCATAGAGATATGTACAAGAGATTATTTTAATTTCATAAATATGTGTGTGGATTAACACATTTGCTTATTAAAATTTGTTTAATCAGTTGAATTGACATAGAGATGTAGTCAAGAGATAAATGGATTTTGGTAGGTAAGTATGTTCATAAGTTAGCAAATTACCGAGTTGTCGTGAATTTATTCGTAAAAATATGAACATGAGTTTAATAATTCTTAGTTAAGAAATGTAATTAATCTAGCACAATTATATCATCTTGATTAAAATCATCTTTTAAAATCGTGCATTGGAACTTTTATTTTATTTTTATTTATTTTACTTAGTTAAAATCCTAGTTTTTAATCACCTCCTCAAATCAAAATATTTTTCTTCACCAAAGTGTTTTAAATTGCATTCATAAATAATTCTTTTCACAATCCCTGTGGGTACGATAACTCGACATTTACTTGTCACTTTATTACTTGTTGTGATTGTGTACACTTGCACATTTCCTTCGTTCCAAGTTTTTGGCGCCGTTGTCAAGGATTGTTTTAAAAAGTCGTTGTTTTTGAATTTGTTAATTTTGCATTTTGGTTTATTTTCTATTCAATTACTTAATTAATTTTTTTCTGTGTTTCTTTTAGGTGTTTATGAGTATTGATTGAATTATCGATTTACTCATCATAGATCTTGAGATTGAAAGAACTTTTCGACAGAAAAGAAGACAAGCAACTCAGAGAAGGACCAAAGAGATGAACTTCAAAAATCTGAATCAAGGATATAGAGCAAACCCTGCTGAAAATCCTATCCTTATTGCTAACGATAGGGATAGAGCTTTAAGACAGTATGTCATGCTAGTGTTTCATGATTTTAATCCAGGTATTAGAAGAACTGAAATCAAGGCATAATAGTTCAAAATGAAGCCACTCATGTTCCAGATGCTTAAGACAGTGGGCTACTTCTGTGGAATGCCTATCGAAGATCCTCATCTTCACTTAAGACTGTTTTGGAGGTGAGCGATTCTTTCAAGTTAGCTGGAGTACCTAAAGATGCACTACGATTGAAGTTGTTCCCATTTTCGCTAAGGAACAAAGCTTAAGCCTTGTAACACCCCAAACCCGGCCCAGACGTTATGGCCAATTTTGGCGTGTCACACAGAAGCTATGTTAAAAAAAAAATCAGACTTGTCAATAAAAGATTAGTTCTAAGTTAAAAATCCTTTTAGTTCTTAATTGCATAAGCATAAACGACAAGTTTTGCTATTATAAGTTTGAAATCATTTCATCAAACATTTGCTTAAGAGTTGATCTTTAATGTATTTGGTTGTTTAAAATCGCAGAAGCTTCGAATGTTTAAAGTTGAAATGAGTGAAAATTTGAAAACATTTATTATTTTGAAAACTTGATTTATCTAGTCTAGCAGTTTAAAATCAACAATTAAAAAAACCCAAATAAATGCAAATTAAAGTCCCAATAGCCTTATTACAAATATAAACTGAAATATCAAATTTAAAAAGATTAAGTCTAAAATAACCAAACAGTGTTCGCATGGCCACCTCCGAGTCCCTTACAGCTCCAAATTGCCCAAACCTAGGGATTACCTGCATGGCTAAAAGAGAGGGGTGAGTTTGTGAAAACTCAGTGTGTAATCCCCTGACAGACCATAGAAAATAGAACATGCAAAACAGTCTGAGCCAAAGCCCTATGCAGTAACAAAGCAGTCTGGGCTTTTAGCCCTATACAGAAACAGTGTGGGCCCAAGCCCAAAACAGAAATAGAACAGAGCAGATATGCAACCCAACCCAATCCATCCAACTCACCACCCGTACCATCAAACACACCATGTGGGGATTAAATCAACCCATCTAGCCAACACAGCAATAACGCAGCATGGCTGCTAATAGCAGAATACGTGGCGAAGCCACCAGAATCAGAATACATGGCGAAGCCACTAAATACAGAAATATGTGGCATAGCCACCAATACAGAACTACCACTATATCAGACCCCAACCCCATGCAGAATGTCAGGTCATACCTATATATCGTGCGTATAATAGATCATGCTTAGACATAGTCATACGTATTATCGATCATCCTACCTTTAGGGGTATAATGGTTATTTCGACAAATAGGGGTAAAATGGTAATTTTACCCCTCAGGGGTATTTTGGTCATTTGACCTAATTTTGGTGTCTCGATATATACTACGACCCCTTAAAGAGTCTACCGTCGCCTCAAGCGACTTAGATAACCTACATAGCCAGAACAGTATATATGGGCCCAAACCTACTATTGGGCCCAAGTAGGCCCACACGCACGTGTGGCCCATTTAGTCCAAAATTTAGTCATGGAAACCCAAGCCTTATAGTCCAAACAGTTAACTATCACTTACCGAGGATTGTACCCATGTGGGGCCCATAAACCCGTTAGGCCCCACGGCCCATTGCGGCCCATCAAGGTCCAAGCTCACAAAAACGCTCTTAGAGGCCTCTTTAATTTATCACCTATGATCAGTGGGTTCAGTTTACCCCGTAAGTGTTTGCATACTCACGAGAACACAAATGCCAAGGTTTTGACATTTTGACATTTTGGCTTTTTCTAAAATACAGTAATCTAGGGGTACGATTATACACCTGATTACGACTCGAGTAAATTTCCCCACGTGCGATCAACCTACATTCATCCAAACAAACATTTTAGCCTTCCAACCTATTGCTTTTGTTAACACCAAAACCTTAAATTGATACCACCTCCTACCTTGACCGATGAAAGAGTGATTTATCTCTCTAAAATCGCTAGGTAATAATGATTGCACCCTTCTTCACGATTACTGCGCATAAGACCGATTCTATTAGTACTAAACATCTACTACAAGGCTTGAATTGATATCCAAAAAGTCCCAATAAATTAGAACTAAAGTAGATTGAGTTATTCGGCCAATACAACCAAAACAAAACAATCTCCTTACCTCACAGTATTCAGCCAAGAACCCTTTGGAAAATAGAAGATCGAAAATGAGTGAAGAAACAAGGCAGTCGATGCTCCCCTATTGACAAAGACTATCGCTCCAAATGGTTTTGGAGGACTAGGCAAGGCTTATGATCTTTAGCTTCTTAGAGAGAAAGAACAACTAACAAAAGAGAGGAAGAAATAAAAGTGTAATATTTGCCTTACCCAACTGCTATAATCCTCACAAAGAATTGTCGCCCCTGGCTAGAACCATTAGCACCAAAGAGAAAAAGGTCGAGCACACAATTATAAAAAGAAGAATAGGATGTCAAGAAGAAAAACAAGGGTTCAACTATTGAAGAGAATTCCGACAAAAACAAGAAGGAAAAAGATAAAGGAATTCGACTAGAAGAATTGCGACTTCAGAAGAGAATGAGGCAAGGTTCAGCCAAGAGTAAAGTTGAAGGAAAAAGAAGAGAGAAAAGCTTAGAGAAATATTACCACAATTTTGGACACTTGATGATTTTTGAGTTTCAACAAAATGACCAAGTAAGAATATGAGGATTACTAACCAAAGAAGGAATAAGACCCGAATGGTCAAAATGCAAACATACTTGAAAACCAAAAGAGAGAAAACTTTAGGAAAAAACTGCCGAAACTAAATGAAACAACACCCTAATGTCCCTATACCCATTTGGCACTTGCACACCCAAGGAAGCCTAGCCAAATTTTACATACACAAGACTCCCAAATCGGCTACAACTCTTCCCATTTGAATTCCATGATTTACTCCACTTTTTCCTCCACCATCCACTCCCTCAAATCCCTAACAACCAACATCCAAATCCCATGATCTTCTCCCCTTTTTACCAAGTCCACAACCACTCCATAGAACTTGAGTCCAACACAACCACTTACCACCACAAGCACAAAAATAAACATTCCATATGTGCTCATGCATGCACTCGAACCCCTGACCACTTGCACCTCTACATGCTACCTTGCCACCAAGACACAAGGTCTTTTGTGACGTTAAAACAAGTACAATACTTCATAAGACCCATGTGGCAACATCCAGATGCACTAAAGAGCCAAAACTAAAAATTTTTCCTAGGTCAGAACTCGAACCCAGGCTTCCTAAAAACCCTCAAACACACCCAAATCACCTAGCCATCACACTAAACATGCAAAAATTATAATCCCTGAATTTTTGGGGCGTTACAAGCCTGGTTGAACTCATTGCCATCAAATTCAATTTCCATATGGCAAAACTTAGAAGAAAGATTCCTCATGAAGTATTTTTCGCCTAGCAAGAATGTTAAGTTGAGGAACAAGATCACTACTTTCCAATAAATAGATTATGAGTCCTTGTATGAGGCATGGGAAAGGTGAAAAGAATTATTAAAAAAGTGCCCTTATCACAGAATCCCTCATTGCATCCAACATGAGACGTGTTATAACGGTCTCAATGCTCACACGAGGATGGTAGTGGACATTTCTACAAATGGTGCTTTCCTTTCTAAGTATTATAGCGAGGCTTATAAAATCATCGAGAGGATTGTCAGCAACAACTATCAATGGCCAACCAATTGAGCAGTGTCAATAAGACGAGTCACTAGAGTACATGAAGTGGATGTTCCCACTTCACTTGCATATCAGGTATCTTCAATTTCCTCAATGCTTAAAAATTTTACCACTAATGGGTTTAATAGTCTTACAGCTCAACCACCAAACCAATTTGAAAATATAGCCTATGTCTATTGTAGGGAAGGACATCTGTTCAAAGAATGTCCATCAAACCCAAAATCCATGTATTACATGTGTAACCAGAACCAAAATTGAGGAAGGCAAGGACTGTAATCCAATTTCTATAACCCATCGTGGCAAAACCACCAGAATATTTCTTGGAGTAACCGAGGGGCTGGAACTAGTAACAATTATGCATAACCCAGACTGACCCAGCCACCTATTTTCCCCCAACAAGTTTAGAAACCAACTCAAGTTGAACCTTCCAATAGCCTAGAGAACCTATTGAAGGCATATATGGCAAAAAATGATGCCACTCTAAGGAACTTGGAGAATCAAGTAGGTCAACTTGCTACTGAACTTAGGAACTTACCACAAAGTGTTTTACCTAGTAATACAGAGAATCTGAGGAACCTAAGGAAGGAGCATTGTAAAGCATTGACATTGAGAAGCAGAAAGACATTAAAGTCCAACACCGTCGAAGTTGAAGAGGAGCCGGCTGATGCTCAAGACTCAGTGAAAGTTCACCCGAGTGTTGAAATTCCAGTTTCACCATAACCAAAATCTGCAAAATCTGATAAGTTAACTTCTGAACTAGTTAATTCTAATAAACTAACAACCTCGTTAGATGCAGAGTTACAACAAAAGATGAATCAACAAGTTCCAGTAAAGAAATCCCTACAACGCTACCCTCAAAGACTTCAGAAATAGAAGCGAGAAGTCTAGTTTAAGAAGTTCCTAGACGTACTCAAGCAATTTCATATCAATATCCCATTGGTAGAAACAATTGAACAGATGCTGAACTACGTCAAATTCATGAAGAATTCATGAAGAATATCCTATTCAAGAAACGAAGACTAGGAGAATTTGAGATGGTAGCCTTAATGAAGGAATGCAATGCATATCTTCAAGATAAACTACCCTTGAAGTTGAAAAATCCTGGATGTTTTACCATACATTGCAACATTGGAGCAACGTATTGTGGCAAGGCACTATGTGATTTGGGTACGAGTATCAACTTGATGCCCATGTCAATATTTAGAAAGTTAGGGATTGGTAAAGTTCAACCTACTATGGTTACACTTCAATTTCCAAATCAATCCTTAGCACATCCAGAAAGAAAATTTGAGGATGTATTGGTATGTGTAGAGAAATTTATTTTTCCTATTGACTTTGTTATTCTAGACTTTGAAGTAAACAAAGAAGTGTCAATCATCCTAGGAAGGCCTTTTCTAGCAACTGGAAGGACCCTTATTAATATGCAGAAGGGCGAGCTTACTATGCGTGTTTAGGACGATCAGGTAACATTTAATTTTTTAAGTCTATATGATTTCCTGACACACTTGATGATTGTTCTACAGTGTCTGATTTAGAAGAATTAGACATGGAAAAGAAACTCAACTTTGTTGAGGACCCGTTGGAGTAAATTTTGACATTAGACCCTCCAAGTGATGAAGAGGAGGATGAATACTTAGCTTTGCTAGAAGCTAATCAAATAAAATTTAATCCACAATCCCACTTTGAATCTTTGGAGTTGGAGAACAGGGATTATGCCCAACCAAAAGCATCAATTGAGGAGCCACCTAAACTAGAACTGAAGGTACTTTCCTCACATTTAAAATATGTTTATTTAGGTAACGCTTCTACTTTGCCTGTGATTTTTTCAGCGGAATGAACCGTAGAGCAATAAGAGAAACTCATCCTAGTATTGAAATAATTCAAAAAGGCTATCAGATGGATCATAGCCCATATTCGCAGCATTAGTCCATCTGTATACATGCACAAGATCATCTTGGAAGATGGCAAAAAAGGGACAATTGATGGACAATAAAGACTGAACCCTATCATGAAGGACGTGGCAAAGAAATAAATCATCAAGTGGTTAGATATGAGTATAATTTACCCCATCTCTAATAGTTTGTAGGTAAGTCCGATCTAGTGCATGCTAAAGAAATGAGGTATTACGGTCGTTGAGAACAAGAATAACGAGTTGATACCGACTAGAATGGTTACGGGATGGAGAATTTGCATCGATTATTAAAGCTGAACAAGACAACTAGGAAAGATCACTTTCCTTTGCCATTCTTGGACCAGATGCTAGATAGACTCGCGGTGCAAGACTATTACTATTTTCTCGGTGGATACTCAGGGTATAATCAGATTACAGTAGCACCAGAGGATCAACACAAGACAACATTCACCTGCCCGTACGGTACATTTGCATTTAAACACATGCCATTTGGTTTATGTAATGCACCTACTACATTTCAAAGATGTATGATGTCTGTTTTTACTAACATGGTTGAGAAATAATTGGAAGTCTTTATGGATGATTTTTTAGTATTCGGAGATACATATAATGATTGCTTAGCCAATCTAGCCAAGGTACTAAGGCGATGCAAAGAAACAAACCTCGTACTTAACTCAGAAAAGTACCATTTCATGGTACGAGAAGGTATTGTTCTAGGGCATCAGATAACGAGACATGGAATCGAGGTAGATAAAGCAAAGGTAGGTGTTATTAAGAAACTCCAACCTCTGACATCTGTAAAGAATGTTAGGAGCATTTTGGGCCACACTGGTTTCTATCGGAGATTTATCAAGGATTTCTCCAAAATTGCTAAACCCTTATGCAAATTATTAGAGATGGACATGACGTTCAAATTTAATGAGGAGTGCTTTAGAGCTTTCAATGATTTGAAGAGTCAGTTAGTTTCAGCACCCATCATTGTCACACCAAACTAGGATTTACCATTTGAACTGATGTGTTACGCCAGTGACTTCACGATAGGAACAGTCATGGGCCAGCGAAGGAACAAAGTTTTTCATCCCATCTACTACACAAGTCAGACTCTAACTGTAACACCCCTAACCTGTATCCGTTGCCGGAACAGGGTTTCAGAGCATTTCCAAAACTTTCAGAACATTTTTAGATAATTCATGTAAATTACTATTCATTTTCCAAAATCATTCATAACGTCCCTTATATGGACCTTCGAGGCCCAAAATGTTGGAATCAAATCAGGACTAAATTAGGAACTCAGGGAATTTTTTACGAAATTCCAAATTTTTTCTCATTATTAAGAGTCACACGCCCGTGTGGTATGGGACACGCCTATGTACTCAGGCCGTGTGGGTTCACACACCTGTGTCCCTAACCAGTGTAACTCTCTGACTTGCAACTCATGAACAAATTGATGTCGAACGACCAAGTCCCATGCCCGTGTGCTAGGTGGTTAATTTAATTTTTTGAAAAATAGGTGCAAGATTGACACGGGCAAGAAACACCCATGTACCCGACCGTGTGTCACACACAGCCTAGACACACGCCTGTGTGTCTGCCCGTGTGGACAAAATAAAGCTATACCTAGCTTCATTTCTCACTCAAAATCACACCCATGACCTGCACATGAATCACACATCTAAATACCAACCATTTCACGCATTCAAATCAAGAAAATTCTATCATTCTTCATGGCATACCATTTCATGAATACATGTCTATAATCTTACTTTAGTTAAGACCTCGAGTTAGACATAGTTTGGTCAACTACTTAGCATACATGTAGCCACCATAGTTTGACATTACAAGTATATTAGAACAAACCATTAATAGCCATTCCAATGGCTAAATTACAAGCGTCATTTACATTTACATGCCAATATGGCCAATATATCCTATACATGTAACAGTCCGATTTAAGGCCTAAACGGAATAGTGGTTTTGAAACCACAAATTTGAAGTAGAAAAATTTATTGCGTTTAAGTTTTAATATTTACTGTGTGATTGAATGACTGTGTGAAATTTCCGTTATGAAATTTTATCGATTGGGTGTCCAATTTGATGATTAGGACTAAATTGCAATAGGTAAAAAATGTGTGTTCTAGTTCATAAAGGTACTTGTTTGTAATAGGTTTTTAAAGTGGAGGTCCTTAGGTAGTAATTAGACCATTATACTTTAGTTTGGACAAAAATAGCGAAGGAGGGATAAAATACCAAAGGTTTTTAATGAAGGGTATTTTGGTCATTTGGTTAATAAAAGAATAAAATGGGAAAAATGAAGCCAAAATGTGTTCATCTTCTTCAACCCTTGGCCGAATCTCTCTAAGTCTCCATAGCTAGGGTTTTTCAAGCTTTCAAGCTTAATAGTAAGTGCATCCTAGCCCCGTTTTTAATGTTCTTTACATTTTTGAGATTCTCATAACTCAATTTAGCTATTTCTACCATTATTTTGAGCTAGGGTTTGTGTTTAAAAATTTACCCATGGATGGCATGCATGTTTTTTTTGATGTTTTATGGAAGAATATGAAAGTTTGGGGTGTGATAAACAACTTTTACCAAGTGATTTTTTATGAAATTGCATAAAAAAACCTATTTGTAAAAGTTGTAAAATTAGGTGTAGAAAATGTGATTTAGTGAAAAATGTGGGCTGCTATAAGAGGGGATATGAATTGGCTAGGCTTAGGATTTGAGAAAAATAAGTGCTTTTATTTTACGAGCCTAGGGATAAAATTGTAAATATGTGAAACTTTAGGGGTAAAATTTTAATTTTTCCATAGTGTTATTTTAGGACTGAATTGAATAATGTGAGTATTAAACAAGTTAAATGTGTTATTATAGATCAAGAAAGACAAGGAATTGACCTTGATCGGGGAAAAGAAAAGGTTGTGGACTAAATTGCAAATTCTTCATATTTTGCACCGATGTAAGTTTGTATGTAAATAATGCATTATTTTTATTTACATTATCATATTTTATTATTTTTTATGAAATGTAGCTGAATATTGAATGAAATTGACAAGTACCGAAATGTGAGAAATTTCTCGGTTGAACATTAGGAATAGAATAGGATACAAGTGGCATGTCACTAGTGACTCAAGTGTGGTACAATGTGAAGGCCACTTTGAGAAGAGATAGCTTGATCACAAGTGTGGTACTATGTGAAGGCCACTTTGTGAAGAAAGATAGCTTTGGTCACAAGTGTGGTACTATGTGAAGGTCACTTCATGAATAAGGTAGCTTTGGCTACAAGGGTGGTACTATGTGCAGGCCACCAGGTATCACTTATTATTCCGATGTGTTCAACGGGAAATGACTAAGTGTAAATGAATATGACTATGTGATGAATAAGTGCAGGCATGTGTGTCTAACTTATGAGCAATGTGCTTGATATATGATCAAACTTTGGTAAGGTTGATATAGAGTAACTGTTAGAATGAAAGCTACTATAAAGAAAACATGAAAGAGTGAAATTTAGAAATAAAATAGTTTTAGACAACAGCAGTTGTGTAACAGCCCATTTTAGACCCTAATGACCACTTGACCGAGTCAAATTATTATTTTTACTTCTTTGATATGTTTTACAACAAGATAGTTATATGGAGTGAAAGTTTTGTATAGAAATTTTATCGTTTAAGTAGTTAATTTGGTAAAAAGGATTAAATCGCATAAAGCGATAAATTTCAGTTCTATTTCGTAAAGGATTTAAATGGCTTTGGTTCATTAATGCAAGCCCTTGAATGGTTATTTTACCATTTTAATTATTAGTGGACATTCATGTCCATATTTTATATGGTTTTTAAATGTTTTAACAAAGGGTAAAGTTGTCATTTAGTGTTAATATATGTTTTAATTAAAAAACAAACAAAATTTGGCTTTATTTCTCTTCTTCTCCACCGAATTCTCAAGCAAAAACAAGGGTTTTAAAGCTTTTAAACATTCGGCCATGGTTGAGCTTGATTGAGGTATGTACTTTGCTCGGTTTTTGATAATTTTTATGTTGTTGAGATCGTTACTTCGTATACTAGCCGACCCATACCTCAATTTCTGAATTTGGTTGTGTTTTTGAAAAGTGCCATTGATGAATTCATGTTATTTTAATGGTTTTTGATGAATTATTGAATGTTATATGGAAATATACAAGTTTTATAAAATAAACTTGGATGAAAATGAGTTTTAAGGATTTATTTGAAAATAAACAAAAATTATGTGGTTAGAAATGTGATTAAATGGAAATTATGTGCTTATTCGGTTCTAATAAATTGAGGGATTTATTGTGCAATTTGCTATTTTGTGTTAAAAGGGCTAAATTCAAAGTGTTGAAAGTATAGGGGCTAATTGGTAAATATGCCAAAATACATGTTTTTGGATTAAATTGAATGTGTTAGTGATTAAATAGCTAAATTTGTATTAATATAGATAAAGACGATTAAACCCCAGAACTTGATCGGGGAAAATGAAAGGTAGACGAGTAGAGATCGGGAAGTCGAGATAAGTTCGTATAATTAGAAATGAATTTTAAATGCTTAAAATTGTGGTTAAATTGACATGTGAATGTATGATAATTGATAGAATGAAATTGCCTATTGTTTATATGTACATGAGTTGACATGGAAATGTTAAAGATTACAAGTCCAAAATGGTTACCGAGCCCCGTTAGAACCGTAGAAAGTCGTGGGATACAAGTGACATGTCACTAGGGCTACAGGTGGTTTGAGCTCCTGCATTTGTTGCGGACTCACCACAGCTCATGAGCTATATGTTCATCCTTTGGGATTACATGTTTAGTCTTCGGACTTACCATTCAGCCTTCGGGCTTACCGTTCATCCTTTGGGATCACATGCTTAACCTTTGGGCTTATCGATATAGGCTCGAAAAAGCATATATGATGTATTGACGGATTACAGGTTATACGTATAAACACTATGTGTGTATCACCCGGGTATCCCTCGATGTTCTTAAAGGTTCAACGGGCAATTACTGATTCATGTAACATGACGATCAAAAGATATATGTATTACACGTTATATAAGATATGAGATTCATATGGATTATATGGTATGATTTACATGAAATACATGATATAGGTATTGGAGTTATAAGTATGATACATGAATGTTGTGTTTTGTACATGAATGATTTACAAGATTTACATGGACTAACAAATGTATGTTTGTGAAATAGGCAACTTGAGTATATGAATTGAATTAGCTTTGTTAAAGTAATTATCTCGCAGATTCGGTAAATTTAACTCTTTGTTATACAAGCTTACTAAGCTTTTAAAGCTTACTCCGTTTACTTTTCCCTTGTTTTATAGATTCAGAAGCTAGCTCGACTTTCGGACGTGTCGGAGATCGCCATCACACTATCCTTAGAGCTTTTGGTACTTTTGGATCCATGTATTTTGAAATGGTCATGGCATGTATAGGCTAGTTGCTAAGTGAATGTTTATGGTAAGCTTGTTAATGAAAATGATATGTTTTGGTACTAATTCAAGCTATGAGATATGGCTTGCTTTGTAGATGTTTAAGCTATTTTGAATGTCTTATGTGATGTGTTTATATGGCAAGTTTGTGATGAATGTGAGAGTGTAGATGTGAATGGTTGATAGAAATGGTAAGTGTAATGATGTGGTTTAATTAGCATTATTAGCTAATGAATTTTGAAAATGTTTTGGCATGGAATGTTATGTAATTGGTATATGCATGTATGGGTGGAATGGTTTTAAATTATGCATGAAATGTTGTGGTTAAATGGCTATGTTTTGCTTGTTGGGATTGACCCATTTTTGGTGGCAAGAATGGCTTAAACCAAGCCTACCTTGTGCCACACGGTCTGAGCACACGGGCGTGTGACTCAACCGTGTAAACCCTGCACCTAAAATATTTTTGATAGTCTTGCACACTGCCAAGACACACGGGCGTGTCTGGTAGCTGTGTGGTAATTGACAGTGGTGGCCACGGGCTAGACACACGGGTGTGTCTGGTGATCGTGTGGGGTTAAACAGTTTCAACCACGGGCTAAGTGTTTTGGGCGTGTCTAGTGGGCACGACCGTGTTAGAGTGCACGGGCTAGGGACATGGCCGTGTGTCCCTAACTTGAAAATTTTCTCAATGTTTTCTCAATCTTCTATATGTTTTCAATTTGATCCTCAGTAAATGTATGTATCATTATATGAGCTTTAAAGCATGATTGGGTGAATGATTATAGAACTGTAATGTGTTTATAAAGTTTCAAATTTTTACTGATCTGTTCTAAGTTACAAGTCTGGTAATGCCCCTTACCTATTCTGGCGACGGTTACGGGATAGGGGTGTTACATTTTATTGGTATCAGAGCTAAGGTTTAGTCGATTCTAGGACTACCATAGTGGTACGAGTCTAGCTATATATGCCATGTACATGAAATGTGATAGTGTGATATCTCCTGGTATCCTTTGAAATCTATTTTATATAGTAATGGATCCGAATTGAGCAATAGCCAACGATGTTGAAAGTATTGCGCCAGTACCTGTTCAAGAGGCTGTGCCTTCTAAATCGAACCTTGTTACAGGTAATCAGGAAGAAGCTATGCAAGCTTTCTTCTAAATGATGTCTGAAGGGTTTAGCGAGTTTGTGAGAGCAAACCCGGCTGCTCCACAACCTCCACCCCCTCCTGTCCCACAACCTAACCCTGAAAATGTACGACTTACGGATCCTCTGAGATTGAATAGACCTCCTATTGACAAGATACAAAAATATAGGGCCGAAGAATTCAGAGCTTCAGCGAATGATGATGCTGAGAGGGCCGAATTCTAGCTTGAGAATACGATCAGAGCTTTTAATGAATGAGCTTGCATGCCTGATGAATGCTTAAGATGTGCTATTTCTTTGCTACGAGATTCTGCATACTAGTGGTGGAATACTTTTCCATCGGTTGTACCACGAGAACGAGTTAACTGGGACTTCTTCTAGACAGAATTCAGAAAGAAGTATATTAGTCAATGATTCATCGACCAGAAAATGAAGGAGTTTCTAGAACTGAAACAGGGCCGAATGTCAGTAACCGAGTACGAGAGAGGGTTTATGTGACTCAGTAAATATGCTCGTGAATGTGTCTCTACTGAAGCGATAATGTGTAAACGGTTCGAAGATAGGCTAAATGAAGAAATTCAATTGTTAGTCGGGATACTGGAACTGAAAGAGTTTGTAGTTCTAGTTGATTGGGCTTGTAAACCCGAAGAACTTGCTAAAGAAAAACGAAAAGCTGATTTTTAGTCCCGAGAATTCAAAAAGAGAATTGCGAGTAAATCGTACTAGTCTGGATCCAAGAGATCAAAAGACTTTCATCCTTATTTTACTGCTTCTACAGGCATAACTATTAGAGAAAGAAATGTTAAATCTTCTCATTCGAGACCTCAGGCAACCTCTGTTGCTAGTGCTGATAGTGTGAGAACTCACAGGCCTGATTGTAAGTGTTGTAATCGGAAGCATTTCGGTGAATGCCGATTGAAGAACGGAGCTTGTTTCAGATGCGGATCACTAGATCACTATTTGCGAGATTGTCCTAAAAGATCAATAGCTAGCAAAGAGCAGTCGACAAAGACAAATAATACTGTGACCCAAGGTAGACCGCCCCAGAAAATAGTGAATAGGAGTGGATCCTGCAATACTTCCCTAGATGTTAAGGTGAGATCTAAGTCACACACTTCCGCTAGAGCATATGCAATACGTGCACGAGAGGAAGCTTCATCGCCTGATGTTATTACTGGTACTTTTTCTCTTTATAACACTGATATAGTTGCGTTGATAGATCCTGGATCAACTCATTCATATATGTGTATGGAACTAGTGTTTAAAAAGAGTCTACATGTTGAGTCTACCGAATTTGTAGTTAAAGTATCGAATCCATTAGGCAGGTCTGTGTTAGTTGATAAAATATGTAAGAATTGTCCATTGATGACTCGGGGATATTGTTTTCTGGCTGATTTGATGCTCCTCCCATTTAATGAGTTTGATGTGATACTGGGTATAGATTGGTTAAATATACATGAGGCAATTGTGAATTACAGACGAAAGAGTATAGAGTTGAAATGTCAGAATGGTGAAATTCTTCGGATCGAGTCAAATGATTTGAATGAATTACCGATAATTATATCTGCGATACGAGCCCAAAAATATGTAAGAAAGGGTTGTGATGCTTATTTAGCGTATGTGTTGGATACTAAAGTGTCAGAATCGAAAATGGAATCTATACCAGTTGTTTGTGAGTTCCCAGATGTCTTTCCAGAAGAATTACCGAGTTACCACCGATCAAAGAAGTTGAATTTGGTATTGAGTTACTACCAGGTACCACACCAATATCGATAGCTCCGTACAGAATGGCACCGACTGAATTGAAAGAGTTGAAAGCACAGTTACAAGAATTAACGGATAGAGGTTTCGTGAGACCGAGTTTTTCACCTTGGGGTGCTCCTATATTGTTTGTGAAAAAGAAAGATAGGTCAATGAGAATGTGTATTGATTATCGGCAGTTCAATAAAGTAACCGTGAAAAATAAATATCCTTTTTCTGCGAATTGATGATTTGTTTGATCAGTTAAAAGGAGCTACTGTATTTTCGAAGATTGATTTGAGATCGAGTTATTACCAATTATGAGTCAAAGAGTTAGACATACCCATGACTTCTTTCAGAACACAGTACGATCATTATGAATTTTTAGTCATGCCTTTTGGGTTAACTAACACTCCTACAGTGTTTATGGATTTGATGAATTGTATTTTCAGACCGTATCAAGACAGATTTGTCATTGTATTTATTGATGACATTTTGATCTATTCACGTGACGAGACAGAGCATATGGAACATCTAAGAATCGTGTTACAAACTTTGAGAGATAAACAGTTATTCGCTAAATTCAGCAAATGCGAATTCTGGCTTCGAGAAGTCAGATTTCTAGGTCACATTGTTTCTGCGGAAGGTATCAGAGTTGATCCGAGCAAAATATCTGCAATTATAGACTAGAAGCCACCGAAAAATGTCTCTGAGATTAGAAGTTTTCTGGGATTAGCGGGATATTACCGAAGATTTGTAAATGGATTTTCGACGATTATAGTACCGTTGACTCGAATGTTACAGAAAGATGTGAAGTTTGAATGGACGGATAAATGTCAACAGAGTTTTGAATAGTTAAAAGCTTTGCTAACCGAAGCCCCGATTTTAGTTCAACCTAAATTGGGAAAAGAGTTTGTAATTTACAATGACGCATCGATAGTTGGACTGGGTTGTGTATTGATGCAAGATGGGAAAGTTATAGCGTATGCCTCCTGACAGTTGAAACTGCATAAGAAGAATTACCTGACACATGATCTTGAGTTAGTTGCAATAGTTTTTGCTTTAAAGATTTGGCGGTACTATCTAAATGGTGAGAAATGTCGAATCTTTATGGATCATAAGAGTTTGAAATACTTGATGTCACAAAAAGATTTGAATATGCGACAACGAAGATGGCTCGAGTTATTAAAATACTATGAGCTTGTGATTGACTATCATCCGGGAAAAGCTAATGTTGTAGCTGACGCTTTGAGCCAGAAATCTCTATTTGCTTTACGGGCTTTAAATACTGAATTGAAGCTTTATGATGACGGATCTATTATAGCCGAGCTACAGGCTAAACCGATGATTCTACAACAAATTTGTGAGGCTCAGAAAAATGATCGTGAACTACAAGCTAAGGGACTTCACTGTGAATTAAATTCTGATTCTGAATTTTCTATCAGGACTGATGATTGTTTAATGTTCCCAAAATAGAACTTGCATACCGAAAAATAGAGAACTTATCCAGAAAGTTCTGCATGAAGCACATAATAGTCATTTTTCAATTCATCCGGGTAGCACTAAAATGTATAATGATTTGAAACAATTATACTAGTGGTCGGGAATGAAACGAGATATATTGAAATTTGTATCTAAATATCTGATTTGTCAACAAGTCAAGGCCGAACATCAAGTACTGACAGGTTTATTATAGCCTATTCTGATTTCGGAATAGAAATGGGACAGAGTTACAATGGAATTCGTATCTGGATTATCCCTGACTTCGAAGAAGAAAAATGCAATCTGGGTTATTGTTGATAGATTGACCAAATCTGCTCATTTTATACCGGTACGTACAAACTATTCTTTAGAGAAATTAGCTGAACTGTATTTATCAGAGATTGTGCGGTTACATGGTGTACCACTGTCTATTATTTCCTATCGAGATCCAAGATTTACTTCGAGATTCTGGAAGAAATTTCAAGAAGCTTCGGGAACGAAATTGAATTTCAGTACAGCATTTCATCCCCAGACCGACGGTCAGTCTGAAAGAGTTATACAGATTTTAAAAGATATGTTACGATGTTGTATTCTTGAATTTGAGAATGGCTGGGAGAAATATTTACCTCTGATTGAATTTACATATAACAACAGATTCCAGATGAGTTTGAAAATGGCTCCATACGAAGCTCTATACGGTCGTAAATGTCGAACACCATTATACTGGACTGAATTGAGTGAGAAAATGATACACAAGGTTGATTTGATCCGAGAGACGAAAGAAAAAGTAAAAGTGATACGTGACAACTAGAAAGCAGCATCTAACAGATAGAAATCTTATGCAGATTTGAAACAAAAAGAAATAGAGTTTCAAGTCAGAGATCGTGTATTTCTGAAAGTGTCACCCTGGAAGACAATTCTTTGTTTTGGTCGGAAAGGAAAGTTAAGTCCTTGTTTTATTGGGCCGTATGAAATTGTGGAAAGAATTGGACCTATAGCTTATCGACTATCGTTATCGACTGAACTTGAGAAGATTCATAATGTATTTCACGTTTTGATGCTTCGTCGATATCGATCTGATCCATCTTATGTCATCTCTCCCATTGATGTGGAACTACAGTATGATTTGTCGTATACTGAAGAACCAATCAGAATTTTACCTCGAGAGATCAAAGAATTAAGAAATAAACGTATAGCACTTGTAAAAGTTCTTTGGTGTAAACACAGAATAGAGAAAGCTACGTGGGAAACCGAGGAAGCAATGCGGAAACAATACCCTAACCTATTTACTAGTAAGATTTTCGGGGACGAAAATCCCTAAATGGGGCGAGAGTTGTAATAGCCCATTTTAGACCCTAATCAGAACGAGTGGTTTCGAGACCACTTGACCGAGTCAAACTATTATTTTTATTTCTTTGATATGTTTTACAGCATGATAGTTATATGGAGTGAAAGTTTTGTATAGAAATTTTATCGTTTAAGTAGTTAATTTGGTAAAAAGGATTAAATCGCATAAAGCGATAAATTTCAGTTCTATTTCATAAAGGATTTAAATGGCTTTGGTTTTATTAATGCAAGCCCTTGAATGGTTATTCTACCATTTTAATTATTAGTGGACATTCATGTCTATATTTTATATGGTTTTTAAATGTTTTAACAAAGGGTAAAGTTGTCATTTAGTGTTAATATATGTTTTAATTAAAAAACAAACAAAATTTGGCTTTATTTTTCTTCTTCTCCACCGAATTCTCAAGCAAAAATAAGGGTTTTAAAGCTTTTAAACATTCGGCCATGGTTGAGCTTGATTGAGGTATGTACTTTGCTCGATTTTTGATAATTTTTATGTTTTTGAGATCATTACTTCGTATACTAGCTGACCTATACCTCAATTTCTGAATTTGGTTGTGTTTTTGAAAAATGCCATTGAGAAATTCATGTTATTGTAATGGTTTTTGATGAATTATTGAATGTTATATGGAAATATACAAGTTTTATAAAGTAAATTTGGATGAAAATTAGTTTTAAGGATTTATTTGAAAATAAATAGAAATTATGTGGTTAGAAATGTGATTAAATGGAAGTTATGTGCTTATTCAGTTCTAATAAATTCATGGATTTATTGTGTAATTTGCTATTTTGTGTTAAAAGGGCTAAATTGCAAAGTGTTGAAAGTATAGGGGCTAATTGGTAAATATGCCAAAATACATGTTTTTGGATTAAATTGGATGTGTTAGTGATTAAATAGCTAAATTTGTATTAATATAGATAAAGACGATCAAATCCCGGAACTTGATCGGGGAAAACGAAAGGTAGACGAGTAGAGATCGGGAACTCAAGGTAAGTTCGTATAATTAGAAATGAATTTTAAATGCTTAAAATTGTGGTTAAATTGACATGTGAATGTATGATAATTGATAGAATGAAATTGCCTATTGTTTATATGTACATGAGTTGACATGGAAATGTTAAAGATTACAAGTCCAAAATGGTTACCGAGCCCCGTTAGAATCGTAGAAAGTCATAGGATACAAGTTACATGTCACTAGGGCTACAGGGTGGTTTGAGCTCCTACATTTGTTGCGGACTCACCATAGCTCATGAGCTATATGTTCATCCTTCGGGATTACATGTTCAGTCTTCGGACTTACCATTCAGCCTTCGGGCTTACCATTCATCCTTCGGGATCACATGTTCAGCCTTCGGGCTTACCGATACAGGCTCGAAAGTGCATATATGATGCATTGACGGATTACAGGTTATACGTATATACACTGTGTGTGTATCACCTTGGTATCCCTCGATGTTCTTAAAGGTTCAACGGGCAATTACCGATTCATGTCACATGACGATCAAAAGATATACGTATTACATGTTATATAAGATATGAGATTCACATGGATTATACGGTATTATTTACATGAAATATATGATATAGGTATTGGAGTTATAAGTATGATACATGAATGTTGTGTTTCGTACGTGAATGATTTACAAGATTTACATGGACTAACAAATGTATGTTTGTGAAATAGGCAACTTGAGTATATGAATTGAATTGGCTTTGTTAATGTAATTATCTCGTAGATTCGGTAAATTTAATTCTTTGTTATACGAGCTTACTAAGCTTTTAAAGCTTACTCCATTTACTTTTCCCTTGTTTTATAGATTCGAAAGCTAGCTTGACTTTCAGATGTGTCGGAGATCGCCATCACACTATCCTTAAAGCTTTTGGTACTTTTGGATCCATGTATTTTGAAATGGTCGTGGCATGTATAGGCTAGTTGCTAAGTGAATGTTTATGGTTAGCTTGTTAATGAAAATGATATGTTTTGGTACTAATTCAAGCTATGAGATATGGCTTGCTTTGTAGATGTTTAAGCTATTTTGAATGTCTTATGTGATGTGTTTATATGGCAAGTTTGTGATGAATGTGAGCGTATAGATGTGAATGGTTGATAGAAATGGTAAATGTAATGATGTGGTTTAATTAGCATTATTAGCTAATGAATTTTGAAAATGTTTTGGCATGGAATGTTATGTAATTGGTATATGCATGTATGGGGTGGAATGGTTTTAAATTATGCATGACATGTTGTGGTTAAATGGCTATGTTTTGCTTGTTGGGATTGACCCATTTTGGGTGGCAAGAATGGCTTAAACCAAGCCTACCTTGTGCCACATGGTCTGAGCACATGGGCGTGTGACTCAACCGTGTAAACCTTGCACCTAAAATATTTTTGACAGTCTTGCACACGGCCAAGACACACGAGCGTGTCTGGTAGCCGTGTGGTAATTGATAGTGTTGGCCACGGGCTAAACACACGGGTGTGTCTAGTGACCGTGTGGGGTTAGATAGTTTCAACCACGGGCTAAGTGTTTTGGGCGTGTCTAGTGGGCACGACTGTGTTAGAGTGCACGGGCTAGGAACCCAGCCGTGTGTCCCTAACTTGAAAATTTTCTCAATGTTTTCTCAATCTTCTATATGTTTTTAATTTGATCCTCAGTAAATGTATGTATCATTATATGAGCTTTAAAGCATGATTGGATGAATGATTATAGAACTATAATGTGTTTATAAAGTTTCAAAATTTTTACCGATCTGTTCTATGTTACAGGTCTGGTAATGCCCCTTACCTATTCCGGCAACGGTTACGGGATAGGGGTGTTACAAGTTGTATGACTTTGAAAAATCACCAAAAATGGTGGAAAATGAATTAAGTGGTGAATAAGATATGAAATTAAAGCTTATTGAGTATATTTTCATATAAAAGAAACAATGTAAGCAAAGGAAGTTCATATTATGAGATATTTGAGTTCTTGTGAGACAGAGTTAGAATGAGTTCGGAATCCCCTATTCTGACTTTGAAAAATAATTAAAAATTGTACAAAAATAATTATGGTTATAATTTATAATATTAAAATCCTTAATGAGTCTATTTAAAAATAAACAAATGAGAACCTTATCCGAATCCCGTACGATGAGATAATTAAATTTTAATGAAGAGGGGTCAAAACTATCAGTAACTTTAAAGAACAAACTGTAGTTATTGGCTACACCAAAAATTCTAAAAATTTTATGTATGAAGACATGTGAGTCTAGTTTCAGGGAAAATTAGCGGATCTTTATTTGGAGGTCCGTAGCTCAAGGTATAAATAATTTAGTGACTGTAACTCAAGCAGACAGCTTGAGATGAACATGAGTAAATAGTGGAACTATATGCAATTGTGATTGTATTATCTTGAGAATATATTATGAGATCTTTTTTAAAAGCATGTTAATAAATTGTTTGTTATTTACATTCCTACTTACTAAGCTATATGCTTACTCTATTTTATTTCCCTTGTATTATAGTGTCTGTAATAGCCTAAATTTCAATGATATTGAAAATAGTGGTTCGAGACCACCGAATCCAATAAATGAACCCGTAGATTATATTATTTAACATCTATGAGCCAAATGTAACTTTTAAAAGATTTTTGAAATAGTAAATTGTGTTTTATAATGATTTATTTGGTCAAGAAATTGAGAAAAAGAAGTATCGAAATCTCGGTGTTATAAATCGAGCCATAAATATTTTATGAATATTTACGGAGTGTCAATAATGTAGCATTAAAATTTCGTTAGAAAATTTTAACATTTGGGTGGTTAATTAAATAAAAAGGACTAAATTGCAAAAGTGAGAAAACTTTGTTGCCCAGGAGTAAATACTCAAAATTTGAGGGGTTAAAGTGTAAATATGAAAGAGTTGAAGGACTAATAGTGCAAATATTTTAAGGGTGGAATGATCTAGAAGCTAAGGAAAATTGATGAATTAGGACCAAATTGAATAGGTGAAGAATTATGAGGGATTAAATTGTAATTTTACCAAATCAAGTGATGACTGGAGAATGGAATTTTAAAAGATCACAATGGGCAAAATGGTCAATTGGAAGAGAGAGAAATCTAGAAAGTAATGATGATGTTGGTGATAGTTTATAATTATTTAATTAGATAATTATTATTTAATATTTTAATAAGATATTTTATTATTTTAATATTTTATTTAGTGTATATATATATGTGTATGGAAAGAAAAAAAAAAACAACACACCACCCATATTTTTTTTTTCATGCATTCACGTTAGAAGAGAAAAGGGGAGAAAGTTTTACTTTCTTTACAATTTGGTCCTTCCACCAAAAATTCATCATAAAAGGGGAGAAAGTTTTACTTTCTTTACAATTTGGTCCTTCCACCAAAAATTCATCATTTTCACCTAAAAATCAAAAGAATTTCCATAGCTACAAGAGAGAAAAATGTTAAGGAGACTATGGGGAGTTAGAATATCAAGTTATATTCAAGAAATAGAAGATGGAGGAGAGAGAAAATCAAGTTAAATATTGAAATCAATGGGACAAGGTAAGTACATCAAGATTTCAATATATTTTTAAGTTTGATATTATTGAAAAAGTATGGAAATGATGTTAATTTAGATTTTTATTTTATATGGTTTTATGATCTTGATGTTTTAGTGAAGAGAAAATAAGGGAAAGTGATGGGAAATAGTGTAGAGAAAGGAAATAAGGGTGTTATAAACTTAGTAATTAATATCTTGCACTAAAATAGTTTTGGATAGCAGCAATAGCCTAACTTTGAAAAATCACCAAAAATGGTATAAATTAAATTATAAGTTTAGTGAGATATGGAATTAAATATTATTGAGTCTATTTTCATATTAAACAAACTGAGAAAGTAAAGGAATTTTGTATTCTGAGATATTTATATTTTTGTGAGACTGGTTCAGAATGATTTTGAGATCCCCTATTCTGCATTGGAAAAATCATTAAAAATTTTAAAAAAATAATTTTATACATAATTTATATTGTTAGATTCCTTAATATGTCTATTTTTATAAGAAACAAACAAGAACATCATTTGAATTTTGTACAGAGAGATAACTAAATTTTACCGAAGAGTGGTCAGAATTGTGGAACAGCAAAATAGGGGAGAATTTAATGAATAAAATATACTAATTGGATGAACCAAAAATTCTAAAAATTTTATGGTAATAAGATATGTGAGTCTATTTTGAGGGAAAATTAACGGATCTTAATTTCAAGTTCTATAGCTCAGGATAAAAAATAATTTAGTGACTATGACACAGATGGACAACTTGAATATATACATAAGTAAATAGTGGAAATTAAAGATAATGTTACTTACAAGTGTGTTATTTATACTAAGGACGTGGATGAAGAGGAGGAGGAGGAAAATTATATGAATGAATTGTGTATAAATTGATCACATGCCCTCTTATAATCGATAAATGTTGAATTGGAAATGAGATAATGTTTTATTTGGAATATTTATTATGAAATTATGATTATCGCTATAATACAAAAATCGAACTTGTGAGTTGATATGGCTAAACTTTAGTGAAGGTTGAAATTGGACTTAATAAGTGATTTGTCAATTTAGATTGTGATTGGCAGGAAGAGTTAATGAAATTATTACACATATTTGTCTGAAATACAAGGAAATGATGGTAAATGATACATGGAAATATGAGACTATGATATATAAACATGGAATATGTTTGATGAATAAGTTCATTTGTGATTATATATATTTGTACACCTTGAGTATACTATCTGTATGAATTGCTATTTCAAATGAATTAATGAGAAAAGTTTTAATATGAAATAGTTTGAGTTGGAAATGAAATATTATGAAACGTACTTAAATACACTAATATGTCTTGTATATGTTATTTGAGTTCATGATGTAGGAAGTAAATTTGTATGTAAGTAGTGTATCATTTTTAATTACATTTTCATAATTTGATATAATTTATGAAATAATGCTGAATATTTGATGTAATTGATAAAGTATCGGAAAGTGAGCTAATTTCCCGGTTGAACATTAGGAATAGAAAATGGATACAAGGGACCTGTGTAGAAATCTAAGTGATAAAGTCCATGGCATCTAAGTGAAATAAGTCCATGGCATTGTGTTAAATGCGATTAGCTCAAGAACAAACCTATTTGATTTATGTGAAACGAAGTAGTTTTGGCTACTAATGTGGCACATGTGAAATGTCCCGATGTACCCATTATTATTTTGATGTGTTCAACGGGAATTGAATTAAAATAACTAAGTGAAAATGAATGTGATTATGATGATGATGATGATATTTTGAATGGTTTAATGAATAAAGTTCTAACATGGAATAATTTGAGCATAAGATAATTAAATCTGAAATTAAACTTTTGATATATTGAAATATGACATGGAAAATACATGTATGTGAAACTTACTAGATAATTATGCATATTCAGGATTATGAACTGTTATACGAAATTCCTAAAAATGATGGTACATGAAATATTAATATAATGAATTGAATGATTTATGTTTATGAAGGAACGGCAAGAGAATGATATGCATCATGACATGTAAACATGTGTGTAACACCCCAAACCTAGCCCAGACATTATGGTCAAATCTGGTGTGTCACATCAACGATGAGTTGAAACACATTCCCTAGTTGTTACGATTAGGGTGAGTTTGCAAAACCATTGTTGGTAGTTTGGAAAGAAAACCAGGTTTTTAAATTGCCAAAAGTCCTATCCACTACCGGTTTATAGTTTATTTTATTTCAGAAGTCTTGTTTGACTTTACGTTATCCATTTGATGCGTGTGGTATACTTTGAAATTGTTACTTAATTTTATAAAAACTCGCGCAACCTAAGTTTATCCATTTTAAGCAAGTCATAATAAAAGAATTGAAAACCAATTGAAAAAATTAAGAGCGGCCTTATTACAAACAGAACCGAAAAGGAAATAATTTAAATAAAATACTGATCATAAAATAACTTAAGAAAAGTTAACCAAATGCAGTCCACATGGCCACTCCGAATCCCTCCAGCTCTAAGTCCACTAGTTTAGGGCTCACTTGCACAGATGAAAGGGAAGGGGGTGAGTTTGGAAAACTCAGTGTGTAAAGTAACCCAACTAGAACCCAAATTAGTTCAAGCTTTACTGGGCCTAAGCCCTATGCAGATTTAGTATTAACTGGGCCTTAGCCCTATTCAGTAAATAGTATTAACTGGGCCTTAGCCCTATTCAAAATTTAGTACGGCCCTTAGGCCCATTACAGTATAGAACGAAAATTATGCATGTATGCAAAGCCGAGCCAAAATCCAGCCCTACACACCACCCGTACCAGCCCTAGACACCATGTGGGGAATAACTCAACTCACCCAGCCCTACACACCACAGTCCCAGCATGGCTGCTTAATCAGATAATGTGGCCAAGCCACTAACAGTAAAACGAGGCAAAGCCCCTAACAGTAAACGTGGCATTGCCACTTAGCACTTCCTCCATCAAAAACCCAATCCCATGCAACAGTATAATATGTCATGGCATACAGAAAACAGATTTAACTTAGCATGCATTTCAGTCAAGTTTAGCCCTAGGGGTATAATGGTCTTTTTGCACCTAGGGGTAAAATAGTAATTTTCCACCCTTAAGGGGTATTTCAGTTAATTTACCAATTTTTAGGGTTTTATGCACATTTCAGTTGTTAATAGTCCAAAAATCATCTAGGCAACGTATTTAGCCCATTTAGCCCAATTAGAGTTATCGGGCCGTAAACCCCTAATGGGCCCTACGATGTCCACTAACTATTACGGCCCACTAAGCCCAAATTTCCACATTCGTTTTAGCAGTCTTAACATTCAGATTACTAGGGTCCACTTACTGCTCGTTTTCACCCATATGGGCCCGTAAGCCCATTGGGCCCAAGTACAGCCCCTCGAGGCCCAAATTCACCAATGTGCACGAAATCGTGCACACATCCTGTTTACCGTTTGTGATTACAGATTTTACCAAGTCAATCGACCCATGAGCATTTGCATGCTCGCAAGCCTTCGAAATGCCAAAATTTCGGCATTTCGGCTTTTCAGCTTTTGCCGATCTAGTCTACTAGTGGGTGTCGTTTACACACCTGATTTGCGATCTACTATGACGAGATCTCCCACCCGATTCACCTCCAATTGTTTCAATCCACATGTCACTAAACTCTACTTGAATAACTGACATCAATCTAACATACCTATTCGGCCAACACCAACTCAGGCCCTTAGTCCCATACCTTTGCCGAAAACAATGACTAGATCTAGATCTAGTTGCTCCAATGGTCCTAGCCTCCAATACTTCTTGATCGATAGCCTCCAGTCCATACTAACACATAATAAACTGAAAGATAAAACCAATAAACCCTTTAGCCTTAGTCGGCAGCCACCCTCCTGATATTAGGGGTTTCGACTTTTCTTGAACCACAAGTTATTGAATGGAAAGGAGATCCGAGTATTGACTGAAGATCTACTTGTCAAAGAACGTTTCCAACACCTTTCTATCTCAGATCTGATGTAGATCTAACCCCAAGATACGAGTAAAGAATAGATCTAATGATTCAGTTTTTAGAACCTACTCTAAGGTTTGTTTACTTCGGTTTGAGAAGTGAATAGAAGAAGAAGAAGAAGAAGAAAGGTTTACCAAAGTAGAAGAGGTGATCGGCAGATAAGATGAGAGGTTTTAGATTCAGCTTCTTGAAAAGAACAGCAATGGGGAGAAGTTTTGGTCAAGGTGAAATCGGCAACACTAGCTTTAGGTTTCGGCTTTTATGAAATCGGTCAAGAAGAGTTTGGCTCGAAGAGATTCAGGTTTTAGTCTTGAAGCAATCGGCTAAATGGGTTTAAGCGGATCAATGAAGAAAAGAAGAAGAAAAGAAAGAAGGGAAGAATGAGGAGAGTAGGTTTGGCTAGAGGGAAAAAATCGACAAGGAAAAGTTTAAGGTGTAGGGTTTCAGCTTTTATAACAGGAAAAGAGAGTAAAAGTATGAACGAAAGAGCCCAACTGCTAAACCTATTCTGTAATCAAGGTAATTGACAAAAATCCCGAAAGCTAACCTTAAGAAATCGGCACTCAACTAGCTCCTAATGCCAAAACTACAACCTCCCAAAGCCCTAGCCAAATGTGCATCTTCAACCCTCCAATCGGCCAACACACTCTCCTATTCAAAACTCCTAAAATTTCTCCCCTTATCCCTCCTTGACTCAATCCCATGAACACCTCAACTCTTCTCAATAGAGTTTCACTTGGAGTCTATCACAAGCATTGCACATGCATAAAAAAAATTAAATAGTTCCTAGCATATCATGAGACTTGAACCCAAGCCCTTGCACAGCTTCCACATGCCCCCCCGTCCTCTAAGTGGCGTTACATTGCCACCTTACCACTAGCTTATTTGTGTCTTAAATTACCCACTTTTTCTTAAAAGCCCTTATACTTAAGACCCCTTCTCTTTAAGTCTACAATTTCAAAATTCTTCTGGATTTTAAATTAGGCTTGGGCCTTCTAAAGGCCCACTAACCTACTCAAAGCATAAATTATAAAACCAGACAACAAAGTTTTAAGTTCACATCAAAATCGCAAAAATCTCAAAAATCCTGAAAATTAGGGCGTTACAATGTGACTATCTCTAATACGTGATATATGGAAATTACGTAAGTTGTAATGAGCAATAAACTCAAGTGTGACATGTTGATAAAAATAAGTTTATCAATATTGTATTTATAGGAAATATGTTCAATTATGTTAACAAGTGTTATTATTGTTGTTGTTGACGCTTAGACAAGTGCCAAATTACTGGTTAAATGATAAAATGTTTATTATATGATGCATTAAAAGGGTAAGTGCTCAAATGAAAATATATTTGTGTTCATGCAAGAGTGGTAAGTATTAAGTTGTGAAATTCTCTTATAAAATAAATTATCTGAATTTGTTCTAAAAATTTTTATAATGTCTCGTAACCCTATTCCGGTGATGGATTTGGGTTAAGGACGTTACATTTAGCGGCCAAGGTAGCTCGGAGTTTAGAGATCGTTAGAGATCTATCCACACTATCAACACTCTTTTGATATTTTAAAATCAATATTTTGAATTTGGATGCAAAATTTATGTCTCGATTTTGTACGATTGCATGTTTTTTATGTTTTGGTAATGTTCGTACCCTGTTCCAGCGTCGAACATGGGTAAGGGGCATTACAATACATGCTATTACAACCATAATTGATTTACCATATTGCACCAACATGGACCGATAGATAGTGTGAGTGATCTCCGCGAAGCTTCCAATCCAACAAGCTTCCAATTTACTATAAAACAAGGAAATAAAACTAAGCATAAAATGCTTAGTAAGTTTGTATAACATGGTACTTAACTTACCATTCATTCTATTTTGAGGTAACTATGTAAGGCATATTCAATCAATTTGACCTCAAGCCCTACACACATCCTCATTGCTTTTGTTAGTCATATATTCCATATTAACATCAAAAAATATATGTGGTCAATAACAATCAAGTTTCCAAGCACATATGCTTTCCACATTATGTATTCATTAAACATGTATAATTCATCTCATTATTACAATTAAAATTCTAAAATAGTTCATTTTGAGTTCAGATCATTTCATATTAGAACTTTACTCATATTACTCGGAACATCAAGGTCACGATTAGTACACTCAAGGTGTACAAGTCCAAAATCAAGAATAAACATATATTCATCATCTCGTGCTTTCATATATGATTTTTCATGTATCATCATTTTCATTTATTTTAGGCTTATATGTGTAATAACTCATTTCTTATTCATATCTTCTCATGTCAAGAACTTTTACTCGTTGAATTTATCTGAAATATCGATAGATGCATAAGTAGTACACTCGTGGTGTACAGGTTTATCCTCATGGATGAATAAGTTCATCAAACAAATTTCTATGTTCATATATCATAATTTCATACTTCCATATTTCATAAAACATCATTTTCATGCACTTCAAGTAGATACATGTAAAAACCCATTTCTTTTCATGTCAGGATTTTACCAGTTGAATTATTGAAAATATCGATGGATATTCAGTTAGTACACCCAAAATGTACAAATTCAAGAATTCGTCAATTCATGTTCGAGAGTACCCGTTAGGGCACATAATCAGAAATCACACTCTCGAGCCACGAATCATACAATAGGATTACCAGTCCAGGTTAAATCCTTTTCATGACATATGCTCTAAGGACCTTGATTTGGATTACCTGTCTGGTCTAAATCCGTTTCTGTAATGAGGTCAATAGGATTACTCGTCTGAGCTAAATCCCATTAGAACCAAATGTAGGACCTCATTCATTTTGGGAAATCACATAACCATTGATTTTCATTTATTCAAATGGGATTTAACATTTTCCTAACATAATTACCCATGTGATTATTTCATCTATTTATCACAATTATATCCAATAATTCATTTAGATCACATTCACTGTCCAAACCAAGTACAAGAATAACATTTTATCATTTAAATCGGGCATTATCATTTATCTGGTATTTCTCGGATATGTTTACAGGACTTAACTTTTATTAAGCATTCTTGATCATGTAACAAAGTTCATATTTATAACATTCAAATAATTCACACATATATACATTCAATAAAAGCATATAAATATTCATAATTTAGTTACACGAACTTACCTCGACAATGTTCATGTACGAAAATCTACTAATCCAATATTTTCCTCTTTCCTCGATCTAGCTCTGAAGTTGGTCTATCCAGATCTATACGAGTAAATTTTACATCAATTTCTCATATTTCATACTCATTTTAACTCAATTTACATTCTAGGCGAAATTACCATTTTGCCCCTAACTTTTCCATAAATTCCTATTTCGTCCCTAGTATCAAAAAATTAAATTTGTACAATTAACACCCTATTCCAAGCCTAACCAAAATTCTATCACAAAATTTACAGCACATGTATTCATAAAAATTTAGAATTTCCCATCAAATTTCACAACTTTACATTTTAGTCCCTAAATCATGTTTTCATCAAAAATCACTTTGTAAAAGTTGTTTATCTATCAACAATCTTTCATTTTCTACCATAAATTTCTAATTTTCAGCATATACACCCATGACCCATTTTCCAGGCTTTGATAACTTCTCAAATTGATCCCCTAAATAGGTAGATTAAACTATCTTGGTTTTAAAAATATCAAAATTACTAAAAACGGACCAAGGAAACTTGCCCAATTTGGCCATGAAATTTTCTTCTCTCTCTCCTATGGTTTCCATGTATTTTTGGGGAAGAAGATGAGAAAATAAGATGATATTTCTTTTTATCATCTTTTAATTAATTAAATTATTTTACTTTCCAATTTAGTCCTTGCCCTTTTTCTAAATTTCCATGGCTGATTCAACAAAGATATTTTCCATCTTTTGATTGTTCGTCTAATTACCATATAAGAACCTCTAGTTTTGAATTCCATAGCTATTTAATCATTATATCTACTAGAGTTCTATTGTCGCATTTTATGCATTTTGGTCCTTCTCGTAATTAAACACAAAATTGGTAAAATTTTCTTATCAAAATTTTCACATGACATTTCTATCACATTACAGACCATGTAATAAAATAAAAATAAATTTTATTTTCAGCTCGAATTTGTGGTCCCAAAACCACTATTCTGATTTCACCGAAATTGGGCTGTTACACTATAGAAGCTCAACTAAATTATACGGTAACAGGGAAAGAGCTACTTGCTATTGTGTTTGCTTTTGGCAAGTTTCAATCTTATCTTGTAGGTACCAAAGTGACTGTCTATACGAACCATTCGACAATTAAGTATTTACTTGCCAAGAAAGACACTAAGTTGAGACTGATCCGACGGGTACTTCTACTTCAAGAGTTCTATCTAGAAATTCAAGATCGAAAGGGAGTAGAAAACCAAGTAGTAGACCACTTGTCCAAATTGGAGCTACAAGAAGGGAATTCTCCACTTATACCCATTCAGGAAACATTCCCAGATGAACACATACTGAAGGTAAAACATGTCCATAATACCCCTTGGTTTGCTGAAATTCTAACTATTTAGGTTGTGGTTTGATGCCAATTGATAAGACATATCACCAAAAGAAAAAGTTACTTCACGATGTGAATTACTATTTTTGGGGAGAACCATACTTGTTTAGAAAGTGCGCAGATCAAATGATTAGGAGATGCATGGCAGAAGATGAAGTACATAAGATTCTATATCATTGCCTCTCAGCCCCGAGTAGGGGACACTTCAGAGGTACACATACTATGGCCAAAGTATTGCAAGCTGGATTCTTTTGGTCAACACTATTCAAAGACGTGTATGCTTACATAAGGTGTTGTGATCGATGTCAAAGGGTTGGAAATGTCACCAAAAGAAATGAGATGCCCCGAACAAACATCATTGAGGTAGAATTATTTGATGTTTGTGGTATTGACTTTCTCAGTCCTTTCCCTCCATCTTTTGGTCACAAGTACATATTGGTAGCAGTGGACTACGTGTCTAAGTGGGTTGAGGCTGAGGCATATCCGACGAACGATGCTAAGGTTGTGATGAAGTTTTTGCAAAAGCATGTGTTCACAAGGTTTAGAACCTTGAGAGTTATCATCAATGATGAAGGGTCCCATTTTGTGAACAAATGGTTGAAATGGTTACTCGACAAACATAGAGTAAAGCACAAGGTTGCCACAGCTTACCATCCGCAGAAGAATAGGCAAGCTGAACTGGTAAAAAAAGAGATCAAAGGCATACTCGAGAAGGTAGTTTGCCCGAATTGACGAGATTGGTCCAAAAGACTAGGCGATGCTTTATGGGCCTATAGGACAGCATACAAGACACCTTTAGGGATGTCACCCTATAGGTTGGTCTTTGGCAAAGCCTGTTATCTACCCTTGGAGTTAGAACACAAAGCTTATTGGGCTCTCCAACAACTCAACTTTGATCTTAACCTTGCTAAAGAGAAACAAATGCTTCAACTCAACGAGTTAGAAGACTTCTGAATGTTCTCATACAAAATCCAAAACTATTCAAGGAAAGACTTAAGAGATGGCATGACAAGCACATTCGTGTTCGAGAATTGAAGCAGGTCAGCATGTCTTGTTATTCAATTCCAAATTAAGGTTCTTTCCAGGTAAGTTAAAATCACATTGGTCTAGTCCATTTACGATTCACCAAATTTATCCATACAGAGTTGTCAAACTTCAAAGTAAGGGAGGTAATTTTCGAGTCAATGCTCAACGCTTTAAACATTACTATGGAGATAAAATTGAACGGGATCAAATCTCATTCATTTTATCATATATTTAATTTTTCCTTAAATGATTTAGGGTATGTTTTTCAGATTAGTATGTTTAAAAAAATTCTGTCTAGGAGATTAGAACTTAAGTGGGACCGCTTGTGACCCCTCTAATCTTTCCTGGGAGTTGATTTTAACATAATCTTTCGAGAAATTATTCCCTAAATGGCAAAATAAATTTTTAGTTTTTCAAATAAAAGGGTCAATTTTGATCCAAGTCTTAATTGCTGTAATAACCAGTTTTTAGGTCAAATTGAAATAGTAGTTTCGAGACCACAAATCCAAAGTAGAATTATTTATTGTGATATTATTTTAAGGTCTACGGTATTGAATGATTGTGTGAAAATTTCCTTAAGAAATTTTATCGATAGAGTGTCCAATTTAACTAGTAGGACTAAATTGCAATAGGTGCAAATGTGTGTTCTAGAAACTATGGGTGTTTAATTGTAATGAAATTTTAAATTAGAGGTCCTTAAATGGTAATTAAACCATTATACTTTAAGATGGACAAAAATGGACATGGTTAGGTGAAATTTTAAAGTTAGGCATTAAGGGCATTTTGGTCATTTGGCAAATAAAGACAAAATTAACTAATAAAGAGATGTCATCTTCCCAATTTCATCCTCCCATAGCCGAATTTCACAAGGGAGTCCATAGCTAGGGTTTTGGCCACTTCCAAGCTCGATTGTAAATCCATCCTTGGCTTATTTTTAAAGATTTTTACGTTTTTGCGAATGTTGTAACTTGATTTAACTATTTCAAGGACTAATCTGAAAGAAAATCAAAGTCTGAAATTTTACCCATGTTTGATATTTGTGTATTTTGATGTTTAATGGTAGAAAATGTATGTTTGGTGTTAGATAAACAACATTTACCAAGTGAGTTTTGATGAAAATGTCAAATAGGGACCTATTTGTAAAAGGTTGTAAAATGTGTGTAAAAATATGAATAAATGAAAAATGTGGGTTTTTACGAGTATGAAATAGGTTCAGCTAGGCTTGGGTAATGAAGAAACCAAATGAAAATCATTTTACGAGCCTAGGGACTAAAGTGTAAAAAGTTGAAAAGTTAAAGGCAACATATAATTTTGCCATAATATGATTCTTGGGCTTAATTGAATAATGTGAGTATTAAATAAGTTAAATTTGTTATTATAGATCAAGAAAAATGAGATTTGGGCCTAGATCGAGTTGAAAACAAAGTATTTGACGATTAGGTCCATTTCGTCATTTTTGTACCAAGGAAAGTTCGTATGTTAAAAATAAGATTTAAAATAATTGTATTTAAATGCCTTAATATTGCATGAACTGTATGTTTGATTATGTGAATGAGTTTAACTCTATGAATGAGTCCGACGACAATTCGACAAGTAAGAAATCTCGTTTGAACCTTCGGATTAGGTTAGGATTCAAGTGCCATGTCATTAGGGTTACCATGTGCGATGTGATTATGTGATTCGGGTGTCAGTCTTGTACGTCCTACTGGTGGTTGAGTATAATAGCATATGTTGTGGATACTTGACAGCTTTTGTGAGCAGCACTGTGTAGCTACGTCTTAACTGACAGCTTGTGTGAACAGGCCCGTCAATAGCTCGAGAGTGAGCGATTATTTGATGTGAGACTTAGATAGCTTTCGCTACATATGTGGCACTTAGTGTGCAAAATTTTTCGAGTATCCAACATTGTTATTCCGAGTGGTTCACAGGTATGCCAAAGATGAGATTATGTATAAAATCATTATGAGATGGTATAGGTATGCTGTAACACCCCTTACTCAAGACCATCGCTGGAGTGGAGCACGAGGCGTTACTAGACTTATCTTACTAATTCGGGGCATAAAAATTTACTTTTAAAATTAATTCACTTACATTCATCCAATATATCCTTAAAAAGAGCCCTCAAGGCTCTAAATCATGCAATTAAACGGTTTGGGACCAAACTGAGAACATTAAAAATTTTCCGATTACTTACGCAAATCAAAACAATTCATTTGCACTATTCATAATAAAATTGACCACCTGCATAATGGTCACTAAATTAATTATAACTTGAGTTATGAAACTCAAATTTTAAATCCGTAAATTTTATCTGAAACTAGACTTATATATCTTTTTACCATAATTTTTCCAGAATTTTTGGTGTGGCCAATTAGTACAGTTTATTAGTTAAAAGTTCCCTTGTTTCATAGTCCAACTGTTCTAAGCTCTCCTTACTCAAAATCAATTATCTCTTAGTACAGTCTTCATTTACTGTTACCACTTATTTACAATGAAAATAGACTCACTAAGGAATCTATACATATAAATTATGACTCATACTTTTTTTTGTACAATTTTTAGTGAATTTCTAAAATCAGAACAAGGGATCACGAAATCCCTCTAAACCAGCCTCACAAGAGTTTAAATATCTCACAATACAGACTTCCTTTGCTTGCCCTGTTTCTTTCCTATGAAAATAGACTAAATAATTTTTAATTATATATCTCATTCACCATTTAATTATATTTCTAAAATTTTTAGTGATTTTTCAAATTCATGTCACTGCTGCTGTTACAAAAACTGTTTCATGGCCAACTTTTCCTCCTTCATCATCTCTTTGTATAAACTATCATTTAGGCATACATAACATCAAAACCTGTTCTTAATTAGCCATTTCAATATCTAATCATCATCAAACATTCACATACCATACTTAAATCATATCATAAAGACATACACACCAAATGGCCAAGTCCTTATACATGCCATAACTCAAAACATTTCAAACTATAAAATACCGAGATAGCCCTTGATAGTGTGAAATGAACTCTGACGTCCTTTTGATCCCCAAATTGGCTTGGCTAGACTATAAAAGAGAGAAAAGAAAAGAAGTAAGCTACAATGCTTAGTAAGTTTACAAATAAATAAATGACAACATTCACCAATATAAATATACTCATTACACCATCAACTAACAAAATCTTTATTTCGCTTCTCCACTTACTCTTTAACTTTCCTATTTAACATTCTTTTACCTGAACTTTTTTGTAACATAGCTTGTATATTAGCCCGATGAACCAATTGGAATACAAATGGTACTTGGGTTTTCCTAGCTGATAATAGCCTGCCAATGCCATGCTCTAGACATGGTCTTACATGGGATGTTCCCTGTCCTGCCAAAGCCATATATCTGATATGGACTTACATGGGATGTTCCCTGTCCTGCCAAAGCCATATATCGGATATGGACTTACATCAGATGTTCCTCAACTGTCTCAACCTGCCAATGCCATATGTCTGATATAGACTTACATGGGATGTTTCTCAACTGTCTTAACCCAAAATACCATACATCCATAAGGTTCAAACGGAGCTTTTTGATACTTTTTCTCTGTTATCTCATCTTTAATTCAACTTGAAATATTCTCATAAAATAAATGTACATATGCTGGAAATTAACAACATTAATATAAAATATCAAAATATTGCATTTATTTACCGTAAACTTACCTCGGTGCAAAATGCGATCAACTTGACAACTTAATCTCCTACCTTTTTCTTTCCTTGGTCTATCCCCAAATTTTGTTCTTCTTGATCTACAATTAGCAAATTTAGCTTATTTAATAACCACATTTATCAGAACTTAACTCTAACTTTGGTGAAATTATAATTTTGCCCCTAAACTTTTGCATATTTATAATTTTGCCCCAAAGCTCGAAAATTAAAATTTTTCCCTAATTCTTATGTTTTAGGACATACTGATCATTTTCCCTTAATGGCAACATTAAATTCTCACTCTAACATGTACTTATGAACATTAGGTATTTTTACCAATTATGCCATTTTACTCGTTTTCACTTAAAACCGAGTAGCACAAGTTGTTTAACATAATTTAAAACCTCATATTCTATCATAAAACATCAAAATAAACACATTTCACCTATGGTTCTTTTTCCAAATATGTACCCTAGGTTAAATTATTGCTAGAATAAGCTAAATCAAGTTACCAGAACTCCAAAAACATAAAGAACATTAAAAGCGGGGCTTGGAATCACTTACTATGGAGCTTGGAAGCTTGACAAAAACCTAGCTCTGGAGAACCCTTTGAAATTTTAGCCTAATGAAGAAGATGGACACATTTTGCCATCTTTTTCCCTTTTTAATTCATTTTACTTACCAAATGACTAAAATGCCCTTCATTAAACTTTGGTTATTTCTACCTATATATGTCCATTTTTGTCCATGAAAACCTAATGGTATAATTACCATTTAAGGACCTCTACTTCAATTATGCTCTTCAATTAAATCCTTTAATATCTAGAACTAATATTTATCAACTTTTGCAATTAAGCCCTAATAGGCAAAATAGAATAAAATTTTCTATCAATATTTTAACACATGCATCTAATCACTCGGTAAATCATAAAAATTTATCGAAATAAACTTTTCTATCTCGGATTCATGGTTTTGCAACCACCATTCCGTTTAGGCCCTATTTCGAGATGTTACATAGGCGCTTAAAACTAATGATTATTAGATTCGTGAATTGATGAATATGAGGTAAGTTGTGATGGAATGAATTATGACCATGAGACTGTGGTAAATTTACATTTAATCATGTTATATTATTTGAATGTTATATGTGTGGTAAGGTTTGCTTATTTCTTACATACGAGCTTGCTAAGCTATTTAGCTTATTCTGTTTATTTCTCCATATTTTATAGTGTCTCCAAGCTAGCTCGGATCAGAGATCGTCGGAGATCTATTCACACTATCAACAATTATTTTGCTATTAGTGAATTCAACATTTTGAGTTATGGCATGTATAGGGGACTTGGTCATTTTGTTATGTGTCATAATTGATTTGGCCAAATATGTTGGCTTATAATGGTTAGAAGTTCATTTTGTATAAGGCCATTTGAGATAAACTAATATTGGTTATAAGTATATTCTTATAATGATGCCTTTCATGAATGATGCGTTGATGTCTTGGTTGTGGATGTTTGGTTGTATGTATATGCTTGGATTGGAGCTATGTTATGTTGTGTAGGTGTGTGCATTAATGGGGTGGCAAAATGGTTTGATAAATAGCCTTTATTTGGTCCACACGGGTAGACACACGAGTATGTGTATAGGCCGTGTGTGACTCACGGTGTAACACCCCAAACCTGGCCCAGACGTTACGGCCAAGCCTGGTGTGTCACATCAACGACGGATTAACCATGTTCCTTAGTTATTATGATTAGGGTGAGTTTTGCAAAACCGTACTTATAGTTTGGGAAGAAAATCCAGGTTTAATTTGTGTTTGTCCTATCCACTACCAGTTTAAAATTCATCTTGTTATCAGATCTTGTTCATTGACTTGTTATTCGTTTGTTGCGAGTGCTTTGTTTTGAAAAAATTGATTAATTTTAAGAAAAACCCGCGCAGTCTTAATCTATCCATTTAAATCAAATTGTAAATAAAGAATTAAAACCCCAAATTAAAGTACTTAAAGCGGCCTTATTACAAACCCAAAACCATAATGAAAAATAATTTAAAATAAATGAAAAAGTATAAAAAACTTAATTAAACCATCAAACGTAGTCTACGTGGCCACTCTAAATCCCTCCAGCTCCAAGTCCACCAGCTTAGGGCTCCCCTACATGGATGAAAGGAAAGGGTGAGTTTGGAAACTCAGTGTGCAAAGAAAGCCCATCTAGAGCCCAAAATAGCTCAAGCTCACTAGGCCTAAGCCCTATCCAGTCTCAGTAATAACTGGGCCGAAGCCCTATTCAGTAATCAGTTATTGGGCCTTAGCCCTATTCAGATATAATTTAACTGGGCCTTAGCCATATTTAGTAAACAGTGCGGCCCATAGGCCCATGACAGTAACAGATCAGAGATAATGCATGTATGCAAAGCCCAGCCCATGTCCAGCCCTACACACCACCCGTACCAGCCCTACACACCATGTGGGGAATAACTCAACCCACCCAGCCCTACACACCACAGTCACAGCATAGCTGCTTAATCAGATAACATGGCCAAGCCATTAATAGTAATACGAGGCAAAGCCCTTAACAGTAAAACAAGGCAAAGCCCCTTTCAGTAAACGTGGCAATGCCACTTAGCAGTTCCTCCATCATAAACCCAGTCCCATGCAACAGTAAAATATGTCATGGCATACAGTGAATAGATAAAGTAAAGCATGCATTTCAGTCAAATTTAGCCCTAGGGGTATAATGGTCATTTTGCACCTAGGGGTAAAACAGTAATTTTCCACCCTTAAGGGGTATTTCAGTAATTATACCAGTTTTTAGGGTTTTACGCCTATTTCAGTTATCAATAGTCCAATTTTCATCCTAACAGTTTGTCTAGCCCATTTACCATCTCTAGAGCTATCGGGCCCTAAAACCCCCTAATGGGCCCTATAGTGTCAATTAGCTAATTTGGCCCACTAAGCCCCAAATTTTACAGTGGTTTTAACAGTCTTAACATACGAATCACTAGAACCCACTTACCGCTAGTTTTCACCCAAATGGGCCCATAAGCCATTAGGCCCATATTCAGCCCATCGAGGCCCAAATTTACCGAGGTGCATGAAATCGCGCACTCACCAACTTTACCGATTGCGATTATAGATCTTATTGTTTCCAACCGACCCACGAGTGCTCGCGCGCCCGCAAGCCCATGAAATGCCGAAACTTCAGCATTTTGGCTTTTCGGCTTTTGCCGATTTAGACTAGAGGGTGTTCGTTTACACACCTAATTTGCGACAGACGTTAACGAGATCTCCCACATGATTTTTCCTACAATCGATCACTAAAGGTTTCAGACCATAAACCAACGATAACTAATGTAACCATTAACACCATATTTGGCCAACATCCTACATGGCCCTCAAGTACTTACCTTTGCTGAAACTATGACTAGATCTAGATCTAGTTGTTCCAATGGTCCTTGCTTTCCACTGCTCCTTGATCGACAGCCTTTAGTCCACACTACTCATCACAGACTGATAAACAAAACCAATAAACCTTTTAGCCTTAGTCGACGCCACCCTATGCACATAGGGGTTTTCGGCTTTTCTTAAATCCCAAAATAACGAATAGAAAAGAGTTTCAAACACTTACCAAAGATCTACTAGACAAGAATGCTTCCAATCCTTTTCTATCTCAGATCTGACGCAAATCTAGCCTTAAGACTCGAGTAGAGAATGAATCTAAGAGATCTAGGGGTTCAATTCCTGAATTACCTTGAATATGGAGATTTCAGCATCTGATATAATGAAGAAGAGAAAGGTAGAAGTTGTATTGGAAAAGAGGAGATGTCGATAAGGGTTATGGGAATGTGAGATTCGGCTAAGTGGAAGAAGTTGGATTGAAGAGTATGGAAGGTTCAACCAAGAAGGAGATTCAGCTAAGCAAGGCAAATCGGTTTCAGCTTTTGAGAGTATTCAGCCAGGGCTTGAGAAAGAAGGTTATTTTAGTCGATGGTGTAAAGAAGATGAAGAAGAGAGTGGAGAAAGAAGAGGAGAGGGTGAAAAGAGAAAATAGATGCTTGGTTCGGCTAAAAAGAAAAGATGAGAGGGTCTGATTTGGGGTAAACCGTCAGAAGAGGAACTAACACTTCGGGATTTCGGCTTTTTAGAATACTGAAAAGAGGAGAAGAGAAAGAGCTAGAATCCCCCTCAAAAGAACTAACCCCCAATAGGCCACCAAGAAAAATGCCCAAATTTGCCAAAAGAAATTGGCATACAAAGAATCAAATGCCGAAAATGTTACCTAAGCTCCCCTAGCCGATTATACCAAACCCAGTTAACCAAATCGGCAATGCTTCCCCAAGAGTCCTATGTTCGGCCATCACATGCTCCTATTCAAAAATCCTAAAATTTCTCTCCCTTATCCTACCTGATCTAATCTTATGAGCAACTCAAACTCTTCTCAGCAGAGTTCCACTTGAAATCCATCACATGTTTGGCACATGCAACAAAATAAATAAAATACCATACTGCTTACCTTGTGCCTTGAACCTTGGCCCTTGCACACTTCCACATGCCACTTTCTTAGGCTCTAAGTGGCACCACATTGCCACTTCACCAAGAGCTCACTTGTGTCTTAATTCACCCACTTATTCTTAAAAGCCCACATAATTAGGATCCCTTCTCTTTAAATCCAAAAATTTTAAATTCTATCGGGTTTAACTTAGGCTTGGGCCTTCTAAAGGCCCACTAACATACTTAAAACATAAATTTCTTAATCAACCAACAAAATTTCATGATTTCACCAAAATCGCAAAAATCCCAAAAAATCTCGAAAATTAGGGCGTTACACATGGCCTGTCCCATGGGCATGTGTTTTGGCGTGTGTCCCCTGCACCTTAGTTTTAAGAAACAAAATGCTCAGAATTGAGCACACGGGTAGAGACACAGGCATGTGTCATAGCCGTGTAGATGGCACGGCCTCAAACACAGGCATGTGCCCTAGCTATATGAAGTCTACACCTAATTTATGAAAATTAATTTTCCACATGGCCTAGCACACGGGCGTGTGACTTGGTCGTGTGATCTCAATTTGGTCATGAGTTACAAGTCAGAGAGTCACACGGGGTTGGGACATGGGCGTGTGTGACCACACGGCCTGCCCATACGGGCGTGTCCCATATCCACACAGGCGTGTGACCCCTGTTTAGTCGAAAATTTTTTGAGTTTCATAAAATTTTCTAAAGTTCATAGTTTAGTCCTGAACCACTTCTAATGCATGTTTTGGGACTCGTAGGCTCGTATTCAGGGACTTTGTGATTAAATGCAAATGGTTTTAATTTGGACGAAAATTTATGACCCGAAATTGTATGTTTGTTTGTGTGATAAGTCTGGTAATACCTCGTATTGTAACACCCCTAACCTATAATCCATCGCCTGATTAGGTTTACGAAGTATTACAAATAACTGAAATAATTTACATCATTTACACAATTATAAATCATACATCATTATTACATCATCAATCCCATACAATACGTCCCTTTAGAAGGTCTACGAGACCTAAATCATGCTTTAGAAAGGGGTCGAGACCAAATTGAAAACATTTGAAAACTTTAACAATCATATAGAAATTTTGCCTTTGAAATAGGGCATATGCCCGTGTGGCTAGGCCGTGTAGCACCCTTAACCCGAGCCCGTACTCGGAATGTGTTACGAGGCATTACCTGACGAGACACAACTCTCAAACCAAAACGGTTATACACATATTTAAAAACTTAAATTCCAAACAGTTTTGAGCATAAATAATCAATTTAACATATTACTCAATCAGGTCATAAAATATTATTCTAACGTATGCCTAATATAAATCATAAGAAATCAATTCCAATTGTATCAATATCACTTTGAAACATAGTATATGTGCACTTCAAAATCACTACAAATAGTCAAACTGTAACACCCCAAACCCGGCCCAGACGTTATGGCCGTATCCGGTGTGTCACATTGCCTACCACTAACCATATTACCTAGTTACTAAGATTAGGGTGAGCTTTGCAAAACTGATTTTATAGTCTTCAAAAAAAATTCTCGGTTTGTTGGTGGACGTCCTATTTAATACTAGTTATTAAGAGGTTTATTATAAATCGAGACTTTGTTACTTACTGGTTACGTGTGATTGATTTCGAAAATATTTGAATTACTTTAAGAAAATCTCCTGCAGCTAAATTCTAAATAATTAAAGTATCGTAAGTAAAAGTAATAAAAACCCAAAAATAAAAATAATAAGAGTGGCCTTATTACAAACCTAAAACTATAATAAAATAACTTAAATAAAAGAAGAAATGACATGTAACTTAATTGAAAACCAGAAAATTTAATCTTCGTGGCCACCCTGAATCCCTCCCAGCTCCAAGTCCACTGTCTAGGGCTCACCTGCAAAGATGGAAGAGAAGGGGGGTGAGTTTGGAAAACTCAGTGTGCAAAGAAGCCCATCCAAAGCCCAAATCAGTCATAGTAATAACTGGGCCGAAGCCCTATCCAGATACAGAATACTGGGCCTTAGCCCTTTTCAGATAACAGTACGGCCCATAGGCCCATTACAGAACAGATCAGAGATTATGCATGTATGCCCAAACCCATCACATGTGGGGAGACTACTCAACCCACCCAACCGCTACACACCACCCGTACCAGCCTCATCTCCCCATTGTGAGGAAACTATCAACTCACCCAACCACTACACGCCACAGTGGCAGCATTACTGCGTAAACAGATAATATGACAGAGTCACCAGAATAAATATTGTGGCAGGGCCACTAGATTCAGAATATTGAGGCAGAGCCTCTTATCAGAAATTGTGGCAAGGCCACCAGAACACCTCCTCCATCCATATAAACCCAATCCCATGCAACAGATAATCATGACATGGCATACAGTAAACAGAATCAGTAACACATGCATTTCCGTCAGATTTAGCCCTAGGGGTATAACGGTAATTTCGCACCTAGGGGTAAAACTGTAATTCTCCACCCATGAGGGTATTTCAGTAATTCTATCAATTTTTAGAGTTTCCATACATATTACAGGCACTGTTAATTCATTTATCGTCACAGTAATCTATTTAGCTTAGATTAACAGTTTTAGCTATTAGGCTCTAAAACCCCTAATGGGCCTTACAGTGTCTACTGGCTACTTAAGCCCATCTAATCCAGATTTTAAGATCAATTTATCAGTTTAGACAATTTTGACCCTACAATCTATCAGTACATCTTAATTACCCGTTTTCACCCATATGGGCCCGTAAGCCCATTGGGCCGATTTGTAGCCCATCGAGGCCCAATTACCGAAGCATGCGAAATTCCACGTGCGATTATCTTACCACCTTGCGATTTCAGATCTAACAATTTCTAAACATCTTGTAAGCATTCGCACACTCACAAGCCCACGAAATGCTAGAGTTTCGGCATTTCAACTTTTGCCGAATTGAACTATGAGAGGGTGTTCGATACACACCTGATTCGCGACGACTGCTAATAAGATCCCTCACGATATCCTACAATCGATTACCACAACTTTTAGTTTACAAGCCAATCAATAACCAATCCTAATATACCCTTACCATAATCGGCCATAGCCATTAAAGGCCCTTGAGAACTCACCTTTATCAAAGTTAGTGACTAGATCTAAATCTAGTTGATCCACTTGTCTAAGCCTTCGATCAAGTGCCTCTAGAACACACTATTTACCAAAAGAAGTCATTGATTAACGACCTTTAGAGCCCTATGCCCCAATCGACAACCACCCTAGATTTTAGGGACTTCGGCTTTTACTAAATCGTAAAATAAGACTAGATCTGAGGTGATGAGCACTTACCACTTATTTCCCTACTGTTTTTACTTAGATCTGATGTAGATCTAGCCCTTAACCACTCGCAGAGATTAAATCCTAGAGATCTCAAGTTTCAACTATAAGCTCCTAAAGGAATGGCGTTTTCGACTTTTAACTGATGAAGAAGATGATAATTTGGGGTTGTAATCTTGGAGTGATGTTGTCGACAAGTACTAGGGGTTTAGAGAAGGTAAAAATCAGTCAAAAGGAATGAAAATAATGGAGGGATTTTGGCTTGGAGAAATCGGCACAAGAGTAAGTTTTCGGCAAAAAGAAATCAGCTCAACAATGGTGTTTTTGCTCAGTATTTCGGTCAACTTGAAAAAGAAAAGAGTAGAGAAGAGTGGAAGGTATAGATTCGGCTAAAGAGGAGAAGGAAAGAAAGGAAGAAAAAGAATGAAGGAGAGGGAATGAAGAAGAAATCGGCACAGAGGGGTGTACCTTGCGTTTTCGGTCACTAAGTGAAACTGAGAAGAGAATAAAGTTAAGGTGGCTAACCCTAATTTGTCTTGACAGAAAAAGAAAAGAAACTAACCCTAATTACTAACAGAGCAATCGGCCCAACCTCCCTAAGGCCCTAGCTGATTCTACTTAAGTAATCACATGCCCGGCACATGCCTAAAAATTAAAAGTAACCATACACTTACCTTGCAACTTGAACCCTGGACCTTTAATTCCTTCCTAGGCGCCACTTTCTTAAGAACTTAGTGGCGCGACATTGCCACTTTACCAAATGCCTCTTTTGTGCCATAATTTACGAAGTTTTCCTTAAAAGCCCACTTAACCAAGTCTCCTATTCACTTAAAATCCAAACTTGATATTTTACTAGGTTTTAACTTAGGCTTGGGCCTTCTAAAGGCCCACTAACACATTTAAACACAATTCCAGTATCCAGAACACCAAAATTTTAAAATTCACCAAAAATCACCGAAACCCGAAAAATCCCAAAAATCAGGGTGTTACAACTCTACCCCCTTAAAGAAATTTCAGCCTTCAAATTTACCTGATCTAAATAATTGAGGGTATTATTGACGCATAGTCTCTTCTGGCTCCCAAGTAGCCTCTTCCCTTCCATGATTGTGCCACTGTACTTTTACCAACGGAACTGACTTCCTTCTTAAAACTTTAACCTCTCGATCCAGAATTTGCAGTGTTCCTCCTCAAAGGTCAAATCAGTTTTTACATCAATCTCTTCCACTGGTGCAATATGTGATAGATCCGATCGATATCAATGCAGCATGGACACATGGAAGACGTCATGAATTCTATCCAACTCCGGTGGTAACTCCAACTGATACGCCGCTAGCCCTACCCGTTTGACAACCCGATAAGGCCCTATAAACCGTGGACTCAGTTTGCCTTTCTTGCCAAACCTCAAAATCTTCTTCCAAGGTGAAACCTTCAAGAAAACCATATCCCCAACAGCGAATTCAATCTCTTTACGCTTCAGATCCGCATACGACTTCTGTCTATCAGGGGCCTCCTTTAACCGATCCCTAATCAACCTAACTTTACTCTCAGTATCTGCCACTAATTCCGGTCCAAGAACTTGTCGCTCTTCCAACTCTGTCCAACACGTAGGCGTATGACATCTTCGCCTATAAAGTGCCTCATAAGGAGCCATTTGAATACTCGCTTGATAATTGTTGTTGTACGTAAATTCTGACAATGGTAAGCAGTCCTCCCAACTACCATGAAAATCGATGACACAACCTCTTAACATATCCTCCAAAACTTGAATAACCCTTTCTGACTGTCTGTCTGAGGGTGAAAAGCAGTGCTGAAGTTCAATCGCGTACCCAACGCCTCATGCAACTTCTGCCAGAATCGAGATGCGAACCTAGGATTTCGATCAGAAATAATCGACACTGGTACTCCATGCAGTCGTATTATCTCCGCCACATACAACTTGGCCAACTTTTGCAGTGAGTAATTGGTACGAACAGGTATGAAATGGGTAGATTTCGTTAATCCATCCACAATCACCCACACAGAATCTTTCTTGGAGGGTGTCAAAGGTAGCCCACTCACGAAATCCATAGTTACTCTCTCCCACTTCCATAGTGGAATTTTCACCGATTGAAGTAATCCAGAAGGTAGTTGGTGCTCAGCCTTAACTTGCTGGCACGTTAGACATTTCCCAACAAATTCAGTCACCTCTCTTTTTAGACCAAGCCACCAGTACACCTCTCGCAAGTCTCGATATAACTTATTCCCTCCAGGATGCATAGCACAAGGTCCACCATGAGCCTCTTTCAGAATTGACTACCTCAATTCAGAGTCCTTCGGAATACAAACTCCTCAACAAAAGCACAGAACTCCATCAGTATTCAATCCAAAATCTGCATCCTCACCATCCTTAGCTTGCTAAAACTGAAGAATTAATGAATCATCTTCCAACTGCTTCTCTTTGATCTGCTCAGTCCAAGTAGGTCTCACTTGCAATTCCACCAATAAACTTCCATCATCGTACAGACTCAATCGAGCAAACATAACTCTCAAATCAGCAACAACCCTTCAACTCAATGCATCAGCCACTACATTAGCCTTGCCTGAGTGGTACTCAATCGAACAGTCGTAATCCTTGAGCAACTCTATCCATCTTTGTTGCCTAAGGTTCAACTCCTTCTGAGTCAACAGATACTTGAGACTTTTATGGTCTGTGTATATAATACACATTTCCCCATACAGATAGTGTCTCCAGATTTTCAACGCGAAGACCACCGCTGCCAACTCCAGAACATGCGTAGGGTAATTCACTTCATGAGGCTTCAGCTGTCGCAAAGCATAAGCGACTACCTTACCTTCTTGCATCAGTACCCAGCCTAATCCCACATGTGATGCATCACGGTATACAACGAAGTCCTTCCCAGACTCTGGCTGAATTAATACTAGCTCCTTAGTTAATACCTTTTTCAACTTGTCAAAAGCTCCTTGCTGTTTCTCAGTCCAAGTAAACACTACTCCTATCCTCAATAGTTTCGTCAGCAGTGCAGCAATCAGAAAAATCCCTCTACAAATCTTCTATGATAGCCTGCAATCCCAGAAAACTCTGAATTTTCGATACTGACCTCAGTGGCTTCCATTCCAGAACTGCCTCAATTTTTCGTGGATCTACTCTAATTCCTTCAGCAGAAACAACATGCCCTAGAAAAGTCACTTCTCGCAACCAAAGTTCACACTTACTGAACTTCGCATAGAGTTGCTTCTCTCTCAGCACTTGCAGCACAATACGGAGATGCTCATCATGCTTCTCCTCAATTTTTGAATATACCAGAATATCATCGATAAAGACGACCACGAATCAGTCCAAGTAAGGTTGCAACACTCGATTCATCAGATCCATAAAAGCTGTAGGTGCGTTCGTCAACCCAAATGGCATAACCAGAAACTCGTAGTGACCATATCGAGTTTTGAACGCTGTCTTGTGAATATCCACCTCCTTTACCCTTAACTGATGGTATCCAGATCGAAGATCAATCTTGGAAAATACCGAAGCTCCTCTAAGTTGGTCAAAACAATCGTTGATTCTTGGTAGAGGATACTTGTTCTTTATCTTCAATTTATTCAACTGGCGATAATCGATGCACATACGCATTGCCCCATCCTTCTTCTTCACAAATAATACCAGTGCTCCCCACGGAGACACACTCGGTCTAATGAAGCCTCGATCCAACAATTCTTGAATTTGTGCCTTCAATTCCACTAACTCCTTCGGTGCCATCCTATAGGGCACGATAGACACTGGAGCCGTTCCAGGTAAAAAGTCGATTCCAAACTCGACTTCCTGGTTCGGGGGTAATCCAGGAAGCTCTTCAGGAAAAACATCTTGGAACTCATTAACAGTTCTGACTGCCTCCACCGTCAATTCTTCAGTCTCAGGTTGGCTCACAAAAGCCAAGTACGCCTCGCATCCCTTACGAATCAGTTTTTCAGCCTTTAATGCCGAAACTACATTAGAAAAGTAGTCCCTTCGCTCTCCAATAACCATTCCCTCCTCATCCTCAGCAGTTCTTAACACCATCCTCTTAGCCGCACAATCTAGAGTCGCCTTATGTTCAATCAACCAGTCCATTCCTAAGATCAGAACAAACTCTCCGAAGGGTAACTCCATCAAATCTCCAACAAAGATCCTACCCTGAGTCTCTAAAGGCACCTTCCTAAAGAGTTTATCTACCCTGACTGAGTGACCCAGAGGACTTATCACAGTTACCCCACTCATAGTTTCCTCAGAGTGCACACCCAACGACCCAGAAATCTCACATGCGACATATGAATGTGTTGAACCCACATCCATGAGAGTAATGTAAGGCTTGCTAGAGATCAAAAATGTACCCGTTATGACTTCAGGTGCATTACCCTCCACTCGGTGACGAGCAGCATAGACCAAAGCTGGCTGACGAGCATCGGCATTTCCAGCACCTCTGCCAGGTGCTCCACGTCCACGTCCATTTCCATTCCCATTGCTACCCCTACCTTGCCCACGACCTCTCGGCTATTGTGGTCCACCTCACACTGGTTGACCAGCCCCTTGTTCAACCACTTGAGTATGAACTGGCCTCCGAGGACAATCCTTGATCCTATGTTCCATGGACCCACATTGGTAACATGCCCCAGTATGCTTCCTATATTCGCCAAAATGTACTCTACCACAGTCCCTACAAGCTTGTGGCCTAACTGTATTCACCAGAACTGCTCGAGCCTGTTCCTCCACTCTGGTCCTCTTGAATTTTGGTTTGCAGCACCAGATGGTCCAATATCCCTCCTAAAGCGGTTTCGATCCTTATCGCGGTCCGATCGCTCAGTTCGCTTTACCTCCTCAACTATCTTGGCCTTCTCCACCAAAGCAGCAAAATCACGGTCCCTCTATGGAGCTATCAACACCCTCAGCTCATCCCTGAGACCATCCTCAAAGTGAACACTATGCTCGTACTCGGTAGATACTATCCCGCTGGCATACTGACTCAACCTCAAAAATTTTGCCTCATACTCAGCAACAAATTTATTACCCAGGGTTAGATTCAGAAATTCCTTTCTGCGTGCATCCACATAGCTTGCTCCCACGTACTTCCCCTTAAAAGATGTCTTAAATAGTTCCCAGGTTACCCGATCAGCTGGGGTACCCTCCTTTACCGTGATCCACCACTGGTATGCCTCATCTCACAGTAGAGATACTGCCCCTTTTAGCTTCTGCTCCTCCGAGCAATCCAGATTGTCCATAATCCGCTCCATGGCTTCCAGCCAATACTCAGCCATATTTGGGGTCACTCCAAATACACCCTTGAAAACCTCCGCTCCGTTAGCCCGGAGTCACTCAGAAATGGATCCCCTACTCATGGGCCCAACATTAGCTCCAGCTACCCTTTCCATGACCCTTAACATCGCCTGAGATAAGGCATCATCCCCTGCGGCCTGATCATGCGGCCCATTTTCAGCTACAGGTGGCGGTCGTGCGTCACCAGCTGGCATATGTTTCGAAGACGAGGACCCAACTTCAACACTGTCTCGGCCACGTCCACGGCCTTTTCCACGAGTAGCTCTCGTACTCATACTGACTTATCTGATTTAGAATTTTATGACAGTAGGTTAATATTCCAGTCATTTATTACAAATATTTTATGTAAAGATAGAGTTTCAGAGTTTTTTCGCGAATACGTTGCCTAGCTACAGTCTCAGTCTTGTAGTCTCAATACTACCTTAACTACAGTCTCATATCAGAGGCTCAATTCTAGCTACAGTATTGCTTCAGTATAGTATAGTATATAAAGCAAAAATACTTACAGACTTGGTGTCGGGGATTCAGCGTGCCACTTCTTCAGTTGTCAGATTTCAGAAAACTCGAGACTTTTCAACAGCAAACATTTAAAGCATGTATATTTTGAAGAAAACTAGCTTGAAAAAGTTTTTCCTAAATTTTCAAAAACCAATTTCCAAAAATACCCTTCCTTGGCCTAAGTTTTAAAATTTTATGAAAACATTTTTGGACCTGATCCACAACCGAGTTGTTGCAACTGGGCTCTGATACCACTAAATGTAACACCCCAAACCTGGCCTAGACGTTATATCCGTATCCGGTATGTCACATTGCCTACAACTAACCATATTACCTAGTTACTAAGATTAGGGTGAGCTTTGCAAAACTAATTTTATAGTCTTTAAATAAAATTCCTGATTTGTTGGTGGACGTCCTATTTAATACTAGTTATTAAGAGCTTTATTATAAATTGAGACTTTGTTACTTATTGGTTACGTGTGATTGATTTCGAAAACATTTGAATTACTTTAAGAAAATCTCGCGCAACTAAAATTCTAAATAATTAAAGTATCGTAAGTAAAAGTAATAAAAACCCAAAAATAAAAATAATAAGAGCGGCCTTATTACAAACCCAAAACCATAATAAAATAACTTAAATAAAAGAAGAAATGAAATGTAACTTAATTGAAAACTGAAAAATTTAATCTTCGTGGCCGCCTTAAATCCCTCCCAGCTCCAAGTCCACTGTCTAGGGCTCACCTGCAAAGATGGAAGAGAAGGGGGTGAGTTTGGAAAACTCAGTGTGCAAAGAAGCCCATCCAAAGCCCAAATCAGTTACAGTAATAACTGGGCCGAAGCCCTATACAGATACAAAATACTGGGCCTTAGCCTTTTTCAGATAACGGTATGGCCCATAGGCCCATTACAGAATAGATCAGAGATTATGCATTTATGCCCAAACCCATCACATGTGGAGAGACTACTCAACCCACCCAACTGCTACACGCCACCCGTACCAGCCCCATCTCCCCATTGTCAGGAAACTATCAACTCACCCAACCACTACACGCCACTGTGGCTACATTGCTGCGTAAACAGATAATGTGACAGAGTCACCAGAACAGATATTGTGGCAGGGCCACCAAATTCAAAATATCAAGGCAGAGCCTCTTATCAGAAATTGTGGCAAGGCCACCAAAACACTTCCTCCATCCATATAAACCCAATCCCATGCAACAAATAATCATGACATGGCATACAGTAAACAGAATCAGTAACACATGCATTTCCGTCAGATTTAGCCCTAGGGGTAAAACGGTAATTTCACACCTAGAGGTAAAACTGTAATTCTCCACCCATGAGGGTATTTCAGTAATTCTATCAATTTTTAGAGTTTCCATACATATTACAGGCACTGTTAACTCATTTATCGTCACAGTAATCTATTTAGCTTAGTTTAACAGTTTTAGCTATTAGGCTCTAAAACCCCTAATGAGCCCTATAGTGTCTACTGGCTACTTAAGCCTACCTAATCTAGATTTTAAGATCAATTATCAGTTTAGAGAGTTTTGACCCTACAATCTATCAGTACACCTTAATTACCCGTTTTCACCCATATGGGCCCATAAGCCCATTGGGCCCATTTGCAGCCCATCGAGGCCTAATTACCGAAGTATGCAAAATTCCACATGCGATTGTCTTACCACCTTGTGATTTAAGATCTAACGATTTCTAAACATCTTGTGAGCATTCGCACACTCACAAGCCCACGAAATGCCAGAGTTTCAGCATTTCAGCTTTTACCGAATTGAACTATGAGAGGTGTTTGATACACACCTGATTCGCGACGACTGCTAATAAGATCCACCATGATATCCTACAATCAATTACCACAACTTTTAGTTTACAAGTCAATCGATAACCAATCCTAATATACCCTTACCATAATCGGCCATAGCCATTAGAGGCCCTTGAGAACTCACCTTTGTCAAAGTTAGTGACTAGATCTAAATCTAGTTGATCCACTTGTCCAAGCCTTCGATCAAGCGCCTCTAGAACACACTATTTACCAAAAGAAATCATTGATTAACGACCCTTAGAGCCCTATGCCCCAATTGACAGCCTCCTTAGATTTTAGGGACTTCGGCTTTTACTAAATCGCAAAATAAGACTAGATCTGAGGTGATGAGCACTTACCACTGATTTCCCTGCTATTTCTACTTAGATCTGATATAGATCTAGCCCTTAAACACTCGCAGAGATCAAATCCTTAAGATTTCAAGTTTCGATTTTAAGCTCCTAAAGGAATGGCGTTTTCGACTTTTGACTGATGAAAAGATGATAATTTGGGGTTGTAATCTTAGAGTGATGCTGTCGACAAGTATTAAGGGTTTAGAGAAGGTAAAAATCGGTCAAAAGGAATGAAAAGAATGGAGGGATTTTGGCTTGGAGAAATCGGCACAGGAGCAAGTTTTTGGCAAAAAGAAATCGGCTCAACAATGGTGTTTTTGCTCAGTATTTCAGTCAACTTGAAAAAGAAAAGAGTAGAGAAGAGTAGAAGGTATAGATTCGGCTAAAGAGGAGAAGGAAAGAAAGGAAGAAAAAGAATGAAGGAGGGGGAATGAAGAAGAAATCAGCACAGAGGGGTGTGCCTTGCGTTTTTGGTCACTAAGTGAAACTGACAAGAGAATAAAGTTAAGGTGGCTAACCCTAATTTGTCTTGAAAGAAAAAGAAAAGAAACTAACCCTAATTACTAATAGAGCAATCGGCCCAACCTCCCTAAGGCCCTAGCCGGTTCTACTTAAGTAATCACATGCCCGGCACATGCCTAAAAATTAAAAGTAACTATACGCTTACCTTACAACTTGAACCCTGGACCTTTAATTCCTTCCCAGGTGCCACTTTTTTAGGAACTTAGTGGTGCCACATTGCCACTTTACCAAAGGCCTCTTTTGTGTCATAATTTACGAAGTTTTTCTTAAAAGCCCACTTAGCTAAGTCTCCTATTCAGTTAAAATCCAAACTTGATATTTTACCGAGTTTTAACTTAGGCTTGGGCCTTCTAAAGGCCCACTAACACATTTAAACATAATTCCAATATCCAGAACACCAAAATTTTAAAAGTCACCAAAAATCACCGAAACCCGAAAAATCCTGAAAATCAAGGCGTTACAACATGTGTGGCCGGCCATGGGGGGACTCTATGGCTACTAATTTTTTATATTTTTAGTAGCCTTCTCAACCTATAAATACCCCCTGACTAATCACTTCAAACATATCTAGAAACCATCCCTTCTTCACTTCTCTCTCACTTTTCTCTCTTCATTGTTCTTCATTTTCTTCCCCATTCCCATGTCGATTTCACCTCTTGAAAAATAGTCATTCAACCACCATTTGGAGCAGCATTCAAGTGTTTATGGAAGCCTCAGTTCAATAAGAACAAGCAGAGAATGAGGAACGGAGCAAACTAGTCAAGCCTTGGAGAAACACCGAAGTTGATTCTTGTTCCTTATCCTTTTAATTTTAGTGTTGATGTTATGAACATGTCTATGAATATTAATGATGTTGATATGTTTAATTTAATTAAAATGGCTTAAATTTAATTCGTATTAGGTTGATTGCATTTCATCCACTTGAGTTACTAAAATTGTGTTTGTGTTAATTTTGCATTACAATTGTAAGGTAACTAATAAATTAATTATTTAAACAAATTGATATTGTAGTTAATTGACACAATACTTAATCAGTGCATGTTTAATCATCTAAGGTAGCTGAGGGTAAAATTAACAATGATATCTAACGATACATTAGCCTTGCATAACTTGTAAGATTATTGTGATTAAACTGTTTCAAGGTAGAAATACATTGTTACCTCACGCAATCTTTTATGTGCTTATAAGATTGAATTAATTATTTGAAGTGGCATAGAGATAAGTACAAGAGATTATTTTAATTTCATAAGTATGTATGTGCATTAACACATTTGCTTATTAATATTTGTTTAACCAGTTGAATTGACATAGAGATATAGTCAAGAGATAAATGGATTTTGGTAGGTAAGTATGTTCATAAGTTAGCAAATTACCGAGATGCCGTGAAATTATTCGTAACAACATGAACATGAGTTTAATAATTCTAAGTTAAGAAATGTAATTAATCTAACACAACTATGTCATCCTGATTAAAATCATCTTTTGAAACCATGCATTGGAACTTTTATTTTATTTTTATTTATTTTACTTAGTAAAACCCTAGTTTGTAAACACCTCCTCAAATCAAAATATTTTTCTTCACCAAAGTGTTTTAAATAACATTCATAAATAATTCTTTTACAGTCTCTGTGGGTACGATAACTCGACATTTACTTGTCACTTTATTACCTGTTGCGATTATCTACACTTGCACATTTCTGTCGTTCCAAGGTTTCACATGATCGAGCACATAGCCTACGACATGACCGTGTGCCTCAAATCAATAAGTTACATGGTTGAACACACAGGCTGGGACACGGCCATATGGTTCTAGTCAGTGAGGTACACAGGTTAGGACATGGGTATGTGGGGCTAACACACGACCATGTTTTGGACACACAGGCTGGCTTAGTATTGTTGTGAGCTTGGACAATAATAATGTATTGAGACTAATGTATAGTTCATTGATGACAAAGTGTTGTCATTGACATAGGGATGTCAAAATCAATACATGAGTATGTGTTAAAGAATAATATTCTGGACTGACTCGCTATGAGTATGTTTCTTGGGTTATTATGTCATAGTCATAACATTACTCATAGAAATAACTATGTATATGATCCTCAAACATAAGAATATTATTGTCCCAACATCATGAGTTGTATATTTTGATACAGTCAAACGTCTACCGTAATCAGTTGTACTATAAAGACTAATGTTGGGTATGCCACAATCTATGTAGTGAGATGTGACTAATTAAGATAGGATTTGTCCCTCCTACATAGTCGGAGCAATATCTTAGGCCACTTGATGGAGTGAGACTAGAAATGCATGGCCGTGCTCAAATAAGTTGAAATGAGATATCAAACTTATTTGTTTATCATAGCTTACTCAAAATATCAAGAAATATGAAATTGAACTATACAAGTGTGACTATTCCATGACTTGTTCCAATCTAGATATAAAGGATAAAAGGATATAATACATGAAAATTTATCACAGAAAGGTTATGTCAAATCACGACTTCTTATAACTTAGGTAGCAATGGTGCATTGCTAGATGTCGCTCATTTCTTGTAACATTAGAATGTTCTAGTATTACTACTAACGTTCTAAGAGCCTACAGGGTCACACCCTGTAACACCCCAAACTCGGCCTAGAAGTTAGGCCTAAATCTGGCGTGTCACATTGAAGTGTTTTTTTTTCAAAAACCTTGTTTTCATTGAAAACCCTTCTTATTCAAAACTTGTTGCTAACTAAAAACTTTTGTTTATTTATTTTCCAAAACGTGGCTTATTAAAAAGTTAATCCCTTTTAAAAATCGTTATTACCTTTAAAACCTTATTTGTTGCGGAAGCTTAATTTAAACCGTTGCAAAAACGTGATATTTGAACAACAGATGTTGTTTTGGAAAAACCCGTGTCCTAACTCTAACGCTTATAAAACCATAAATAAAATTCCAAAATTTAAAATCCAAAAATCTTAAAGGCCGTATTACAACCGAAATCAAAATACTTGTATGTAGATAATCAAAACTGAAACATAAGCAATGTGTGGCTCTCTCCGAGTCCTTCGCAGCTCCAATCTGTCCAAGGCTGGGGATTACCTGAAAGGTTTATAAACAGGGTGAGTTTACAAAAACTCAGTGTTTAATCCCCTAGTTAAAGTAACATTCAGTAAATAGAAATAGACACAGAATCAATCTAGGCCAAAGCCCTTTAACAGTTACAGTACAGTCCAATTTAGAACATACATGGGCCAAAGCCTACTACCATAACATTTTAGGTCACAGCCCATAACAAGATCAATTGGGCCTAGCCCAAGACAGAATCAACTAGGCCTAGCCCATATCAGAGGTAGAGCATAATTGAATGATGCATGATGCATGTAAACTCATCCAACCAGCACACCATTCTGTCCAACCTTGCATAGTCTGTGGGGATATAATCAACCTACCCATCCAACACACCAAGCTTAGCACCGGTTGCAGCACTAAGTCAACAGAATGGCTCAAAGCCGTAAACAGAACGGCACAGAGCCATAATCAAAATGGCACAGAGCCATGATAATATGCGTGGCACAAAGCCATCGATAATGGGTCCATAATCGACACAAAGCCTTTAGTAATGGCATAAAGCCCATAACTACGACACAAAGCCCATAAGAACAATACGAAGCCCACAATAACGGCACGAAGCCCATAATAATGGCACGAAGCCCATAATAATGGCACACAGCCTTCAGTAACATAATCGGCACTCAGCCATCGATCAGTCCACAGTTGTCTTGGACGACCCGTGCGACTTTATTAGATTAATACAGATAAACGGCTAGAAGCCTTCGGTGGATCCATAATCGTCAAGCAACCATGCAACCCTAACAGATCAAATCTTCCTCCGTACAAAATCCCAACCTATGCAACATGTCATGTATACAGAATGCCATGCCCCTAATCGGTCATACAATCACAGTCAAGTCATATCACAACCCAGTCATTTGTATATATCAAACGCACATCAGTCATACATAACCCAAATAAAACAGTCATTCTATCTCTAGGGGTTTAATGGTCATTTTTACCTAATAGGGGTAAAATATTCATTTTACCCTCAAAGGGTAAATTGGTAATTTTACACTACAGGGGTATTTCGTTAATTTTACAAATCAAGGTCATTTCGGTAATTTTACAAATCGAGGGCATTTCGATAATTTTACAAATCGAGGGCATTTTAGTAATTTTACAAATTGAGGGTATTTCGGTAATTTCACAAATTGGGGGTATTTCGATAGTTTTACAAACCAGGGGTATTTCGATAATTTTGCAAACTGGGGGTATTTCAGTAATTTTACAAATAGAGGTATTTTAGTAATTTTGCAAACCAAGGGTATTTCGGTAATTTTACACACCAAGGTCCTAAGGCCTGACAGAAGGCCCACCGTCGCCCCAAGCGACTAGAGTAACCTAAACCGATTTAACAGTGTAAATGGGCCTAAGGCCTATTACTCGGCCCAAGTGGGCCCACACACTTGTGTGACCCATTTAGCCTAGAAACAACTCTAGCCACAAGGTCTACATAACCTAGCCTAACATTTGCCACAATATGCAAATTTATTTCGTGCGAGGCCCACAGGCCCATCGGGCCCACACGGCCTATTTCAGCCCAACGCGGGAGGACGCTCATGGTGGTCTCAAACATCCTATGTCCATATTCGTGGGATCAGTCCACCACACGTGCGATCACACGCCCATGTGGCATCATCCCTATATTTCTAGTTTTGCGACATTTTGCTGAGCTACAATCAAGCAGTGCAAGATATGTACGTAGGACTTTTCAGTTGAACATCAATCAGAATAGTGTTTACGGTTACACACCTTATCACGTAGAGTACTAAATAATCATGAGCGCTGTCACCTTCACTAGAGCGATCAACTGCAATTTGCCTCGATAATCCCAAGTTTGATGCGGTCACCCTTCCGCATCCTGGCGGAAAGTCCCAAACCGCCGATACCTTACGCCGCTTAAACTTGGGGGTAAAGGCTACACGCACATTCTTAGCTGACACCCTTGCCACCACCTTATGGCTGGAATCCCTTTTGCTCATCGAGCATACGATCTTACAGAATTGGAGTCGACACGAATGCTTATGATCAAAAGAAATGGTGCTGAGAGAAGAGAAGTTCGGCTAACCTTCGGCCAATGAACCATAAACCTTGTCAACATGGAAATAAAAAATGGGGAGAAAGAGAATCGATTTAATCCAACTGAAATCGACAGAAGTTTAAGATAGAAGAGAAAGGGTAACGACCACTTGCAAGCAAGAAAAGAAGAAAAAGGAAAACAGCAAAGAGAGCAATCTCTATATTCGATCAAAAATAGAAGGGAAATAAAGAAGAGAAATAATAAGAGTGAGAGGAGAATCGGTACAAAAAGTTTGAGATGATGAGAAGAGAGTGGGACGACACGATAAGAAGAAAAGAAGCCAAGAGAAATAAAAAGAAGATTAGAGGATTAGGAGAGGAGAAATCGGCTACTAGATGATCGAAATGGTAATGCCATTACAGCTAAGAATGAAGTGAAAACCAAAACAGCAAAAGAATTAGAAGAAGACGAGTAAAAAGAACATACAAAACTTTCCTTCAATATTCGGCTATACCACAGAACACTCCCCAAAACTGAAAGCAAAAAGCCAAAACCCAAAATTAGAAATCAAAGGAATTTCGGACTCACACTCCCTAAACTAGCAAACCGAATCCCCTCTCGCCATCCAACTCAAATTCGGCTCAACCACTCCACTTTATCCTTTCCTTCATTCTCTCCTCGAATTAAGCCAACAACCGAGTTTGAAATACATTCAAACTCCCTCCACCATATCCTACTCCTTGATTCACTCCAATTCCTCATTTGAATTTGATTCAAATTGCCAAGACCAATTCAACTACAGAATTCCAGTTCAACTCCAATTCCCCCCAGCTCAAGTAGCAAAATAACAACTATTTGCTTGCAATGGAACTCGAACCCAAGCCCCTTCCATTGATCAAACACACCACTTGCCTCCTTGCCACAAGCTCATTTGTGTCACACTTTACCTTTAATTAATTATAAGGTCTATAGGCCAAAGTCCAAGTTCCTTTAAAAGAAAAACCAAAATTAATTATAAGAGCCAAGACCTGAACTCTTGCTTCCTTGCAACCTTAATGATGCCACAACCACTAGACCACATGCTTCCTTGTGTCATAAATCCACCACCAATATTAATAAGGCCTTCAACCTAACGCCAACTACAATTAAGGGAAAAACTAAAATTTTTGCTAAAGCCCTGGTTTGAACCCAAGACTTCTCCAACACTCCTAACTCTTCCTAAATCACTTAGCCACTAAACTAAACATGCAATTTATGAAATTTTTCTCGCATAACTAAAATCCAATTTCTCCAACACACAAAGCTTATTTCTTCTAGGCTCAAAATTTGGGGTGTTACACACCCTATGGCTAAAGCAAACAGAATCCAAACACAGTTGGTATTGTTCCATGAATTAAATATTGAATTAATTTAATTTGACAGTTAAATATTGAACACATTATACGTATAAACTTGTTGTACACAAATAGAGAACATAGTTAAAATTAATATATGAATATAATTCATATAAAATATTAATTGAATATAGTTTATCAAAATTATTAAAATAAATATTTATAATAATTTTGGTCAAAGATAAATAATATGAAAGATAATATTCTTTTGGAAAGAATATAATAAAACTTTCTGTATGTTCTCTAATGGAATTTATTTCTGTTTTTACGATGTGATATCAAAGGAAAAAAAACGAGTGAATCTCTTATTGTGTTAGGGTTACTAAGGAAAAAAATTAGAAAAGGTCTAGCAACCACTTCACGAACTCTCTTTGAAAAGTTCAAAAAGTTTTTGTTGTTCATTCTTTGACTGGGTGGACTATGTAGTGGCTGAGACATTTTGGTTGTGACTTGGAATCGACATCACGAAAGAAATAAAATCCTAAAGGTACATCTTCAACCCTTTTTCAACCCAATTCATTCCTCATACATGGATCCATGATTGATGATCACCAGAAATATTTTTTCGATGTGCCACGGGGCGTACCTACGTTTCAACGCTGCACACTCGAGTAGGTCATTAGTTCATCCCTAGGCCCATATTGGCCCATTATGTAACGCCCTGATTTTTGGGACTTTTCGGGATTTATGTGATTTTTGGGTAATTCTTGAATTTCTGTGTTCTGACTGTATAAATTATGTTCTAGTACGTTAGTGGGCCTCTAGAAGGCCCAAGCTTAGGTTGAAACCTGGCGGATTTAATAGATTTTAGTTTTAAAGAGAAAGGGGTCCTAGTGAAGTGGGCTTTTAAGATTAAGTGAGCAAAAGGATCACAAGATAGCCCCTGGCAAAGTGGTTAAATGACGCCACTAGGGTGCTATTAAAGCAGCGTGTGGATGTTAGGGGGGAGCCAAGGTTCAAGTCACAAGGTAAACAAAGAGTGGAATTATTTTTTATGAACAGGAGAGTTAAGTGTTGGACTTGGGGTAAAACTCTGTCAGGAAGAGTTTGAATGGTTCAAAGGAGTGAGTAAAGAAGAGATAAGGGGAGGAAATCAAGAAGTCTGAGTAGGAAGCTAGAGTTGGCCGTATAGGGGACTCTGTAAGTGCAGTTTCGGTTAGGTCTCTTAGTGTTGGCAATTTCGGCTATTGGATTAGTGTATGCTGAATTATTTTGTGCATTTTCAGGATTTGTTTGAGTTATTCTCTTGTTTTGCTGAAACAGAGTAGGGAACCTTAGGTTTTTCTTTTCTCTTTTCTGGATGCTAAAAGCCGAAACCTACACTACATTTGTGCTGATTTGAGTATGCAAAACTATCATATTCTCTTTACTTTCAAAACTGAATTCTCCTCTCCTTTTCTCTTCTTCTTATCATCCATTCTCTCCTCCTTGATTCTCTTCTAAACCAAACACTTACTACCGTTTTCTACTCTTGGCCGAATCTACCTTTTCTTTTTGTTGTTTCCATACTACTCTTACCTCTTTTCTCTAAAGCCGAATCTATCATCACTTTCTTTCAAAAGCCGAAAACTCTCATCCCTTGTGGTGTTCAAAGTCGAATCTTAGATCAAACCTACCTCGCTTTGTGTTCATGGATGGAGCTATTGTAGATCGGGATTAGATCATTATCTAGGAACTCTTCTTTGGCAGAATAACATTTTGGTAAGTGTACAAACCTTGTTCATTCATTAATCCATAATTTAAGGAAAAGCTGAAACCTCTTTGGGTAGTTAACGTTATGGACTAAAGGCTCTTATAGTCTCATTCTTTTGGTTTGTATGTGTTTAGTGAGGCATAAGGGCAAGCAGTCAAGGAGTATAGAGAAGTATCACTTGGAGAGCATCTAGTTCTAGTGGTTGGAAATCGACAAAGGTAAATGTTAGGGGTTATTTTGGTCTATGGCCGAATATGGTAAAATGTATAGTGGGTTAGTATAGTCGATTATTAGACTAATTTATCAATGGCCAATTGTAGGCTTTACGTGCGAGGAGTATCGTCAACGCTTCGTCACAAGTAGGGGTGTAGCCGACACCCGCTCATAGACTAGGTCAGCAAAAGCCGAAAAGCTGAAAAGTAGAAAAGCCAGCATTTTGAGAACTTACGAGCGTGCGAGCACTCGTGAGATGGACTGTGGGTTAACTTGGTAATCTCAAGTAGTAAGGTTGCTGAGTGCAAAATTCTATGCATTTCGGTATATTTGGGCTTAATGGGCCGAAAACGGGTTAGTGGGCCAACGGGCCCAATTCGGTAAAAACGCTCGGTAAGTGGTTCTGTTAAAACGTTAATGGCTATTGTATGCATGGAAACCCTAAAATAGTAAATTTACTAAAATACCCCTAAGTATGAAGAATTACCATTATACCCCTAGGTGTAAAATGACCATTATACCCCTAGGGTTAATTCTGTATGAAATGCATGATATTCTGTTTCTGTATGTTATATGTCATGATATGTATATCTGATGCATGGGATATAGGTTATATTGATGGAGGAAGCGTTCTGGCGGCTATGCCACAAATATCTGTTCTGGTGGCTCTGCCACAATATCTGTATCTGGTGACTCTGTCACAATATCTGTTCTGGCTGCTCTGCTGCAAATTCTATGGTGTGTAGTGAATGGGTGGGTCGAGTAGTCTCCCCACATGGTGTAAGGTCAGAACGGGGGTGTATATGGATGGATATGGGTTGGGTTTCTGCATACATGATATATATGTTCTGTATATGTTATGGGCCTATGGGCTTCATTCTGAATTCTACATCGGGCTAAGGCCCAAATAAATCTGACCTTGAGGCTTGATCTGATTTGGGACTATGGTTGGATTATTTTACACACTGAGTTTTCCAAACTCACCCCTTAATTTTCATCCATGCAGGTAACCCCCAACCATAGTGGACTTGGAGCTGTGAGGGATTCGGAGTGGCCACATATTCTGCAAGTTTGGTTTTCATCGTACGTTTTTTTAGTATTTCAATTATTCTATTTTATTATTTTGGGTTTTAAGTTGTAATAAGGCCGCTCTTAATATTTTTTGATTTTTACTTATTGGATATATTTACACTCGATTGAAACTGCTAGTTATAGGCTGCGCGGGTTTTTGAATCAAATTTAAAGAACGATTTCAAAACACAACGAACGTAACAAATGGATAACCTGTAAGAATAATGAACTGGTTTTTCATCAAATAACTATTTTACAAAGATCACTTCAGTCACCATAAACAAAGTACATAGACAGTCGTAAATCCATGTGATACGTCAGATTTGGCCATAACGTACAGGCCGGGTTTGGGGTGTTACACATTAAGTCATAACATGGCTAAAAATTGCGTAAAACGCTTATTTTACAAAAATTAAACATAACTTACTAAAAACCAAATATGGAATAAAAATGTGTAAAAGTACTAGAAAACAAGCTCGTTAAGTGCCAAAAAGACTCTAATTTGCCACAACAATTTGTGAAAGATCACTTAATCAATAAATAAATAGCTTAATGGATAAGGATAAGGACAAAAATAAAGATTATGCTTGAGATGAGATTGTCAATCCCTCTTTTTAATCTACCAAATTTCAATCAACACCATTCAATATATAATAAACCATAGCTTAAGACTCTTTTGTTGGTAGTATAACACATCATAGAGATTAAAGTAAAAATGCCAACTATATTCTTAACTTAGCTGTCTTAATTTTTTTTTCTAAACAAGTGTGTTTAAACAACTATTCAAACGGGTTGTTTGAACATTAGCACTAGATAGCTAAGATCCCAACACAATTTTTAATCAACCTTCACAAATCTCTACCTTGATTGAAAATGTACAATGCTTTAACTTTTATTGTCTTCACTGACTTTCATAATTCTCAACTTAGAGAATCATCACACTCCACTCGTAAAAGCACATTCAGTAAATATTTCTCTTTGGCACATGTTGAAATACTACTAAAATTTATCGTGCAACTTTCATATTGTGTATAACATCTCTCACACGTCTCGATGACCTGTATGGATGGACAATGCCATCAGACCACTTTCATGTAACAAGACTTGAATATATTTAAGAAATTAATTAAGAAAAAATTTTTATAAAATAATAGAAAATAGATAAAAAAATCAATTTCTAAGTTTTACAATCTTCTTAAAACCATTTTTGAATCGATTTAAGAGTGCTTAGAGGTGCCTGGGACCACAGAAAGCCTTAGAGGGCTCATTTTCCACAAAACGGTGCAGTAACATTGGTAGGACCCTAGGTATCGATACCTAAGGCATTGGGTCCAAACCTAGGTCCTTGTACTATCCAACAAAGTATTCTGCCAAACCAGTGTGCAATACCAGTGATAGAGGTACTGGACCCTAGGCCTCTAAAGTTGAAAATTTATCCAAAAACACTTAAAAATCAAGCCTAAAAATGTCCAAAACATTTCTATATGTTCCAAATCACTTTAAACCAAAATTAAATATCATTTCAACTCATGTTACAAGGCACAAACATATTCAAAGCAAACCATGGAACAAAGCTTGTTTAAAGACACTAAAGTAACTTGAATTACAAATCTTTTATTTTTTTTTCAAAATCCAAATACAAGCTATGTAACAGCTCGATTTTGGGCCTAATTGGAACATTGGTTACGAAACCACAAATCTGAAGTCAGAGAAAATTATTTTAATATTATTTTATGTGTTATAGCATAGTTATATAGGTGCATGAAAATTTTGGTGAATTAATTTTAGCGTGTGAAAGCTTAATTGCAAAAAATGACTAAATTGCATAAAAGGAAAAAGTTGTGATTGACTAGTAAATTGTGTTAAATAGCTAGAGAACCAAAATTGGGGGGTCTTTAATGTGCAAATAGGCCAATAAATTAGTCATGGCCTGTAACAGCCCTATTCCGACCCTAGTCGGGAAGTGGTTTCGAAACCACTAAACCGAGTCGCGAAAATAAGTAAATGTTGAATCTTAGGATTTTTATGTGTGTGATCTTGCATGTGTAAAAATTGTATGCTTAATTATGTCATTAGTAGGTGGAATTTCGATTAAGGACTTATGTGCTAAAATCTAATAATAGGATGGGAAGAAAAAGAATGACTAATTAATGCATGAGTTATAAAGGAAGGATTTGCATGTCAATTTGACAAATTTTGAGATAGTGCACGGCAATGATTCATTTTGGCATGTGGTGATTTGTTTATGTTAGTTAAATAATAAAAATAAAGGGATTTAATGAAAGGTTGTCATAAAATAAAAATTATAATAATAATTTAGGGTGGAAAGAACAAAGTGTTCTTCTTGTTCCTCTTGTTGGCCGAAACTAAGGAAGAAAATAGGAGAAGAAAGTTCACACCATTTGGCTAGGAAGTACATTGAAATAGATCACAAGGAGCAAAGTACGGATAAAGGAAAGGCAAAGGTGGTTGAATAGCTAGTCAAAGTTGTTCTTCCTAAAGGAGGTAAGTCTTTAAGCAATTGAATTTTTGCTCGATATTATATGCAAATGTAACTTACGAAGTTGCTAAGGACATATGGTTATATGTTGCTACAATTGCCGAATGGACAGGGTGAGTTCCATGATTTTATTATATCTTCTAGATGTGATTTTGATGTATGGGATTGAGCTTAAAATATAAGGGAAGCTTGGCACTAAGTGTGTGTATTATTACAGCACTATGTGTGCGAAGGAGTAAGGCACTATGTGTGTGATTGCGGAAAGGCACTGTGTGTGCGAAATTGTTAACCGAGCACTATGTGTGCGATATCGGTCCTTTGGCACTGTGTGTGCGGAATGAGCATATGAGCATAAACTCTTTGAGGTACGAATGAGGCAAGTGTAAGTAATGCAATATACATGACACTTGAAATTATGTTAGATGTTGAAGTTATAAGCATATGATTAGTTAAATTGTGACTTGATAATGGACAAAAAGGCTACAAATTCGTTGTTGGAGCCTCAAATGGGAAATGAGTAATGAGTAAGATTATAAATGTCAATCAAGGATGATTTTGTATATAATTATATGTATGCATATATTTTTCTAATGTTCTCTAATCATTGCTCAAACATTTACTTTATCAGTTTTAAAACCTTTCTATCCAAATTATTGTTTCGTTCTATTGCTTAAGGCTTACTGAGTAATCGGCTCATTTCGGGTGTTCATCCATTTTGTTTTAGATTAAGGTTTTGCGTTGAAGCTCGGAGCTGATCATTTGAAGTCATCACACCTATCAATCCTAATTTGGTACCGTTTAGAAATTTTTTTGGGTATAAATGGCATGTAATAGCTATACTTAAATTTGTGTTCTTATGGTTTTGAACCTTTGTACATATTGCCACGAGAATGCGGCTAGTATATGGTGAGAACATAAGTATTATATAAACATAGCTCATCTATACTTATATGCGTACCTTACATTATTTTGTAACAGTTTATGTTTTACATTCCGGTGCGGAATTATGCCTTGCTGAATGAACATCTTTATCATATTTGGTTGGGGTTGAATCGTCTATGAATGCTTGCATTTAGTAACGTGGAAATTTAACAAAATTTTAGCTTATAAATTCATAGGATATTCGGTTAGGGAAGGAATATCTCTAACCTTGTGGATTGAATGATTTTAGTAAGCCATTCAAATGCATGTGTAGATTTCGATCGAAACCTTTGTAATGTGGGCTTTAAAAAAAAAAATGAATGAACTAATCTAGTATGTGTTAAGTTCCTTAGTAGGTATACATTATGTATGTTTTTAGTGATGAAAGGTATAGAATAAGTTGAGTTATCGAATAAGTACCTAGATCTCGGGATAGACACTTCTTTGTGTAATTAACGTAAATATGTTTCTCTGTGTGCTCGTTAATGTGTGATCTGTCTAGTCTGTCTTCTGGTCTGAGATACTCTGTAACCCTAATCCGGCATCGGATAGGGGTTAGGGGCGTTACAATTTTATTGGTATCAGAGCTACGGTTTAGTCGATTCTAGGACTAACGTAGCGCGTGTAAGTTTAGCTATACATGCCATAAGTGAGAAATTGATAGTGTGATGACTTCTAACGGTTAAACCTTGTGGTTGTGTTGTTCAGTAAATGGAACCTGATCCCGAGCGAGCAATAGCGGACGATGTTGAGAGTATAGCGCCTGCTCCCGCGCAAGGGACGGTACCGGCCGACTCTCGACCCTCCGCGAATAATCAAGAGGATAGGGTTAGGCAAACCCTCTTTTCCTTAATGAATGAATGGTTTGCCCAGTATACTCATACAAATCCGGCTACTCAACCACCCCTTAATTCAAATCATCCTCCTCCGGTACCTGTAGTGCCTACACCCGCTGATCCGATGAGATTAAACAAACCCCCTGTGGATAAGATTCGAAAATATGGGGCCGAAGAGTTTAGAGCTACAGCAACTGATGATGCCGAGAAAGCTGAATTCTGGCTAGATAATACCATTCGCGTCTTCGATGAGTTATCTTGCACACCTGATGAGTGCTTGAAATGTGCTATATCGTTATTACGAGACACAGCTTATTACTGGTGGAGAACTCTAAGTTCGATTGTTCCAAAGGAACGAATTACGTGGGATTTCTTTCAGATAGAGTTTCGTAAGAAATATATCAGTCAGAGGTTCATCGATCGAAAGCGTAAAGAATTCCTTGAACTGAAACAGGGCGGTATGACTGTAGCTGAATACGAGCGGGAGTTCGTGAGACTCAGTCGTTATGCCCGGGAATGTGTTGCTGATGAAATAGCTATGTGTAAAAGGTTTGAAGAAGGTTTGAATGAAGACTTGAAGCTACTTGTGGGCATTCTTGAAATAAAAGAATTCGTGATACTGGTCGAACGAGCTTGCAAGGCTGAAGAGCTTGGGAAAGAGAAAAGAAAGGCTGAAGCTGAAAGTAGAGATTTCCGTAAAAGATCAGCCAGTAAAGCTTCTTTTTCAGCTGCAAAGAAGTTTAAAAACGAGAGTAACAAGTCTAAAGCATCTGCGGGGATTTCTATTCGAGAGCGACCCTCAATGGATTCTCGAACTATTTCCGTAACCAGTATTGGTAGTAACCGACAAGATAGACCCGAGTGTCTCCAATGTGGCAGACGGCATGGGGGTGAATGCTGGGGCAAATCGATTAACCAAACTTGTTACAGATGTGGATCGCGGGATCATTTTGTTTGAGATTGCATGGAACCGGATGAAAGAAACAAGATGCAGAATGCAAGATCAAGTGGTACAACGGCTAGAGGTAGACCGCCAAGAACTGTGGGAGGTAGAAATAGCAATCAGAGAGGGAATTCCGAAGCAGCGGTTCGATCCGAGGCCCGTGCACCCGCCAGAGCTTATGCCATTCGTGCACGAGAAGAGGCATCCTCCCCTGACGTAATCACCGGTACATTTACTCTCTTTGAAACTAGTGTACTTGCTTTGATTGATCCTGGTTCGACTCATTCATATGTGCGTGAAACCTTAGTATTCAGTAAGACTCTGACAGTTGAGTCTACTGAGTTTGTGATACGAGTGTCAAACCCTTTGGGTCGGTATGTGCTAGTTGACAAAGTGTGCAAGAGATGCCCACTAATGATCCGAAACTTTTGTTTCCCTGCTGATTTGATGTTACTACCCTTTGATGAGTTCGATACAATTCTCGGAATGGATTGGTTGACCGTGCATGACGCGGTGGTGAATTGTAAACAAAAAGTATTAGATCTGCGATGTTCGAATGGTGAGATGATCCGAATTGAATCAAGTGATGGAAATGGATTGCCGATGATGATATCTTCTATGTTGGTTCGGAAATATGTGAGGAAAGGCTGCGAAGCTTATCTCGCTTATGTATTGGGTAGTAAGATGACGGAATAAAAACCTGAAACCGTGCCTGTGGTTTGTGATTATTTAGATGTGTTTCCTGAGGTATTACCGGGATTACCACCTATTAGGGAAGTTGAGTTCGGTATAGAGTTAGTTCCGGGTACAACTCCAATTTCTATAACTCCGTATCGTATGGCACCGACCGAGTTGAGGGAGCTGAAATATCAATTACAAGAGTTGACCGACAAGGGCTTTGTGCGACCTAGTTTTTCACCCTGGGGTGCACCAGTTCTGTTTGTGAAAAAGAAAGATGGAACTATGCGAATGTGCATCGACTATCGTCAACTCAATAAAGTTACGATAAAGAATAAGTATCCATTGCCACGTATAGATGATTTATTTGACCAGTTGAAAGGGGCATCAGTGTTTTTGAAAATTGATTTGCGATCTGGTTACTATCAGTTGCGAGTTAGAGATTCCGACGTATCGAAAACCGCCTTCAGAACGAGGTACGGACATTATGAGTTTTTAGTGATGCCGTTTGGGCTCACTAATGCTCCTGCGGCTTTTATGGATTTGATGAATCGGGTGTTCCGACAGTATCTAGATCGATCCGTGGTTGTGTTCATAGATGATATTTTGATTTATTCAAAAGACGACTCAGAGCACGCCGAACACTTGAGGCTTGTGCTTCAGACCTTGCGAGATCATCAACTGTATGCTAAGTTCAGTAAGTGTGAGTTTTGGTTGCGCGAGGTCAGCTTCTTGGGACATGTTGTGTCCTCCTCGGGAATACGAGTTGATCCGAATAAAGTTTCAGCCATTCTTGACTGGAAGCCTCCAAGGAATATCTCAGAAATCCGTAGCTTTTTGGGACTCGCCGGGTACTATCGACGTTTCGTAAAGGGGTTCTCGATGATTGCGACACCGTTAACTAAGCTGCTACAAAAAGACGTCAAATTTGAGTGGTCCGAAAGGTGCCAGAAAAGTTTTGACCGGCTAAAAACTCTTCTGACGGAAGCTCCAGTGTTAGTTCAGCCGGAATCTGGTAAAGAATTCGTAATCTATAGTGATGCATCTTTAAACGGCTTGGGCTGTGTTTTGATGCAAGAGGGTCGAGTTATTGCGTATGCCTCAAGACAGCTGAAGCCTCACGAGAGAAACTACCCGACGCATGACCTCGAACTAGCTGCCATTGTTTTCGCTTTAAAAATTTGGCGACATTATTTGTTCGGGGAGAAATGTCATGTGTATTCCGATCACAAAAGCCTCAAGTACTTGATGACACAAAAAGATCTGAATTTGAGACAGCGACGGTGGTTAGAATTATTAAAAGATTACGAGCTCGTTATCGATTATCACCCGGGAAAAGCTAACGTGGTTGCAGATGCTCTAAGTCAAAAATTACTATTTGCCCTTCGAGCGATGAATGTAAAATTGTCGTTATCCGCTGATGACATGTTGATAGCAGAATTAAAGGCCAAACCTGTGTTGGTACAACAAATTTGTGACGCCCAGAAACTTGACGATGAATTGGTTGCTAAGCGGGCTCAGTGGGATTCTAAGGTGGATTCAGAGTTCCAAGTCGACGATAATGATTGTTTGAGGTTCAAAGGTCGATTGTGTGTCCCAAGAAATTTTGAAATTATTTCGACGATTTTAAATGAAGCTCATAATAGTCAAATGTCTATCCATCCGGGCAGTACGAAGATGTACAATGATTTGAAACTCCGTTATTGCTGGCACGGTATGAAGCGAGATATCTCCGATTTTGTTGCGAAGTGCTTAATATGTCAACAAGTGAAGGCTGAACATCAAGTGCCTTCGGGACTGCTCCAACCGATCATGATACCCGAGTGGAAGTGGGATCGAGTCACGATGGACTTCGTATCCGGCTTACCGCTAACACCGAGCAAGAAAGATGCCATTTGGGTTATTGTGGATAGACTAACGAAATCAGCCCATTTCATCCCTATTCGTACGGACTTCTCACTCAATAAACTAGCCGAATTGTATGTCTCCCAGATTATACGATTGCATGGTGTGCTGACTTCTATTGTTTCGGATAGAGACCCTCGGTTTACCTCGCGATTTTGAAAGAAATTACACGAGGCATTGGGCACTAAGCTTCAGTTTAGCACTGCCTTTCATCCTCAGACCGATGGTCAATCTGAAAGAGTCATACAAATACTCGAAGATATGTTGAGATGTTGTATTCTTGAGTTTAGCGGTTCGTGGGAGAAATACATACCGTTGATTGAATTTGCCTACAATAATAGTTTTCAAACGAGTATCAAGATGGCGCCGTATGAGGCTTTATATGGTCGTAAATGCCGTACACCTTTGTTTTGGACCGAACTCAATGAAAATAAGTTATACGGAGTGGATTTAATTAAAGAGGCAGAACAACAAGTGAAGATAATTCGGGATAGCCTGAAAGTAGCAACTGATCGTCAGAAGTCTTATGCAGACCTGAAACGTAGGGACATCGAATATCGGGTTGGCGACAAAGTATTTTTAAAGGTCTCACCTTGGAAAAATTTACTCCGGTTCGGCCATAAAGGTAAACTGAGTCCAAGATTTATCGGGCCGTATGAGATCTCAGAACGGGTAGGACCTGTGGCTTATAAATTGATTTTACCTCCTGATCTCGAAAGGATTCACAACGTCTTTCATGTCTCTATGCTCCGTCGATATAGATCCGACCCATCGCATGTGATCAATCCGTCGGAAATTGAGATTCGGTCGAACTTGAGTTATGAGGAGGAACCGGTCAGTATTTTGGCTCGAGAGGTGAAAAAATTGAGGAATAAGAAAATTCCGTTGGTTAAAATATTGTGGCGGAAACACGGAATTGAAGAAGCGACATGGGAATTGGAGGACTCAATAAGAAAGCGTTACCCAAATCTATTCACCGGTAAGAATTTTCGGGGACAAAAATTTCTTTTAGGGAGAGAGAGTTGTAACAGCCCTATTCCGACCCTAGTCGGGAAGTGGTTTCGAAACCACTAAACCGAGTCGCGAAAATAAGTAAATGTTGAATCTTAGGATTTTTATGTATGTGATCTTGCATGTGTAAAAATTGTATGCTTAATTATGTCATTAGTAGGTGGAATTTCAATTAAGGACTTATGTGCTAAAATCTAATAATAGGATGGGAAGAAAAAGAATGACTAATTAATGCATGAGTTATAAAGGAAGGATTTGCATGTCAATTTGACAAATTTTGAGATAGTGCACGGCAATGATTCATTTTGGCATGTGGTGATTTGTTTATGTTAGTTAAATAATAAAAATAAAGGGATTTAATGAAAGGTTGTCATAAAATAAAAATTATAATAATAATTTAGGGTGGAAAGAACAAAGTGTTCTTCTTGTTCCTCTTGTTGGCCGAAACTAAGGAAGAAAATAGGAGAAGAAAGTTCACACCATTTGGCTAGGAAGTACATTGAAATAGATCACAAGGAGCAAAGTACGGATAAAGGAAAGGCAAAGGTGGTTGAATAGCTAGTCAAAGTTGTTCTTCCTAAAGGAGGTAAGTCTTTAAGCAATTGAATTTTTGCTCGATATTATATGCAAATGTAACTTACGAAGTTGCTAAGGACATATGGTTATATGTTGCTACAATTGCCGAATGGACAGGGTGAGTTCCATGATTTTATTATATCTTCTAGATGTGATTTTGATGTATGGGATTGAGCTTAAAATATAAGGGAAGCTTGGCACTAAGTGTGTGTATTATTACAGCACTATGTGTGCGAAGGAGTAAGGCACTATGTGTGTGATTGCGAAAAGGCACTGTGTGTGCGAAATTGTTAACCGAGCACTATGTGTGCGATATCGGTCCTTTGGCACTGTGTGTGCGGAATGAGCATATGAGCATAAACTCTTTGAGGTACGAATGAGGCAAGTGTAAGTAATGCAATATACATGACACTTGAAATTATGTTAGATGTTGAAGTTATAAGCATATGATTAGTTAAATTGTGACTTGATAATGGACAAAAAGGCTACAAATTCGTTGTTGGAGCCTCAAATGGGAAATGAGTAATGAGTAAGATTATAAATGTCAATCAAGGATGATTTTGTATATAATTATATGTATGCATATATTTTTCTAATGTTCTCTAATCATTGCTCAAACATTTACTTTATCAGTTTTAAAACCTTTCTATCCAAATTATTGTTTCGTTCTATTGCTTAAGGCTTACTGAGTAATCGGCTCATTTCGAGTGTTCATCCATTTTGTTTTAGATTAAGGTTTTGCGTTGAAGCTCGGAGCTGATCATTTGAAGTATCACACCTATCAATCCTAATTTGGTACCATTTAGAAATTTTTTTTGGGTATAAATGGCATGTAATAGCTATACTTAAATTTGTGTTCTTATGGTTTTGAACCTTTGTACATATTGCCACGAGAATGCGGCTAGTATATGGTGAGAACATAAGTATTATATAAACATAGCTCATCTATACTTATATGCGTACCTTACATTATTTTGTAACAGTTTATGTTTTACATTCCGGTGCGGAATTATGCCTTGCTGAATGAACATCTTTATCATATTTGGTTGGGGTTGAATCGTCTATGAATGCTTGCGTTTAGTAACGTGGAAATTTAACAAAATTTTAGCTTATAAATTCATAGGATATTCGGTTAGGGAAGGAATATCTCCAACCTTGTGGATTGAATGATTTTAGTAAGCCATTCAAATGTATGTGTAGATTTCGATCGAAACCTTTGTAATGTGGGCTTTAAAAAAAAAAATGAATGAACTAATCTAGTATGTGTTAAGTTCCTTAGTAGGTATACATTATGTATGTTTTTAGTGATGAAAGGTATAGAATAAGTTAAGTTATCGAATAAGTACCTAGATCTCGGGATAGACACTTCTTTGTGTAATTAACGTAAATATGTTTCTCTGTGTGCTCGTTAATGTGTGATCTGTCTGGTCTGTCTTCTGGTCTGAGATACTCTGTAACCCTAATCCGGCATCGGATAGGGGTTAGGGGCGTTACATGGCCGGCCATAGAGATAAAAGAGTTAAAAAGTCAAAATTTGGTGGGATTTGGTGGCTTATTTTGACTAGTTTTATAATAAAATAAAACAAAAAGGTTTCATCTCTTATTTCTTTCTTCTCCACCGAAAAATATAAATAAACCAAGGGTTTTAGAAGCTTTAAAAAATCATCCACTCTTCACCCTTACAAGTAAGTAATTTTAGTTACTTTTCTTGATAATTTTTGTACTTTTGGGACCCTTGTAGCATGAGCTAACTATTGAGGAGTCTATTTTGCAAAATGGTTGAAAGTTTAGAAATTTACCATGAAAGCATTTATATTGTTTACTGGAAATTTTATGGAAGAAAATAAATCTTGGTTGTTAAATAAACAACTTTTGTGAAAGGGTGTTCATGGAAAGCACCTAAAATGGACTTAGTTGTAAAAGTAATAAATTGTGAAGTAAATGCATGAAATAATGGGAATTGTGGACTGCCATAAGAGAGAAAAGAGTTCAGTTAGGCTTGGTTAATAAGGAAATTTGATAAAAATAGATTTACGAGCCTAGGGGTAAAATTGTCATTTTGTGAAAGTCTAGGGGCAGAATGGTCATTTTGCCAAAATGTGAATTTTGGAATGTTTAAATTAATATGGTGATTAAATTAGTGAATTTTTATCATTTAGATCAAGAAATACAAAATCCAGACCTAGACCGGAGGAAAGCCAAACAAGTGGACTAAATCGATTAGTCGCTCACATTTTGTATACTAAGGTAAGTTGGTGTGATAATAATAATGCAATGTTGTTGTTGTTGGTGGTGGTGTTGTTGTTGTTGTTGTTGTTGTTGTTGTTTATGTTTGAAGCCTAAATTGATAAGGCTTAAAATGAGTAAGTTTATATGTAAATGATATATCTTTCATTAATGCTTTACATGTGGATGTTCTATAGGAAATGTGAATGATTATTATTGTCATTGTATGAAATTATGAAAAGTGTGGATATGGATAAATTCCGTGGAAATTTTAATATCAGTGGGCTATGTATGATCCACTAGATAATGGTTAATTTTGGTTGGCTATGTGTGAACCACCGTAAATGTGTTATTGAAGGTGGGCTATGTGCAAAACCACCGGGTAATTATTGAAATTGATGAGCTAAGTGCGAATTATCCACCTTGTTGATTTTTAATACCAATGAGCTAAGTGAAAATTATTGTGAAATATCAATATTGGTGGGCTATGTGTGAAACCACCGGGAATTATTGATAATGGTGGGCTATGTGCGAAACCACCAAGAATTATTGATAATGGTGGGCTATGTGCGAAACCACCTTATAATTGTTAATATGAATGGCTATGTGCGAACCATTGAGCATGGTTTATTATAATGAGGTGTGTATTGAGACTATGATTAAGTGAAATTATGAATGTGGTGATGATGAATTAGTGTAGAGATTGAATGTGGAAATGTGTAAACTTTGCGCATGTCATGTGCTTGAGAAATGTGGTAAGGTTACAAATGAGTAAGCTATACACATGAGAATAACTTGATGATGACCTTGTGATTATAGGTCGATACTTATGATGTATGAGAATGTGAAAAAGTCAATTGACAATATGTATGTTTTAAAAGAAGTTAAAACAATGAAATCATGAAAGAGTAGAATTAGCTGTCAAACAGTATTGGACAACAGCAGTTATGTGACTTTGAAAAATCACCATAAATGGTGTGAATTGAATTAGAGGCTGAATGAGATATAAAACGAAATCTTATTGAGTCTATTTTCTTATGAAAGAAACAGAGTAAGCAAAGGAATTTTATATTATGAGATATTTGAATTTTGGTGAGACAGGGTCAGAATGATTATGGAATCCCCTGTTCTGACTTTGGAAATTCATTAAAATATGTACAAAGAAATCATGGGATAAAATTTATATTCTTGAATTTCATAATGAATCTATTTTCAAGAGAAAGAAACGGGAATGTCATTCAAGTTCTGTACAATAAGATAATTGATTTTTAGTGAAGAGAGGTTGGAACTGTCAAACAGCAAAAAATGGGAGACTTTAATGAATAAACTGTACTTATTGGCCGAACCAAGAATTCTGGAAATTTTATGGTGAGAAGATATGTGAGTGTGGTTTCGGAGAAAATTGACAGATCTTAATTCGGAGTTCTGTAGCCCTAGATAAAAATAATTTAGAGACTGTGACTTGAGTAGACAGCATGTGATGAATGTAGGTGAATAATGAAATTTGTGCAATAGTGATGGTAATATTTTGAGATCACAAAATGAGGTTTGCTAAAAAGCAAATTAATCAATTGCTTGTTATTACATATGTACTTACTAAGCTTAATGGTTACTTCGTTATTTTCTGTGATTGTAATGTATCCAGGTTAGCTCGGGTTGGAAGCCGCCGGAGAATTCATCACACTATCAAGCATATAATTTAGGTATCGATGATTTTATACTTAAGGTTATGGCATGTATAGGGAATTTGGTCAAGTATACATGTTATTACAGTTGAGTAAAATGAATGTTACGACCTGTTAAGTATGTGATGGAAGTCTTGGTAGCTTTGTTATGTCATAAAATGTGTCATTTGAAGTTATTCTCAAGTATGGGCATAATAGGGTAGAGAATGGGTTGGAAGATAGCCAATTTCTTGGCCACATGGGTGGAGACACGGCCATGTGGAGCACACGGTCCAGCACACGAATTTGTGACTTGGCTGTGTGACCCTAAGTAAACGATGACATCATAAACAAAGAGTTACACTAGTGGAGGACACGGGAGTGTCCTGAGCCACACGGGCGTGTGTAACCACATGACCTACCCACAAGGGCGTACGACTCTCCAAATTGTGAAAATTTGCTATACGATTCAAAAGTTTGCAGTTTGGTTTCAGACCGTTTTTAAAGTATGTTTTGGACCTCGTAGGCCCATATTAGGGACTTTAAGATGGAATGTGAAAAGTTTTAATTTGAACTAAAAATTATGGTTCGGTTTTGTATGAAGGTTATTGTTTAAGTCCGGTAACGCCTCGAACCCCATCCCAGCGTCGGATACGAGTAAGGGGTGTTACAAGCTAGTTCTTAGTGTACATGTCATATTTCTAATGCCAATAACCATCAATTATTAAATTACAAACTTTAATCCTCATTGAAGGGTTATGTGAAGCTCCCAAGCTGAAACCACAACTTCTCGACAAATCTGATAACTACATGTTTAAACAACTAGTGCATGCTCAGTAAGTACTCATGAATTATCCTAATTTTCGTTAATCTTTAGTATTTTGAGTCATTTATAAAGTTTATGTGAAAGTTCACTCCAATCAATAATAAAAAGGGGCTTCATTCCATATTTCTTATTAGCTCAATATTAATACTCAAGCCATATGAGATTTTCCTATTTCATTTATATAAAAAATTAATATAAATTCTTTCCAAGCTTTCTCATAATATTTCACAACAAATATCAAGCTAATAGAGGTATAGGAAGCCATTTCTTACCTTATTAAATCTTTCTCACTCTAGCTTCAACTTCTGTCACTAAAATTCTATAAACCTTAGGCCACCATTAAAGAAATTGATGGAAAAATTGAGCTTAGGAGGTTATTTCCATGGAGATTTTGACAAAATATTTTTAAAGAAAATAGAGGAAAATGTAAGAAAATGAAAAAAAAAGAAGGTGGCCAACCATGGGAGACTCTTGTTTGACGGCAAAGAAGAAAATAAAATGAAGTTGATGGGGTTATTTCCTCATTTAGAAAGACCAACAAATCGGCCCAAGGCCCATGTCCAATTATTCAAGTCCAAATTTTTTTTAATTTGAGGCTTATTTTCTTAATATTAGGTTCCAATGATCCGAATTAAATATCAAACATCACATTTAAATATAATTTCAACATAAAAGTCCTGAGGAATGACCAAGTTACTCTTTGACAAAAAATTACCATTTTGCTGCTTTTGATCCTTTTTCATGATTTCATCTCAAAATTTGGTATTTAGACCAATTCAAGTTCATCATAATAATATATATTTAACATAATTCCACGAGTGATAAAAATTGCACTTCTTCTCTTTTCTCAATAAAAATTAAAAATTTACAATTTAATCCCTATACTTTCCAATTTAGCCCCAAAGGTGATTTTCATCACTCCAACACATATTCCAACTTATATTAATGCCAGTTCATCAATAATAACTCATTTTTCTCATTTTGTTTGAATTTGCACTTTAGTACTCAAACTTCTCAAATTTTGTGATTTAGTCTATTTCTCATGTTTTTTCTTCTAAAATTCTTTTCATAAATTATCATATCTAAAATCACTTTATTTTCATAAGAATTACTTTAATTGGCTCATTTTTCAATTTTCTCAAAAATTTACTACATCCACTACTGAAATAGTGTCACGAGTCCAATTAAAAAATTTGAGATGTTTCAGATAGAGTGGAATTAGTTTGGAAATAAAGTTCTAGTTTGGAAATAAAGTTCTAAGTATCTTAGTACATGTTCTATGATCTCTTGTTGTGATTGGGTTTATATATGGGAGAGGTTTTTGGGAGCAGAGTCATATCTTGTCTCCTTGTGGCGAAGATATGGCATTCTAGGCCAATGATATGACATCTTAGGACATATGAGTAATCAATGGGCGCAAGGCTCCATCTGCATCTAAAGAAGATGATCTAGCGAGAATTTGTCATGCTGTTTCCTAAAGGTGTCCATGAGTCAAGCGAGGCCCAATTTCAAAAACTTTTTGAAGCCTAAGCCCGTTTTATGGTCGACCCACCTAAAAACCCCTTTCACTATTAAAAAAAATTAAAATATTAATAATATTTTTTCATTGACATTTTACATAATTTTATAATTAAATTTAAATTTAAAAAATATTTTTATTATTTAAATTGAATTTTAGTCGAGCCAAGTTAGCCCGAGTTGTGAAAATCCTTGCCCAAACCCAACCCTTGGACTGGTCTAGTGTTGCCTAATACCTATGGCTCGCTTGATGTGGGGTTCACCTGATGGATACACATATGGTTTGAAAATAACATACACTAAACGATTAAACATATGGTTTGAAACTAATTAATAGTAACACATGCAACATCTACAATATTAAAATGAAAAATTAGATTAAATTGTAAGTAAAACAAAATTTAAACACATAAATACATTAAATTAAGAATATTAAATGCACTACAATTGTTTATCATGGTGTTATCTTCAATCTTGAATTGATATCGAGTTAACCTATGACACAAACTCAATAACATTATTAATATATAGAATTAATGGAGGTAATAAAGTGTGCATAACAAGATTTAAAATGTACAAAATATTTCATGGTACAGCATTAGTTGAGTGGTAAAATTAAAATTTTATCAACCAAAATGTCATGGGTTTAAATCTCACCATAGGCAAATTACATATTGGTTTTTAAGAAAAAAAAGAGAGAGTAAAATACCCTAAAATAACATAGCTTATGTTAAATACAAATGACTTTCTTTATTTCCTAATTGAGTTTATGCTTAGTTGACTCAATGACACCAACTCAAGGATTTTAATAATACTAGGAATTCTATCACACATATATGTGTGAGGAAACTACGTAATTAGAACACAAAGGTGTGTTTAAAAATAACATTACTAAATAAATAAACATAAAGTTTGAAACTAATATAATAACACATGAAATATATACAATATTAAAATGAATAAAATGGACTAAATTGTGAGTAAAAAAAATTTAAATATGTAAATACATCAAATTAAGAATTCTAAATGCACTACAGTTGTTTATTTTGGTGTTGTAATCAATATTTAGTTGATGTGGGAGTTAACTTATAACACTACCTCAGCCAACAACTTTATCAATATATAGAATTGACGGATTTAATAAAATATGCATAATAAAATTAAAATGTATAGAATAAAATAAATAAAGTTTTGGTTGAGTGGTACCAATGCTAATGATATGAGTTTAAATCTCACCACATACAATTTTTTTATTGACTTCTTTTAAAAATAAAAAGATTAAAGTGTCCTTAAATAATATTACTTATTTAAAATATGGAGTGATAATTTCATAATTTCCCTAATTGAATTTATGTCTAGTTGACTTGTGGCACTAACTACGTTTAAGGGCTTAATAATAGTAGGTGTATATATTCAATTTATAGAGATAATAAAATATGTATAATAAAATTAAAATATATATAATAAAGTAAAATAAATTTTGGTTGAGTGGTAAAATCAAGTTTTATTAATGCAAATGATATGGGTTCAGATCACACTTGTAATTTTTTTATTGAAAATAAAATAAAAATATCAACTTTGAATGATATAACTTATTTTAAATACAAAAAGATAATTTCATAATTTTTTTAATCAAATTAATATCTAATTGACTCTAATATCAATTCAATTAAATGCTTAATTAATAGTATAGATTAAATATAGATCTAAATTTGATGGAGGTAATAAAATTAAAATGTATAAGATAAAATATAAATTAAATGGTTAAATTAAAGTTTTAACGACCCAAATGTTATAGGTTCAAATCCCATATGCAAATTATTTATTGATTTAAAAAAAAATTAAAAGAACTAAAATATCATAAATAATATAAATATTTTAAATACAAAAAAAAAAATTAAAATTTCCTTGAATCATAGTCGACTATGATACCAATTTGGTATGGACACCCAATAAAAGAGCCAAAAAAAAAAATCAGATCCCGCTGCTTCTCCAAACATCAAACCTTTAAAAAAAAAAAAACGGCTTGCTACCGAACTCGTCAACCGGTTTAGTTGCAACCAAGCTTTTAATTGCCCAAAAAATCACGTTAATATTGTCTCGCACATTTATTTACCCGTTTTTCATCTTTCCTATCTAATGAACGTGCATACAAGTGGTAAATATAATAATCCATCTAGATTTGATTCTATATTTTATGTTCATATTTTGTTTTTTTTTTGGGGGGGGGGGGGTTCTATGATAGTAAATGAGGTAAATTATACACAAGTGTTGGTCTTGGAGAAATTTCAGAGTTATTTCACAGAAAACATGAAAAATCTGAATTTAGTAATGTTAAAGATACAAATGATGGTAATATTGCGATAAAAAAAATTAAAATTAAATCCATAAAAGAACCAATAGCCTTGAGAAAGAACGAATTAAAAAGGCCTTCATTCAGTTGAGCTATATATATATATAAATTATAAACATAAATTTCATAGTATTAAAAAATGAATAAATTGCTGCACTTACTCCATCGCTATTGCTATAATTTTTTTTCTTTCATCTATAATAAGAAGCCATCCTACAAAAGGACCAAAAAAGGAGGCGGGAAAAAGGTCAACCAAAGATTTTGCAACAAACCCTCCCTCCCTACCTACTCCCACTTTCCACTTTAGGAGAGAATAAAAGAATTATAGTACAGTGGCCACCACCTAAGGAAGGCAGCACTCCGCGGATACAATATGTAACAAAAATTAAAGAATCACCCAATGAGAGCACTCACACACGACATCACTACTTCGACTAGGAATAGTTAGCCACTGTATCAGGCAGATCTCATCTCCTAAAACTTCATTAACTTTCTGTGTGGTGGGGAGTTAATGAATGAAAGAATTGTTCCCTAACTAGCCATCACTAATCAATCCGCTTCTAGTGTTGTATGCCTATCTCACCCCCGGGTTTCCCCATTACTGCCTTAGTTCCAAGCAGTGAACAAACCATTTTCTACAACCATTTGTAAAACAATCCAGTTTTCATCAAAACACCCTAATCTATAGTTACAATTCGATTTTTTACCCAGAATTAGCAGCAACCTCTGCAGCTCTCTGTCTCATCATCTCCATTACAGCAGCTCTACGCCGTGAATCGGACTGCTGTTGAAGTCTCCTCAAATGTTCTTTAAGATCTCTGTATTCATTAATGGATTTAATATTAGAAAATTTGAATTAAATCCATGGCCATAAACAAAGAAAAGAACGTAAAATATGGCTGTTTAGGAGGGTCAGAGGTGCAGGCACCTGCAACGTGGTACATGGCACTCAGATTCTTTGCAAGCTCGGGCATGAAGTTGCAGCAGATACCACATTTTCTTACAAAGTACACATCCACCAGAAGCACGTGTTTTGCATTGTATTCCATGGCGGAAAAGCCCTTTCACTTTCCGACAATTTGGGTACTGGCAATGCGCAGAACGACATTGGGATGCATGCACCAAAAGATCAAGCATTTTCCTCAGCTGCAAATTTCAAAAACCAATCCAGTTAGAATGCAGATAAGATCTGAATCATTTTTCCTACCATCAACTTGCCAAACCAGAAAAAATAATATATTCGGGAAGATAAATATTTTAGATTTAGCATATTTCAGTATTGAAGTGGAAAGCACCAACAGCATCTTAGAAACACCCAATTCCAATGTTATCAAGTAAATCATTGGTGCCATCCCAACCCCCAAAAAGGAATAATGTCGGGTCCAGGTACAAACTGTCAAATGCACATCGCTGCTGGTCCTTGAATAGATGTTAGCATGTGCATGTGTATATAATGTATACTTGAACAGTAATACACATGAAAATACGTAGATGCACATATGTTTTTTTATGAGATTTAGCTTATTAATCATTCCCAACTAATCAAACAGTTAATTTTCAGCTTTTATTAAAAAAGAATTCAATGATTCTATTTTTCCAAAAAGAGTACCTGCAAGACCCTTAGTTGCCTAGCCTCTTTATTCTGTGCATCTCGTTCAGCCATGGATGGATGATTTGTTAACTTATGAGGATGATCAATGCCCCCATCCTTTTGGTAACAGGAGTTGCACACATCATAATCAGGGCAAACCTCACAGCGCCAGCCTTGACCAGTTTCAATGTCCAGATGACATACGTTACAGGTCGTGACAAATGCAGGAGCAGTTGGATTGTGAAGATGGTAGAGGACCATCATTGATGAATGTTTAGCCCGCCTTAGTGTATCATACTGATAATGATTCCCTTGACAAAGACTCAAAAATGCTTGCCTTGTATCAAAGAATTCACTCTCAAGAATTTCATCTTTATCCTTAGTATCAGTAGTTACATCAGTAATTTCAACCTGCACAATGACGATTTTCCACATAAATTCATTTAGAAAAGAAAAAGACTGAATCAGCATGCAGACGAAGAAATATACTAGCACTGGAAGTAATTATTGCAGTACTCTGACAAACTTACTGGATAGAGAACATGTTTTTCCCTCTGATTGATGGGATGTCTCTCTCTTTCTTCACGTTTCTGCTCTATTTCATAGCACCTGTGATGGTAAAGAAGCGAAAACCAGATAAATTATCTAGGACACTTTCTCCTAGCTGACAGAAGCAGATTGGAACAAGAATAGAGGATGAGTAAGGGTCAAAGCGGGCAGGTCTTGCAGCAGTCAGAACTTATAATCAGAAATACTCTCATTTGTAGGATGCCGAAAAAGATTTAATCTAAGCATAGATTCAAACTTGGAAAACAAATAATTAAAACACCATAGCAGAGATGCTTAACTATGCATATCAAAGAGAATAACCCTCTCGTATATAGATCTGATTGAAAAATTATTCTCATTCTCCAGAATCATATTAGCATTTATATGAGTGAGTCTTAAGTATCACAAATCTGAAAGTTCTTGCAGAGAGAGACAGAGAGAGAGTCTTACTTATCACAAATCTGAAAGTTCTTGCACTGGCTGCAAACCCAGCGGTTACCAGATACCATTAAAATACAACAATGAGTGCAACAATGCTGCAAGTGAACCATGATAAAATCCTCCTTCATTGGGCAAATGGTTTCACCAAGCTGATGTACCAAGGAAAAAAAATGGAGGGCAAAAGAGTAATATAACCAATTAAAATCCCTTGGGTCATGATATAACGTATGACTGGTTTTGCACAGAACAAAAGTAAAAAGGCTGATTGGAAGAAAAGAAATTACTTTATGCATCAGAAGCAGATCCTTTGATGCATTAGCAGAGAGATCAGACTGACCCGATACTTTTAAAGCCCTTTTTGTTATGGTATTTTTGGTTGTTCCTTTTTTGTTTAGTTTTCTGCCATCTTCTTCTTGACGGAGCTGATTAATTAGATCTTCAGCAGCACCAGGCCAGTAATCACCATCAAAATATGGCAGCCTAGCTGCTGTAACCTTGGCCTTACATTCACCGGTAGTTACAAAAAAATTATCATAAAAATTAGTAAGATCAACTACAATGTTTTCCTTCGAAGCTTTCCTTAACATAGCCAAATACCTGAAACAGCATTCATGCATATCAAGGCAATTAATAATTATGGATTAAAAGAAATATAACACGAGAAACAAAGAAATTAAAAAATATATTGACAACTATCTGCCTCACCATTCCCGCAATTTATCTGACTTGGGTGTTTTCTGAATATCTGGATGACAATATAAGATATAATCTTCACCCTTTAGTGGAGGGCAAGCCCATATATAGCAACTTGTGAAACCACGCTTCTTGCAATATTCAAGGTACCCAATCTGAAAATTTAAGGTTTACAGTCCAATATGTTAGACAATGATGCAAAACTAATAAGAGCACTCTTACTACCAACTAAATTGAAATTTGTAACAATTAACTATCACTAGGCAGAATTCAGTAAGAGTTTGAACTAACAAGAATTTCATGGTAAACAAATGTACGGAGAGCCTCTCCAGTAACTGCTTTAACCTCAGGCCGGAAATACTTGACTGAATCTAGGTATGAAAGATAAACACGGCGCTGATTTGGAAATGCACATTCAGATCCAAATTCTTGGATGTACATGCCGAATAAGCATACTTCTACCCCTTCTATCTTCTGAAACAATAAAACTACCTAAAAGAGAAAAACATAACTTATAAGCATTTGAAAATGACAACCATATATTCAGCATTCAAGCATGTATTTACTTAATTTATACCCTTCACACCTTAGATTTATATGGAAATTCAGTAGGATAATTATCTTCTTGAAAGATTTCAAGAAAACGTTGCTTCACTTCCAGCTTCTTGTCAACTGATGAAACAACTCTTATTACAAGTGCCTCAGCACCAGGAACCTGGAAATATCAATTAAAGAGAAAAAGAAATAAGCTTATTCTTCAAGCAGCAGAAGTCCATGAGAAGCAATGGAAAAACCAACAGTAATAACAGGAACAATTTCATATATAGAAGGAAGTTAAAAGGTCCAAGTAAAGGGAATTGGAAGTTTTTATCTTTCCCATTTTTGTTTTTCTTTGGGTGTTTTTTTTTTTTTTAAATAATTTTTAGCAATTCTGAAAGTCTTTCAGCAACCTCAAAGTAGCACAATACCATATACAACATAGAATCGACTGACATCAAGAGAATATTAATCACCTCATCATAACTTTTTCCCTGAACCTTTGCCCTCTCTTGTCTTTCCTGTTTCAGTCTCCTAAATAATCGTTGCTCTATGCAGTCACTAAGGATTGTTCGCGGCAAATCTTTGGCCCCAAGTACAGCACTCTGTGGTAAGGGCTTGCGCTCTCCTCTGTCAACCTCAGCAATATAGCATTTGGGGCATGTATATTCAGCTTGCCCACCATCATTCCTCCGACCATTAAATAAAGCACAAATTTGATGCTGCCAAGCTTCACACTTGTCACATTGAACCCACTGCACAATTTTATTATAAACAGACAAAATGCAAGAGCAACTGTTAAGGACGATCATGAAACATAATAATGATAAGTATGCATTGTACATACCCATTCTTCAGTCTCTTCATCATTCTTCTTCTTCTCAAGCCTTGCCTTAGGAATTATAGTTCCATCAACAACAATGCTATCACCACGAGACTCGTTATGGCATGGATTACAAAAGTAATGCCGTGGATCACCAGCTCCCACTGTGTGGTACATTGCATTTCGCTTAATCCGAGCACCACAACGGCTGCAATAAATAGGTGGTGGTTCAAAAGTAAGTTTCTCAACGGCACATAGCTGGCAGGAGTTCTCACTCATTGAGTGCCCCATTGCTTGATTCTTTTCAGCCTTTGCTTTACTCTGTAAAAGACAATTATATATATCATCAATGCACCTCATCCTCTAAGTAAATTTTGTGGTATATTACATGACACTAGAAAACAGTATCTGAAACAAATCAGAAATACTATACTATAAGCATACCTGGCCAACCCATCGTCTGAGACCTGTAATATGCTCTCTAACTTGCTCAGGGGTGAATAATTCGGTCAGTGACACGCCTTTTATTTTCGGTTTCCCAGACTTAGTTCCAGCTGCACTTTCGGAAGACTCTATCATATCTTCTTTTTTAAATGAGTTAGCTTCCTTCTCAATTTTAGCATTTTCTTGATTGGGTAGACCACCAAATTCAGTACAAGTAATAGGCTCACCATCAGTCTTCTGTTTGCTGAAGTCATCTACAACATCCTTCATCTTGTTAATAACAGGACTAGCTTTAGGACAACTCATGGGGACTTCGGTCTTGATTTCCATAGGCTCAGATTTAACAGGCATACGCCTGTCACCATGTTGGCAATCTTGGGGCTGGATGTCCTGAGCTATGTGAGATTCAGCAACAACAGAACCTTCATTTTCAGAAATAACAGGCTGAGAAAACTGCTCTACCTTCATGCGTTTTAGTGAAGGCAGCATGTCTACAGAAGTATCAATTGGTGCAGTTTTAGAAGTCATTCTGGCTGAAATATCTCCAGTACTATATGTTTTAGTGGACCCATTATCCATAGATGGCAAGACAGAAGTAGAGTTTAGACAGGCTCGTGCCTTCTGAGCCTGTACATAATTGTTAACAGGAACACAGACAGGGCATGCTGGATTCGCACAAGTCTTGTGATGACGAATTAATAACTTGGAGTGATGACAACGAGGGTATGAGCATTGAGATGATCCGCATGTGTCTATATGAGTCAATAATTTTCGTACGGTAAAGCAATAGCTGTCACACTTACCCCCAGGGGCCTTACATTGCCGAGCATGGCGCAGAAACAAAAGCCACTTCACTTGATTTCTGAACTGCCTATCATGACTCCCGTTTCCACGATTAAACATGGCACCCCTTGGATTTGAAGGATCCGATGAGCTTCTAGGAACCACCATCAGACCGATAGTAGATCCATCAGCAGATACTTCGTTACATTGAGCTTCATCCTGCCTGGATATTCGCTTGCAGAAATCCTCTTGAACATCCTGCTCATGTGACATGTTCCCTGGCATTTGAACCGTATCTTTTGAGTGAGGGTGCCACTGGCTCTGAACAACTGATTCCAGATGTGCTCCAGCAGAAAGTTTATAATCATTTTGAGACTCTGGAATCAACTGGTATTGATGCAACATATGTTGCATTTGTTGTGAATTTTGTGGCAGCAATGAACGCATATCCTGCTGACCAGAGAACCCATCAGCATAGTTCTCTTGGAACTGATTCTGCAATTCAGGAAGCTGAAACTGTTCAGGAGCTTGTTGATGCGGAACCTTGTCATGTTGTTCCACTCCAGGCTCATGCTGCACTTGACTGCCTATATCAGATACCAGCTGAGATTGATAATCATTATTGCCTAGCAAATTTTGATCCTGCCGATTTTGCTGCTTCTGGTGATGTTGCTGTTGCAGAAGCTGCTGTTGTTGGAACTGAAGCGGCTGCTGCTGAAATTGTTGCTGTTGATTAGCTTGAAGAATATTGTCTCTTGAAGACTCTAGCGTTTGGAGATCCATCTTTTCAAACTGATCCATGGACTGGGGCTTCATATAGGAAGCCAGTTGCACACCATGCAAATTTGACTGATTACTTATCAAAGAAGAATTTCTTTTGGAAATAGACTGCAAATTAACTGGATTCAAATTCTGAGAATTTATCATTGATCCAACAGATGTTACAGCACCATACAACAAGCTCCCAGACCCACAAGAATCAGCATGCTTCAATCCACAAGTATCAGCTGACACAAAAAATGCTTTAACCCGGATGTCCCAATAACAAATTACATGTTCAGATTCATTATTACGAGATCAAAAGGAAACAGAGACAACAAGATGAAATTACAATGTTACCTTGCATCAAGGGTTGTTGATGCTGATCAGAATGTCCTTGCGATGGTTTTGGCAAATTAGAAAAAGGTGTGGTAGACTGATATCCACCAGAAGTCCCTGGTTCATTAAAAATTTGCAAATTGTTACCCATCATCCCCGATGCACCATTTAGGGACCCATTAGGAAACCCAAAAGTTTTCTGCTGCAAGCCAGACCTGATGCCAGTATCCATTTGGCTGCCGACAGTATGCAAAATATGACTGTTTTGACCACCAACTTGTTGCTTTAGCTGCTGTGCCTGAGATACCACCTTTGATTCAACAATTGAAAGCCCAGCAACATTATTGGAAGACTGATTATTAACACTGCTGTTATTGTTATAACTATTAAATCCAGGAGTAGGAATCATTTGGCTTGTCATTCTTTGCACACCAATTGATGACATTCCATCAGAAGCAATACAATAATTTGCAGCCGACTGTTGATACCCATTATGTATATTTCCTACAAAAATGCCATCATATTACCCTTGGTACATACTATTTAAATAAAATTGCAAAACTGCAAGGCTCAAATTTACCATCAGATCTACCAATGGAACCACTATTAAAGCCACTAGTAGGCAACAAACATCCTGTATTGACATTTGTAGGAGCTATGCTTGCATTGGAAGCACTGATAGATGTATCTATAGAAGCTGTAAACAATGCTAGGATTGCCACTATGTGACATACCAAGGGTTGGTATCATACCAACTGGTGCTGATGTCGAATTAACAAGCTGTGGACGTCTTTGGTTGTGCGCATTTCTGCTCCCCCTCATTAGAATTTGTAAACGGTGCTCTAGAGTACTCAAATTTGTATAGTCCTCCTAGTGAACAAATTTCAAGCGTCAAAATCAGGGGGAAGAAAATAAAGTTGCAGAACATATAAGTAACAGTGATAAAACAAATGCAAAGTAACGGGCTTCTATGGTCTAAAGGAAAATCAAGAAAAGAAAAAAGAATAGGTGAAAAAAGAAAATATATTAATGAAATGGATAAAAATATAAGTCAATAAACAGATTTGCTCCAAACATGGAAATTTAACAAAATGATTTAACCTTTGTACGAGCGATCTTAAATAAACCTTCTTCCAACCGTTTTGCGAAATCACGTAACTTAAGCATTGATGTCTCGGTGATAGGACGTTGGTACCGCGATTTCAAGAAATCAATGCTGACAAAAAGGGAGATTAAAAATGCATTAGTCATAAAAGTTGAAATCTAAACACAAATATATAATAACAAAATTTTCGAAGATGAAAATACTAATCTTGATACATAGATTGATCTCACACCGAAGCTAAAGAACTATAGCGATTATACAAAATCAATGACAAGAAAATAATTTTCCATTGCTTATAATTTAAATACCCATCTCCATATCAATGTGAAATACTAGGATCATTACATGCATCTTCTCCCAACCAGGTGCAGTCTTAAGAAGAACAAACAAGCAAATACATAACTTGAGCTTGAGAATGAAAATATATGTGTGTGTATATATAAAGAGACAGCAGAAGAGAGCTCTAAGAAACTTGAACTTGAACAAGAAGCCTTTCAATTGCACTAGAAAATGGACCCCTAATTTGTAGAAACTAGAAACTACCTGTTGTGTGCCTAAACATAGGAAAGCATGGGATTTCTTAGTGAGGTTTATATGGACCTGGGCTCTCCAACCTCAATAGTTAGCTTTTGGGATGTTGTTCTCCAAAGGTCCATATCAATTGGTATTAGAGCCAGTCATCATGTCTCTTAATTGCAATTGTGTGGCGCAAGTGGTGATGCCAGTATTGCAGTTTTCGCCTGAGCCAAGATTAATCTAGTGCAAAGCCAGCCGTGTGATTCTCCAACCTCAATAGGTAGCTTTTGGGGTGTGATTCTCCAAAGGTCAATATCACAACTATTCCAACTATGCATATATCAATGTATCTTCAAGAAGAATCAACACAACTATTCAAAGCAAGGATCTAGAGTCCTACCAATTAGCTTAATATAGCATAGATCACTAAGTCTAAGCAAAATATAGATATCGATGTCCAAAGTGATTTTGCGATTAAAGCATTTTAGTATGCAAGCTTTCATGCACATTTTTGTAGAAGTAAAAAAAAAAAATGCAAACATTATCTTGACTGAAGGCTATAATTAAAAGTGGCATACAAACAACGGAAACCAATGATGCCACCATCTATACAAAAGAATGCTACTAACAAGCAACTGAGCATCCAGCAGCACATGCACACCGCAAACATGTACAGTTGTACATGCGCACATGCACACACACTCAGAAACAATGAAATGCAAATAAACAAGAAGCTTCTATGGTAATACAGAGCATCCAGACAGCAATAACTCAACCTCTATGGCAGCTTTTATTTCAATTTCCCATAATCTAAATTAAATCAATTGGCAAACATAAGCATTTTATACATGGAAAATAAAATTACTGTTTTAGAAAATCTTACATCTGTCCTTGCATATATTCACGTGTTCTGATGATGTCGGGGACCATATTCAAAGTATTTTGGGGAGGACCTCCAGCACCAACAATGGCACCTGCACTCACAACTCCAGCAACGCCTAAATTCTGCACCTGAGCAGACTGAAGAGGGTTCCCATTTTGCTGGGGCAATCCCCCTTGATTAGATAACTGTCCTGATATCTGTCCTGACATATGTGACTGCACATTCATTTCTATCCTTATTCTTTCTTCATCTTCCCCTTGTCTTAGTAGTGGCCACAACTAAAAAAAAAATCGCTTTACACTCTCTAGCTTTACAGTTGCATCATCCACCACCACTCATGCTTCTCACTTCAGATACATCACTTTACGGCATTTTTGTATTTTATTTATCCTGGTTATATATATTCAGGAAAATTTCAAAAGTTAACTCAAAACTCAATCATGCAATCTTAACTTATTTTCAACATTGTTTAACAGTATTGAAACTGAAATTAGCAAAATTAGATGAGAATTACGGGAATTTCAGTCAATGAGGCAAGAAAAAACCCCAATGGAGAATTCCAAAATAAACCACGGTCCTAATTAGTGAATAAAGCATTAAAAAAGAACTAACCAAGACATTAATTTCCTAAAACAATCAAGGAAAAAGATGAAAACCCTAAGACGGAAGCTGGGGAAATTCAAATTCAAGGCAAAAGCAAGAGCAGCTGCGATCGAAGCTTCGAGTATTGCGATACTAAGACCAAGAATCGCAACGAAACGATGATGGTGATCGGAAAAGGAAAAAGAGACAGCGAAACACCGCCTGAATCGCACGTGCGAAGGTAAATTGATACGAGCGTACGGTAAAAGAGAAAAGAGAGCGAGATGAGAAAAAGAAAATCAGGAATGGGAAAAGAGAAGAGCTAGTGGAATTACCGTTCGTCTGGGGTTGCGGTGAAAAATTCAATAAAATTTTACCCGAATATATAGTTGGCACACCCTGTAAGTAAAAAGGAATTATGCAAAAATAATTTCAAATCATGTTTTCTATTTCCTACTTTTAATATTAAATCTCATTTTTAATAATTTTTCCATTAACTCGTGAAACTTAGATCTAAGTTCTATAAATTGTTTTAGAGTATATTTATTTCCGATTCTTTTGTTTAATTACTTTGTATAAACTTGAATAAGACTTGCAATTTGTTGCGGGCCTAAAATAATTGAATAATGAAAAAAAATGCAGCAAGCTATATCTGAGTTTTAAAAGTTCAATTTCAATATGGTTGGGTGATTTTAACCAAATTTTACATAACGATGACAAGTTCTCATTTGACCATGCAAGTATGCATGGGCATATGATGAATTTCAACGCTATCTCAACTACTGCAATTTGAAGGAAATATCAGCTCCTGGTTAACCATTCACTATTTGGGAGAAGATTGATAGCATTTTACAACACCCGATGGCATGATGAGAATCCTAAAGCTTGCCCAAAGAATACACCCTATTTTTTAATTTGACCATGGATTCTTAACTCTGAATACTAATAAATTTGAACCCTCTGTACAACACCCATACCATTTGGATGAAATGTGGCTCACGCACACCCAAATGCATGATTACGATGGCAAAATCAACTCCAAGGCCACCCTGCATATCGGCTTATGTCGAAACTAAAGTTGACCAATAATGCTTTCCAAAAATGGAACAAACATATAGGTGCGAAGTTAGGAAATTGCAGGGGGATTAGAGTACTAACTTGTGATTTTAAAAATTTTTAAAAGGCTACAACGTAAAATTATCATTTGTGTGGAAGAGGCCAAAGCTTTGCCCCTGCATCCATACTCGTAAGAATATTCCCTTACGACAACTTAAGTATCACTACAACAACTTGAGAATGAAACTGATCATATATGAAAAAAAATATTTAAATGGAATTAGAATAAGTTTTTGTAATACTTTGAAAATCTTCATGGTACTAATAATAATATTTTGAGAAAATAAAATATTAAATTTACAGAAAAATTAAGAAATATTAATCGAATAACAATAGTAAAGTCAAACTTGACACTAAAAAAAAAGTGTGAAAAATGAATTATTAATAAAGATTAAATTAAATTTCGATAAAAATATAAATTAAAGTGCAATTTAATCATAAAAGAAAAATATATTATTTTATGTAAAAATAACATTGAAAAATGTATTGATATTTAAATATGAAAAATCTTAATATCGTCTAGATTGTAACTGAAAAACGGATAGAGGGACATAGAGTGCACCTTCAAGTGAAAAAGGATTTACTTGCAATTTTATATCATAAGTGAATGATATTTTCATAGGTAAATTATAATACCACACATAAAAATGTTATGTGTTAATAATTAAATGATGGGAGAAGTGAAATTATCAAATTATTTTATAATTAAAACTTAAAGAAACATTATTTTTAATATTATATTAAAGAAAAAGGGATATTTTTTAGAGAAATTTGAGTTATTGAATTAAAGTTTTAAATATTAAATCATATTTATTGATTTAATAATTAAATAAATAGGGAAAATCTAGAAAATTGAAAACAAACTTTCACTTTCTCTATGAAGACATGGCATGAAAAACAATGTGGAGAGGAGAAGAAAACTTTAACATATATATGTACCTTTTTTCTTTTTGAAATAATCAACTGATATTAAAAAATAGAAACGAACGGGTCACAAAAATAATATCATCCCAACCAGGCTGTTCACCAACAAAAGGACCACCAAACGGTGCACCCAAAATATAAAAGAAAAAGCAAAATAGAAAAACAAAACAAACCCTAAAACAAACATAAGCAGAAAACCTAAAAGAAAAATACCCTCTGTTTCTCTCCCTCAATCTATTCAACCTCCATTATCACATCAGTAGCAGAGGTAAGTGCTTTTCCCCCTTACAGGGAAAATAATCATCAGAATATTTAAGCCCTCTGCTTAAAACTGAGTTCTTCGGAACAAAACCCATGAACTTTCATTCTTAGCTCTTACCTTTCAAGATCATTCATTTCCAATTCTAATCCTATCTTTTTTAGCAATATCTTCAACTAAAGCAAGAGCCTTCTCCATCCAATATTCCAGTCAATCTTAACTTCTTCCTTCCTTTGCAAGTGCACACGTCACAGTATTAGCCAAGCGAGGTACAAATTGAAAATTAATTTTTGTGAAATTTGCGCATTTTTTGTTAACTGCTTTAATCACGTTACTAATACTAGATCTGTCATCCCCTATAGCCCTTTAATTATTGTCAACTCATCACCTTCCACATAAATCTCTCTAAAATCTAACTATTCCTTGAAAATGACAGCATGCAAGCACACCTAGGCTTCAGCCATTTCTGGTGTCAATATATTTTTGCACGGGTAAGTGCATGCAGCCATAGTTAATCCGTCTTTATTTCTTACAATTATACCTGCCTTGGATGTGTTAAGATCTTTTTGAAACGAGGTATCGAAATTAATTTTGATCATATCTCCGTCAGGTGGTTCCCATTTAACATTTTTAGGCACTATTTTAGCACAAAAAAACCTTCAAGTGTCACGGGGCTAGACCTTTCGTCTCGCAATCCGTGCGGCCTTAGGTAGTTTCTTCACCCAAACTCGCCTAAGTTAGCCTTTACTCAAGTGAGGATTCGTTAAGAACTCCTCCAAGGCACCAATTAATAGCGGAAGCGATTTATACCAAAAGAAGTAAGACAAAGAACAACAAAAAGAGCGCTCACAAAGTGTTTGAGTAAATGCTCTCTATTCTCTTATTCACAAAGAATAATGAAACAATGAATGAAGTGAGTACAAATGAGGGGGGCTCTCTATTTATAGTTGAGCTCCCCCAAAATTGACGGTCAAGATACATTTACATCGACGGATGAGATTAACCATATCCCTTGATTTAAGGGATTTGCAAGATACATTTAAGGGATTTGAAATAATCAACTAATATTAAAAAATAGAAATGAACGGGTCACAAAAATAATATCAGCCCAGCCAGGCTGTTTACTAGCAAAAGGCCCACCAAACGGTGCACCCAAAAAATAAAAGAAAAAGCAAAATAGAAAAACAAAACACACATAAGCAGAAAACCTAAAAACAAAATACCTTATGTTTCTCTCCCTCAATCTATTCAACCTCCATTATCACATCAGTAGCAGAGATAAGTGCTTTTCCCCCTTACAGGGAAAATAATCATCAGAATATTTAAGCCCTCTGCTTAAAACTGAGTTCTTCGGAACAAAACCCATGAACTTTCATTCTTAGCTCTTACCTTTCAAGATTATTCATTTCCAATTCCAATCCTATCTTTTTTAACAATATCTTCAATTGAAGTCGGAGCCTCCTCTATCCAATATTCCAGCCGATCTTGACTTCTTCCTGCCTTTACAAGTGCACGCGTCACAGTATTGGTCGAACAAGGTACAAATTGAAAATTAATTTTTGTGAAATTTGAGCATTTGTTGTTAACTGCTTTAATCACGTTACTAATACTAGATCTGTCATCCCCTATAGCCCTTTAATTATTGTCAGCTCATCACCTTCCACATAAATCTCTCTAAAACCTAACTATTCCCTGAAAATGACAGCATGCAAGCACGCCCAGGCTTCAGCCATTTCTGGTGTCAAGATATTTTTGCATGGGTAAGTGCATGCAGCCATAATTAATCCGTCTTTATTTCTTACAATTATACCTGCCTTGGATGTGTTAATATCTTTTTGAAACGAGGCATCGAAATTAATTTTGATCATATCTCCGTCAGGTGGTTCCTATTTAACATTTTTAGGTACTGGTTTTAGCACCAAAGAACCTTCAAGTAACTCATTCCCCAAAATGTATGCTTTAATAAACGAAATCACCTTTTGTTCATTTGGTGTGAGACCCTTATAGTAAACTCTGTTTCTGTTGAACCATAGTGCCCAGAAAGAAACCACCAGCTTCTTACATTTTATATTGTCATTTTTGAAGAAGTCCACTAACCAGTTTGCCAATTTTGATTTTTATCTGTGGTTGATTCATTAACTCCCAGCTCTTGCAGGATCTTTTTTGTGAATTTGCAGTCTCGAAACAGGTGTGTCACATATTCTTCATCCTCTTTACAAATTGGACAGTAAGCGTTTCTCACCAGCCCTTTTATTTTTTAAGTTATATAGCATGGGCAAAAATCCTGTTAATTTCCACATATGTATTTGGATTTTATTCGCCACCAAAACATTTGGCTAACTCTAACAAACCAGTGGAATCACAAGGATTTATTTCACCGTCTTTTCATCAAACCGAAGTCTAAGGGTTCCAACATTCCAAGTGAACTCTTCTGTCTTGATTAAATCCATAACATTTGTATAATTGATGTTAATATCCTGAAAGTGTATTCATCCCTCCCGAGGTCCTAGCAACCATTTATCATTCCATATGTTTATAGAGGCACCATTCCCTACCTTCTATCCCATTCATTGGTCCAATAAGTAACGCATATTCCATATACTTTGCTAGGCATACAAGGGGTAAGAACCCAATCTTGCACTTAAAAAGCCTTCTCTTGGGTAGTATTTAGCCTTCATAACTTGTGCAAGTAAATTGGTAGGATTCGTAAGCAAATTCCATCCTTGTTTAGCTAACAAGGCAATATTAAATTTGGATAAGCCCCTAAACCCCATCCCCCATTGCGATTTTACATTACACATGGCTTACCAGCTGCACCAATGAATGCCTCTATTTGTAATTTAATTATGCCACTAAAACCTATTAAAACGGTTTTCTAACTCCCGGTAAAAGGAAATTGGTAACATAAAGCATTGTATCACATAAATTAGGATAGCTTGTAACATCGATTTAATCAACACTTCCTTTCTTCCTACAGATAGAAATTGCATGCTCCAACTTTCTAATTTATTTGAAATTCTCTCTTTAATTCCAACAAATGGATGTCTTTTACGTCTCCCTAACATTGTTAGTAATCCTAGGTATTTCTAAAGATTATTTGTTGTTCGTACTCCAAAGACTCTCCTCACTTGCTCCTTGATGTCAACTCGTGTATTTTTGCTAAAATTTTAATAATTTATCAAAATTTACTACTTGACCCCAAACATCCTCATAGTCTAACACCACTGCTTTCAACGCTCTTTCACCCCCTCTATTGCCTCTCCAAACAATATATTATCGTCAACAAAAAATAAGTGTGTGATTTCCAGTCCACTTCTTCATACCTTAGCTCTTTTAATAAGGCCTTCACTTTTTGGCCTTCACATTTTAGCCTTGTAATCAGATTGGAAAAACCTTATGCACATATAATAAATAAAATCTTAGGGGATCGCGCTGTCTCAATCCTTTACTAGGCTTAAATTCTTTTCCTTGTATTCCATTCAACACCATCGAATATGTCACTGTAGTTACACACCTTATTATTAAATCAATCTAACCATTGCAAAATCCCCTTTTTTGCATCATCTTTTCTATAAAGCTCCACTCAACCCTATCATACGCCTTATTCATGTCGATTTTTAAGACAAACGATCTAGTCAGTCATTCCTTTAACTTTTTAAACAAATGTAGTATTTCGTAAGCCATTGATATGTTGTCTGTAATTTGCCTTCCTGGAATGAAAGCACCTTGATGCTCATCAATACATATGTCCAATACCCTTCTAAATCTATTGACCAACATCTTTGATACTATTTTATAGAACACATTGCACAGGCTGATCGGTCTAAACTGGTTCATATTGTTTGACAAAATTGTTTTGGGATTAAAACAATAATTGTTCTATTGATTTCTTGTAAATCCTTCCTTCCTTTCAACACGTCTAAACAGTATCTACAAATATCATCCCATGTAACATGCTAATAGTTTTGATAGAAAAGAACAGGAAAACCATTCTTACCAGATGCTTTTAGAGGTGACATCGATTTCACTACTTTAATAACTTACTTTTTGAAAATCAGCCATCAGTTCCTCATTAAAAAATTTAGGTATACAAGGTTGAACCTTTAATTAATGTTACATATAGGCATGATATGTTAAGAGTCAAATATTTATGTATATTAAAAAAAATTAAGGATGTGGATTGGAGAGGAGAAGAAGGAAAATAATTGAAGAGTTATAATACTAAAGAATTGTTACAAAGGATGATTTTGCTAATCCATAAAGGAAATGCAAATGTTTTACTGAAATACTAAGTAGCTAACATAAAATAAATTAAGGAGGCCCTAATTGACAAATTGATTGGTAAATAATAATGTCATATAGAGCGAATAAACTATTTTTAGAGTAAGCCCTCTAAAGGACTTATTAGTAAAATGTTGATAATGGTGTTAAATTTATAAATATAAAATTAATGGCATGTTCATAAAGTTCATTACAAAACATCATATGTTTAAGAAATAAGTGGATGGGTAATGATTTTTTATAATAAAGTTGATATGTTTTAAGGCTTAAATGAAAAAGGGACTTAATTGTAAAACTTGATATTTGCTGAAAATTATGAGATAATTATATGCTTATGAACTGGTACATGAAATTAATATTAAAGGATGTTTGAAGATAATTTGGTATATGGATTGATATGGATAAAGTTGACAAGTAAACAAGTGTTAAAAAGGGTAACATATGAAGGACTCAGGTGATAAATTAACCTTGACATAAAATAAAGCATCGAATGACATTTTAGTATCGATATCAAGCTCATAGTATTGATATTCTAAAGGAAGCATCGATACATTGGACAAGGTATCGATACATAAGGTGTTTTTCTTGAAATTTTCAACTTCAAAGCTTAAAACGATATCGATACAGCACAAGGGTATTGATACCTAATCTCAAGTATCGATACATTAGTGCTAGTATAAATGATTCAAAATGAATTTTTACTAAAGATATATTAAAACATGTTCGTAAGATTAAAATATGATAGAAAAAATGTTCATATAATTGAATTTAGCCAAGATTATTCTAGAACTCAAATGTGACATTCCTATATTCAACTTGGTAGTTGGGTCGAGAATAAGGGGTCTTACAAATTTCATGAAAATAAAGTGTTTACATATTTAAAAATAATTCAAGAGCATTCTTTTACATAATTTCAACCATGGAAAGTTGGTGATGAGAAAAAGAAGTAAGAGAGAGAATGATGAGAAGAGTAAATAACTTTGAGAGATAAAGTTAAATTGACAGGTTTGATCGTTAAAGGTGCTGATGTGACAATATTAGAAGACAACATGTGGTAGGATGGTAGAAAAAATCCCAATTTTTTTAAAATAAATATTTTTTAAAAAATATATAAAAATAATAAAAATTACATCTGAAATGAACCTGGACATACTATTATTTAGGTTGATTTGAATTTGAACAACCATTTGTCGAAATTCATTCTAGATAAGTTCAAAACTAAAAGAAGTTTAAAGAAAATAAAAAATATTAATAATTATTTAAAAATTCTAAAAAAGTGAAAAAATCAATAAATTTATAAAAAAAATTATATATTCGAATAATGTTATATTATATATAAGTATTCTAATAATTTTTATTAATATTTTTAATAATGATTTCTATATGCAAAATTTGAATATAATTATTAATTCAATTTATTCAATTTGAATTTTTTAAATTTCCAATGTAAAAAATTCAAAATGAAAATTGAAATTCGAATATAAAAAAATTCAATTTGAAAAATTGAAAATTGAAAATTGAAAATTGAAAATAATTTTTTAAATCAAATCTAAAAGATTTAAAATGAAAAATTGAATTAATAATTTTTATATTCGGATTTTGCATATATAAATTATTATTAACAAATTTTCATAAAAATTATTGTAATTTTTTATATAATATAAAATTATTCAAATATATATAAATTATTTTCTATAAATTATTGAACTTTTTTTGCAATTTTTTAGAAGTTCTAAATAATTATTAAAATTTTGTATAATTTTTAAATATTTTAGATTTGAACTCATCTAAAATGAATATGGACAACGATTGTCCAAATTCAAATGATATTAGACAATCATTTGTCCAGGTTCATTCCAAATGTAATTTTTATAGACCATTAAGCCATGTATAAAAGCTAAAGTTAGTGGATGTTGTCATCTTCTTCATCCATTACCGTCTAAAAACCTAAGGAAATTCTTAACCTTTCGACCATAAACTGGTAAGCAAATTTAAGTTCTTTCTTGTAATTTTTATAGATTTGAGATCATTAGAACTTGATTTAGCTTGTACTAATTTGTAAAATTGTTAAAGTTTTTAAAAGTTTTTATTAGTTGAGAATGGAATGGAATTTATGTGAAATTGTTAAAAATTAAGCTTAGTATATGAAAAGGACTAGATTGCAAAGCGTAATTGTTAGTTTTGTACATTAGGGACGAAATTAAATAAAATGCAAAATTGTCATGAATTGTTAGTAGGGATAGAAAATAAAAGGTCTCTAATAAGTCATGGTGAAATCAAATTCTAATCCAAGGCCCTAAATTGAAAGTTATGCTTGTCCTGATTTTAGGGACTGAATTGAATAATTTTCAAAATATGTGAAATTTGATATTTGATTCTAATTTAGCTGGAAATTAATAGTATGATATGTCTTGTGATTATTCGTAGTTAACATCAGCGTGGAACCTTCGAGAGAGAAATGGAAAGTGAGATGTTGACGAGTGATGTAAGAACATGATTTGTACATTTACGATTTAGGCTCGTATTAATTGATTGCATCTTCATATTAACTACATCTAGAAATATCAAGGTGAACCTAGTGATGATAAAAGGTATTGAATTGAGCTTAATTATGAATTGTCGAAATGAGGGACTAAATTAAATAAGTTATAAAATATTATGAATGATTTGAATTATGATATGCTATGAGATATAATGGAATTATATTGAATGGCATGAATTTTGTGTGATATGTTAATTGGTTGGATTGAGATTGTTTATAAATGGTAATTGTAGTAAATGGCAAATGAGTTTATTATAATATCCTATTAGCTATTTGAGTTGAATCGAATATAGTTAGCATGTCATGGAATTGAGTTATGTACAGGATTATGTATTTATGTGCCAAGATGCATTTTGTGTACCAGTATGTGCTTTGTGCAATGCATTTTGTATGCCATTATACAAGTTATGTACTAGTTACCCTACTTTAGTTTATTCGATGATGCATTTTGGTACAAATTTGGTGTGTTGGTTGTACGATTTAAGTATTCGTTCCAGTTATAGTCAAGTTAATAGGGGTGGTAAATTTTAGGTTTAATAAATTATGTGCATATGGCAATATATAATGCTATTGAACTAAATATATGTATATGTGAATTGAGAAAAAAAATGGGAAATATGTTGACGATTATGAAAATCAAATGAAATTGAGCCTTAAGGATTGAAATGATTGAGTATGAGTCAATAGGCTCTAGAATGTTTAATTATATTGTATTGGTATAAATGTATAGTTGCTTATTAATATATAAGTGGAATTGGACATATATGTGGTACAATTTGATTATGTTATTTTGGTATTTGATATAAGTGTGTCTTATGTATTTGGATTGACGATAGAAAGGTTAACATTTAGCATATGAATTGGTTAGGTGTTATGTGCAAATTGCATGTTTTAGCTTGAACTATAATGTTAAATCTTATGTTGCATATACGTTGAATTATAAATGTACAATTGAGCCTTATTATTCAACGTATAATTTATTTTTTTGTGCGTAGGTTTAGGTATTCCTAAAAGCCCCGAGATCAACATCTAGACGGTCAATTTTGACTCAACAAAGTTTGTATAGTTTATTCGTTGTGGTCTTGTGGCATTTACTTAAGGACTATTAGTTAAATGTTTTATAACACCCTAATTTTTGTGGATTCTAGGTTATGCCGTGTAGTTTCAAATAGTCTATGTGGCGAAGTAGTATTCGACCAAATATTTCTTTTGGCGTATAGGATGGGCGTATTCCAATCTTTGTGTAAGTTAATGATAGTTCTTTACTAGATTATTATGTTAATTGGAAAATGAAAATTACAAAATAGAAAGGTAGTTATGGTATGAGTTCACGCTAGAGGTATAGTGCGCCAGTATGTCTAAAGTACAATTCAACTTATGATGCAAGGTAAGCTAGTTAGGAGTTAATTGGATTGTATAACCGGGTATTTAAAATATCGAATTTTCATGTATTTTATTCTCATATTCTGTAGCCCATTATAAAAGATAAGCTCTAAATTTAGGTGACATATGTTGAGCTCTTATAAGTGAAATTTGACTATTTATATGTGTGTGTATGAATGATCTACCATGAATTACATTATTATTTATATCTTTTTACACAAAACTTTAGTTTTTTTAATAGTTGAACTAAAACATCTTAATATATATTTAGGTTTTCGTACATAAAAGTAGTAATTTATGCTTTCTAGTAGTTTTTATTGCATTTTATATATCTAAATAAGGTTACATGGTCTTTTAGGTCAAGTCGCGAGCTGAAGATGCTTATTTGAGTCAAAACTGATGCCTATGTTGCGACACCAAGACATTGATGTCTCAACATCGAATACAGAAGCCAAAAATAAGTTCTAGAGTGAAATTGTCCTCGATTTCACGACACAAACCTCCTATGTTGTGACATACCCCCCGTGGTTGGTGGCAACGTCGTAAGCTTGTGTTGCAACCAAGCCCTTATGTCATGGGTTGCGCATGGGAGCCCGCAACCATGCACATTTATGCGATCCATCAAATGAGAAGGAGGACATTTGGCCCGATCAGACTGGCTCGTTACTTGAAGAGATATAAGGTCCATCTACAAGCTTGTCACATATGGAAACATAATCTTCGAGGATATGCAATCTTAGAGATGATATGTAATTTTAGAAAATATGATTTTTGTAATCTTAAAGATTTGATTTGTAGATACTTTTTAATCTTGGTCGTTGATGTAATTGATCTGTACCATTGGATTTAGGAAGGCTTAACTATAAATAGAGGCCTCTTCCCTCATTGTAAATCACTTGAGTTTTGAGTAATAAGAATTCTTGAGAGCATTCACTCAAATTTCTCTTTCTTATGTTTTTATTTTTCGGTGGCTTATTCTTGTTTCGTTCTTTGTTCACTTATTTGGCTTTGAGTTGCTTTCGTTTGAGCTGTTGAATCCTTATATTGTGGGAGTTAGGCTGACTTAGGCGTTTTGGGAGCAAGAAATTGCCTAAGGCTGCACGGATTGTGAGCCAAAAATTTTAAGTCCATGACAGTTGGTATTAGAGCCAGGTTCGTGCAAGCAAGGATGTCGAAAGAAGTTGGTGAGAATGAGCTAATAGAGACCCGTAGGAGGGCCAAAAAGGCTAGTCGATCGAGGGATATGTTGTCGAGCTTGGAGAATCGAGTGATCAATCTCGAAGAGTCCGTTGGTGACATGAAGGAGACACTCGAAGTGGTCCTGATCCGTATGGAAGAACTGAGGGAAGATAGCAAAGAGTTTGTGCTGGACACCTTTAGATCCACTTCGGATAAATTGACGGTTAGGGACGAAGCTCTTGAGGCCCTGGTGACTGCCATGAAAGAGGAGATTGCTAAGCTTAATAGGGAGTTCACTATCTATAAGGCCGCTCTGGAAAGTGGGATGTTGGCTTCGGGACCAAAGCAACGCCATGTGGATATTCCAAAACCCTAGAAGTTCAAGGGAGCTAGGTTCGCGAGAGAAGTGGATAACTTCTTGTGGGAATTGGAGCAATATTTTTAAGCAATGGGTATCAATGATGATGACACCAAGGTAAACACTGCTTCGATTTACTTTTCTGATGTTGCTTTTTTGTGGTGGCGACGTAGGTCCACTGATGAAAAACATAGAGGATGGGACTTGGGAGGAGTTCCAGATAGAGTTCAAGAAGCAATTTTATCCACAGCATGTTGAAAAAGAGGCTCGTGCTAAGTTGCACCTGCTTACATAACAAGACACCGTTCGAGATTATGTTCAGGAATTTAGTGAGTTGATGCTTCAGATCTCAGACTTGAACAAGGAGGAAGCATTTTATTGGTTCGAGGATAGGCTGAAAATGTAGGCTAAGCAAGAGTTGTGTTGCCCAGGTATCACTGAATTGACCGCAGCCATGCTGAGGCAGAAAATTTTTACGAAGTTGGGGGAAGAAAGTTTGAGAATAATGAATCTTCCAAGCCCAAGCCGAGACCTAAAGGCAATGGCGGGGGAGACAAGGATCAAGTAGAAAGGAAGGGCAAAGGCTCAAGGGCTGGTCAATGCAAGCCTTGGAATGAGAAGGGATCAATGAGATGCTATCTTTGTCAAGGCCCGCATAGGTTCAGTGTCTGTCCAAAGAAAGCCACTTTCCATGCCATGGAGGCACACGAGGAAGCCGAAGATGACACCAAAAGTCTTAATTTGATATTAGGCAGTGTCGAAGAGAAGGCAAGTAATGGGCTGATGTTTGTAGACATCATCATAGTTACCAAAGGATTGAATGCACTTGTCGATACAGGTGTGTCTAACTTATTCATGTCTAAAGAAATGGCAAAGGAACTTGGCCTTAAAATTAAGGAGGATTTGGGACAAATCAAAATGGTAAACTCGGAAAGCATTCCCATAACGGGTGTGGCAAAGGGGTGGAACTCAAACTTGGCGAGTGGACTGGCAAAGCAACTATTAAGGTAATCACGCTTGATGATTATGATTTTGTAGTTGGATTAAGCTTTCTTAACCGAGTTAATGCGGATATTCATCCTTCAGAGAATTGCATGACGATCTCTGACTCCAACCATCGATATATGGTACAAATAAAAAGAAAGGGGAGCATGGAGGGGAAAGCATTGTCGGCAATCCAATTTGCCAAAGGAGTGCGCCAAAATGAAGTTTCCTATTTAGCTACCTTAAGGGACAATGTGGATGTGAAATCCGAGGGAGAAATTCTAAAGGAAGTGAAACAGTTGTTGAAGTCATTTCAAGATATGATGCCCATAGAGTTGCCCAAAAAGTTGCCACCTAAGAGGGAGGTGGACCATAAGATTGAGTTGTTGCCCAATACTGAGCCGCCAACAAGGGCACCATATCGGATGGCTCCGCCTGAGTTGAAGGAATTGCGGAAGCAATTAATGGAGCTTTTAGATGCGAGGTTCATTAGACCATCTAAAGCGTGCACTTATGCTATTTCAAAAGAAGCATGATGGGTCCCTAAGATTGTGCATCAACTATAGGGCCTTAAACAAGATCACTATGAAGAACAGGTATCCTATTCCTCTTATTGCAGATTTGTTCGACCAACTTGGTAGTGTGAGACGGTTTACAAAGTTAGATTTGCGATCGGGGTACCACCAAGTGAGAATAGCCGAAGGGGATGAGCCCAATACAGCTTGTGTAACTCGGTACGGGTCTTTTGAGTTCCTTGTGATGCCGTTCGGGTTGAAAAATGCTCCGACCACGTTTTGCACCCTAATGGATAAGGTATTACAACCCTTTTTGGATCGTTTTGTGGTTGTTGATCTTGATGATATTGTGGTGTATAATAAGATACTTAAGGAGATGTGGGACATTTGAAGGAGGTGTTCCAAACCCTACGAGAAAATGAGCTTTATGTTAAAAAGGAAAAATGCTTATTTGCCCAACGAGAGGTGCCCTTTTTAGGCCATATTGTGGGAGGTGGCGCGGTTCGGATGGACGGAAGTAAAGTTTGAGCAATTGCTGATTGAGAGCCACCAACCAAGGTGACAGAGTTGCGGTCATTCCTTGGATTAGCAAATTATTATCGTCGTTTCATTGAAGGTTATTCCAAGATCACTACGCCTTTGATGGACTTGTTGAAGAAGGGTAAAGTGTGGAATTGGGATCCTCGATGCGAGAAAGCCTTCAACCAAGTGGAGAAAGCAATGATGAGTGAGCATGTACTTGCGTTACCATACTTTTCAAAGGCGTATGAGGTATGCACGGATGCTTCGGATTATGCGATCAGGGGAGTGTTGATGCAAGATGGGCATCCAATTGCTTTCGAGAGTCAAAAGCTTAATGAGACGGAACGAAGATATACGGTCTAAGAAAAGGAGATGACTGCGGTGGTGCATTGTTTGCGCACATGGAGACACTATTTGCTGGGTTCTAGGTTTGTCGTATTCACTGATAATGTTGCAAACAGTTATTTCCTAACTCAGAAAAAATTGTCCCCTAAGAGGCTCATTGGCAGGTTTTTCTAGCGGAGTTTGATTTTAGTATGGAATACAAGCCGGGGAATGTTAACACTGTGGCTAATGCGCTTAGCCAAAAACTAGAGTTTGCAACAATAAGCCAACCCAATAGTCCCTTATTAGAGCGTATTTGAGAAGGATTGACCCACGATCCCACAGCCAAGAATTTGATTGAGCTTGCTAAAGATGGAAAAACGAGGCTGTTTTGGCTCGAGGGAGAATTGCTATACACTTAGGGGCAACATCTATATGTGCCTCAACATGGGAACTTGCAGAAGGAAGTCATAAAGGAATGTCATGATACAAAATGGGCTAGCCATCCAGGTATACACTGTACTTTGGCTCTATTGGAGGATCAATTTTATTAGCCTCACATGGGTGATGATGTGGAGACTTATGTAAAGACTTGTTTGGTGTGCCAACAAGATAAGGTTAAGTTGAAGGTTCCTAGTGGTTTGTTACAACCCTTGGCCATTCCAAAGCACCCATGGGAAAGCTTATCCATGGACTTTATTTTGGGTTTGCCTAAGTCTGATGGATTTGCAAGTATTTTTGTTGTGGTGGACAGGTTTTCGAAGTATGAAACTTTCATCCCCGCAACTAAGGAGTGTCCTGCCAAGAAGGCAGCTCGTTTGTTCCTCAAACATGTGGTGAAATATTGAGGAGTACCACAGTCCATCATCAATGATCGAGTTTTGAACAGAGTTGTTCAAGTTAATGGGCTTTAACTTGAACGTTTCCACTAGCATGCATCCCCAAACCGATGGACAAACAAAACGAGTGAATGCATTGTTGAAGATCTATATTCGGTACTATGTAAGTGAGACATAAAGGGATTGGCCGAAGTTGTTGGATGTGGCTCAGTTTTTGTACAATTTACAATGAAGTGAGGCAACGAACCAGAGCCCGTTTAAGATAGTGACGGGGTAATAGCCACTCACACCCAATGCTGTTGCAACTCATTATGCAGAATTGAATCTAGCAGCTTATCGATTTGTGAGAGATTGGCAAGAGCAAAATGATTTAGCTAGAGCTTGTCTACATAAGGCAACCAATCGCAACAAGAAGTGGGTAGATCAAAATCGAAGGGATGTGCAGTTTTAGGTTGGTGACCTAGTCCTTGCTAAACTACACCTGGTTTTGCGACATGATGGTTTACACAAGGGACTTGTGCGATGATATGAGGGGCCATTTTGAGTTGTAAAGAAGGTAGGCAAGGTGGCCTACAAGCTTGAGTTACCTGAAAAGCTCAAAGTTCATCCAATATTCCATGTAAGTATGCTTAAGCCATTCCATGAAGATGGAGAAGACCCAAATCGAAGCAAGTCCAAACGAGCACCAATTGGGGGTAAAAGTCGTCTACGATCGAGAGATCAAAAACATCGAGGTAGATCATGTGGTCAGACGAAAGTACTATCGACCATAGCATGAATACCTAGTCCGATGGAAGAGATTTCCCGATAGTAAGACAAGTTGGGAACCTGTCAAAGCCTTGTGGCAATTGCAAGACAAGATAGATCGGTATCATGCGGAGGATGCGACGAGGGCGTCGCTAGATTCGGTGGGGGAGAATGTCATGGGTTAAGCATGGGAGCCCGCAACCATGACACATTTATGCGATCAATCAAATGAAAAGGAGGTCATTTGGCCCGATCAGACTGGCCGGTTACTTGAAGAGATTGAAGGTCCATCTACAAGCTTGTCACATATGGAAACATAATCTTTGAGGATATGTAATCTTAGAGATGATATGTAATCTTAGAATATATGATTTTTGTAATCTTAGAGATTTGATTTGTAGATACTCTTTAATTTTGGCTGTTAATGTAATTAATCTGTACCGTTGGATTTGGGGAGGCTCAACTATAAATAAAGGCCTCTTCCCTCATTGTAAATCACTTGAGTTTTGAGTTATAAGAATTCTTGAGAGCATTCACTCAAATTTCTCTCTCTCTTGTGTTCTTATTTTTCAGTGGGTCATTCTTGTTTCGTTCTTTGTTCATCTTATTTGGCTTTGAGTTACTTTCGTTTGAGCTGTTGAATCCTTATATTGTGGGAGTTAGGCTGACTTAGGCATTTTTGGGAGCAAGAAACTGCCTAAGGCCACACGGATTGTGAGCCAAAAATTCTAAGTCCGTGGCACTTACGCAGCCAAAAAATTCCTACACATTTTAATTACGTTCTACACATTTTAATTACATTTTTTAGGGAATTAGGAGTATCTATCCTAGTCAAACTCTAAAGACGTTAAGAATATTTTAGAGACTTTAATATTTCGAGTTTAGCATATATAAAGGCTATTGTAATAAGTTTAAACACTCAATTTAGAGGGAGACAAAAAATATATTTAGCATTTTTATTTCATTTTTAGTTTTAACTTAGGGTATTTCTATGTTCTTATAAATGGAAAATCCTATTCTGAAGTGAGACTCTAGTGAGTGGAGATTGTTTCAGAGCCATGTTTTTATCATAAATTCATAAGTATCTCTTTTCTTTTATTCTATTATTTATCTCTTTCTTTAACATTATTTAATTGAATGTTTGTGTAAAAATTAGAATCAATTTATGCTTTATACATATCTCGCATGGTTTCAACTGTTATAATCTCATTAATTAATTGAAGGATAGAGTTTCTTAGCAGGTTAGCTATTTGGGACAGGAAGAATTTGAACCTTAGGCTTGATGACCTTAGGAAGTCACTTACGTAGGAATTAATCCAAGAATGGTATGATATATCTGTGAACACCTTAACCCCTAACTGGTCTAGACTATGAGGTTGAAAGATAAGTAGTTTTTGTCGACTTGTTATTCTAGTAGACGTATTGGGAGATCCTGTTAGGGTATCGACTAGTTGATTGACCATATATTTAATTAGGTAAAACAATTGGATCTAGGCTAAAGGAACCCATGTAGTCGAAACAAGGGATAAGAGAAGCCAATACAAGAACTTAGGAGTAGATTTAGGTTTAATTTAATTTATTTAGATTATTAATATTATTATTATCTTGCTTCCATATTAACACTACTAATTCGTGACTGAAGTAGGTTAGTAATTATTTCTTATAATTAGTTTGATAACAGCCTTCCCCAAATTGCAATCCATTGGTTACGATCCTCGAAGTACTTACCTACTTTGTTGTAACTATGTTACAACCTGACCCGTATACTTGTGGACACTACCTCAAATCTATATCTTTAGTTGTTGTATTCACACTCTGGATGTTAGTACATCCAGAAGCGGTTAAGTTGTTGGCGTCGTCATCGAGGATTACGACGGTGATAATTGTTATTGAATCGATTACTTGTAAATAATATTAGTCGAAAGACAAACGAGTTAGATAGTGTACTAATTTTTATATTCATTAATTGTGCTATTTTCTTAAATTTTTTATTTAACTTGTTGACTAGAATATTTAATTATGGAAAATTTTGATTACAGGTGGTTTAATGATGAAAGGACTTTTTGGGACAACGAATGGAATTACATAATAGGTCAGTTGAACAGAGCCACGATGAACTAATGGAGCGATGATAACGAGTGTGAGGACAATGAGTACTCTTACGAACCTTTTTATGAGTCATACGACAAAGATAATGATATACCTAAACACTCAGATGAATTTCTTTGTGATTGGCATATGATTCTTTCATGTGAAACTATTGACCCGTCGAACTCCAAAGATTATCAAACATGTCAGACATTATGGAACAGATGTGGGAAATGCTCTAAGAGATATTTGAGGCGTTACTTGCAAGGGAAGAGGTTGTGCATGATGCTCCTAAGCTTGATCCAAAGGATCCTTGTATTATCATTAACCACCCTGAATTAGATAATAGTAGTCAACAAGAGTTTGGAACTGAAGATCATAGGGATAAATTGAAAATACATGAAATAGTCTTCGATCCAATTGACGTAGAATCAGACATAACAATAGATGTTGTAACACCCCTTACCCGAAACAGATACCGGAGTAGGGTATGAGGCATTACTGTTCTAAAACTCATGCAAACATTTAACTCAAACTCATGGAGATGCGTCCCAAATAAACTTTTTCAACATTATCCTATGAGCCTTCTTATGGGCCTACAAGCCCTAAATCATTGTTCAAAAATAACTTGGGACCATTTCAGGCACTTAAGAAAATTTTTTCAAAAACTAGTGAAAACAGGGTACACACCCGTGTGGATGGGCTACACGCTCGTGTGGATGGGATACATGCTCGTGTGGATGGGCTACACACCCGTGTGGATGGGCAACACGCCTGTATGGCCTCTAAACATGGCCATGCTGATGGCCCGTGCACCTCAAACTGTGTGACAGCTCTAATTTGACCCTAGTTGGAAAGTGGTTTCAGGACCACCTAACCGAGTCACAAAAATAAATAAATGCTATATTTTATGTCTATTATATGTGAAATCGCATGTGTGAAATTTTCATGCTTTAATTATGTCATTTGGTTGTGGAATTAATTAAATGGACTTATACGAGAAACTTTGAAAATGTGCTATGTCTATTTGTAATGGCCAAATATTGCATGGGTTGGAAAATGGGGATTTGCATATCAAATCTCCCATTTTTTAACTTAGTGGCCGGCCATAATGGTGATGTTTATAATATATGCACTTTGTTTTATTTCATTTTAATTTATTATTAGTTAAAGTCTTTATTTTATAAGTAAAGAAAACATTATAATAAAGGGAAGGTGATAAAAACAAAGTACATGTTTTCTTCATCCTCACTTAGCCGAAAATAAACAAAGAAAAGAGATAAAAAGAGTATGAAGCATTCAGCCATGGTCCTTGCATGAATCAAAGGTATGTAATGTGATTTTCTAAATTGTTTATGGAATTTAGTTGCTAAATGTGCTGTGTAATGAACCCATGGTTCAAAATTCATGAAATTTGGGTATAGTTGCATACGGCAACTTGTTAAAAATTTGGAAAATGGTGATAAAAATTGGTAGTTCATGCTTAATGGTTAAATTAAACTTTAAATAGATGGAATTATGTGGTAATGGAATGAATTGAGTTGGGAATGTATAAATTCTTGAGTTTGTTGATTTTTGGTACATTCGGCCATGGATGTTATGTTTTCCTTGATGTTGTTTTAAATTTTTTGAGTATTGAGAAATTATAATTCATGATTTGAGCTTGGTAAAATTTAATATTTGTGGCTATATTGATTTGTGGTAATCGGCAAATTGGTGTTATAAAGGTTAATGTATAATTGAAAGTATTATATGAATGTTGCCGTAAGAGTGATTGAGAAAAGGGTATTTAATTGTTAAATTATATATATGGCTTTTGCACGTGGAGGAGAGTTGTTGGATATGTGCTAAATTGTTGTGTAAGTAAAGTTTAGATGATAAACGGTAATTGTCTAATATGTTCATGTGAATATAGCTGCTGTATGTGAACTGTTATAATAGTTGAAAGATGCATTTGTGTTTGTGATAAATGTGATGTTTTTGGGAAGCTTTAAAGGGGTATACGGCTGTGGATAGAAAGTTAAGAAGTAGAAGTTTTATGTTAGCTGTAATTAGCTATAGTGATAGTATTAGTGTCGAATGGGGAATTATGCATTTGTTGATTAAATGGTTGTTTTATGGGGATGTTTTGATATGTGCGAAATGCTGCATTTAGGTAATAGTTAAGTAAAAGAAAGTATGTATGTGATATATGATTAAGTTAGATTGATGTAGTTTTAAGATTTTTCATGGCATACGGCTATTGAGATCAACTTATAAAAACCTTCTGATGAGGTTAAGTAATAATGTTTAGATTGTATTTGAATTGACAATTGCCGAATGTAATCTTAGTAAGAGTACCTCAATTTGATTATATATATATATATATATATATATATCGTCATGTATCAAAGTAATTGCGTCTTGAGTAAACAATGACATTTTCGATGATAATGTGTGTTAATGTGCATGATTTCTGCTATGAGATTATGAGTATAAGGGTCGTATATATATATACATATACTTATGAATTTACGGTCGAAGAATTAAGTGATAATAAGATTAAATTTATTTATCTTAGCTTAAGAGCATAGAGGGCAAAATTTGGACAAAGGGAAATCAAAGTTGGTTGAATAGCATATCCGTAATCAGTCGACGACAGTCAAGGTAAGTTTTAAGTAATCAAACGTAAATAACATTTGATTATAATTTGATATATTACGTGAATTGGTATTCTTTGTAATCTATGGATTTAGCCGAACTTTAAAGATAAAATGATGAGGTGTTGTATTATGCTTATATGGCCTAATGGCAAGCATATCATATTGGTAAGTGTGAAATGTGCTTTTAAGATCGTGTGATAAGTATGAAATGAATGTAAGCCAAATGCTATGCATAAACTATCGAATGCTAAGTGTGAAGATGAAATGAAAGAAAGATGATTAAAATGATATGTGAATGTAGTGCTTTGAATTAATCCTATTAAGTCGAATCAACGAATTACATCGAGGCAGTTAGATGTTGTGATTATGGGACTTTGAGATTTAAAGAAATGATATGTCAATGAAATGAATATAATGTGGCCAAGCATATATGGCCAATTGGTATTACATATTGAATATGTTATATGTGAATAATGTGCATAAGTAAGTTCTTAATTGACTAAGTTGATTCTATGTGTTTAATGATTAAATGAATATAGATATTTGAATGTTAAGCTTATGTGATAATATTTATATATATATGCATACAAATGAATAGCAATGTTAACGTTATGAGCCGAAAGTGGCTAGCTTGTTTGATTGAATTGTGGATGGCAATGAATTATATGTTAAGAGTTTTATAGAGAATGATAAATGACAATTGCATTTCGAAGAAGCAAGGGTAAATAATATGAGCATGAATCTAGAAATGGCTAAGTGTGATAGCCGAATGTGCTATGAATTAACATTTGTGAATGGTATTTTGAATATATTGTATGATGTGATGACCGAATGCATTATGAAATGGGTTATGAGTCAATGCTATAAAGTGGATGAAACTACTATGGGTGATATTCAGGCTACGAGCCTAGTAGGCTAGTTGCCATTGAAATAAATCGAGTTAAAAACTAGCAGGCTAAGTGCCGTTGAATTATTCCGAGCATGATATTAACAATATACCTACAAGATAAGGTTACAATTTGCTAATTGAAGGCCTATCGAATTGAGTGGTATTCGGCCAAATATGTAAATGCAAGGTATGGGTTATATTCGGTTACTTTATATTGTGACAAGAATATGTTTGATCTTTTATGTTCCTATATGGAAATCTATTAGTTGTTTAAATGATTCATTTGAAGATATAGAAGTAACGATGAACTAAAGAATTAAACTACTATAAGCCTATATGTTTATATGTACATGTATGAAAGGAGTGCATCAAATAAGTGATTAGAAGTATTGATATGTTAAGTGCAATTATAAAAAGGTGATGAAGTTGATTGGTGATATTCATGTTAAATAATATGAATGCAAAGAATGTGTTAAAGAGTAAATTTGTAGTAAATCTGCTTCGGACAGCAGCAGTAACGTGATTTTAGAAAATCACTATAAATTGCTGGAGTTGAGTTAGAGGCTGAAGAAATTATGTAATTAAAGGTTAATGAGTCTAGTTTCTTATAAAAGAAACCGTGTAAGCAAAAGAATTGCTGATAAAGAGATATTTGATGTGGCGTGGGACAGTGTCAAAATGACTTCGAGATTCCCTGCTCTGTTTTTAGGAAATCATTATAAATTTTACTTAAATGGTTATAAGATAAAATTTATATGTTTAGACTCCTTAATGAGTCTAGTTTCAAATGAAATAAACGAAAACACATTTTGAATTCTGTACAATGAAAAATGTGATTCGTAGGAAAGAGTGTTCAGAATAGTCAAATAGTGAAATAGGAGAAACTTTAAGAAAAATCTGGTATTGATTGGTCAAACCAAAAATTCTGAAAGTTTTATGGATAGAAGATATAAGAATCTATCTTCAGGGAAAATTAACGGCACTTGATTTGGAGTTTTGTAACTCCAGTTATAAATAATTTAGTAACTGTTGCTCAGGAAGACAACTTGCAGTGAATTTGTAGTTTTGTTGCAAACATTGTTAAAACTTGTTAACGAGTTGCTTATTGTTTTCTTATGAACTTACTAAGCTTTAAAGCTTACTCCCCGTTCTCTTTCCCTATTTCTTATAGGTCTGTATGATAGCTCGAGTTTGAAGGGCCGGAGATAACATCACACTATCGAGTTATCATGTGAGGAGTGTTACATGACATGTATAGATAAACCTCTTTTCTTTTTTTTTTTGAAAGCATATGATTTTGAATGTTGTATTTATATGAAGATGAATTCGTGAGTAATTTCTTATATACTAACTTATTAAGTATAGTTGAGATCATGAGTTATGTGTATAGGTGAATGTCTGACAGCTGTGTTTTGTTAAGTAATATCTTATAACCCTATTCTACCGACGGATAGGGGTTTAGGGTGTTACACACTACCTAGGCACGCTAGGGACACGCCCGTGCCCCTTGCCCGTGTGGATTTAATTTCTAACATCGAACCTACAGGGGTTTTCACATGGCCTGGTGCGGGCCTGTGTGCCCATCCCGTGTCCTTCACGCAGGGCCTTAACACGCCTATGTCGTGGCCCGTGTGCAAAAACCCGGGTATTCTATTTCTGACGTCAGTAGTCACACGGCCATGGAACACACCTGTGTGCCGGCCGTGTCCTCCACACGATCAAGACACACGGTCGTGTCTCATGCCCATGTGGAACATTGATTAGCAATTAATTCTATCCATGCAAGGTGTAGGGGATACACAGTCGAGCCACACGCCCGTGTGTCTACCCGTGTGAGCTATACAGGGCTATTTACCAAGCCCTTAGCCACCCTGAAACACCTTCAGACATAACCCAATCTTCATAAATTATAACATAGCACCAATACTCATCTACATGTCCCTTAGTTGGTGTTCACACATCAACCAATTCATATTACAAATGCATGCATAAACTGCTAAACAAATTTGCACAATTTCCATGAAATTCATTCTCATTTCACTAAGCAACTTGGATAGTTTTTGGCCAATTCCAAAGGCCATTTACAAAATGAAACTTGTAAGTATAAATGGCTAACACAATTGGCTAACTAGTATGAATCATGAAACAAAATGACTAAGGACCTATACATGCCATATTCAAAATGACTAACATAACTATACCAAAATAGATGACTTGATAGTGTGACTTCGAGCTCCAACTTTTAAAGATCCTCGAGCAAATTCGACAAACCTACATGAAAAAAGGACATGGAGGGAGTAAGCATAAAACGCTTAGTAAGTTGCATGAAATAAAATAGCAATCATAATTAATACAACATTATTTCATTTAAAGTAACTTGAAACTTAAATCAATATTTTACTCAAGCTCATAACTTTCTAATTCCATTGAGTTACTCTTCATTATGACTTGCACATTCCTGAAACTTACTCAGCCTCATGACTTGCTCATTCTCATGAATTACTCAATCTTGTGTCTTACATTATCATTTTCTCGTAACTATTTTCAAATGTACCTGTAACACTCATCATAAACCTTAGTCTTTCTCATTAACTTAATCAACTTGAATGCTTTCACTATAAATATACTTAGAATGTCGAAGAATACCCATAATGCCATTCTCTTGGCAAGATGCCAAAGCCATGTCCCAGGTATGGTCTTACATGGGATCTCAAGCTAATACCGAAGCCATATCCCAGATATGGTCTTACACGGGATCTCATATGATGCAGATGCCATGTCCAAGCCATGGTGTCATACGGGATCTCTCTTAGATGCCCACATCAATTCCCAGACATGGTCTTATAGGGGATCTATATCTCATTTAGGTGTCGACGCTATGTCCCAAACATGGTCTTATACGGGGCCACATGTCGATACCAATGCCATGTCCTAGACATGGTCTTATATGGGATCTCAGTTCGGTGTCGACGCCATGTCCCAAACATGGTCATACACGAGACCACAATTTCTTTTGGTATGAGAACGGTATCCTTTGTATTTATTAACATTCTATCGAAATCATTCTTTTATTTCCTCATCATTTCTTAGTGAAAATTATTGTCAATAATCTCATGGCAAAAAGATATATATCATAGAAAATCATCATAAAAGTTTTCATATTAATTAATGCTATAATATCACACACAACTTACCTCGGGTCCAAAATATGGCAAATGCTTGGTTTAGTCCACCACTATACCCTTTCTCCGGTTGTGATTTGTGCTTCTAGTTTCTTGATTTATAATGAATAGAATTTAATATTTTAATCTTCAAATTAATTATAACAACCCTTAATTCAAATATTTGGCAAATTGACCATTTTACCCTTATCTTTGGCAAAATGACCATTTTGCCCTTATGCTCAGAAATTGATTTTTATCAAATTTACTCATTTCTCATGCTTATCTAAGCCCTTTTTATTCTTATGGCAACTTCAAATATCCATTATTCATGTATTTACCAAGCAACTTACTCACTTTACAACTAGGCCCTTTTTAGGTTTTTTTATGAACACCTCTTCACAAAAGTTGTTTATCAAGCATCTTAAATTCATTTTCTTTCATAAAACTCCAACAAATAACATCTAAACACTCATGGTAAAACTTTAAACTTTCAACCAAAATGCTAAATATACCCCTCAATAGAAAGCTCATGTCGTGAGGGTCTCCAAAGGGCAAAAATTATCAAGAAAAATCATCAAAATCACTTACTTATGAGAGTTTGAAGTTGCTGAAACTTTAAGCTTCTAAAATCCCCAAGAATGGCTAATAATTTTGGTGAAGGTGGAGAAGAAAATGAAGAAAAGACAATAGCTAGCCAATTAGGTCATTATTTTATCAATTAGTCACCTAAACCTTTTGACTTTTCTTACTTTCTTGGCTAGTTCTTTTCCTTAGCCGGCCATGCCCTATTTGATGGGCTTTTTTGCCTTGTAAAACCCCCACATATTAGTTCTCTAGCTAATTAACACAAATTGCTAATAAAATCAAACTTTTCCCATTTATGCGATTTAGCCCTCTTTCGCGATTAAGCCTTCAATCGCGTAAATTAATTCACTAAAATTTTCAAGCATTCTTACAAAAATACTATGGCACCTAAATAATGCTAGAATAATATTCTCTAATGCTATTTCTTACTTAAACCTTCTAGAAATTCATAATTTGTAACTTTTTGCAATTTAGTCCTAAAGGACAAATTAATCACTATTTCATTAAATTTTCTTGATGGTATTTTCTCACTATCATGCAATCATATCATAACTTAAAAATAATCATGATTTATACTTTTCTACTTAGGGTTTGTGGCCTCGAAACCAGTATTTCAACTAAGCCCTATTTCGGGCTGTTACAACTCTCCCCCTTAGGGATTTTCATCCCCGAAAATCTTACCAGTAAATAAGTTGGGATATTGGCTCCTCATGGATTCCTCAAGCTCCCATGTTGCCTCTTCTACCCTATGTCTTTGCCACAATACTTTTACAAGGGTTGTACTTTAGTTACTTAACTGTTTGACTTCCCGAGCTAGAATCTTAATCAGTTCTTCACTATAAGTCATGTCCGGTTGGATCTCAATCTCTGTGGAGGTAATAGCATGTGAAGGGTCTGATCGGTAGTGTCGCAACATAGACACGTGAAATACATCATGGATCTTCTCCAATTCAGATGGCAAAGCTAGCCGATAGGCTACCAGCCCTATCCTTTCGGTGATCTCATATGGTCTAATGAAACGCGAACTTAATTTGCCCTTTCGGCCAAATCGAAGAACTTTCCTCCATCGGAAACTTTCAGAAATACTTTATCCTCGACTTGGAAGTCAATTTTCTTTCACTTCAAATCAGCATATGACTATTGTCTATCAGACGCAGCTTTCAAATAGTCTCAGATTATCTTTACTTTCTCTTTTGCCTTCTTGACTAGATCAACCCCGTGAATTTAAGTTTTCTTAAGCTCCGTCCAATACAAAGGCGTTCGACACTTACGCCTGTGTAAGGCCTCATAAGGTGCCATTTTCAAACTCGACTAGAAGCTGTTATTATAGGTGAATTCTACCAAAGGTAGGTACTTTACCCAACTACTTGGAATTCCAATACACAATATCTGAGCATATCCTCAAGCACCTGAATTACTCTCTCAGACTACCCGTCTGTTTGTGGGTGAAAAGTAGTACTAAAATTTAGTTTTGTGCCCAAAGCTTCCTGTAACTTCTTCCAAAATCGTGACGTGAATCTCAGATCTCTATCTGAAATGATTGATAATGGTACTCCATGAAGTTGCACAATCTCAGAAATGTACAAGTCAGCCAACTTATCCAATGAATAATCTGTGCGTATTGGTATAAAAGGGGCTGACTTTGTAAGCTTGTCGATCATAACCCAAACAACGCCTTTCTTTTTCAGTGTCATCGATAAACCCGTCACAAAATCTATAGTAATACGGTTCCATTTCCACTCGGGACCATGATGGGTTGTAATAGACCGGAGGGCACTTGGTGTTCCGCTTTTACTTGCTGGCAAATTAAGCACTTTGCTACAAACTCAAAAATATCTCTTTTCATGTTCGGCCACCAATAACATTACTTTAAATCGTTGTACATCTTGGTACTGCCGGGGTGGATAGTCATTTTGCTACTATGCGCCTCACAAAGGATCCTCCAAATTAGCTCATCATCTTTAGGTGCACGGATTCGTCCTCGAAACTTTATACAACCATCTGAACCAATCAAAAAATCCGAATCGGTGCCCGCATCACACTGAAGCTTCTTGGCTTGCAGTTCCTTGTCACTCGATTGTGCTTCACTAATATCTTGAATGAACTTCGACCTAGCTCTCATTTCTGCTAAAACCAAACCATTATTGGTTGGAGTCAACTGAACATTCATAGCTCTCAATGCAAATAGCGACTTCCGACTTAATGTGTCGGGAACAACGTTCGCTTTCCTTGAGTGGTAGTATATAATCAACTCATAATCTTTGCTCAACTCTAACCATCTTCTTTACCGTAGATTCAACTCCTTTTGGGTCATCAAGTACCTTAAAATTTTATGGTCAGTATACACTCGGCATTGCTCGCCAAATAAATGATGCCTCCAAATCTTTAACGTGAACACTATCGCGGCCACCTCTAAGTCATGGGTGGGATAATTCCTTTCATGATGCTTTAATTGTCTCGAGGCATACGGAATCACCTTACCTTCTTGCATGAGCACACAACCCTATCCATTTAAGGATGCATCATTGTAGATCACAAATTCTTTTCCCGGTTCAGGTTGCACTAAAACAGGAGCCTCAGTCAATAACATCTTTAACTTCTCGAAACTTTGTTGGCATTTTTCGTTCCACTTGTACTTGAGATCTTTTTGCAACAATCTCATTATTGGAGTGGCAATCATGGAGAATCCTTTGACGAACCTTCGGTAGTAACCTGTCAAGCCTAAGAAACTTCTAACCTCGGATACATTTCTCGGTGGCTTCCATTCAATAATTGCCGAGATTTTACTTGGGTCAACTTGGATGCCATCAATCGAAACGAGTGGCCCAGAAATCCAACTTCTTTAAGCCAAAATTCACTCTTACTGAATTTGGCATAAAGCTGCTTATCTCGTAAAGTTTGTAATACTATCCTCAGTTGCTCCGCATGCTCATTCTCGTCTCAGGAATAAACTAGGATGTCGTCAATAAAAACTAGAATGAACTTATCCAAGTATGGCTGAAAGATACGGTTCATTAGATCCACGAACACTGCTAGAGCGTTAGTCAACCCGAATGGCATGACGAGAAATTCATAATGACCATACCTTGTCCGAAATGCCGTCTTTGGCACATCGGACTCATTAACCCTTAACCGATAGTACCTGGATCTCAAATCTATCTTGGAAAACACTATAGCTCCTCTTAACTGGTCGAATAGATCGTTGATGCTCAGCAAAGGGTACTTGTTCTTTAAGGTCACTCTGTTAAGTTACCGATAACGTATGCACAACCTCATAGAACCATCTTTCTTCTCCACGAATAACACGGGAGCACCCCACGAAGAATGACTTGGCCTTGCAAAACCTTTGTCTATCAAATCTTGTAGCTAAACTTTCAACTCCTTTAACTCAGTGGGAGCCATTCTATAAGGAGCAATAGAGATAGGCGTGGTGCTGGGAGCCAACTCTATACCAAACTCTACCTCTTTAACTGGAGCTAATCCAAGAAACTCTTCCTGAAAGACATCTTGATACTCGCAAACTACTGGCACTAACTCAATTTTCAACTCCGATTCTTTTGTGTTAATCACAAAGGCAAGGTAAGCTTCATACCCTTTTCTAATATATTTCTGAGCAACCATAGAAGAGATCACTATAGGCAAACTCTTTGATTCCTCTGATTCAACTCGAAGAGTATCACCATTCTCACATTTCAGTTCAATAAACTTTCTACCACAATTCACTGTCACTTCATGTATGGCTAACCAATCTGTGCCAAGGATCACATCAAATTTATCGAATGGTAGAAGCATAAGGTTAGCTGGGAAATAATGACCCCTAATCATCAAAGGGCAATCTCGACATACCTTGTCCACTAACACACATGTGCCTAAGGGATTGGACACTCTTATCACAAGTTCCGTAGACTTTACTGGTATACTCATACTAGAGACTAGTTTCATGTAAATGTATGAGTGGGTAGATCTCGGATCTATCAAAGCCATAACAGAAGTTTCATGGAGAGAAAATGTACCCGTGATTACATCGAGTGATGATGCTTCCTGACGAGCGCGAATGGCATATGTTCTTGCTGGTGCTCTACCCTCGGATCTCGCAGTCTGTTCTTTTGGTGCACTTTACTACTCGCTCCTGATCCCGGGTTTCTTTGGGGTTGGCCTCTGGAGGGAGCATTACTCGATCTCACACTCTGTTCTCTATCTTTCTCGACCATCTCAGGGCACTCTCTAATAAAGTGGTCTTAAGAGCCACACTTGAAACAAGCCCTCTCATGTGCCCGATATTCGCCAGGGTGTCGCCTACCGCATTGGAGACACTCAAGTCTACTGGGTCGTATGTTACCCACACTTGCAACTGAGGTCGTCTGAGCTTTGGAGACCGGATTCTGTTTGCTCTTGCCCTTGTTTGAAAATCCTACTGAAGCAACCGACTGTAAAGTAAACTCCCTTGATCTCTTGGAAGAAGATTAAAATGGGTAACCAAATAGTCTTTTTCTTAAATCGCGTGACTCCAACTCAGCCTTTCTCTTCTCTTTGGCCAGCTCCTCGGCCTTACAAGCTCTGTCCACGAGTACTACAAACTCCTTTAACTTAAGAATACCAACAAATATCTTGATGTCCTCATTCAATCCGTCCTTGAACCTTTTGCACATAGTAGCTTTGCTGGATACGCATTCTCAAGCATACTTACTCAATCTCACAAACTCTTGCTCGTATTCTGTTACAGTCATTCGGCCTTGCTTTAGTTCCAAGAATTCTTTATGCTTCTGATCAGTAAACCTTAGACTGATGTACTTCTTATGAAATTCTTCTTGGAAAAACTCCCAATTAACTTTCTCCCTTGGTACCACTGACACAAGGGTGTTCCACCATTGATAGGCGAAATCTCGTAGGAGGGATACGGCACACTTCATGCACTCTTTCGGAGTGTAAGATAATTCATCGAATACCTTGATGATATTTTGTAGCCAAAATTCAGCTCTCTCCATGTCATCATCTTTAGTAGCCTGGGATTCCTCTACCCCTTGCTTTCAGATTCTATCGACCGGGGGCTTTTCTCGTCTTACTACTCCTACAATTTGGGGAGCTACTGGGGTAGTTTGAGTATTTGGAGGGGGTGGAGCTTATTGTTGAGTGGCTAGGTTCGTTCGAATGAACTCTGTGAACCATGTACTCATCATTTGGAAGAAGGCCTCTCGAGCCTCTCCTCCCTGACTCATAGCAGCTGGTCTATTTTCAGTCCCAGTTGGCACCGTCCCTTTCGTGGGAGTGGGTGCACTACTTTCTGCATCGTCTACCGTAGCTCGATCAGGATCCATTTGCTATGAGAAAACACATTTAGATTGTTAGGAGTCGTCACACTATCATATCACATATTTACTTAAGTATGGCATATATAGCTAAACTCGTACATGTGCTAGGTTAGTCCTAGAATCGACTAAAACACTAACTCTGATACCATTAAATGCAACACTCTTTACCCGAAACTGATACCACTAGCTCAAACTCATGGAGATGTGTCCCAAATAAAACTTTTTCAACATTATCCTACGAGCCTTCTTATGGGCCTACGAGCCCTAAATCATGGTTCAAAAGTAACCCGGGACCATTTCAGGCACTTAAGAAAAATTCTTCAAAAACTAGTGAAAACAGGGCACACACCCGTGTGGATGGGCAACACGCCCGTGTGGCCTTTAAACATGGCTATGCTGATAGCTCGCGTACCTCACACAGCTTAGGCACGCTAGGGACATGTGCTTGCCCCTTGCTCGTGTGATTTAATTTCTAATATCGAACCTACAGGGGTTTTCACACGGCCTAGTACATGTCCGTGTGCCCCGCCCGTGCCCCTCACAAGGCCTTAACATGCCCTTGTCGTGGCCCGTATGCAAAAACCTGGGTATTCTGTTTCTGACGTTAGCAGTCAAATGGCCATGACACACGCCCGTGTGCTGGCCGTGTCCTCCATAGGTTGAGACACACGACCGTGTCTCATGCCCGTTGGAACACTGATGAGCATTTAATTATATCCATGCAAGGTGTAGGAGACACATGATTGAGCCACACGGCCGTGTGCTAGACACAAGCCCGTGTGTCTACCCGTGTGGGCGATATAGGGCTATTTACCAAGCCCTTAGCCACCTTGAAAAACCTTCAGACATAACCCAATCTTCATACATTATAACATAGCACCAATATTCATCTAAATGTCCCTTAGCAGGTGCTCACACATCAACCAATTCTATTCAAAATGCGTGCGTAAACTACTAAACAAATTTACACAATTTGCATGAAATTCATTCTTATTTCACTAAGTAACTTGGATAGTTTTAACCCAATTCTAAAGGCCATTTACAAAATGAAACTTGTACGTATAAATGACCAACACAATTGGCTAACTAGTGTGAATCATGAAACAAAATGACTAAGGACCTATACATGCCATATTCAAAATAACTAACATACCTATACCAAAATAGATGACTTGATAGTGTGACTTCGAGCTCCAAATTTTAAAGATCCTTGAGCAAATTCGACAAACCTACATGAAAAAAGGGCATGGAGAGAGTAAGCATAAAACACTTAGTAAGTTGCATGAAATAAAATAGCAATCATAATTAATACAACATTATTTCATTTAAAGTAACTTGAAACTTAAATCAATATTTTACTTAAGCTCATAACTTTCTAATTCTATTGACTTACTCTTCATTATGACGTACACATTCCCAAAACTTACTCAGTCTCATGACTTGCTCATTCTCATGAATTACTCAATCTTATGTCTTACATTATCATTTTCTCGTAACTATTTTCAAATGTACCTGTAACACTCATCATAAACCTTAGGCCTTCTCATTAACTTAATCAACTTGAATACTTTCACTATAAATATACTTAGAATGTCGAAGGATACCCATAATGCCATTCTCTTGGTAAGATGCCAAAGCCATGTCCCAGGTATGGTCTTACATGGGATCTCAAGCTGATGTTGAAGCCATATCCCAGATATGGTCTTACACGGGATCTCATATGATGCCGATGCCATGTCCCAGCCATGGTGTCATACGGGATCTCTCTTAGATGCCCACATCAATTCCCAGACATGGTCTTATAGGGGATCTATATCTCATCTAGGTGTCGACGCTATGTCCAAACATGGTCTTATACGGGGCCACATGTCGATACCAATGTCATGTCCTAGACATGGTCTTATATGGGATCTCAGTTCAGTGTCGACACCATGTCCCAAACATGGTCATATACGAGACCACAATTTCTTCTGGTATGAGAACGGTATCCTTCGTATTCATTAACATTCTATCGAAATCATACTTTTATTTCCTCATCATTTCTTAGTGAAAATTATTGTCAATAATATCATGGCAATAACATATATATCATAGAAAATCATCATAAAAGTTTTCATATTAATTAATGCTATAATATCATATACAACTTACCTCGGGTCCAAAATATGACAAATGTTCGGTTTAGTCCACCACTATACCCTTTCTTCAGTTGTGATTTGTGCTTCTAGTTTCTTGATTTATAATGAATAGAATTTAATAATTTAATCATCAAATTAATTATAACAACCCTTAATTCAAATATTTGGCAAATTGACCATTTTACCCTTATACTTTGGCAAAATGACCATTTTGCCCTTATGCTCAGAAATTGATTTTTATCAAATTTACTCATTTCTCATGCTTATCTAAGCCCTTTTTATTCTTATGGCAACTTCAAATATCCATTATTCATGTATTTACCAAGCAACTTACTCACTTTACAACTAGGCCCTTTTTAGCTTTTTTTTTATGAACACCTCTTCACAAAAGTTGTTTATCAAGCATCTTAAATTCATTTTCTTTCATAAAACTCCAACAAATAATAGCTAAACACTCATGGTAAAACTTTAAACTTTCAACCAAAATGCTAAATATACCCCTCAATAGAAAGCTCATGTCGTGAGGGTCTCTAAAGGGCAAAAATTATCAAGAAAAATCATCAAAATCACTTACTTATGAGAGCTTGAAGTTGCTGAAACTTTAAGCTTCTAAAATCTCCAAGAATGGCTAATAATTTTGGTGAAGGTGGATAAGAAAATGAAGAAAAGACAATAGCTAGGCAATTAGGTCATTATTTTATCAGTTAGTCACCTAAACCTTTTGACTTTTCTTACTTTCTTGGCTAATTCTTTTCCTTGGCCGGCCATGCCCTATTTATTGGGCTTATTTACTCTTTAAAACCCCAACATATTAGTTCTCTATCTAATTAACACAAATTGCTAATAAAATCAAACTTCTCCCCTTTATGTGATTTAGTCCTTTTTCGCGATTAAGCTTTCAATCGCGTAAATTAATTCACTAAAATTTTCAACCATTCTTATAAAAATACTATGGCACCTAAATAATGCTAGAATAATTTTCTCTAATGCTATTTCATACTTAAACCTTCTAGAAATTCATAATTTGCAACTTTTTGCAATTTGGTTCTAAAGGACAAATTAATCACTATTTCATAAAATTTCCTGCATGGTATTTTCTCACTATCATGCAATCATATCATAACTTAAAAAGAATCATGATTTATACTTTTCTACTTTGGGTTTGTGGCCTCAAAACCACTATTTCGACTAAGCCCAGTGTAACGCCCTGAATTTTGGGCCTAGAAGTATTAGGCCTTGGGTATAGATCAGTAAGGAGGCTGTGCATAAGTATTCAATTGTGCAAGAAAAAAGACACAATTAAATGTCTACTTCGGTGGTTAAGGGTCCTGTGAAGTGTTGGAAAAGTCTTGGGTTCAAACTTAGGCTCTAGGAAAAATTTTAGTTTTTCTTCTTAAGTAAACCTTGCCTTTAGCATGTTGGCCTTATAAATTATTATGGTTAAAATATGACGCAAAGAGAGCTTGTAGTCTAGTGGCAAGGTGGCGTGATGTGTAATTGTAAGGTTTGAGGTTCAAGTTTTGACGTGTGCAAAATTTTTGGTTTTTCCTTGAATAAACCTGGACATTATCATGTAGGCCTTATAAAATATTGATGATAAGTTTTGACTATTGGCTTATTGGTAAGTGGCGTGGTAGAGCTTCAAGGGGTGCTGGTGTTCGAGTCACGCCTTGAGCAAAAAGGTATTTATTTTGCTGCTCTAGCCAAGGGAGAAGTAGAGGTTGATTGAAACTCTATTGAGGGAAGTTTGAACTGGTCATGGAGTGATATTAGGAGGAAATAAAAGAGGATTTTTAGGAGAAGATTGGGGAGGAAAAGAAGGAGTTTGAGGTGGTTTGGAGGACTGTGCCGAATTGGTATAGGGAAGCATAGGAAATTCATTTAAGAGAGTTTTCTCTAATATTTGGTTTGGTTTTTGGTCACTTTTGTTTTGGGGAATTCTTCTTTTTCTTTTTTTTTTTGTTTTTCTGATATTGTTTTGAACTCTTAAGTGCTGGGGTGGTTCACTTTCTGTTTGCCGTTTGGTTATTGTGGTTTGTCGAATTGACCATTTGTGAAAAATTGGTTTGTGTTGCCGAATTATTCTTGTTCTTTCACCTCTTCTATTTTACATTTTGTCTAGCCGAATATATCTTCTCTTTTCCCTTCGATTTCATTCTTTCTTTTTGGTTATTCTCCTCTAGCCGATTGCCTCTTCTCTATCTTTTCTCTATTCTCTTTCGACATTCCCCTTTGTGTATTACTCTTTCGGCCAAGTATTCTACTTCTTTCCCTATTATTGGCTGACTGTTTTAGTGCTCGGCTATTGGTGTTGTTTCGGTCTTGCAAGGGTTCTAATAAATCGATAGGTACTCATAAGTTCTCTCTATTGTTTTTCTGTTATCGCAATATGTGTTCAAATTCATTTCTTTTACTTTTTCTAAAAGCCGAATACTTCTTCTCTTCATGTTCTTTGATTGCCAAATTATGACTCCTTCCCCATAATGGGTGTTCGTTGGAGTTCTAGGTTTTCTTGAGGAGTGAGAAGTGCAAGAGTTCTCAAGCCATCAAAGCCATGTCTCCTATTATTCGATTAAGGTAAAGCGTTGCCTTACTTTTGGGTATAGGCCGGTTACTCCCATGTTCTGCAAGGTTGATATTGTGGATTTAAGTTACACCTATGAACTGTCCTGTTTAATAAGATCTATGGTTTATGCAGTTATCAGGCGAGAAACGTGTGATTGTTTTAGTCAGCAATCGAGGTGTTTTAGCCACACTACATTCAGTCAAGGTAAGTGGTAGTACTGATTTGGGGATTTTAGTGTTTATGAACACTAGTAAATGAAAGACTGACTGTATGTGGTAATGAATGTAGGTTGGGCACTTAAGAAATTTGGATCAGTTGCGTAAACAGGTATGTATTTCACACTGATTTATCTGTAGATCGGCAAAAGCAGAAAAGTCGAAAAGTCGACAAGCCGGAAGGTTGGGCTTTGAGGTCACTTGAGCGTGTGAACGCTAGTGTGATGAAACCGAGCCCAGGAATGCGGGCATAAGACTATAGAGGTCGTCCTAAGCGTTCTCATGGGCTTAGGCCGTTTTGGGTCGTGTGGGCCCAATAGGCTAGTGGGCCCCACACAGATAAAAACTTATGTTTTGTGATAAATAATGGACTGGATTGTGTAGTTACATGACCATGGTTAATTCTAGGCTAGATGGGCCACACTAGCGTGTGGGCCCACTTGGCCCGCACTAGCGTGTGGGCCCACTTGGCCCGCATATTGGGCCTTAGGCCCAATTGCACTGTTATGACTATTTAGGGTACACAAAACGATCGTAGACTTTCTGTTAGGTTGGTAAGCGGGTTTATACCATAATCCAAGTGAAATGACCGAATTACCCTTGGAGGGTAAAATGACCGAATTACCCCTAGAGGGTAAAATGACCATAATAACCCTGTAGGGCAAAATGACCGTAATACCCCTGTAGGGCAAAATGGCCGTAATACACCTGAAGGGCAGAATAACCGTAATACCCCTAAAGGGTAGAATGACTGTAATACCCCTGTAAGGTAAAATGACCGTAATACCCTTAAAGGGAAAAATGACCGTAATACCTCTAAAGGGCAAAATGACCATAATACCCTTGTAGGGTAAAATGACTGTTATGCCCTTATGTTATGTGTGATTGATTTGTGCTATGATTTGCCTGTTCTTTTTGAGCATAACATTTGTGCTATGATTTGACTGATGGCTTTGTGCCACGCATCGATGGCTTAGTGCTGTCTATTTTATCGATGGCTTTGTGCCATGAATATTATCGATGGCTTAGTGCCATTTATTTTACCGAAAGTAGGTTGTATTGATGGCTTAAAGCCACTTATCTTACTAATAGCCATGCTGCGATTCTGATTACGGGCAGCTAAGCTGCGATTCTGTTGTCTGGCAGGCTTGCTGCAATATTGGTGTGCTGGGTGGGTGGGTTGATTTTATCCCCAAATGGTGTGTTGGCGGTATGGAGTGGTGTGTTAACTGGATCAGGGTGGGTTGCACTATTGCATTATTGTTCTGAACTGATACTGTATTGGGCTTAAGCCCACATATGTTCTGTTTCTGATTTTGCTACTGTAATGGGCTAAGGCCCATCTGATACTGTCCGCTATAATGGGCTCAGGCCCAGAATGATTCTGTATTTTATTTGTCTGCCTGACTGTTTTTATATTAGGGGATTACACACTGAGTTTTTGTAAACTCACCCCATTTTTAATTGTATAGGTAATCCCCAGCGTTAGGTGGATTGGTGTTGCGAAGGACTCAAGGGTGGCCACACAACTACATCTGCGTTACATCGACTATTTATTTTTTAATAACTTAAATTTGGGTTTTGATGTAATAAGGCCTCTCTAATTTTCTAGCTTTCAATTTTGGATTTTATTTATCATAATTTCATATCTATTAGACATAGGTCGCGGTTTTTCCAAAATATTAATATTTTCAAAACATCACGTTTCCACAACAAAATTTTTAAGCTTTCGCAACGAACCATGTTTTAAAAGTAATAGCATTTTAAATTGGTTAACAAATGAAAAAGACGATTAAGATTTTAACGATGAGGCTGTCACTTTCTAATGGGTTTTATCAACAAGAAAAAACAAGATCGAGTTTTCAAAAAAAATTAGTCAATATAACACGTCAAATTCGGCCCTAACATCTAGGCTGGGTTTGGGGTATTACACCCTATTTCGGGCTGTTACAGATGTAGCACTGATGTAAAAGTAGAAGTAACCACTAACGTGGAGTTTAAACCGATTCAAAATGAAAGTGTAGAAGAGCTAATACACTTTCTGGCCATAGTAGAGAAGGTATCAGCCGAAGAGATCGATGAGTTCAAGTCCTTCTCATCTGACAAAGGCAACAAAGCTCGAGTGACCAAAACTTCACATGGAAGGGAGGAAGCTTAAGGTAATAATACCCCAGAAAATAATTTGGGGTTGACTCAAATTTGGTACCAAATAGATTATAATATGGATGTCGCGCTGGTTGAAAATAAGGTAACATTATTGGAAGCGATCGAAGGGGCTAGTTCATATATATGGGCAGTGAAACAAATGTCGAATCAAAGTGTCAAGAACTAGCTGGAAGTTCTTCTATGGTGACAACACAGATCATCCTGGATTTTAAAAGAATTTCTATTTCCTACTTGAAATTTTGTTAGTTTTATTTATTTATTTATAACTTTTATTCATTTATTTTATTAATCTTAGTTGTGTTTAGTTTTTTTCCCACAGCAGGCGTAGATACCATGGAGTGACAGAGTCGAAAAAAAGTTGAAGAAGCCAATAACTGTGCTCGATTTCGCGACATTACACCCTAATGTCACGACATCCTAGACAGAACACAACCTCGAAACATTAAAGGGCCAAGTTAATCAGAGACGTTCTGTCATCCATTATCGACACTTATTATTTTTCTCTTATTTTTATTACATTTTATTTCATATTTTTTGTCATAGTATTTTTTTAGGTACTTTTTCGTCCACTTGGAGCACACAAAACCCGAGATTATCATAACAGCAAGGGTTCAACTAATTTAAGGAAGTTTTCTTGTTTTTACACTTCAATTATTTTACACTAAGGGCAATGTATATTCTAAAGTGTGGAGGGAAGTACATAGGATTAGTTTGTATATGATTTCGTTTGTGTATGATTTGTAGTAATAGCCAAAGTATAGAGACTACTCTGGTACCTTGTCTTTTCTTTAGTTATCAACACGTTCGTGATCTAAAACAATAGTTTAATTCAATTAATTAAATCAAAAAACCAAATTTAATCATTTTGTACAATTTAGTCCTTTTTGACATTTACAAAATTGCCTTCAACTTTTCTCATTTATTCAATTTAATCCATAAACCCCAAACATGCAAATCACTCATTTTCTCTTAAACCCATTTCAGCCAAAACCTTCCATGGTTTCCCAATAGCCCCTATTTACAAATATTTCGTATGAAGTACAAGCAATTTCATTGTTTTAGCATTTTAGTCCTTAAACATTAAAATAATCAAAAACTACTTTACAAAACAACCCAATCTAACATCTAAGCTTAGAAATCTTTCAAAAGCTTCAAGAAACAACTAAACTCATTAATGGCACAATCCACAATGTTTGACAGTTTTACAAATTAGTCCTCAAGTTAGCTAGATTAAGCTAATATGAACTCAAAAACATAAAAATCACTAAAAACGAGTGAAGTTTACTTACCTAATCGAAGGAACAAAGTTAGAGCGAATGTTTTCTACTCTTTCTTTAAGGGTTCTAGCTAAGGAAGAAAATAGGTTGAAGATGGTTTTATTTTCATCATGTTTCCTTTTTGTTTATAATGCTAAATAACTAATTACTAATTTTCCCTCACTATTATAATCAAATTTCATACAATTTCAAACCTTAGAACTGTCCACTAATTATAAAAAGGTATATTTATCATCCAAGACCCTTAATTAACCTTTCCTTAGCTATTTGGTAACTTTAACAATTAGAAATCAACTTTCTCCATTTTTACACTTTAGTCCTTTTTACTTAATTATCTAAAGGATAAAATTTCTTAACCAAAATTTAATACGAAACTAATGACCTCGTAAATATTAAATAATTAAGATTTACTAATTGACACATTAGATTCATTGTCCTAAAACCACTATTTTTGCCACTACTAAAAAACGGGGTGTTACAACTCTCCCCCTTAGGAAATTTCATCCTCGAAATTTCTTACCGACAAATAGATTTGGATATTGTAATCTCATCAAATCATCTATTTCCTATGTAGCCTGTTCTACCCCATGACGATTCCATAAGATTTCAACCAACGACTGTGACAGCCCTATTTTGGCCCTAATCGGAAAAGTGGTTTTGAGACCACGAAACCGAGTCAGAAAAATATTTAAATATTATTTTCTATGGTTATTATATGCGAATTTTCATACGTGAAAGTTTCGTGTTTTAATTTTGTCATTTGGATGTTGAATTATTAATTAAGGACTCAATTGCATAAAAGAAAAATTAGATGGATATTTTGTGAGTGCCAAATTGTGGTTGTTATTTATGTTGGAGGGTTTAAAATAATTAGACCAATTTTATTATACATGGACATAATTGCCCATTAGATAGTGGAAAAGGAATGAAATTATCAAGGCCATTTTTGGTAATCTAATACCTATTATATGTATTAATTAATAAAACATGAAATTGTTGTTTATTTTCTCTTGTTTTTGCCGAAAACACTAAGTAAAAGAAAAAGAAAAAGCCAAGAGTATTCGGCCATGGTTGTAGCTTGAATTAAAGGTATGTTTGAGTAAATTTTTGTAAAATGTTCATGTATTTGGGATGGTTAATATATTGCTTAGTTAGCCCATGGTTTAAGTTCTTGAATTGATGAGTATATTTGCATTCGGCAATTTGTTCTAGGTGATGAAATTGTGCTAGATATTAGAAGTTAATGCTTAGATGTTAAAATTATTTATACAATGGTCGAATGAGCTTAATATACATGAATGGTTTAGTTTGAATAAATTTTGAGATGAATGGAAATGAGATTTGTCGTATGTGTGTCATTAAATAATAAATTATCTTTGTTTTGAATGAAAAATGTCTTTGTTGATTATAATTCTTGAATAATTGATTTGTGAGGAGCCGAATTTGTTAGCTTAAGCAATAGATGAACATATTAGTGAATGGAGCAAATTTAGCCTAAGTATATCTTGCATAAATCATTGTTGTTAAATATTTCTTGAACTTGGATTTAGTTAGCAATGTGTATAATAAAGGGGACTATGTTAAATTTTCGCATATGTGATATATTTGAATGAAAATAATTTGGTTAAGTGATTAAACAAGTTAATTTGTTTAATTTAGCTCAAGAACAAAGGGAACCGAATTCGGATAGGGGGAAGGCAAAAATAGTCGAATAGTCGATTCGTAATCGTTTGACAACATCTGAGGTAAGTTTAAGTAATTAAACATAGGTTATACTTGTTTATAACATGATGTATCATGAAAATTTAACTTACATTGTATATATATGTACAAGGCCGAATGTGAGGATGATTTGAAAGAAAAATAGTCGATATGTTTCATGGTCAAGTGTAAGTATGAAATGAAGGTAAGTATTTGATATGCTTTATGGCCGAATAGTAAACTTTGATATGGAAGTAAAAGGTTGATATATGTTAAGGCCGAATGGCAAATTTTGAAATGAAATAAAATGTTTGGTAGGTGTTAAGTTCGAGTGATGATAAGTTTTACTATGTATTTGTGCTATGTGGAAATTAGAAGTATATGAATTGAGGTATGTGAAACTTTGTGATTTAATTATCGTATTGTGTTATTCGGGCCTTTGGCCTAGCAAGCTTTAAGCTGATGATTATTAACGGGCTTCGAGCCTAGCAGGCGTAATGCCGGTGAATGAGTATCGGACTTAAAGTCTAGCAGGCCTTGTGCAGGTGATAATTCAGGCTCATGCCTAGCAGGTTATATACCAGTAATTTGTTCCAAGTCTATGAATATAAGATTTCGAGTTGTGAAAAATAGAAAATCATGGAAATTGAACTATGTGATAAGGTATGAATTCGGTATTAAAAAGGTAAGTAAGTATTAGTATATATGTTAATATATATAGCTTTGCTATAAGTGAATTATGTTATCTTTTGATTATGGTTTAAAGGAAATTGATTGAATGAATGAATGTGGTGAGTAATATTATCTTAAAGTTAAGCTATGTGTGGCTAGAAAGGCTTATTTAGTTTTCTTGTTATATTCAACCATGTGTATGAACATTTAGATAATGTTATAAATGATATTATGTAATGAGGATGTTATGTGAAGCAAGTGAGTGATGCTAACTAAGGGTTTTATGCATTCGGCCAGTATAGCCTTTGTGTAATTGTATTAGGTGTTGAATAAATGTGATATTTTGAATGTTATATGTCATGATTTGAGTTGTTTAATTACTTAATACTTACTAAGCTAATTAGCTTACTTTGAGTGTCTTTGTTAATCTGTTTTATAGATTTTGGCTAAAAGTTACGAGCTCGGGGATCAATATCGAAGTCATCCACATTATCGTCACTATTTCGGTACTTTTAAAAGACTATATTTTGAATGATGGCATGTATAGACTAAACTCTTTTGAAAACAAGTTTATTCTGGAATATGTATATATTCAAGCCATGCGAAAATGGCTTGCTCATTAGCTAAGTACGAATTCATGGTTTGATGGAATTATGGGGTTGATTATTCCGTGAATTACCTTGAAGTTAACTTTGATATATGTTTTAATTATTAGTTGTCCTTGAAGATGCATGTATACTTGTATATGTTTGGAAAGATAAAAGTTTTAATGTGGTTAATCTTGCATATGGATTGAGTTTAAATTCGATTATCGTAATAGTATAAGTTTTGATTAGAAGTGAAGTTTATACTCAGCATGTGATCGTATATATATGTTTCATTATGATGTTTGATATGTGACCATTAATTCATAATCGAATGCATAATGATAGATAATTTGGTTTTTGACTATATGAACTATTGAATGGACATATGATTTAGGCTTGTTACATATTCGGTTGTGGCTTTATAAAAAAACCAGATGAATAGTATGTTTGAATTTGGAATGATGTGTACATTCGAAAATGAGAGTTGAATTTAAGTCATTAAGTGATTTATGTGTAATGAAATGAAATAGATTGAGATTCAAATAATAGGAGTTTCGTATATATATACGGATTTTGCCAAAATGGTGTTTTATGTGTGAAAGGCATTTGAATTTATAAGTGTTATATTTTACTATGTATGAAAATTAGGAATATTATAGGACATGATGTAATTGTTGTTTGAACCATTTGTTTTTACAAATGAAATTGTCGAATTGACAAATTGTAAAATGAGTAGTGAAATTCTTGTAATGCTTTCGATATTCACATATGCTATGTGATATATGTTACTTTTGAGATTGTATGCTTATAATTTAGTAATTAAATAAACATTCTTTTTAACTATAATTAGGTTAATAATTAGGCTATAATTATGAGTATGTTTATATCTGATAAAAAGTTGTGCTTTGAGTGGTAATGCCTTATAACCATTCCAGCGACGGATAGGGGTTAAGGGTGTTACAATGACACTCTTTTGTTTCGGAGTTCCTTTACTTCATGTGTTAAAGTTCTGATTGGTTCTTCCGAATACGACAAATCAGGCTTAATCTCAACCTCACAAGGGGTAGTTACATGCAAAGGATCTGACCTATATCATCTTAGCACCGACACATGGAAAACCTTGTGAATCTTTTCAAATTTTTGGGGTAAAGCTAATCTATAAGCGTCAGGGCCAATCCTCTTTGTAACCTCGTATGGCCCAATAAATCTTTGACTCAATTTTCCCTTTTGGCCCAATCGAAGTACCTTCTTCCATGGTAAAACTTTTAGAAACACTCGATCGCGAACGACAAACTCTATATCCTTTCTTTTAAGATTAGCATATGATTTCTGACGATCAAATGCTGCTTTCAAATATTTGAACTTTATCTTCTATCTCTCGTATCAAATCAAAACCAACAAACTTGGATTCACTCAATTCAGACAATAGAGCGGCGTTCTACATTTCCTTCTGTAAAAAGCTTCAAACGCTGTCATTCTAAATGCTAGATGGATAGTTGTTATTGTATGCAAATTCTACGAATAGTAAATATCTTTCCTAGCTACCCTCAAATTCAAGCGTACAACATCGTAGCATATCTTCTAAAATCTATATCACTTGTTTAGGCTGCCCATCTATCTGTGGATGATATGCGGTGCTGAAATTAAGTTTAGTACCCAAAGCTTCATGAAGTTTACCCTAAAATCTCGAGGTGGATCTTAGATCCCTGTTGGAAATAATAGATAACGGCACTCTGTGGAGTCTGACAATCTCAGATACATACAACTCCGCTAACTTCTCAAGTAAAAAACTCGTATGTACCAGAATGAAATAAGCTGACTTTGTTAGTCTGTTAACTATAACCAAGATCGAGTCTTTTTTCCTTGGTGTTATCAACAACCCCAATATAAAATCCATCACAATTCTTTTCCATTTCCATTTAAGAATAGTGACAGGCTGTAATAATGCTGACGGTACTTGATGTTCGGCCTTTGCCTACTGGCAAATCAGACATTTAGTCACAAATTCAAAAATCTCACGTTTCATACCTAGCCACCAATACATTTTCTTCAGGTCATTAAGCATCTTCGAGCTATCCGGATGAATAGAGTATGTGCTGCTATGAGCTTTTGATAAAATATCCTGCTTTAACCCTAGATTATCCGGAACACACAGCCGGTTATGAAGAAAACATCATACCATTTCACTTATAGTGAATCCTGTAGTGGAATTACTCTGGATCAGTTCTCGGTTAGCTAATAACTTCTGGTCATCCTTTTGCAACTCTTGAATCCACTGAAGAAATAACAACCTAGCTTTGAGTTCAGTTGTAATAGAACCATAGCCTCCCAAAGAGAAACGTATATTCATTTCCCTTAGAGAAAATAATGATTTCTGACTCAAAACATTCACAACTACATTAGCCTTTCCAGGATGGTAATCAATCACAAGGTCATAATCTTTCAATAGCTATAACCATTGTCCCTGTCTCAGATTTAGTTCTTTCTACATCATCAAGTACTTTAGACTCTTATGATTTGTGAATATGTGACATATTTCACCGTAGAGGTAATGGCGCCAAATCTTTAAAGCAAAAACAATGGTAGCCAACTCTAAGCCATGCGTTGGCTAATTCTTCTCATGAGGTTTCAACTGATGAGAAGCATAAGCTTTTCCAGCTTGCATTAGTACACATCCCAATTTACTTAGTGAAGCATCACTGTAAACAACAAATTCTTTTCCAGACTCAAGCTATGTCAAAATTTGGGCTTCTATCAACGTTATTTTTACCTGATCAAAACTCTGCCGGATTTGTCTAACCAAACAAACTGAACATTCTTCTATAGTAATTTGGTCATTAGTGAAGCTATTATAGAAAAGTTTTTAACAAATTGTCGGTAATAACTTGACAGTCCTAGAAAACTACATACCTCAGAAACATTTTTTGAAGCTTTCTAATTAACTATGGCAGAGATCTTACTCGAATCAACACATATACCCCTTGCAGAAATCACATGCCCAAGAAATCCAACTTCCTGCAACCAAAGCTCACATTTACTAAATTTTGCATATAACTGCTTCTCACGTAAAGTCTGTAGTACTATTCTCAGATGTTGAGTATGTTCGGTCTCTGTTTTACACACTGAGTTTGAAAAACCCTATTCATCAGATCTTAAAAGCTGCTGTCCATATCAGGTCTGGAAGGCAGTCTTTGGTACATCACAATCCCTTTTCCACATTTGATAATATCTAGATATGATATCTATATTTGAAAATATAGTTGCATCTTTTAACTGATCGAACAGTTCATCAATACGAGGTAATGGATATTTATTCTTTATTGTTATCTTGTTAGCTATCTGTAGTCTATACATAATCTCAATGAACCATCCTTTTTTTCCACAAACAGAATTGATGCACCCAAGGAGATATACTTAGTCGGATGAAACCTCTATCCAATAATTCTTACAACTGTGCTTTAAGTTCTTTCAGCTCAGTCGGAGCCATTCTATATGGTAGAATCGATACTAGTACAGTCCCGAGTATTAGTTCAATGGCAAATTCCACTTCCCTTTTTGTTGGCATACCCGATAATTCTTTAGGAAACAGATCTTTGAATTTATTAACAACAGGCACCTTTTCCAACTTCGATCCAGAATCTTGAGTATCTAGTATGTAAGCTAAAAATGCCTTGCGGTCCTTATGAATCATCTTCTGCGTAGACATGGCTGAAATGACTCTAGTAGTACTACTTAGTTTACGAGACTCAGTTGTAATCATTTCACCTGATGGACATCTTAAATCAATCCGTTACTGTCTATAGTTAACTATCACATCATGTAGTGATAACCAATCCACACCTAATATTACATCAATCCCATAGAAAGGTAACATCAATAGGTTGGCAGAAAACTCATAGCCTAGTACTTTTAGTGGACACTTATGACATACTAAATTTACTATCACATTGTGATCCAGTGGGTTTGTAACTTAAACATCAAACTCAATTGACTCAACAGGTAAATTTTTATCAGTTGCCAAGGCAGTGCAAATGTAGGAATGAGTCGAACAAGGATCAATTAAAGCATATATCACAATATCAAAGAGATAAAATATACTAGTAACAGCATCAGGGGTAGTAGCCTTTTCTCTGGCTCAGATAGCATATGTCTGTGCAGGTGCTCAAACTTCAAATCTAGCAGTCTCATCCTTAGTGTCACCTTTATTTCCTCCCATGTTACTACTTTGGCCATGGCGTCTACCTTTTTTCGGTGTGGTTAGGGCTTTTTGTAACACTCTTAACCCGTATCCACCGCCGGACAGGGTTACGAGATATTACCAATCAAAACATAGATTCGAACTATCATATGCATATACTTGTACAAACTTATAAATCAATCTTAGTATAAAAAGTCAATTTATTAATTAACATCACCTAACCAGATGTAATCTGGATACAACTTTTTAATTATACAAAATATATAATCATACCTCAAATGAAAAAGGTCACAGGTAAATAAAATTCTCAAAATCAAGTACATTAATCCATTCTAACATTTTCATGTCAAGATCGATTTTAAATATGGTACATATTTTGTTAAATTATAATATAATTAAAAGACATACATACTGACTACTTAGCATTTGCTTACTATTGTACAAATCATCATTCAATTTGCAATTTTCCTTTCATTTAGCCGAATTTAAAAGCATTATCCATGATGCTTAACAATTATTCATTTCTAACCTTATTCACCCATTTTAAAAATCAATACTTATTTGATATGCATATTAAAACATTTACCGAATATATTTCTACTATTCATAACCAACATTTTAACTTGTTAATGTAAAACTCATTATAACACAATATACATTCCTTGTTCATGCATAACCGAACATATCATTAGACTTCATCATGGTTATATTTATAAACATATATATATATATACCTTGAGACAAATTATATATCAAGTCAATTCCTTATACATAATTATTTATATATTTAAGTGTTAAATCACAAGTTGATCAAAACAATTTCAAATGACTTCATTTATAACAGACAATTGAAAACGGTCAACATACAAACATTTTATGCTATGGTTCACTTATTGCTAATCATGACTCAATTTAATAGCGAAATCATGGTGCCAAATTTAAACATACAAACATAATCCAACTAAATTTTTAACCGTAATTACATATCAACTTAAGGAGATTATTTCTATCATTACAATACGTTAATTACACATAAACTTATTCAAAACATGGATATAAATACCATGTACCAACAAATCAAAACAAATTACCTTATGCATATATATATATATATATTTATAAGCAAAGTCGAACCACAACTTAAACACAACTAGCATATTCAAGTCCACTTTATGACTGGATATACCAAATTTGTATATGTATCACCTGTGCAAAACATTAGGCGAACCAATTAATCATGCCTATGATCGATTCTACCATGCCATATGAAAGGTCATGGCCAACCTTAATATATAATCACATAACGCAATTCATAATTATTCATAACATACGGCATCTTGACCAAAATAGACTTAAACCATAATTAAATAGAAACCAGAATCAAACAAAATAATTAAGCCATTTTCGCATGGCTAATATACATTCATTTTCAAACTAACTAATTTCAAAGCTAGCCTATACATGCCATAATTTAAGGTTAGTATATACGATACCAGAACGATAGATAGTGTGATAAACTTGGCCAACAGAGTCCCCGAGCTTGTAGCTTGACTCCAAATCTATAAAACAAGTTAGATATACACACAATAAGCTATTTAAGCTTAGTAAGTCATAAGCAATATAAACAAACCGATAATATACTCAACTTAATTTAACCAAATTTCAATATCATTATCAAGCTTATTCTCAACTTACATCTTCAATAATAATATACCAAACACATATATCTATTACCTTGGCTGAATATTCAAAAAGTTAAATCATAAAACAATTGCTCAATTTTCAAAAGCCAAAATGTCTTAATATAATCAACATACACTTACTCAATACTATAAGTTCAAGAACCATAATTTAACATCATGTACATATAGCTCTTTTATGTCCGAATATACATGATCACTTATATATGTATATCCAAAAATTAATTCCATAATATATATATACCATTTGTTCAAAGTCGAATACACTTGTTTAATTCATGTATATTTAACCTTGTATCATATATAACTTGTCAACTTTCAAGTCACATACATACCTTATTATAGATAGCTAACAAGCTAAATCATACCTGGCCTTTTAGCCCATTTTACACATTCGATCATAGTTACCTTTGCCCGATGAGCCATTCGAAATTGGATAGGACACTCGGATAATCACATAAATCATACAATGCCAACATCCCAGACGTGGTCTTACATGTAGCCACATATCGATGCCACTGTCCCAGACACGGTCTTACTCGTAAACACATATCAAAATCACAAATCGATGCCATGGTCTTACTTGCACACATATATCAGAATCCTATGTCATGACATATGTATCCTAGCTATTCCTAAGGTTCATACAGGCTTTCGGACATCGTATCATGGTCGAATCGAACTCAAAAATGTGGTAACCATATTCAAACACATTCGGCCATAGCATAATTTAATTTTAACATTTCATATCAGCATGTAAATTTAACATTAAATTATCAATAAACACGTCTATTTGCTTATAAACTTACCTCGGACGATACAAAATGGAATCGGACAGCTAGTCGACAACTTTCATTTTTCCCCGATCCAAATCCGATTTCTTTGGTTCTTGATCTAAACATATTCAAATTAAGCTCATTCAAACATATTTTCATTCAATTTAATCTAAAAACACATAAATGGGAAAATTACCAGTTTACCCCTGACATTTACAATTTTTACAATTTAGTCCCTATTACACAAAACACAAAATATGCAAAATTTCCTATACTTATATTGGGCCAAATTTTGCCCACTCTCAAACTAGTCCATATATTTAATTTATTTCCCATTTTAATCCCTTAAGTTATTATATTTTTTCAATTAAGTCCTAATTACTCAAAATCATCAAAAATTTCCATGCAAAACATGTTAATCTAAAACATATCTTCCATTTTTCATCATCAAACAACAAAAATCACAAGCTATCAACAATGGCACAACTCAAAATGTTCATCAAAATTAAAAATTAAAGCATGGGTCTTGAAGGTTACTAAGCAACGATTTCAAAAACGTAGAAATTATCAAAAACCGAGCTAAACTCATACCATAATTAAGCTTCAAGTTGGCCGAACCCTAGCCTTTTGTTCTTTCTTTTTCTTTTAGCTTATATTCGGCTAAGTGATGAAGAAATAAAAATAATTAAAGTTATCATATAATATATTATATATACTAACTTATTATATTTCATGTTTTACAATTTTAAACTTATTTATAATATTATGTAACCTTTATATAATGGCCACTACCGTCCACTTCACTTAGAAATGGGCTAATTGCAACTTTAAGGCTTCCATTTAAAAAGCCAAGTACAATTTAGCCCTTTTTTTTAGAAAAACCACAAGAATTTCATTTTACGCGATTAAGTCCTTTTATTTAATCGGACACCTAAACGAAGAAATGAAATCACGAAAATTTCAAAGATATAAAATCACACAAAATAAACACAGAAAATAATTTTAAAATATTTTTCTGACTCGGATTCGTGGTCCCGAACCACCATTTCGATTAGGGTCTAAATTTGGCTGTTACACTTTTATACTTCAGTCATCCTTTTCTTCCAGTGCTTTCAAAGAATTTTGCACAAAATGATTAGTCACCCCGCATATGAAACATGTGCCACCTTAAGTCTACACTCACTTGGATGAAATATGCCACAATGATCACACATATGTTTTGGAGCATTTTGGACATTGGCCACACTATCAGCAAGCCGATTTTGAAATTTTGACTCAGGCTGATGTGATCTGCTTCTATTCAGATACCCCAAATGATGCAGTAACATGGTTATCTTCTTCTTTCGTTTTCTTCGATCAAGGTGCAGAATATGTTCTAGAAGTATTTCTTTTGCTAAGTTCTCAGGCTCTCTTTTTTTTTCTATCTCTTGTGGTTGTAACTTTCTTTCGTTTTTTGTGCTCGATCAGTCAAAACTACGAACTATCAAATCTTTGTACCACCAATCATCATATTAATCTTATCATTCAACCCATCTTCAAAATGGATGCACATCTCATCCTCTGTCGATACAATTTCTTAAGCATACTTGTTGAGATATAAAAACTCTCTTTCATACTCAACTGCTGACTTGTTTCCTTGTCTTAGTTCCAAAAATTCTTTCTTTTTACGGTCCAAATACCTCTTACTAATGTACTTCTTTCTAAACTCTATTTGGAAGAATTCTCAGTTAATGTTGTCTCTGGGTACAACTGCTATCAACATAGACCACAAACTGTAAGCCTCATCTTTTAACATTGATATTGCACATCTCAAATAATCTTCTGGTGGATAGGCCATTTCAACCAAAACTCTCTGGATGTTTTTTAACTAGTATTCGGCTTTGGATAGGTCATCTTCAGTTTTGCCTCAAAACTCTTCAGCCCTATATTTTCTCACCTTATCAACAGGAATACATCGACTTGGTTCAACCATAGGAGGGGGTATAGTTTCAATAGGACATGTTATTGGAGTGGAGGCACTACTGGTGGTACAACAGGATGTGTAATAGAGGATGGAGGTTGCTGAACCATCAGATTATTTCTCATGAATTCAGCAAACCACTATCCTATTAACCCAGAGAACATGTTTTTAACTTCACTTTTAGTCATTCGTGCAATCGGCATACTCTAACTTGCACCCGAATCAATAGTCAGGATGTTACTATTCACTTTATTAGTCTCACCTCATTCATTATCAGTCATCTTTAATAATCTACAAGAGAGACGAGAGTTAGATCGAACCAGTCGAACTCACACTTATTGCAAGTTTACATGGCATGTAATTCTAAGCTTTAACATACTACGTTCAGTCTAAGAACCGACTAAACTGTAGCTATTATACCATGAAATATAACACCCCTAACCTGTTACCATTGTCAGATTAGGGTTACAGAGTATGTAACGGCCTGATTTCCAGGATTTTTTGGGATTTTTGTGATTTTCGTAAAATCTTGAAGTTTTGGTGATTTGGTTATTAAATTTGTGTTTAAGTGTGTTAGTGGGCCTTTAGAAGGCCCGAGGCTAAGATAAAACCCAGTAAAAATAGCAAACTTTAGATTTAAAGTGAAGGGGGTCTTGGTGAAGTGGGCTTTTAAGAAAAAGTTAGTAAAAGAAGACTCAAGTAAGCCCTTGGTAAAGTGGCAATGTGGTGCCACTTAAATGCTTAAAAAAGTGGCATGTGGACTAAGAGCTAGGGCCAAGGTTCTAGTTGCATGGTAAGCAGTATGGTGTTTTTATTTTTGTTGCATGTACTGGTCATGTGATGGAACTCAAGTGAAACTCTGTTGAAGAGAGTTTGAGTTGTTCAGGAGATTAGTTCAGGTGAGGTAAGGAAGAGAGATTTTAGGAAATTTGAATGGGTGGAAGTGTTGGCCGAATGTAGGGGTTCTAACAAGCAAATTCGATACTTGGGTTAGTGGTTGCAATTTCAGCAAGTGAAGTAGGGTGTGCCGATTGTTTGAATAGCCATTCGGGTTAGTTTTGACCTCTTTTTCCTTCTTGCCGAATTAGGGTATTGCTACTTAGAGTTTTTCTTGCTTTTGTTCTACTCTTCTCTTAGTGTCTCAAAAAGCCAAAAATGCAAGCTAAGATTCTTCTCTTGTGTCGATTTGATCATTGGAGAACCTCTCTTCTTTTCATCCATCTTTACTTTGTTCTTCTTTTCCCTAAATTGATTTCATCCCATCACCTCTCTTCTAGACCGAACCTACCTACTTCTTCCATTCTTTCTCTCTTTTCAAGCTTTCTAGCCGATTGCCATAAAAGTTAAAATCCTGAAAGTTGAGCTTGAGTGTCGATTTCTTCTTGGCTGAACCCCTCATTTCTTCTTCATCCCTTCTAGCCGAATCTTACACTCTCAACACCCCTAACCTCTATCGACAACACCTCTTCAATCCATAACTTCGAACCATCTTATTCTTCACCACATTAAAAGCCGGAATCACCATATTCATAGGGACTTGTTAGCCGAATCCTTAGATCTCTTGGATTCATTCTCTACTGGTATTTAAAGGCTAGATCTGTGTCAGATCTGAGTTAGAATCGGGATTGGAATTGTTCTAGTTAAGAAAACCTTTGGTAAGTGCTCGAAATCTCTGATTCTATTCTTTATTTCGGGATTTAAGAAAAATCGAAACCCTTATGTGTATAGGAGGCTATCGATTAGGGCTAGAGGCTCTGATGGTCTTATTATTTGAATTGTTTTGAGCTAGTGTGAACTAACGGTGGCCGATCGAAGGCTTGGATCGTTGGAGTGACTAGTAGTTTTAGATCTAGTAAACAGATCGACAAGGGTAAGTGGTTAAGAACACCATATTGTGGCCGAATATGGTAAGGAGTTTCAAGATTGGTTATTGTTGATCTGTAATCTAAAGACTGTAGTGGCCGATTGTAGGTTATCGTGGGAGATCTCGGTAGTGATTGTCGCAAAACAGGTGTGTAAACGAACACCCTTTTGTAGTCTAGATCGGCAAAAACCGAAAAGCCAAAATGCCAAAATTTTAGCATTTTGTGGGCTTATGAGCGTGTGAGCGCTCGTGAGTTGGTTGGAAGCAAAAGATCTGTAATTGAAATCGGTAAAGTTGGTGAGTGCGCGATTTCGTACACTTCGGTAAGTTTGGGCCTCGATGGGCTAAATTCGGGCCCAATGGGCTTACGGGCCCATACGGGTAAAAATAAGTGGCAAGTGTGTTTTGGTATAATGTAGGTCTAAAACTGCTAAAACTGGTAATCCGGTCATAAAATTTGGGCTAAATGGGCTTAAGTAGCTATTTGACACTGTAGGGCCTAATAGGGGTTTTAGGGCCCAATAACTAAAAACTGCTAAAATGGGCTAAGTTACTGATATGAAAGATGGACTAGCAATAACTGAAATATGCATAAAACCCTAAAAACTGGTATAATTACTAAAATACCCCTTAAGGGTGAAAAATTACTATTTTACTCTTAGGTGCAAAATGACTGTTATACCCCTAAGGCTAAACTTGACTGAAATGCATGCTTTACTGTTTCTGTTCACTGTATGCCATGACATGATTATCTGTTGCATGGGTCTGGGTTTATTGATGGAGGAAGTGCAAGTGGCATTGCCACGATTACTGAAAGAGGCCTTGCCTCGTACTGATTACTGAAAGAGGCTTTGCCTCGTACTGTTTACTAAAAGGGGCTTTGCCTCGTTATACTGTTAGTGGCTTGGCCACCTTATCTGAGCAGCTATGCTATGATTGTGGAGTGTAGCGGCTAGGTGGGTTGAGTTGTTTCCCCACATGGAGTGTTTATGGTTGGTACGGGTGGAGTGTAGCGGTTGGACATAGGATGGGCTTTGGGCTTTGCATACATGCATGATATCTGTTCTGTTATTGAAATGGGCCTATGGGTCATACTGTTACTGAAAAGGGCTAAGGCCCAGTTGTACTGTTTACTGAATAGGGCTAAGGCCCAGTTATTACTAAGACTGGATAGGGCTTAGGCCTAGTGGGCTTGAGCGGATATGGGCTCTGGATAGGCTTTCTTTACAAACTGAGTTCCCAAACTCACCCCCTTTTCTTCCATCCATGCAAGTGAGCCCTAGATTGGTGGACTTGGAGCTAGAGGGATTCGGAGTGGCCACGTAGACTGCATTTCTGGTTTAATTAAGTTGTTTATTTTATTTTATTATTTACTTTAATAATTTTTATTCTAATTTTTGGGTTTGTAATAAGGCTGCTCTAATTATTTTAATTTGGGTTTTAAATTATTTATTTTTACTTTATATTACAAATTGATTTAAATAATTTAAACAAGGCTGCGTGGGTTTTCTTAAAACCAATCAATGTTTTCAAAACAAAGCACTGTAACAAATGAATAATAAATCAACAAACAAGATAAATTTTAAACGTTTAGTGGATAGGACAAACTCAAACTAAACCTGGATTTTCTTCTCAAATCAGAAGTATGGTTTTGTAAAACTCACCCTAAGATTAGTAACTAGGTAACGTGGTTAGTTGTAGGTAATGTGACACACCAGACTGAGTCGTAATGTCTGGACCGGGTTTGGGGTGTTACAGAGCATTACTACAATTGAAAAACAATTAGCATAATAACATTTAAATAAATTAAACGTAGTATAAATCATTTAATGTCATGCATTTGACCCTAAATCGAGCCTTTGAGGCCCTAAAAATAGCTTGGAAGTAATTCGGGACTAATATGAAATAAAATAGAAAGTTTAAGAAAAAGATGCAAAAATTGGAAAACAAGGGTCACACGGCCATGTGACATAGCCCAAGTCGTGTAACATTCGAACAAGGGACACCTGGCTATGTCCCAGCTTGTGTCCTCACCCGTGTAACTCACTGAGATGCCCCATACGCCTGTGTGCCAGGCTGTATGCTAGGCCGTGTGGTAGGCCATTTACTCTCTAAGTTTCCACACACGCCTTTGTGCTAGGCCGCCTACTAGGCCGTGTAACTCATTGACTTAGAACACTAAGAAATCTCAAATGAAACAAGGCTGTGTTGCCAAGCCATCTATGTCATAAAGCCGTGTGATAGCTATGTCCCAGGCCTTGTGAACCCAAAATTTACCTAAAATTAAGCCATTTCATAACTAATTCATGCATAACTAACCAATCCATTTATGCACACTTTCAAGGGACTTAAGCATCATTCAAATAGATATAATCATGCCATTTCAAGCAACCTAATTCAACTAACCAATATCCCATTCAAAGGCACCACAATACATATACCAAAACACTAACCAAAACCAAAGCAATATAACCACATTTCAAGCACAATACCTAGTTTTTTTAACTACCAAATGACAATTAATTTAACCATTCACATTTCACTTCAAACACACCAAAGAGGTCATATATTCCATGTACCTAAAAGTGACCAAAATACATAAACTTATCAAAGCATTTAAAGTTTATCAAACAAGTCTTAAACTCCAAAAGCATATTTGTACCAAAGTGATCATTAACACATTCATGAACTATCACTACACAAAATCCTATACATGCCCTATAACCAAGATATCCAAAATCTACCAAAATAGTGCTTGAGGTATTGTGTTTCTTTGAGCTTGGTCAGATCTTCCAACCACAAAAAAAAAAATCTACAAAAAAAGAAGGATAAACAAAGATAAGCTTACTTGAAACTTAGTAAGTTCGTAAAATAAAGATAGAGCTTATTACAATTTAACTTAACAACACAATTGAATAACAAATAGAAATTCCTTGCCATTCACAATCCACCTATAACACCCCAAATCGGCCCAGACGTTATGGTCGAATCTGGCGATGTCACATTAAGGGGTGACTCGTATAAATCGTATACTTGTAAGACTTTTGAAAATAATCGTCCGTTGGTGATCTGAATAAAGGTTTACTTCCAAAATAGTTTCATTGGAGAGATAATTGGGTATAAAATGATTTCATTAAAAGGTTTTGCAACACCCCTAAGACCCGTACCTATCGCTGGAGGGTTAAGAAGTATTACCCGACAATCTTAGCTAACAAGACTTTACTCAAACCAACGGAAAACTACCATTTTCACTTATGAAACATAGGTACTAATTATAAGACGAAATATGGGTACTTAGTTAATACAAGCAACGAGTCTATAGAATGACTTCATGCGCATGAACATGTCATATAAGCTTTCCCTATCGCAACTAAGTCATTCACCAGCGATTATCATTCAATATGATGTACATATAATTAGAAATGTGCTTCGGCTAAACGGTTATATATATAAAAATAATACAACATGTAAGTAGGCATTTGTTATAGTAAAATAAGCATATAGCTTCAAGGATAAAATTTATGCATGCATAACAAAATTTAGGCCAATTCGAAACACACTTTTAGGTTCATGTTAATTATTTTCAATGCATATACCCCAAAGCAAACTTTCACAAAATGCATATCAATCCAAACATTTGCAACTATCGTTAACCTTAAGACTACATATAGACAAAAAAGCAATTTAAGTAACCATTTTCGCATGGTTATACTTAATTACAACTTCAAAATGAGAGTTTCTCGCTTAACAACCATAAAACAAAAACTATACATGCCATTCACAAGTTTAGCTATTTAAATACCGAAGAGAGTGTTTCGATAGTAGAGATGACTTCAAGCGCAAGAATCCCGAGACCGTAGCTAGCGAACGAGATCTAAAGAAAAACAGAAGAGGAAAGCAACAAAGTAAGCATTTAAAATGCATAGTAAGTTTTAAGCGACAAAGTATGATTAAAAGACTAGAACAAAGTAACTTTCGACACTTGATTTAAATATTCTTTAGCCGAAGGTAACCCCGACTCTATAACGAGCTTAATAGTAGACTTGAGTAAACCCACATACTCTTACGCACGCCTACTAGAACTTGTTTTCATACCCAACAAAAACTTAGTCCATTTCTATAAGAACCAAATAGTTTCATATAATGTAAAGTCATATGTCTTTATACATCCTTAAACCTTTATCCGAGACAACAATGCATAGTCGATAAATCATAACCCAACGAAAATTCATTCATCATTAGGATACGACACATACCTGATCATCTTACCATAACGAGCTCATTTATTTCTAACATCTAAGTTAAAAGAAAAAAATATTTGTATAATTCCATCACAAGTACCTTTGAGCTTAACCCAAAATTTTATCTATAGCCCTAAGGCTCAGCGGGATTATTCCCGGAAGCAACATTGGCTCAAAAGCCCTTCGGGATTAACTCGGATACCACAATGGCTCGAAAGCCCTTCGGGATTAACCCGGATACAACAATGGCTCGAAAGCCCTTCGGGATTAACCTGGATACAACAATGGCTCGAAAGCCCTTCGGGATTAACCCGGATACAACAATGGCTCGAAAGCCCTTCGGGATTAACCCGGATACAACAATGGCTTGAAAGCTCTTCGGATTCATCATGTATACCTTCCGCGTAATTTATTTCAAAATAATGTTCATTTGCCTCATTCACAAATTCACACATAGCATGACATTATTTCACTATCTAATCGTCAAGAATCATATGAGAAATCCATATCTCAAATTGATTTCTAAAACCTTCCTAGGATTTGAAATCATTCGGCTATATGCCCATTTCACCATTACCATAAAATTCATAAAGAAATGTAAAAAGAATCGAATTGCGTGGTAAGATATGTCCCTTAAAACTTACTTCAGTGGTCGATAATTGTTTGTAAATTACTAGTCTACCACCTTCGCCTTTCCTTTGTCTGAAGCTATCCCTATGTGCTCTTGAGCTAAGAAAGAACAAAATTTAATTTATCAAAAATCCATGTAAAACCGTTTATGGTCATATAGCAACTAAGCTCAACAAGCACCTATTTTAAGACCTTAATTCCATAATATCGAATGTACTCCCTCATTAACCACATACATTCACACGTATTTAATTATTTAAGTATGACTCATAGTTCATTCGGTCACTCAACATTCATGGTCCTTCTAATTTCATCTCAAGTGTCCTTATTTAATTTGTACTAAGATTCTAACTAAATGTCCAAACCGAATTCGATTATGTCACTAAATATGACAAGGTGTTTTACTAACTTAGTAAGTCATATACTTAACAATTTATCAACTCATTTCCCTATGTGAATTCATCAAACAAAATTTACTAAGACATAGCAATTTTCTCAATACATTTCTCAATTTAAAATCGGCTATTCATGAGTAAAATTTTTCACAAATTAACTATTTCCAAACTAACATTAAAATCATATGGAAGCACATATATGATTTAGCTCAAGTATCGTCTAAACTCCCTACCTTGCAGATACATGGAAAACATCTAGATTAAAAACGCCATGGCCGAATGTCTAATGCATTGTCTAGCTCAAAATTCAACTCATCAACCGAACTCATATTGACCAAATTTCCCAATACCAAATAACATCCTTATAAGCACAATTCATCTATGTAAACTTCAATAATACCCATTACACTCAAAGCATGAGGACAACCCAAAATTCAAAAATTCATTCACATGGCCGAATGTATATACTACTATCAAACTCAAAATTTTCATATGGGTAATAGTAAGGACACAAAAATGAGTCTATTATCATAACTTTTACTCAAAATAACATTTAAAACATACCTAAGAAAAATCAAAGAAGATGCCGAATGTTTTAGGGATGTTCTTCCCTATTCCTTCACCAAATTTTCGGCTAGAAGAAGAAAGGGTGAACAAAATTTCTTTTCTCTATTTTGTTTTTCATATTATTAATTCCTTAAATTTCAATATACATAAAAATAATTAAAGAAATTCATGTTTAGTGCACCATATCACATCATGGCCGGCCACTCACTTCAAATAGGAATAATTGACATGCAAATCCATATATTTAACAACATTATGAAATTCGTCTCTTTTCAATTCGGCCACACACAAAGTTGAATTTCCCATCTAGGTCCTTAACATTAAAAACACATGATATTTGACAAAAGATAATAGCACACAATTTCACGCATGTAACCTTTACCTATTTAAGACATAGAACATTATAATTAAAAACAAAATAGGATATAATAAAAATAAATTTATTTAACTCGGTTTAATGGTTACGAAACCACTTCCCGATTTGGGTCAAGTTAAAGCTGTTACAACTCTCCCCCCTTTGGAGATTTTCGTCCCTGGAAATCTTACCCGAAATTAGATTTGGATATCTGTTTTTCATAGCATCCTTGGGCTCCCAAGTTGCTTCCTCAATCCCGTGCTTGAGCCACAGCACTTTTACTAACGGAACCTTTTTATTTCGCAATTCTTTAATTTCTCGAGCTAAAATACGGATGAGTTCCTCTTCATAACTCAAATTAGGCTGAATTTCAACCTCAGACGGATTTATTACATGCGAAGGATCGGACCTATAGTGACGAAGCATCGATACATGAAAAACGTTATGGATCCTTTCAAGTTCAGGGGGCAAAATTAGCCTATAAGCAACCGGCCCAATCCGTTCTGATATTTCATATGGTCCGATGAATCTCGGACTCAATTTGCCTATCCAGCCAAAACGAAGTATCTTTTTCCACGGTGAGACTTTCAGAAACACTTTATCACCGACTCGAAACTTAATATTTTTACGTTTCTGATCTGCGTATGACTTCTGACGGTCGGATGCTGCTTTCAAATTGTCACGAATCACTTTCACTTTCTGTTCTGCTTCTTTGACTAAATCAACTCCAAGAATCTTACTATCACTAAGTTCGGTCCAAAACAGAGGTGTACGGCATTTCTGACCGTAAAGAGCTTCATAGGGTGCCATCTAAATACTCGATTGGAAGCTATTATTATACGCGAATTCAATCAGAGGTAAGTATTTCTCCCACGATCCGCTGAACTCTAGAATGCAACATCTCAACATGTCCTCAAGTATTTGAATAACCCGTTTAGATTGACCATCAGTCTGGGGATGAAAAGCGGTGCTAAAATGGAGTTTAGTACCCAATGCTTTGTGTAGCTTCTTCCAAAATCTCGAAGTAAATCGGGGGTCTCGATCAGAAACAATAGAAGTCGGCACTCCGTGCAATCGTACAATCTGAGAAACGTATAATTCTGCTAACTTATCAAGTGAAAAGTCGGCACAAACCGGAATGAAATGGGCTGATTTCGTTAATCTATCAACAATAACCCAAATGGAGTCTTTCTTGCTCGGCGTCAACGGTAAGCCCGACACAAAATCCATTGTAACGTGATCCCACTTCAACTCGGGTATCAAAATTGGCTGAAGTAACCCCGACGGTACCTGATGCTCCGCTTTCACTTGTTGACATACTAGGCACTTGGATACAAAATTAGAGATGTCTTGTTTCATGCCGTGCCACCAATATTGTCGCTTTAAATCATTATACATTTTCGTACTACCCGGATGAACTGACATTCGGCTATTATGGGCTTCATTCAAAATCATCGAAACTAGCTCGGACTTCTTCGGAACACACAATCGGTCCTTAAATCTCAAACAATCATTTCCGTCGACCTGAAACTCTGAATTCACATCCGAATCACACTGAACTCGTTTGGAAACTAAATCATCGTCGACTTTCTGAGCTTCACAGATCTGTCGAAGTAATACGGGTCTTGCTTCCAATTGAGCAATCAACACCTCATCTGCTGACATCATTAGTTTCACGTTCAAAGCTCGCAAAGTAAATAGGGATTTCCGGCTAAGAGCATCTGCAACTACATTAGCTTTTCCAGGGTGATAATCAATGATAAGCTCATAATCTTTTAGCAACTCAAGCCACCGCCTTTGCCTCAAATTTAAATCTCTTTGCGTCATTAGATATTTGAGACTTTTGTGATCGGAGAAAATGTGACATTTCTCACCGAACAAATAGTGTCGCCAAATCTTCAAGGCGAAAACAATAGCAGCTAATTCAAGATCATGAGTCTGATAATTTTGTTCATGAGGCTTCAATTGTCTTGAAGCATAAGCGACAACTTGGCCTTCTTGCATCAAAACACAACCTAACCCGTTCATACTTGCATCGCTATAGACTACAAACTCTTTACCGGCCTCTGGTTGAACTAATATTGGGGCTTCCGTTAAAAGAGTTTTCAGCTGGTCAAAACTTTGCTGACATTTATCAGACCACTCGAACCTGACATCTTTTTGTAGCAGTCTTGTCAATGGTACCAAAATCATCGAGAAACCTTTGACGAATCGTCGGTAATAACCGACAAGTCCTAGAAAGCTTCGAACTTCGGAAACATTTCTAGGGGGTTTCCAGTCGAGAATAGCAGAAATTTTGTTCGGATCGACTCTAATACCCGAAGCAGACACTATATGTCCCAAGAAACCGACCTTACGCAACCAGAATTCGCATTTACTGAATTTCGTATACAATTGGTTATCCCGCAAAGTCTGAAGTACAAGTCTCAAATGCTTGGTATGCTCAATCTCATCACGAGAGTAAATCAAAATATCATCGATGAACACTACTACAAAACGGTCCAAAAACGGCCTAAACACACGATTCATCAAATCCATGAAGACCGCAGGGGCATTAGTGAGCCCAAACGGCATCACTAAGAACTCGTAGTGTCCGTATCTCGTTCTGAATGCTGTCTTCGGCACGTCGGAATCTCTAACTCTCAACTGATAATAGCCGGGTCGCAAGTCAATCTTCAAAAACACTGAAGCTCCTTTCAACTGATCGAACAAATCGTCAATTCGGGGCAACGGATACTTATTCTTTACAGTGGCTTTATTCAGCTGTCGATAGTCGATGCACATTCTCATAGTCCCGTCTTTCTTTTTAACAAATAAAAACGGTGCACCCCAAGGTGAAAAACTTGGTCGCACGAAGCCTCTGTCTGTCAACTCTTGCAGCTGAGATTTCAGTTCTTTTAACTCAGTAGGTGCCATACGATACGGGGCAATCGAAATTGGCGTCGTACCTGGAATCAACTCTATACCGAACTTGACCTCTCTTACAGGCGGCAATCCCGATAATTCCTCTGGAAACACATCCGAAAACTCACCAACTACAGGCACAGACTCAAGTTCTCGTTCGGAAACTTTGTTGTCTAACACATAGGCTAGATATGCTTCATACCCCTTTCTCACAAATCTCTGAGCTGACATGGTTGTGATTACGGCAGGTAGCCCGTTTAGAATAGTGGACTCGATTCGGATTATTTCATTATTCGGACACCGCAATTCGATAGTCTTTCGCTTGCAATTTACTATTGCGTCGTGCACAGTAAACCAATCCATCCCAAGGATGACGTCAAATTCATCAAAAGGTAAGGGCATCAAATCAGCCAGAAAACAGAAACCTCGAGCCATTAGGGGACATTTCTTACATACTTTATCAATCAGAACACAACGACCCAAAGGATTCGACACTCGAATTACAAACTCAGTACACTTGACAGGTAGAGTCTTATTGGAAGCTAATGTTTCACACACGTACGAATGAGTCGAACCAGGATCAGTCAGAGCAATAACATCAGTATTAAAGAGAGTAAATGTACCAGTAATGACATCTGGAGAAGAAGCCTCCTACGGGCTCGGATAGCATAAGCTCGGGCAGATGCTCGTGCCTCGGATCTGACTGTTGTGTCCCTAGTCCCTCTCTGACTACCACTAACATTACCACCCCGTCGGGGTGGTCTACCCCGTGCAGCTGTGCCGCTAGCTCTCTGACTCGGGTCGGGAGTGCGCTTATCAACTTTTGGACAGTCTTTAATAAAATGATCGGCAGATCCATATCTGAAGCAAGAGCGATCACGATGCCTGCAACTCCCCGGGTGCCATTTACCACAATACTTGCAGTCAGATCTATCCCAACGTTCATTACCAACACTGGCAATGGAAGTAGCTCGCGAACTCACAGGGAGGTCGATGGTGCTTGCGTCTAGATAATCCCGATGTATATTTAGATCGGCCTGAGTCATCTCTAGTCTTTTTGGACGATTGCTGAATCGATTTTCCCGCAGATCTTTTACGGAACTCTCTATCTCCATCTTCGGCTTTTCTTTTCTCATTACCGAGCTCTTCAACTTTACAAGCTCGCTCGACTAACATGACAAACTCCTTAATTTCCAGAATTCCCACCAGTAGTCTAATATCTTCGTTTAATCCGTCCACAAAACGCTTACATATAATAGCCTTGGAGGATACACATTCGCGAGCATATCGGCTGAGACGCACAAATTCTCTCTCATATTCAGTTACTGACATCTGACCTTGCTTGAGTTCCAGAAATTCCTTCCGTTTTTGATCGATGAATCTCTGACTGATATATTTCTTACGGAACTCGGTTTGGAATAACTCCCAGGTGACCCGTTCTTTCGGAACAACAGAAACCAGAGTACTCCACCAGTAGTAGGCAGCGTCACGTAACAGAGACACCGCACATTTCAGACACTCCTCAGGTGTGCAGGATAGTTCATCAAACACTCGAATGGTGTTGTCGAGCCAAAACTCGGCCTGCTCGGCATCATCACTAGAGGTAGCCCAGAATTCTTCAGCCCCGTATTTTCTAATTTTGTCGACGGGGGGCCTACTTGATCTCACTGGATCGGTTACCAGAGGGGCCATATAAGTCGGAAGAGGAGTATTAGGGGGCGGAGGTTGCGGAACGGTCGGATTTGCTTTAATGAATTGAGCGAACCAGTCACTCATCATCGCATAAAAGGCTTGTCTGGTGTCATCGTCCCGATGACTGATATTCGGTTGAGAGTCAGGCGGCGCTGTCCCTTGCGCTGGAGCAGGCGCTACGCTCTTGACATCGTCTGCTACGGCTCGATCGGGTTTGGGATCCATTCTATATCAAAATCACATTTCAAATGTCAGAAGTCATCTCACTATCAAAATGACATTAAATGGCATGTATAGCTAGACTCATACTTACTACGGTAGTCCGAGAATCGACTAAACCTGGCTCTGATACCAATAAAATGTAACACCCCTAAGACCCGTACCCATCGTTGGAGGGTCAAGAAGTATTACCCGACAATCTTAGCTAACAAGACTTTACTCAAACCAACGGAAAACTACCATTTTCACTTATGAAACATAGGTACTAATTATAAGACGAAATATGGGTACTTAGTTAATACAAGCAACTAGTCTATAAAATGATCTTAGTTAATACAAGCAACTAGTCTATAGAATGATTTCATGCGCATGAACATGTCATATAAGCTTTCCCTATCGCAACTAATTCATTCACCAGCGATTATCATTCAATATGATGTACATATAATTAGAAATGTGCTTCGGCTAAACGGTTATATATATAAAAATAATACAACATGTAAGTAGGCATTTGTTATAGTAAAATAAGCATATAGCTTCAAGGATAAAATTTATGCATGCATAACAAAATTTAGGCCAATTCGAAACACACTTTTAGGTTCATGTTAATTATTTTCAATGCATATACCCCAAAGCAAACTTTCACAAAATGCATATCAATCCAAACATTTGCAACTATCGTCAACCTTAAGACTACATATAGACAAAAAAGCAATTTAAGTAACCATTTTCGCATGGTTATACTTAATTACAACTTCAAAATGAGAGTTTCTCGCTTAACAACCATAAAACAAAAACTATACATGCCATTCACAAGTTTAGCTATTTAAATACCGAAGAGAGTGTTTCGATAGTAGAGATGACTTCAAGCGCAAGAATCCCGAGACCGTAGCTAGCGAATGAGATCTAAAGAAAAACAGAAGAGGAAAGCAACAAAGTAAGCATTTAAAATGCATAGTAAGTTTTAAGCGACAAAGTATGATTAAAAGACTAGAACAAAGTAACTTTCGACACTTGATTTAAATATTCTTTAGCCGAAGGTAACCCCGACTCTATAACCAGCTAAATAGTTGACTTGAGTAAACCCACATACTCTTACGCACGCCTACTAGAACTTGTTTTCATACCCAACAAAAACTTAGCCCATTTCTATAAGAACCAAATAGTTTCATATAATGTAAAGTCATATGTCTTTATACATCCTTAAACCTTTATCCGAGACAACAATGCATAGTTGATAAATCATAACCCAATGAAAATTCATTCATCATTAGGATACGACACATACCTGATCATCTTACCATAACGAGCTCATTTATTTCTAACATCTAAGTTAAAAGAAAAAAATATTTGTATAATTCCATCACAAGTACCTTTGAGCTTAACCCAAAATTTTATCTATAGCCCTAAGGCTCATCGGGATTATTCCCGGAAGCAACATTAGCTCAAAGCCCTTCGGGATTAACCCGGATACAACAATGGCTCGAAAGCCCTTCGGGATTAACCCGGATACAACAATGGCTTGAAAGCCCTTTGGTATTAACCCGGATACAACAATGGCTCGAAAGCCCTTCGGGATTAACCCGGATACAACAATGGCTCGAAAGCCCTTCGGGATTAACCCGGATACAACAATGGCTCGAAAGCCCTTCGGGATTAACCCGATACAACAATGGCTTGAAAGCTCTTCGGATTCATCATGTATACCTTCCGCGTAATTTATTTCAAAATAATGTTCATTTGCCTCATTCACAAATTCACACATAGCATGACATTATTTCACTATCTAATCGTCAAGAATCATATGAGAAATCCATATCTCAAATTGATTTCTAAGACCTTCCTAGGATTTGAAATCATTCGGCTATATGCCCATTTCACCATTACCATAAAATTCATAAAGAAATGTAAAAAGAATCAAATTGTGTGGTAAGATATGTCCCTTAAAACTTACTTTAGTGGTCGATAATTGTTTGCAAATTACTAGTCTACCACCTTCGCCTTTCCTTTGTCCGAAGCTATCCCTATGTGCTCTTGAGCTAAGAAAGAACAAAATTTAATTTATCAAAAATCCATGTAAAACCGTTTATGGTCATATAGCAACTAAGCTCAACAAGCACCTATTTTAAGACCTTAATTCCATAATATCGAATGTACTCCCTCATTAACCACATACACTCACACGTATTTAATTATTTAAGTATGACTCATAGTTCATTCGGTCACTCAACATTCATGGTCCTTCTAATTTCATCTCAAGTGTCCTTATTTAATTTGTACTAAGATTCTAACTAAATGTCCAAATCGAATTTGATTATGTCACTAAATATGACAGGGTGTTTTACTAACTTAGTAAGTCATATACTTAACAATTTATCAACTCATTTCCCTATGTGAATTCATCAAACAAAATTTACTAAGACATAGCAATTTTCTCAATACATTTCTCAATTTAAAATCGGCTATTCATGAGTAAAATTTTTCACAAATTAACTATTTCCAAACTAACATTAAAATCACATGGAAGCACATATATGATTTAGCTCAAGTATCATCTAAACTCCCTACCTTGCAGATACATGGAAAACATCTAGATTAAAATCGCCATGGCTGAATGTCTAATGCATTGTCTAGCTCAAAATTCAACTCATCAACCGAACTCATATTGACCAAATTTCCCAATACCAAATAACATCCTTATAAGCACAATTCATCTATGTAAACTTCAATAATACCCATTACACTCAAAGCATGAGGACAACCCAAAATTCAAAAATTCATTCACATGGCCGAATGTATATACTACTATCAAACTCAAAATTTTCATATGGGTAATAGTAAGGACACAAAAATGAGTCTATTATCATAACTTTTACTCAAAATAACATTTAAAACATACCTAAGAAAAATCAAAGAAGATGCCGAATGTTTTAGGGATGTTCTTCCCTATTCCTTCACCAAATTTTCGGCTAGAAGAAGAAAGGGTGAACAAAATTTCTTTTCTCTATTTTGTTTTTCATATTATTAATTACCTTAAATTTCAATATACATAAAAATAATTAAAGAAATTCATGTTTAGTGCACCATATCACATCATGGCCAGCCACTCACTTCAAATAGGAATAATTGACATGCAAATCCATATATTTAATAACACTATGAAATTTGTCTCTTTTCAATTCGGCCACACACAAAGTTAAATTTCCCATCTAGGTCCTTAACATTAAAAACACATGATATTTGACAAAAGATAATAGCACACAATTTCACGCATGTAACCTTTACCTATTTAAGACATAGAACATTATAATTAAAAACAAAATAGGATATAATAAAAATAAATTTATTTAACTTGATTTAATGGTTACGAAACCACTTCCTGATTTGGGTCAAGTTAAGGCTATTACAGGTTTGCTGATTTAAAAGTTCAAGTGAGTTTAAATAACAGTTTCGAATTCGATAGTTGAAAACCCGAGTTTTTGCAAAATATGTTTAAAGAAACGTTCCTAAAACTTTATGTTAACCTTAAAATTCTATTTGATTTAGAAAACATGTTTAAGTTTGGAAGTTTAAGCAGTTATATAAATAATAAAATAAAATCCAAGTGTAAAATCAAACCAGAGGATAGAGGCCTTATTACAACCCATTGACAAAACTAAAATAAAAACAATTACGACTACTAATTACTTAAAGTAAATTGTAGCGTGGCCACCTCCGAGTCCTTTCCCCCGTCGAGCGCCTACTAAGGGTCACCTAAAAAATTAAAGGAGGGAGTGAGTTTTTGAAAACTCAGTGTGTACAACCCTCGAGAACACAAATCATGAAATAGCAATTTGGGCCTAAGCCCTATTCATTAACGGTGGCCACTGGGCCATAGCCCATAATGGCCTCAGTTGGGCCTGAGCCCCTATCACATTAACATTGGCCTTTAGGCCTTAGCCCAAGATAGCCTCGGTTGGTCACGAGCCCATATACAAACATCAAGATGATCATGCCATATGCAGTTACCCATAACGAACCCTGTACACCCCCTTCCAACCCTACACTCTTGTAGGGAGATACTCGACCCACCCATCCTTATACACCCATTGTGACACCGGTTACGGTACCATTCATCATTGCAGCAGAGCTGCTCGTGGCTTAAAAGCCTTCATTGTAGCACCGGTTGCGGCACTACTCGTCGTTGCAGTAGAGCTGCTCGTGGCTCAAAGCCTTTGTTGGATCCATAGTCGTCAAGCGATCGTGTGACCCTCATATACAGTTCCTCCAATCATATCCCAGCCCATATGCAATACAATAGCACATGAATGCAACAGATAACGTATAACATGCATAAGTCATACTCATGGCACATAGAGGCATTTCAGTAATTCTACCCTATAGTGGTATTTTAATAATTCTACCTTACAGGAGTATTTTAGTAATTTTACCCTACAGGGGTATTTTAGTAATTTTATCACTATGGGTCTAATTACGTGTCTTGTCCCGTCAACAAGTCCTCGTTGGCTAAAGTGAATAGATACTATGCACCAGGTAGGATTCCAGGGAAGAGGAGGTGAGTCATTAAGACTGCTTAAGTACCAAGCTCTCTCAAGATCAAATTCTAGACATGCATATACCCATTGCCACACTTTAACCTTATGATTTGTCCACAGTTACACTTAATTGATTAATTAAGTTTTATGTCTACTTAAGAGATTATTAGATACTAGGACTAAAAGTCCATAACATAACCCTATCAAGTCCACATACATTCGAGTAGCCCATTAGGCTCAATCATATTTATATGGCCCACTAGGCCCAGTCACATTTATATGGCCCATCAGGCCCAAATCTAATCCAAGCCATACAACCAACTTGATCCGCTCGTCACTTAGTAACATTCTACCAATTTTTACTTATCTGGGCCCACGAGCCTGTCAGGCCCATTTAGCCTATTCCGGCCCAATTGGCCAAATAGTGGCCTGAGTCCATAGAATCGCCCATGGAGCCTCCGTCGCCGTATTGGTATCTCCACACAAGCATTCGCACAGTCGGGTGGTTACCAGTGCCAACTTTTCAGTTTTTCGGCATTTTGGCTTTTGGCATTTCGGCTTTTGCCGATTCGTTGTGTGTGCGGTGTTTGTACACACCGTATTGGAAAGAACACGATAGCCCACAAGTGAAGAACCTATAATTGATTAAAACACTTGGTTAAGCCTTTGATTACAAAGATTTGATAGCCTTTCAAAAGCCGAAACCGAACCCTAAACTAATCCCTTACCTTAGATATGTCGGCTTTTGTCACCCAAACTGGTAACTCAAAATCGGCCACTTCCTCTTGCGACTCACTACAATAAAACCACCACCAATCATCAATCACCTGATAACTCCGGATTAAACCGATACTACCCTTAAGGAAGCGCATGGCCAGCAAGAGATCTAGCGGTCGGCCAAGTAAAGAAACCACTTACCACACAATCGACTAGTAGATAGATTGAGATCCGACAACCCTTAAGGGTATTGAAGATTCGACACCTACAAGGCTGAAGAAATAGATGGAGAAAACATGGGTTAGCATTCGGCACTCCTTAAAACCGAAAGTAATGGTGTTAGAGAGAAGAGAGAAATCGACTTGTAAGGGTATAGATAGGAAAACTTGGAAATATTTGACAAGAATCGAAGAAGATCTTAGTCACTTACTAATACAAAATTACTTGCCTACTAAAAGTTAAACCACCAAAAATACGAATCCAAGAACCAAGGTTCGGTTTAGAAAGAAGAGAGAGTACTCAACTTGACAAAGAATGGAACAAGAATAATTCAACAATTAAAGAGGTAGCATAAGAGGGAGAAGAGAATTCGGCTCAAGCACAAAAGAGTACGAAAGAAACAAAGAAAAGGGTATTCGGTTTTCTAAAAGACAAAACCAATAGCCGAATTCCCTAAAGAATTCGGCACTACTACCCCCTAGACCCCTTCAAAAATGATCCCAAGCCCCCCTAAAGTCCCCATCGGTTCCACTTCATCCTATAGCTCAATCCTTGATCCCTTCCTATTATCCCTCCTTTAATTTCTCCCTAATATCCACCCCATCACTTATCCAAACCACAAAACCCATTTAAATTTCATCCATGAAGAGTTTAATTCCACTTCCACCACCTACACGGCACAAGTGCAAAATAAATCCTCAATGCATACCTTGCCATTCGAACCTTGGACCTCCCTCCTCCACTTGTGGCGTCACCTCTAAGCTCCCAATGTGGCGCCATATTGCCACTAGGCCATAGGCCCATTTGTGTCTTATTTCCTCTTCAATTATTTAAAAGTCATAGCTCCCGAAGTCAGGATTCCACTAAAGCCAAAAAGTTAAAATTTTCCTATAGTCCATCCTGAACCCGGGACTTCATAAAAACCCCATAATACCTCAAAATCACCACCCTACTAGATCTAGACACACAACAAAGCTTCACCAGAAAATTAAAGGTTTCGAGATTTTTGGGGCGTTACACCACCACAGGTAAGTGCTACATGTTTCATTAAATCAATTTGCTCAGATATCATAGTTCATCATTTCAGAAATGCAGAGTATTGCTCATTCGAGCTAGGTCCAGAACATTGATTGTTTCGCAATGCTGCTCACACAAGTTGATGAGGGTCTACAGCGTATGCAGGACCTCTGCCATCGTTACGGTTCATTCATCAGAATGGAGCATTTAGTCATTTCATTAGATCTTGATGCTGCTCACACAAGCTGTTGAGAATCAACAACTTATACAGGATTCTCAGCAATCGAAATAGCCCATATCATCAGAACATACTATTTAATCATTTCATCACTTCACGTCCCGACCTAAGGCTAAATCACTTTAATTGTTCGTATTACCAACTCTTCATTGATCTAGTATGCTTAGAAATTCTAAAACTTAAATATAGAAATTATATGAAAAGAAACACTAGTTATAAAATTTAGAAATACAAACTTATTGGGCTGATTTGTAGCAATAGCCAAAATACAGAGACTACTCCTCTACCTTATCTTTTCCTTGGCTATCAACACATTCATGATTTAAAATAATAGTTTCATTAAATTATTTGAATCAACTACCAAATTTAATCATTCTATACAATTTTAGTCCTTTTTGAAATTTACAACATTGGCTTCACCTTTTTTCTTTTATTCAATTTAATCTCTAAGCCCCAAACATGCAAATTACCCATTTTCTCTTAAACCCATTTCAGCTGAAACCTTCCATAGTTTTCCAACAGCCCCTATTTGCAAATATTTCATATGAAGTACAAGCAATTTCATTATTTTAGCAATTTAGTCCTCAAACATTAAAATTATCAAAAACCACTTTACAAAACAATCCAATCTAACATCTAAAAGTAACACCCTAAACCTGGGCTAGAAGTCAAGCCCAAATTTGGCATGTCACATTGGAGTATTTTTCGAAATCGGTCTTGTTGGTAAAAACTCGTGTGAAAACTAATATTTCTAAGTTAAAACAAGCTCGTTTGAAGGTTGAAGCCTATTTGGTAAAAACTTGAGTCATCTTAGATATTTGTTAATTGTTTAAATGTCATTACTATCAAACAATATTTGTTGTTATAAGTGAAAACTAAGTAAGTTGCGGAAGCTTATAAAAATTTGTAGTTTGTTGAAGCGTGTTGATTTGAAAGTAGTTAATGTTTTTGGAAAACTGAGTTCTACTTAAGCAGATATAGTAATAACTAAATATCCCAAATTAAAATCCAAAAATTTATGAGAGGCCTTATTACAAACCCAACCAAAAATTAAAGTACTTGAAAGTAAATAAACAAACGGAAAGCATAAGTAATGTATGGCCATCTCCAAGTCCCTCGCAGCACCGATCCACTAACGCTGGGGATTACATGCAAAATTAAAAAAGAGAGAGTGAGTTTTGAAACTTAGTGTGTACGACCCTCGTCAAACATAAACAAGTGTTAATCAATTTGGGCCTAAGCCTTAATATAGAAATAGTACAAATTCAGTGGGCCTAAGCCCTTTGAAGAATCATTTGGGTCACAACCCATAACAGAATCATTTAGGTCTCAGCCCATAACAAAATCATTTGGGTCTCGGCCCATAACAGATCATTTGGGTCTCAGCCCATATTATCACAGTTGGGCCTAGCCCATATTAGTATCAATCTTATACAAATAATGCATGTTAACCCCATCCAACCTTGCACTTGCCTTCGTCCAACCCTACACTTCTTGTAAGGAATAAATCACCCATGCCATCCCTACACTATAGTGTTAGCACCGGTTGCAGCACTAACCAGAATCCGCAGCAAAGTTACTAATATCAGAATATGTGGCATAACCACTAATACGGTTTCTTCCTCCATAACAAATCCCAATCCCATGCAGTATGACATGTATACAACGCACATAAGTATATATAAATCACAAGGCATGCTTCAAAACGACAGTCAGATCATAGCATAAAAATAGTTATCTACCATTGGGGGTATAATCGTAAATTTACCCCTCAGGGGTATTTCAGTCATTTTCCATTATGGGCCAAAATTCATAACTTGGCCCATTAACAAATCCACAATCATTTAGTACGTTTTATGTCCTTATTAGCAATTAGAAGTTCAAAAGTCCATTACATAGCCCAAACGGGCCCACGCTCTCATATGACCCATTAGGCCAAAATCTACCACGGCCGTGTTGCCTACAGGACCAGCTTGTCATTTCTTTCCAATCCATCAATTTTACACATTTCGAGCCCACAAGCCCATCAGGCCCATTTGGCCCGGTTGGCCAAAATACGACCCAAGACCATGAGATCGCTCATGAGGCCCCTATCGTCGCATCGATCTTTTCCACACGAGCGTTCGTGTGCTCGTGTGGTTGCTGTTGCCAACCTTCTAGCTTTTCGATATTTTGGCTTTTCGGCATTTCAGGATTTGCCAATCTATTGTGTGTGCAGTGTGGGTACACACCTGATTTTGAAACCGTGCTACGGATCCCCAATTACGAACCTTGAATAATCGCCTTATTAACCCTTCACTATCTCTACCAATGATTATCTTTGGGATCTGCGTAAAAATATATCTAGCTAATGAGATTGTAGGACACATGATTAACCCATACTTATTAGCTCCTATATCCATCAAGGTGATTTGGCCCTTAACCTAAAATAAGGCAAGATCACTTACCTTGATCGAAACTTAGAGTAGGTAGTCGACTAATATGAACAACTTGACCTTTACTTACTCTTCGAGCGAACCTAAGTACCACCCAACACTAGACAAGATAAGAAAAGTGATTAGGTAGAGGGAAGAGTATTACCAATACTGAAGACCATCTAAAAACCCACCACCATCACTTACTGTCACAATCAGCAAAGTAAAGAGATACCCAAATCGAGCGTTCTAGCCAAACAGTCGGAGATTCGCGTCTAAAAGAATAGTAGATGATGAAGAGGAACAAAAAGAATAGGGAAAGGAAGGTATAACAGTTGACTAAAGCTCCTCAATAGATAAAGTAAAACATTCGGCCAACAAGAACAGGGAGTATTTGGCTAACTACTGTATACTGAAAAAAGAAAGAATTAAAAAGGGAGGATTTGCTAAAGAGAAGAACAAGGAAGGGACAAAACCAAAGCAGTCAATCAAATAGTTAGATGACAAAGAATTAGGGAGGAAGATGAATGGTAGTATTCGGCCAAGTCTAAGAAAAGTAAAGGGAATTCGATGTCATAGAAGGAGATGGGTGAAAAAAATCAACTCAGCAAGTGAGCAGGGAGAAAATTGGTCACAAAAGTTAGCCTAAAAAGTAATGCAATTTCTGCTAAAATGTCAAGTGGAAACGAGAATAGAAAATCCTGAAGTTAGAAGGCAAAAAGACAAAAATGAGAAAAGAGCCCAAATGAGAGAAAACGGCTACTACCAAAAACACTCCAAATGCCCAAAAACTGAACCAAAATCCTCTCCCTAGCCGAATTCCTAAGTGGTTAATGACCACCAACGTCCACAACTCTTCTCCTCATCAAAATCCCTTAATTTCCTCCCTTTATCCCCTAAAAAACCTCCTTAATCCACTCCCCACCTCCCATTCAAATCTCAAGACTCATTCAAACACTTTCCCATCAGCATTTCATTCCAACACAACCTCTTACCTTATCATGAGCAAAATAACTAACCCCATTTGCATGCAGTGAGAATTGAACCCCTGACCTTCTTGCCACCAGTGACGCCACTTCCATGTCTCCTATGTGACGCCACCTTGCCACCACACCACATCATCTCTTGTGTCATAAAACAACACCAACTGAACTTACACCTTACCTGCTAGCATCCATATCCCCTTAAGCCCAAAAGTCAAAATTTTGCCAAAGATCTAGCTTGAACCCAAGACTTCCTAGCAACCCCCTAACACTTCAAAATCCCTTAACCACGACACCATCATGTAATTTACGAAATTTTTCTCGTCCATCTAAAATCCAATTTCTTCGGTACTCGAAGCCCATTTCATTTAGGCCCAAAATTCAAGGCGTTACATCTAAGCTTAGAAATCTTTCAAAAGCTTCAAGAAACAACTAAACTCATCAATGACACAATCCATAATGTTTGACAATTTCACAAATTAGTCATTGGATTAGCTAGATTAAACTAATACAAACTCAAAAACAAAAAAAAAACCACTAAAAACAGACGAAGTTTACTTTCCCAATTAAAGGAACAAATATAGAATGAATGTTTTCTACTCTTTCTTTTAGGGTTTCGGCTAAAGAAGAAAGTAGGTTGAAGATGGTTTTATTTTCATCATGTTTCCTATTTGTTTATAATGCTAGTTAACTAATTACAAATTTGACCTTACCATTATAATCAAGTTTCATGTAATTTCAAACCTTAGAACTGTCCACTAATTACACAAAGGTATATTTATCATCCAAGACCCTTAATTAACCTTCCCTTAGCTATTTGGTAACTTCCACAATTAGAAACCAACTTTCTCTATTTTTACACTTTAGTCATTTTTGCTTAATTAACTATCTAAATGATAAAATTTCATAACCAAAATTTAATACGATACTAATGACCTCGTAAATATTAAATAATTAATATTTACTTATTGACACATTAGTTTCATGGTCCCAAAACCAATGCTTCCTACACCACTAAAAAACAGGCTGTTTCACATGTAAAGGTTCTTGTCAAGCTTGAAATTTTTTATTGACATAAGATAAATTGATTATTTTTAAGGGAAATTGATTAGATTACCTAGTTAAATTTCATAATAAATTAGAAGTACTTAACTAAGAATGTTTGATGATGCCATATGAGATATAAGTCTTATAGATAGTCGTAGAGACATGAATGCTTGAATTGATTATTATTTATTCGCATTAATTTGAAGCATGAAAGAAGTTGTGTATGGTGGGTTGCTTAGGGACGATCTAAGGCATTGTTTGAATAACTAGTTCTCAAATTACCATACCTTGATGCTATAAATCTCTAGTCTTCTTATTTGAGCCTAATAACTCCTTTGATGAATTAAAAAAAATTGAAACCCAAAGACCACACATAAAGCTTAAACTCTTCCCTATTGTTGGTCCTTTAATACATTATGAAATAGATGTTAGGCATTGTTAAACATTTGGTCATAGGAATTATTTCTAATTTGCTAATAATGTGACTTTGGAAACTAATCCTAATTTACTTTCAAAATTTTCAAGGTATCAAACTATCAAGATTAAGTTATATGTATGATAAGAATTGTTGTACATTTAATATTTGACAACCATGTTTATGGTAGTAATAAAATTCAAGGGGTGCCTTCTTATTGCATGCTATGTGTCTAGACTTGGTTTGCTTGAGGACAAGCAAAAAGTTAAGTGTGGAGGAAAAGTTTAGGTGTGAGGTTCTTATCCACTAACTTTAGTTTGTTTAAAGAAATAAATTAAATCATTTTTGTATTAAATTTTTTTATTTTCTCTTTTTCCAATATATGTGTTTTGGTTGCTTGAGGACAAGCAACAAGTTAAGTGTAGGAGACTGATTTGCGATGAATTACAGTATGATTTACATATTTTTTACACATACCTTTAACTTGTTTAATAGTTAAATCAAAGCATCTTAGTATATATTTAGGTTTTTATACATAAAATAGTAATTTATGATTTCTAATAGTTTGTATGACATCTTATATATCTAAATAAGGTTACATGGTCCTGTAGGTCAAGTCGGGATGTAACACCCCTAAACTGTATCTGTCGCTGAAACAGAGTTACAGAGCATTACCAGAATATACAGAACAAATACAGACAATTCATATTATTTAACATTCATGTCAAAATCTATTTATAAAGTCCCTTATATGAGCCCTCGAGGCCCAAAACATGCATTAGAAACAAGTCAGGACTAAGCCGGGAAACTAAGGAATTTTTCACGAAATTGCAAAGTTTTTCCTAGGTGCAGAGGACACACACCCATGGATCAGGCCGTGTGGCTTACATGGCCAAGAGACATGCCAGCGTCTTAGGCCGTATGGGTATTCGAAATGGGGCACACGGTCGTGTCCCAGTTGGTATCCTTATCTGAGTAACTCTCTGACTTGTGTCACGGCCAAGTCACACGCCCGTGTGCTAGGCCATGTGAAAGTACCTAAGCATTCTATTTTGAATTTTTAAGATGCAGGAGACACATGCCCAAAACACACACCCATGTGCTAGGCCGTGTGTCACACACGACTGAGACATACGCCCGTGTCTCTGCCCGGGTGGACAAAATAAGGCCATTTCCTAGCCATATTTTTCACCCATACTTGTCTTTCACCTACATCAACACTTTAACACTTTCACAAGCCAATATAAAACATTCAAAACAAGCCAAAACTAAGTCTTATACATGACATATCAACTCATACGGACAATTATCCAAACTTACCAAAACAACCATACAAACATCTAGGCATGTTTACCAATTTTATACTATCACAAACAAATCATCAATATGCCTATACCATTCCCATCATTTATCAATTTTAAACATACAATCATCATATCAAGGTCACTTTTTACATATCAAAATATGCCAATTACAAGTCATACCAAGTGGCTAATTTCAACCAAATACATACATACCATCCATGACCATTTTTATCCTATACATGCCACTATAACCAAAATGTAATTACTATATATACCAAAATGAGTTGATGGATAGTGTGATGATATCTCTGCTGAGCCTCCAACCCTACAAGCTTCCGAAGTACTATAAAATAAAAAAAAATAGATTAAGCATTTATGCTTAGTAAGTTCATATAACAAGAATTTAACTTACCAATTAATTCACATTTAAGGTAAGCAAATAAACATGCTTAAACCAATTTGGCCGATTTCCTAACACATACCCTCATCAAGCATGATAGTTATGTAATTCACATAAATACCAAGTATCATGAATGAGCTTATTAATATTCAATTTCCACATACATGTATTATCACTTCAAGTGTCCATAAACATGCACATATCATATCTTTCTAATTCAAGTATTTCTAATAGTAATTCATCTTGAATTCATTTCATCTCTTATCAAAACTTTCTCTGTTGAATCATTTATATTATCAATGGATACAAGGGTAGTACACATGAAGTGAACGAATTTGAAATCTGTCAATTCATATTCGGGGGTGCTCATTAAAGTACATAAACAGGAAGCCCTCTCTTGAGCCATATAACAGGAAGCTCATGTGAACCATGTAACGGGAAGCTTATCCAGACTATTTAACAGAAAGCTTATAAAAGTCATAATCAGGAAGCTCATACGAGCCATTAACGGGTAGCTTCGAAGAGCCATTAATTGAGAAGCTTGGGATAGCCATATATTGGGAAGTTCAAGTGAGCCATATTGGGCAGCTCACAAAGAGCCATATAATGGGATACACATAAGAGCTGTGGTGTGTCTACAACACATGTAGAGTCACAACCAAATCAAGATGCTCTGAATTGTTATTATTAGGAAGCTTGCAAGAAACATATAACTAGAAGTTCAAGAGGGCCAATAACGAGATGCTCATGTGAGCTAATAATAGGATGCTCTTCCAAGCTATAGTGTGTCGAGAACATATGTAGGACCACAATCAATTCGGGAACCCTGTATCCATCTTATTTTATTTATTCAAATAAGACTTAAATATTTATTGATCATTGTTAGATATGTGATCAATTTCATATACATGACAATTACATAATTCACATACAAAACATTCAGTTCAAACATATAAATATACACAATTTAGTTACATGAACTTACCTCGATAAATGTTCGTGTATTTATAATCTACTAATCCGATACCTTCTCTTTCCCTCATTCGTATTCCATATTTGGTCTATCCGGATCTATACAAATAAATTTGACATCAATTCATATTCAATTCAATCCAATTCAAATCTTAGGCAAAATTATTATTTTGCCCTTATACTTTTTTACTTAATGACGATTTCATCCTTAGGCTCGAAAACTAAAATTCATGCAATTTAATCCTTATTCCAAGCCTAGCCGATTATTACATAACATTTGCAGTCATGTATTTCATAAAATTTTTAACGCCCTGATTTTAAAGATTTTTCGAGTTTCGTTGATTTTTGGTGAATTTTAAAATTTTGGTATTCTGGATACTGGAATTGTGTTTAAATGTGTTAGTGGGCCTTTAGAAGGCCCAAGCCTAAGTTAAAACCCGGTAAAATATCAAGTTTGGATTTTAAGTGAATAGGAGACTTGGTTAAGTGGGCTTTTAAGAAAAACTTCGTAAATTATGACACAAAAAGGAGCTTTGGCAAAGTGGCAAGGTGGCGCCACTAAGTTCCTAAAAAAGTGGCACCTGGGAAGGAATTAAAGGTCTAGGGTTCAAGTTGCAAGGTAAGCGTATAGTTACTTTTAATTTTTAGGCATGTGCCGGGCATGTGATTACTTAAGTAGAATCCGCTAGGGCCTTAGGGAGGTTGGGCCAATTGCTTTGTTAGTAATTAGGGTTAGATTCTATTCTTTTTCTGTCAAGACAAATTAGGGTTAGCCACCTAAAGTTATTCTTTTCTCTACTTCACAAAAGTGACCGAAAACGCAAAGTACCACTCCTCTGTGCCGATTTCTCTTGTCTCTTCTCCTCTACCATTTTTTTCTTCTCCTTTTTATTTTTTACCTTAGCCGAACACCCCTATTACTCAAATCCATCTTCTCTGTTGATCCCATCCTCCACAAAACCACCATAGCTGACTGTCATAAAAGCCAAAATCCCGAAAAACTCACTTCTTGTACCAATTTCTCCAAGCCAAAATCCCTCAGTTCTTTTCGTCCTTTTTGATCGATTTTCATCTTCTCTAAACCCCTAGTGCTTGTCAGCAACACCACTCGAAAACCATAACCCCCAAATCACCATCTTCTTCATCAGTCAAAAGCCGAAAACGCCATTCCTTTAGGAGCTTATAGTCGAAACTTGAGATCTCTAGGATTTGATCTATGCGAGTGTTTAAGGGCTAGATCTACATCAGATCTAAGTAGAAACGACGAGGAAATCAGTGGTAAGTGCTCATTAACTCAGATCTATAAGTTCTTTTGCAATTTAGAAAAAGCCGAAGTCCCTAAAATCTAGGGAGGCTATCGTTAGTGGTCTAAGACCCTAAGGGGTTATAGTAATCAGTTTCTCTTGGTGCTAGTGCGATTTAGAGACTGCTGACAAAGGCGTGGATCTTTGGAACGACTAGATCTAGATCTAGTCATTGGTTTTCGGCAAAGGTAAGATTTCGAGGACTTTAGGGGCACCGGCCGAATATGGTAAGTGAGTATTGAGATTGGCTATATGGATTTGTAAATTAAAAGTTGTGGTAATCAATTGTAGGATATCGTGGGGTTCTCTCTAGCATTCGTCGCGGAACAGGTGTATATCGAACACCCACTCATAGTTCAATTCGGTAAAAGCTGAAATACCGAAACTCTGGCATTTCATGGGCTTGTGAGTGTCCGAATGCTCACAAGACATTTAGGAATCGTTAGATTTGAAATCGTGAGGTGGTAAGATAGTCGCATGTGGAATTTCGTATACTCCGGTAATTGGGCCTCGATGGCCTACAAATGGGCCCAATAGGCTTATGGGCCCATATGGGTGAAAACGGGTAATTAAGGTGTACTGATAAATTGTAGGATTAAAACTATCTAAACCGATAAATTGATCTAAAAATCTGGATTAAATGGGCTTAAGTAGCCAATAGACACTGTAGGGCCCATTTGGGGTTTTAGAGCCTAATAGCTAAAACTGTTAAACTAGGTTAAATTGATTACTGTGATGATAAATGGATTAATAGTGCCTGTAATATGTATGGAAACTCTAAAAAATGATAGAATTACTGAAATACCCTCATGGGTGGAGAATTACAGTTTTATCCCTAGGTGCGAAATTACTGTTATACCCCTAGGGCTAAATTTGACAAAAATGCATGTGTTACTGATTCTGTTTACTGTATGCCATGTCATGATTATTTGTTGCATGGGATTGGGTTTATATGGATGGAGGAAGTGTTCTAGTGGCCTTGCCACAATTTCTGTTAAGAGGCTCTGCCTCGATATTCTGAATCTGGTGGCCCTGCCACAGTATCTGTTCTGGTGACTCTGTCACATTATCTGTTTACGCAGCAATGCTGCCACTGTGGCATGTAGCGGTTGGGTGAGTTGATAGTTTCCTCATAATGGGGAGATGGGGCTGGTACGGGTAACGTGTAGCGGTTGGGTGGGTTGAGTAGTCTCGCCACATGTGATGGGTTTGGGCATACATGTATAACCTCTGATCTGTTCTGTAATGGGCCTATGGGCCATACTGTTATCTGAAAAGGGCTAAGGCCCAGTATTCTGTATCTAGATAGGGCTTCGGCCCAGTTATTACTGTGATTGATTTGGGCTTGGATAGGCTTCTTTGCACATTGAGTTTTCCAAACTCACCCCCTTCTCTTCCATCCTTGGTGGTGAGACCTAGACAGTGGACTTGGAGCTGGGAGGGACTCAGAGTGGCCACGAAGATTAAATTTTCTGATTTTCAATTAAGGTACATTTCATTTCTTCTTTTATTTAAATTATTTTATTATGGTTTTGGGTTTGTAATAAGGCCACTCTTATTATTTTTTATATTTTTTGTGTTTTTATTACTTTTACTTACGATACTTTAATTATTTAGAATTTTAGCTGCGCGAGATTTTCTTAAAGTAATTCAAATGTTTTCGAAATCAATCACACATAACCAGTAAGTAACATAGTCTCGATTTATAATAAACCTCCTAATAACTAGTATTAAATAGGACGTCCACCCACAAACCAGGAATTTTCTTTAAAGACTATAAAATCAGCTTTGCAAAGTTCACCCTAATCTTAATAACTAGGTAATATGGTTAGTTGTAGGCAATGTGAGACACCGGATATGGCCATAATGTCTGGGCCGGTTTGGCGTGTTACATTTAGTGGTATTAGAGCCCGGTTGCAACAACTCGGCTGTGGATCGGGTCTAAAAATGTTTTTGTAAAATTATAAAACTTAGGCCAAAGAAGGGTATTTTTGGAAATTGGTTTTCGAAAATTTAGGAAAAACTTTTTCAAGCTAGTTTTTCTCAAAATATACATGTTTTAAAGGTTTACTTTGAAAAGTCTTGAGTTTTCTGAAATCTGACAACGGAAGAGTGGCACACTGAATCCCCGGCGCCAAGTCTATAAGTATTTCTGCTTTATATACTATACTGTACTGAAACAATACTGTAGTTAGAACTGAGCCTCTGATATGATACTGTAGTTAAGGTAGTATTGAGGCTACAAGACTGAGACTGTAACTAGGCAACATATTTGCGAAAACAACTCTGAAACTCTATCTTTACATAAAACATTTGTAATAAATGACCGGAATATTAACCTACTGTCATAAAATTCTAAATCAGATAAGTCGGTATGAGTACGAGAACTGCTCGTGGACGAGGCCGTGGACGTGGCTGAGGCAGTGCTCAAGCTGGGTCCTCGTCTTCGGAACATATGCTAGCTGGTGACGCACGACCGCCACCGCTAGCTGAAAATGAGCCGCATGATCGGGCCACAGGGGATAATGCCTTATCCCAGGTGAGTTAAGGGTCCTGGAAAGGGTAGCTGGAGCTAATGTTGGGCCCATGAATAGGGGATCCATTTCTGAGCGACTCTGGGCTAACGGAGCGGAGGTTTTTAGGGGCGTATCTGGAGTGGCCCCAAATGTGGCTAAGTATTGGCTGGAAGCCACGGAGCGGATTATGGACGACCTGGATTACTCGGAGGAGTAGAAGCTGAAAGCGGCAGTATCTTTGCTGCGAGATAAGGCGTACCAGTGGTGGATCACGGTAAATAAGGGTACCCCAGCTGATCGAGTAACCTGGGAAGTATTCAAGACGTCTTTCAAGGGGAAGTATGTGGGAGCAAGCTACGTGGATGCATACAGGAAGGAATTTCTGAATCTAATCCAGTGTAATAAATCTGTTGCTGAGTATGAGGCAGAATTTCTGAGGTTGAGTCAGTATGCCAGCGGGATAGTATCTATTGAGTATGAGCGTAGTGTTTGCTTTGAGGATGGTCTTAAGGATGAGCTAAGGGTGTTGATAGCTCCGCAGAGGGAGCGCAATTTTACTGCTTTGGTGGAAAAGGCCAAGATAGCTGAGAAGGTAAAGCGAACTGAGCGACAGAACCGTGATAAGGATCGAAACCGCTTTAGGAGGGATATTGGACCATCTGGTGCTGCAAACCGAAATGTCAAGAGGGCCAGAATGGAGGAACCAGCTCGAGCAGTTCCGATGAATACAGTTAGGCCACAAGCTTGTAGGGATTGTGGTAGAGTACATTTTGGCGAATGCAGGAAGCATACTGGGGTATGTTACCGATGTGGGTCCATGGAACATAGGATCAAGGATTGTCCTCAGAGGCTAGTTCAGACTCAATTGATTGAACAAGGGGCTGGTCAACCAGTGCGAGGTGGACCACAACTGCCGAGAGGTCGTGGGCAAGGTAGGGGTGGCAATGGAAATAGACATGGACGTGGAGCACCTGGCAGGGGTGCTGGAAATGCTGATGCTCGTCAGCCAGCTTTGGTCTATACTGCTTGTCTCCGAGAGGAGGGTAATGCACCTGACGTCATAACGGGTACGTTTTTTATCTCTAGCATGCCTTACACTGCTCTCATAGATATGGGTTCAACCTATTCATATGTCGTATGTGAGATTTCTGGGTTGTTGGGTGTGTACTCTGAGGAAACTGTGAGTGGGGTAACTGTGATAAGTCCTCTAGGTCACTCGGTCAGGGTAGATAAACTCTTTAGGGAGGTGCCTTTAGAGACGCAGGGTAGGATCTTTGTTAGAGATTTGATGGAGTTACCCTTCGGAGAGTTCGATCTGATCTTAGGAATGGACTGGTTGACTTAGCATAAGGTGACTCTGGATTGTGAAGCTAAGAGGATGGTGTTAAGAACTGCTGAGGATGAGGAGGTAATGGTTATTGGAGAGCGAAGGGACTACTTGTCCAATGTAGTTTCGGCATTAAGGGCTGAGAAACTGATTCGCAAAGGATACGAGGCGTACTTGGCTTTTGTGAGCCAACCTGAGACTGAAGAATTGACAGTGGAGGCAGTTAGAACTGTTAATGAGTTCCAAGATGTTTTTCCTGAGAAGCTTCCTGGATTACCCCCGAACCGGGAAGTCAAGTTTGGAATCGACTTACTGCCTGGAACGGCTCTAGTGTCTATCGCACCCTATAGGATGACACCGAAGGAGTTAGTGGAACTGAAGGCACAAATTCAGGAATTGTTGGATCGAGGCTTCATTAGACCGAGTGTGTCTCCATAGGGAGCACCGGTATTATTTGTGAAAAAGAAGGATGGGACAATGCGTATGTGCATTGATTATCGCCAGTTGAATAAACTGACGATAAAGAGCAAGTATCCTCTGCCAAGAATCGATGATTTGTTTGACCAACTTAGAGGAGCTTCGGTATTTTCCAAGATCGACCTTCGATCTGAATACCATTAGCTAAGGGTAAAGGAGGTGGATATCTACAAGACAGCATTCAAAACTTGGTATGGTCATTACGAGTTTCTGGTTATGCCATTTGGACTGACAAACGCACCTGTAGCTTTCATGGATCTGATGAATCAAGTGTTCCAACCCTACTTGGACCGATTCGTAGTCGTCTTTATCGATGATATTCTGCTATATTCAGAAACTGAGGAGAAGCATGATGAGCATCTTCGTATTGTGCTGCAAGTGCTGAGGGAAAAGCAACTCTATGCGAAGTTCAATAAGTGTGAATTTTGGTTGTGAGAAGTGACTTTTCTGGGTCATGTTGTCTCTGCTGAAGGAATTAAGGTAGATCCTCGAAAAATTGAGGCAGTTTTGGAATGGAAGCCACCGAGGTTAGTATAAAAAATTCGGAGTTTTTTGGGTCTGGCAGGCTACTACAGAAGATTCGTAAGGGGGTTTTCTCTAATTGCCGTACCACTAACCAAACTGTTAAGGAAAGGAGTAGCATTTATTTGGACTGAGAAACAATAAGAGGCTTTTGAAAAGTTGAAAAAAGTTTTGACTGAGGCACCAGTATTGATTCAGCCAGAGTCTGGGAAAGATTTTGTTGTGTACAGCGATGCATCAAATGTGGGATTAGGCTGTGTACTGATGCAAGAAGGTAAGGTAGTCGCTTATGCTTCATGACAGCTGATGTAACACCCCAATAACTCGTATCCGTCGCCGGAGTGGGTTATGAAGCATTACCCAACCAAAGCACTACATACGAACATTCACCTAGACTTAAGATCATTAATATTTATATACATACTAAACACAACCAAAGATCAAAATTCACAACTTATAAAAACATTCAAAGGATGCCATATTCGTATGGCTTATATACATTAACCAAAAATGTCCTTCCACTAATAGTTTATTCTATACATGCCATAAGTTAAATCCAAATCATAGCAGTACCAAAACAGTAGATAGTGTGACGAAATGCTGACGATCCCCGAGCTGGTAGCAAGAGCCAATGATCTATAAAACAAAGAAGCATAACATTCAAAGTAAGCTTTCATAAACTTAGTAAGTCTTAAGCAATTTTAAATAGTTGAACTTAAAAGCAAACCAAATAATCAAAGCACATAACATTTTCTAAGTATAATATCATCTGGTCGATTATGCACAATCACATATATCATTTTACTCCGATTATGTTCAAACTCATGTAAACATAAGCATTTACATACTTCAAGATTAACTTTAATTCTATCAAATTTAACTAGTGTACCCTTTTTACCCACACCTACTTTCAACATTTATAGTTAAATGGCATATCGAATACTTTCATGTAACTTTGCATAATAACTGAATGCACACATATACACATACATATGAATTTACAACATCTTTACATATGCTTCTCATTACACATACTTAATTCCCTTCAGATCAATCTCACATATATATATATAATATAAATATCACATACCTGACCAACTTATTGTCTTGAACTCATTTTTTTTTATTACCAAAGGTTGCATAATCTCTAACTTTAATTAGTTCACCAACATTTAGTCTGCTAGATAAAATCTCTGAATCACATCACTGGCATATTGCCTGCTAGGTTTATAACCTTGATATGCATGATATGAAGTAATAAAATTTATAAAGAACTTGATCACACCAAAACTAACTAATATCACGATGTTGAGGCAAGCGCACCTGTCGAACAGTAGTATAGCTTAGTGGCAAGACCGAGTTATCGTACCCAAGGGAACCAAAGTACTAGTACTTACTTCCTTTCTATTATCTAGCCTAAAAATAAAAGAGGGTTGTTTAAACTAATTCTAAAACTAAGAAAGTTTAAAGAGTAAATTGGGAAAACTTTTAGGGAAAAGCTGATTAATATGGGCAATACTCAAGGGAGAATCCACCTAGACTTCATTTGTTATTATTTTCTTGAACTATATGATTTCTTTACTTGACTTGATCCGTAGAGATCCCTAACTTATGCTAAACCCTCCGTCGAGGCATAGAGCAACTAGGCCTAAGTTGTTAATTAAAGTTCCCTTATTAATTAACTCCCTAGGTTGCATTAATTCGATCTATGGCTCCCATATTAGGTTTGACCCTAATCCGACAGATTTATGTCGCCCTATGTCTGGGGTTGCATGCAACTCCGCTTAATTATGGTAGATCTACTGTTATCACAGGGACTTTTGCTCCTCTGCTCTAAGCACATCTAATTCTTGAAGTAATGCCTAGGATTATTAAATCAAGAATGAAGAACGCATAATTAAGAACAATTCAAGTATTTATCAAATAAATCAAGAATAAATAACAAGATCTGTCTTAGGTTTCATCCCCCTCAAGTATTTGAGAGGTTTAAAACATCACAGAAGATATAAAATAATAAAACATAAAAGAAACCAAAAACCCCTGAAGGAATTTAGGGAGATCCTCTATGTTGCTGCAGAATTCCAACTTCTGAGATGAATCAATTGGCTTTCTCCGTTGGAGTAATCCCTTGCTTCTATTCATATCTAAAAAAGTATCTTTAAAGTTGTCTCCCTTTGTTGTTGCCTCATGGGGTCTTTATATAGAGCTTTTGGGGAGCCTTTCTTAGCCTTTAAGTATTCAAATCTGAGTGAAATTCCTCTTCCTCACGACTAGAACACGCCCGTATGATTTCGACAAGAGGCCGTGTGATTCTATCGGTGGAGGCACGACCGTGTGGCCTGGTCGTGCTTGTCGGGGGCTGGACCGTGTGATCTTCATGTGGCACGGCCGTGTGCCACGGCCGTGTGGTTACTTATTGGGCCGTGCGTTTTCACATTTTAGCCCATTTTCTCCAGTTTTTTGTCCATTTTCCGTTCTCTTCTCTTCTCTATGCTCTCCTGAGTATAAGATATGAAAAAAGGAAGATTAAAAGCATCGATTCGCATAAAATTGATCATAATTCATCCAAAATATAGGCTAAACATGGAGTAAAAATATGTATAATTTAACGTTTATCAAATACCCCCACACTTAAGCCTTTGCTTGTCCTTAAGCAAAATCTCAATCCCTAAAAAGAATTATTCTTCTCAACCTACAGTCTTTATCAATAATGTTTCAAACTAATCCACAGGTAATCATACAATGAAACATTCAATCAGAAGAACATTAAAGATTCAATTACTCTAAGTTGAAAATTTTATCATTGAAAACATAGGTTTCTTCCTTCCTTTTGAGTAGTTATCTCTCCATCTTAATTAATAGGTGTTGACATCCTCACTAAAGGTTCACTCTATTCAAACAAAGTGTTTAGGGTTCAAAAATGAAGCACTCATTAGTCAACCTGAGAAGTTATTACCATAAGCTTGCAAGGAAATCAAATCTCCACCACTATAATTTGATATGATACATCGATCAAAAGATCTTTTAATGGTTGTAATGGGGCTTGGTTAGGGGTGTTGTCATAGTCTGCAAAAGAGGGTTAGAATCGAGATTGAATTGAAAAAATTATCTAGCTAGAAAAATCTCTATCACTGGAACATATTTCTCAAGCTAATTCTTATGATAATATCAACTTTGCCTTGGTAGCTTTAAAGTAGAAATATGCAAAAACTTAATTAAACTATAGATTACAATTGAATTTCACTGTATATGCACATGGGTTTTTTTTTAAGAACAATTCAAGTAATACAATGAATTGAATAAATATTTACATACTGGAAAAGAGAATAAAGCTTAGATAATAAATTCAACTCAAATTTCGACAAAAATAGGGATCAAAAAGTAATTGAATGGAAAATTCAACAAAAACAGGTTAACGGTTAATAATCAGCGGGTAAGTCAAAGAATGGGTTGTTAGGCTCAACGGGGTTTACTAGGGGTTAATTTATGAAGGTCGGCTTTTTGTGGAGTAAGTGGGTTAAATCCTAAGTGCCTTTATCATATCAGTATATCAAATCAATGATGTGTTCTCGACATGTATAATCAAAGCAAGTTCTAGAATAACAAATCAGTATTGACTCACTCAAAGCAATAATAAAAGTGAGCACGAAATGGTGTATGCTCAAAAAGGCTCAAATTGTCACTAGAATTATGGCTTTCGATGTCATTCTTGTGAATTTCAAATTTCAAGATACTATTCAGAATTAGGGAAAAGAACTTATGCAAAAATTGGAGTTCTCAAAAATTTCAACTTATCATTCTTGATTCCTTAATGTTTTTAAGTTTGAATATCTAAAGTACAATCACCTATTTCTTAATTCTCAACATATCAATAAAAATTATAAATCAGTCAAAAATAATTCCTAATAGGAAACTGAAAATGATGCTATTAAGGGCAGTGCAATTAGTTAGAGCAAATTCAGGGATTTCAAAGAGAGTGAAATAAAATTTTAAAGTATGTTCCCCTCCACACTTAAGATGTATATTGCCCTCAATGTACAAAGATAACATTAGCAATATAAGCACAAGATCATAAGATAGGGAAAGGTATGAAACTCCCTGAAAGAAGGATGAAGTTGTGGGCTGGAACGGCTGATCGGTGTGGCACCGTGTTCCCATTTCCATAGAGATTTAAGCTATAAGGCTCCTTTGAAACTGTGAATGGGTTTATTAGTCGTGGGAGGTTAAGATGAAGAGGGACTACTCTGTTAGGAGATAGCCGAAGAAAATAAAATAAACAGAATAAATAAAAAATATGAAAATTCAAATAAAGAAAAAGCTGAAATGAAAAAAAAATTAAAAAAACCTAAAAAGGAAAATAAAGTTAGAAGAAAATGTGAAAATAAGGATCAGTGTTTAAGTATTAGAATAAAGTAATAAGAATAAAAGATAAAAGATAAAATAAAAGTAAAACAAAATAAAGATAAAAATAAAGATAAAAGAGGATCTAGTCCTCTGATGGATCTCGTGGTGGTGGGGAAATGCCAAGGTGCTGACATATGTGTGCTAAGGTGGTGTCGATATAATCGAGGCGCTGCTCAAAGCGATCTAGGCACTCGTGTATGTCAGCATGTGGGGCTGCTGTCTGGGTGGGTCCCTTGGGGCATGGTGGCTCAGCGGGTGCATCCTCCTCAGGTGGTGGCGGTGGGACATCATCAGCAACGTCCTCTAGGTCCTCGCCTTCTTAGACAAGGCGGAAGTGAAAGTGGCCACCACCTGGACGTCACTCTACCATCCTCATATGTAGCATGCTCTGGATGCCCTGGGAGGACATCTGGCCAAGTAGGGTATAAGAGGATGTTTGGGCTGCGGTGTTGACTAGGCCGAAGTAGCGGCCTAGTCTCGTGATGTAAGGGCCCATGGATATGATACCGCACCGGTGCCTCTCGATCTGGTGCTGCATGGCAAGTGCGATGAAGTATGCTAAGTCGATGACGTGCCCGTTCGCCATGCACCACAGGAAGTAGACGTCGTGAGTGTTGACGACGCCTGTGCTCTCTCGTCGACCTATAAGAGTGTAAGCAAGAAGAGCATGAATGTACCTCAGAGATGGCATGAGGGAGGTTGCCTTGTTGACGCTGGGGTTATAAGTCTGACGTCCTGGGGCTATCTCATTCCAGCATTCGATGGGCCAAATGTGGATGCGTCGAGAGAGGGTAAGGAAGTCCTCTTCTGTTATGAACTGCTCAGTGTAGAGCCCAAGTGCTGCGCCGAACTCTGGCATGCTGAGGTGTCGTACAAGTCCTCCCAAACGGAATTGGACCGTCCTTGGATCGTCAAATCTGGTCATTATGGTCTGGAGGTGGAATGTGGAGTAGAATTCGAGGGTGAGCTCTAGGTAAGTTGGCTCCACAATCCTGAAGAACTAGTCCCATGGGTCAGTCGCTAATAGGGCTTGGACATCGTCCACCAGGTTTACTTGCGTGAGGGCCTTCCAGTCAATACACCGGCCCATAAAGATAGTGCGTGCCCGGAGTAGCTGATAGCGTTCCTCCTGGGAGTCTTGGGTGAAAGTGATGAATGGGTGGCGTACCTCAGAGGTGGGCCACGAAGATAAACTCTCGGGTCCCTTTCGTTGTTTGGAGGCGGGGACAGCAGCTTTTCTGACACGTGAAGATGACATAGTATCTAAAATAAAATAACCGAAGCATTAGTCCTAAAAATTGAGATTAAACTAAATAGATAATAATTTAAAATGTAAATTGATATTGTTCCTAAAATAACAAATGATGAGTAACCTGAATAGTAGAATCTAGTCATATTAAAAGCTTATAACAAAAACTGAGAACTATGGGTATATATAAAGGGAAATTATGGCAAAATGGCATGCAAATAGAAGTTTAAATGGCAAAGAAATGGAAGCCTAAATGGCAAGCAAAAGTGTAATTAAGTGGCACGCAATCCTAATTGATTCTATATTGTTCTAGAGTATTCATCCTATGTTTCCTAATTCCATGCTTAAATCAACAATTTAGACAAAAGTAAAATGAAATAAAAATGAAATAAAACAAAAATAAATGAGAAAAATGAGAAAATAAAACCAATTATGATGTTGCACAGTTGTGGGGGCTGTTACACGGGTGTGGGAAGGATGAAATCGTGTCTATGGCGGCGTTTGTGGTGGTTTAGGGGGAAGTTTGGTTGAGAAATGTTAGGGTTTGAGAAAAATGCCTCCTATTTATACATTTTGGGTCACACGGGTATGTCACACGCCCGTGTGAGTCGTGTTTAGCCCCTGTTTTTCGAAAATCGATCTTTACAGCGCCTGGTTCCGATGAGCACGCCCGTGTGGTTGGTTCACACGGCCGTGGGAGATCAAGTCTTCGTTACTCACACGGTCGTGTGATGGTATACATGGCCGTGTGCAATTGTGTTCGTGTTTTACACGGTCGTGTGATATGTGCCACGGGCGTGTGAAATTTGACAGTGTCTTTAACGGGCTAAGGACACGGGTGTGGGTATATGTGCAAGCCTGTGTTGATGCTACAGGGTTGGCACGGCCATGTCGCACGGTCGTGGGCCATTGTTGATAGCCCGTGTGGAATTCGTAAGGTCGCCATGGCCATGTCGCACGGCCGTGGGGATTTATCGATGGCCCATGTTTTGGGAAAATTTTACTCTGTTTGTACACGGTCTGGGTGCACGACTGTGCCCCTGTTTTAAGTGTGTGCACGGCCTAAGGCACGCCCGTGTGCCTGGCTGTGTGGTCCTAAATTTCTACATTCAAAGAGTTAGTTTATGCATGAAAAATGCTAAAAAATTTTAAAGAAAAGAAAGTTACTAAGTTAGTGCTCGGGTTACCTCCCGAGAAGCGCTTATTTAGAGTCTAAGCTTGACTCTACCTGGATGTGTCAAGAAGGGGTGTGGTAGAGCCGAAGCTCCTCCCTGTTTTTCGCAAAATTCTCACCTTTATAATGTTTTAGTACATGGCCATTTACCTTGAAAGTACCGTGGTTAGGGTGAGTTACCTCAATGGTGCCATATGGAAAGACATTTAGAATAGTGAATGGACCTGAACACCCTGACTTGAGTTTTCTCGGGAATAGTTTCAGCCTTGAGTTGTAGAGTAAGACGAGATCACCTGTTTTGAACTGCTTAGGGTCTTTCAACCTTTTGTCATGGCGTCGTTTCATGGCTTCCTTATATAGTCACGAGTTCTCGTAAGCATTAAATCGCCATTCATCTAGTTCATTCAACTGCATTAATCTCTTCTCTTATGCACTTTTAAAGTCAAGGTTTAAAAATTTTATAGCCCAGAATGCTTTATGTTCAAGTTCAAATGGTAAATGGCAGTTTTTTCCATAAATAAGTCTATAGGGAGATGTTCCTATGGGTGTTTTAAAAGCAGTTCTATAAGCCCATAATGCATCATCTAACTTTCTTGACCAGTCTTTCCTATTTGTTTCTATGGTTTTCTCTAGAATATGTTTAAGCTCCCTATTGGTCACTTCGACTTGACCACTGGTTTGTGGATGATAAGGGGTGGCTGTTCTATGATGTACTCCATACCTTTTCAAGATCTTTTCAAATTGGGTATTGTAAAAATGTGTGTCCCTATCACTAATGATTATTCTAGGTGTTCCAAATTGAGAGAAAAGTTTTTTCAAAAAGCGTACTACCACTCTAGCATCATTCGTAGGTAAAGCTTGGGCTTCTACCCATTTTGACATGTAATCTACTGCTACTAATATGTATTTATTCCCAAATGAATTAGGGAATGGACCCATGAAATCGATACCCCATACATTAAATATTTCACATAAAAGTATATAGTTCTGAGGCATTTCATTATGCTGAGAGTATTACCTGTTCGTTGGCATTTATCACAAGAGGTCACATACCTATTGGCATCTCTAAAAAGTGTAGGCCAGTAAAAGTCTGATTCGAGTACCTTATGAGCAGTTCTAGTTTCACTGTGATGTCCTCTTGTGGGCCCTGAGTGGCAGTGATTCAAAATTTGATATGCTTCTGTGTCATCAATGCATCTTCGTATAACCTGATCTGTACAAATTCGAAAAAGAAAAGGATCTTCCCAAAAGTAGTTTTTCACATTAGCAAAGAATCGCTTCTTTTGCTGATGAGTTAACCCTTTTGGGGTTATGTAAGCTGCTAAATAATTTGCAAAATCAGTAAACCAAGGAGCTGTCGTTCCTGCTAAGGCTAGGAGTTATTCCTTAAGGAATAGATCATTTATCTTGTCGAGGTACTTGGGCTGTGTGTTTTCTAGTCTTGAGAGGTAATCTGCCGCCAAGTTTTCAGCTCATTTCTTGTCCTTTATTTCTAAGTCGAATTCCTGTAACAATAGAATCCATCTTATTAATCAAGGTTTTACATCAGTTTTAGTTAAGAGGTAGCGAAGAGCCTAATGATCAGTATAAACAATGACTTTTGACAGAATTAAGTAAGATCTAAATTTGTCAAATGCAAAAATAACAGCTAGCAATTCTTTCTCTGTGGTAGTGTAATTTGCTTGAGCGGCTGTCAAAGTTCTACTAGCATAATAGATCGGCTGGAAGTGCTTGTCCCTTCGCTGTCCTAAAACAGCACCTACTGTAAAATCACTTGCATCACACATTAGTTCAAAAGGTAGATTCCAATCAGGTGAGATCATAATCGGGGTGTTGACTAACTTTTCCTTAAGGGTCTTGAAGGATTCTAGACATTCTTGGTCAAAGTTGAAGGGTACGTCTTTTTCTAGTAATTTAGTTAAAGGCTTAGCTATTTTAGAAAAGTCTTTAATGAATCTACGATAAAAACTGGCATGACCTAAAAAGCTTCTTATAGCCTTAACTGAACTAGGAGAAGGTAGTTTTTCAATAGTTTCTATCTTTGCTTTGTCTACCTCTATTCCTTTACTAGAGATTTTATGTCCTAATACAATACCTTCTTGGACCATAAAGTGACATTTTTCCCAATTAAGCACTAGATTTGTCTCTTCACATCTCATGAGAACATGCTTTAAATTGTTTAGACAGTGTTGGACAATACCTTCTTGGACCATAAAGTGACATTTTTCCCAATTAAGCACTAGATTTGTCTCTTCACATCTCATGAGAACATGCTTTAAATTGTTTAGACAGTGTTGGAAAGAATTACTGAAAACGGAGAAATCATCCATAATTACCTCCATGATGTCTTCCACAAATTCATTGAAGATAGCTAGCATGCATCGCTAAAAAGTAGCAGGAGTGTTAACTAAACCAAAAGGCATTCTACGATAAGCAAACGTACCGTATGGGCATGTGAACATCGTTTTCTCTTGATCTTCTAGAGCTATCGGGATTTGGAAGTAACCAGAGAAGCAATAATACATGTGACCAGATAGTCTTTCTAACATCTGATCAATAAAAGGTAAAGGAAAATGGTCTTTTCAAGTGGCGTCATTCAGTTTCCTGTAATCAATGCAAACTCTCCATCCCATAACTGTTCTTGTAGGTATCAACTCTTCTTTGTCATTAGTCACCACGGTCAATCCACCTTTCTTAGGAACAACCCGCACAGGGCTTACCCAAGAACTGTCAGAAATAGGATAAATAATACCTGCATCTAGAAGTTTAATTACCTCGGCTTTCATAACTTTTTTCATGTTGGGATTCAACCGTCTTTGGGCTTGCACTGATGGTTTGAATTCGTCCTCCATTAAAATTTTATGGGTGCAGAAAGAAGGATTAATTCGCTTGATATCTGAGATTTTCCAAGCTATAGCACGTTTGTGTTCTCTTAACACATGGAGTAGTTCCTCTTTCTCTACAATGCTTAAATCGGATGCGATAATGACTAGTAAAGTTGATTCTTCTCCTAAAAATGCATATTCTAAATAATCTGGCAATTGTTTTAGTTCTAATTTAGGAGGTTTAGTATTGGAAGGTTTCTGTCTCAATTCATCACTCATCTTTAAATTTTCATAACTTATGTGCCTAGCGATGATTTCATTAGAATCCAATTCTTTCCTTACTTCATCGATTTCAGGGGTGGTTTCATCTTTCCCCCCCACCTTGAACAAGACACAGTTCCAACGTGTCTGTGAGAGAAAGTTCCTGAAAATTGTCTTGAACAAAGTGATCAATCATATCAAAAAAATAAAAAGAATCATCTTGTTCTTTAGAAAACTTCATGGCATCATAGATTTTAAAGACAACTTCTTCCTCACCAACTCTAAGTACTAATTTGCCATCTCCTACATCAATAACAGCTCTAGCAGTGGCTAAAAATGGGCGTCCTAAAATCAAGGGTACTTCAATGTCCTCATCCATGTCAAGCACAACAAAATCAACAAGGAATATGAACTTATCTACCTTTACTAACACATCTTCAATGATTCCCCTAGGATATTTAACAGATCTATCGGCTAATTGAATACTCATCCTAGTGGGTTTAGGTTCCCCTAGACCTAGTTGCTTGAACATTTTATAAGGCATGAGATTAATGCTCGCACCTAAATCAGCTAATGTTTTATTAATAATTACACTACCAATCAAATAGGGAATAGTAAAACTCCCTGGATCTTTTAGTTTTGCCGGCAGTTTATTTTGGAGAGTAGCTGAGCATTCCTCGTTGAGTTCTACTGTGGCCAATTCTTCTAACTTCCTTTTATTTGTCAGAAGTTCTTTAAGGAACTTCGCGTACTTCGGCATCTATGAAATCGCTTCAACAAAAGATAAGTTAATGTGTAATTGTTTGAAGAGTTCGAGAAACTTACCCAATTGAGTGTCTGTTTGGTCTTTCTTCAACCTTGCCAGATATGGAATACGTGGCTTGTATTCTTTGAGTGTTGGAGGAGTGTTTTCCTTGGGTTCCTCTATCTTTTCTTCTGAAAGTGCTGGAATAGTCTTCTTTTCTGGCTCGGCTAAGACTTTTCCATCTCTTAAAGTAATCGTTTTGACATGTTCTCTGGGATTTGGCTCAGTGTTACTTGGTAATTCTCCTTGTGATCTTTTTGAAATTAATTTTGCAAGTTGACCAATTTGGTTTTCAAGCCCTTGAAATGATGCTTGCTGATTTTTCAGTGCCGTTTCAGTGCTTTGAAAACGAGTCTCTAATGGGGCCATAAATTTGGTAAACAGCTCTTCCAAATTTGGTTTCTTCTCATGTTGCGGTGGCGGCTGCTGAAATCCTGGAGGAGACTGTTGTCTTTGATTTCCTTGTCCTCCCCATGAAAAATTTGGGTGATTTCTCCAACCTGCATTATAAGTATTACTATAAGGGTTATTTTGAGGTCTAGAATTGTTACCCATATAGTTGGCTTGTTCAGTTTCCATGATGTGTCCATAGGATGCGAAATCTGGATTAAACATGTTTCCTTGAGTCGCGACGCATTGCATCACTTGTTGTGCCTGCGTAGAACTAACAAAATTATCAAACTTTTTATTTAAAAGTTCTACTTGGTTAGTAAGCATGGCGACAGCATTAATATTATAAACTCCTGTAGCTTTTGTTAGCTTTGTCCTCATGACTTGCCACTGATAATTATTCAATGACATCTCTTCAATAAATTCATAAGCTGCTTCAGGTGTTTTATTATTGATCGTCCCTCCTGCGGCTGCATCGATCATTTGTCTGGTTGACGGGTTTAAACCGTTCTGGAAGGTTTGAACTTGTAGCCACAAAGGTAGACCATGATGAGGGCACCTTCTCAAAAGATCTTTGTATCTCTCCCATGTATTGTATAGTGTTTCTAAATCCATCTGCACAAAAGAAGAAATATCGTTTCGTAATTTGGCTGTTTTAGCTGGAGGAAAATATTTGAGTAAAAATTTTTCGATCATCTGCTCTCATGTGGTAATTGAGCCTCGTGGTAAAGAATTTAACCACTGTTTGGCTTTATTTCTCAAAGAGAATGGAAATAGCCTCAATCGAATGGCATCACTAGAAACGCCATTTATTTTGAAGGTATCACAAAGTTGCAAGAAATTGGCTACGTGTGAGTTTAGATCTTCGTCCTATAAACCATTAAACTGCACCAATTGCTGTATCATCTGAATAGTGTTAGGCTTTAACTCAAAATTATTTGCAGCAATAGTAGGTCTAAGAATGCTAGTTTGGGTACCAGCCAAACTAGGTTTAGCATAATCATACATAGTGCGAGGAGCTTCTTCTTGATTTGCTGGTGGCGCGACTATTGCGGGAGGTGGTGGAACGTTTTGATTTGCTTCCATCTCTTCTGTAGGTTCTAGCTCTTTATCAGGTTCTTGTTCAGGATAATGTAGGCTACGTCTAATTTCTCTGTGATTTCTGCGAACTGTCGCTTCTAGATCTTCGTCAAAAAGTAGTGGTCTTATTGGGTTGTTTCTAGTCATAAACTAAAAATACCTGAAAAGAAAAAACAAAGAAAAACTCAAAAAAAGAAAATAAATAAATAAAAACTGAAAATAAAAATAAAAGGAAAATAAAAATATATATATAGATATATATAGTAATGGCTAAAGTAATAGAAATCGAGCTTTCGTAATATTTTACTTCCCCGGCAACGACGCCAAAAACTTGATATGCGTGATATGAAGTAATAAAATCTATAAAGAACTTGATCACACCAAAACTAACTAATATCACGACATTGAGGCAAGCGCACTTGTCGAACAGTAGTATAGCTTAGTGGCAAGACCGAGTTATCGTACCCAGGGGAACCAAAAGTACTAGTACTTACTTCCTTTCTATTATCTAGCCTAAAAATAAAAGAGGGTTGTTTAAATTAATTCTAAAACTAAGAAAGTTTAAAGAGTAAATTGGGAAAACTTTTAGGGAAAAGCTGATTGATATGGGCAATACTCAAGGGAGAATCCACCTAGACTTCACTTGCTATTATTTTCTTGAACTATATGATTTCTTTACTTGACTTGATCCGTAGAGATCCCTAGCTTATGCTAAACCCTTCGTCGAGGCGTAGAGCAACTAGGCCTAAGTTGTTAATTAAAGTTCCCTTATTAATTAACTCCCTAAGTTGCATTAATTCTATCTATGGCTCCCCATATTAGGTTTGACCCTAATTCGGCAGATTTATGTCGCCCTATGTCATGCAACTCCGCTTAATTATGGTAGATCTACTGTTATCACAGGGACTTTTACTCCTCTGCTCTAAGCACATCTAATTCTTGAAGTAATGCCTAGGATTATTAAATCAAGAATGAAGAACACATAATTAAGAACAATTCAAGTATTTATCAAATAAATCAAGAATAAATAACAAGATCTGTCTTAGGTTTCATCCCCCTAAGTATTTGAGAGGTTTAGTTCATGATAAAGAAAAGAAACATCACAGAAGATATAAAATAATAAAACATAAAAGAAACCAAAAACCCTTGAAGGAATTTAGGGAGATCCTCTATGTTGCTACAGAATTCCAACTTCTGAGATGAATCAATCGGCTTTCTTCTTTGGAGTAATCCCTTTCTTCTATTCGTATCTAAAAAAGTATTTTTAAAGTTGTCTCCCTTTATTGTTGCCTCATGGGGTCTTTACATAGAGCTTTTGGGGAGCCTTTCTTAGCCTTTAAGTATTCAAATCTGAGTGAAATTCCTCTTCCTCACGACTAAAACACGCCCGTGTGCCACGCCCATGTGATTTTGACAAGAGGCCGTGTGATTCTATCGGTGGAGGCACGGCCGCGTGGCCTGGTCGTGCTTGTCGGGGGCTGGACCGTGTGATCTTCATGTGGCACGGCTGTGTGCCACGGCCGTGTGGTTACTTATTGGGCCGTGCGTTTTCACATTTTGCCCATTTTCTCCAGTTTTTTGTCCATTTTCCATTCTCTTCTCTTCCCTATGCTCTCTTGAGTATAAGATATGAAAAATGAAGATTAAGAGCATCGATTCTCACAAAATTGATCATAATTCATCCAAAATATAGGCTAAACATGGAGTAAAAATATGTATAATTTAATGTTTATCAAACCTGAATCACACATATAAGGTAAGTATTTACCCGTTTAACAGACTTTCTCTTCGAGTCGTTCCTAAAATATATAGATTTCAGATTGGCCTTATACAATGCTGACATCTCGGACACGGTCTTACATGTTATTTAATATCAATGCCACTGTCTCGGACAGGGTCTTACATGAATCATAAGTGATGCCAGTGTCCCAGACACGGTCTTATACACTCCTCAAATCAATGCCTTCGTCCCAGACTAGGTCTTACATGATCTCATTTCACACACTTAGCGCCCCAATAACCGATCTCACACACACAGTGCTTGATTTAAAGAACTCGCACACATAGTGCCTCCATTCATTTGCACACATAGTGCCCATGTTCATTCGCACACATAGTGCCCGTTTTCACTTGTCATCACACATTAAAATGACTTAACCAAGTCTATAAAACATCATATATATACACTTTGAACACATCAATTCATTTAAATTTGAATTCATATAGTCATGAACACTTAAACATTTTAAAGCCAACTTTAAATCAATCAATCAATATAAAATTACAGATCATATCCACACTTAAATTTCCATGTCCACAATCACATAACTAAGTCATATGCTTCCATGAATGATTTCACAAAACCATAGGTTTATATCTAAACATAGGCATATAATCACTTCACATACACTTCACATCAATCATCTAATTCACTTAGTTCCCATGTACATAAATAGATTATACATACCTGAATAAATTAGTTTATTAAACTAATCCACATGTCGTATTAACACATAGCCTCCTGGCATTATACTTTTATTAATTCACCAGGTTTCAAATATCTCATTTCAATTACTTATAATAATTACACATATCACATTTACCTAATAGAGCTTAACCTTATTCGAATATAACACCATCATCCAAGTGTTTATTTATATCAAATTTTGACATTCGGCTTTAGCCTATATCGAACCTATACTTCAAATATCATAAGTTGATATTCGGTCATAAAGTAATATAAAAACTTGCCTTTATTTCCCAAATTACAAATTAACCAAAGTATATTGGCTAATTCCTTCAAGCCATTCTTGAATTCGACATCATGCACATACAATAAGTAAATCACATTTTCATGATACCATATGTTATAACAAGTATAACTTATGTTTAATTACTTAAACTTACAAAAGAATCAAACTCAAGTACTTAAGAACTTACCTTAATTATCGTTGAAAGACTATGGATTGACTATTCGATTAGTTTCGCTTTCCCCCTATCCGAGTTTAACTACCTTTGCTCTTGAGCTTAATTTAACAAATTTTAAACCAATTAATCACCTTATCTACTCATTATAAATCAAAATTCTATAACCTCATTTGGTAACTTATCAATCAAATGAATTTTAAAGCATTATAACAACAAAGATAAACTCTCAATGAAGTACATGCATTCGGCACTTATTCACTTAACAATGCTCTCGGCAAATCCACATATAAATATACTTGAAAATTTAAATCATACATATCACTTGACTTCGTAAAACTATCACAAATTCATTTTCAACATCCAACGTCTATAAGGCAATATGGTATTTCATTGCCATGCCACAATTCATAAATACCATTCATCTTAATTATTTATACAAACTAAACCATCCTTAACATTTAGCTCATTCGATCATTATTACAACCAAATTAAGCCATGCATCGATTTTAATTTCATTCGGCCATTAAGTTAAACAAATTTATCAATTAACCACTACTCCAAATCTTATATACATAAACATTTGGCCGAACATTCAAATATCACAAACAACAAAAACATTTCTTCTACTTATTAGCATCCAATCGGCCATTTTGTACTTTTAATCACTTAAGTAAACAACAATTTACTCAATTAATTTCTTAAATCCACATTCAGCATCTAAACTCACCTAGACACATTAGTCGATTACTATTTAACATCTAATTCAAAATTCTATCTCTTCTCAAAGATACACTAAAGCCGGATATCATCCAAGGTTACCAAAAACATAGCATTTATCAAATTTACACAATTCATATATCAACCTCACTATTACCAAAAATTTTCATTTACTCAAACTCAATTTAATAATGATATGTTTAATTTAAACAAAGAGGAAATTTCTTTCCCATCACACATACGGCATATTAAATTCCTAACATTTTAACACTCAAACATTTGTTCAAATCCTTATTTAACCTCACATTCAGCTAACACATATATAAATACTATCTATTAAACATTGATTTCAAAAAAAAAAAATCAAACACTAACCTTGCATTTCTCCAATATAGCCAATTGTCATTAGACAATTAAGCCTCAATTATCAAATTTTTCCCAATTCCAACTCAATACTATCAACCCACATTACAAAGCATCGAAACACCATTAATAAAACTTAAGCATCCTAGCCGAATGTATCCTTCATCATATATTCAAAAATAAACACATGGGCTATCTTAAAAACCTATCAAACAACTCAAATTCACCAAATATTATCAAGAAATTGAATCAAACATACCTCCAATTAGAATTACCAAGGCCATATATCAAAGGGCTTTTTGTTCTTTAGATTCGGCAATTGAAAGAATGAATGAATGAAAACTTTGTTTTCATCACCCATTTACTTAATTATTTCTTATTTTCTAAAAATAAAATCATTATATTATACCATGCTTATTTATTTTTAACAAATAATTTCCACCAACTAAAGTAAAAATATGAAAACACATGATTGCATGCATGTGTTGGCTGGCCATTAACTTTAAAATGGTCCATTTAACATGCAAGTCCCCCAATGTTAATCACATACTTATTCGACCATTACAAATTTACCTATCATGTTTTCACAGTTTCTCAAACAAGTCCTTTTTAATAATTCCACACCCAAATGACAAAATCAAAACACGATATTTTCACACATGAAATTTCACATATAATAGACATAAAATATAACATTTAATTATTTTTGTGACTCAATTTTGTGGTCCCGAAACCATTTTCCAACTAGGGTCAAATTAGGCTGTCACAGTTGAAGCCTCATGAAGCGAATTACCCTATGCATGATCTGGAGTTGGCAGCAGTGGTCTTCACGTTGAAAATCTGGAGACACTATCTGTATGGGGAAAAGTGTATTATATACACAGACCGTAAAAGTCTCAAGTATCTGTTGACTCAGAAGGAGTTGAACCTTAGGCAACGAAGATGGATAGAGTTGCTCAAGGATTACGACTACTCGATTGGGTACCACCCAAGCAAGGCTAATATGGTGGCTGATGCATTGAGTCAAAGGGTTGTTGCTGATTTGAAAGCTATGTTTGCTCGATTGAGTCTGTACGACGATGGAAGTTTATTGGCGGAATTGCAATGAGACCTACTTGGACTGAGTAGATCAAAGGGAAGCAGTTGGAGATGATTCATTAGTTCTTCGGTTTCAGCAAGCTAGGGATGGTGAGGTTGCGAATTTTGGATTGAATACTGATGGAGTTCTGTGCGTTCGTGGAAGAGTTTGTATTCTAAAGGACTCTGAATTGAGGTAGGCAATTCTGAAAGAGGCTAATGGTGGACCTTGTGCTATGCATCCTGGAGGGAATAAGTTATATCGAGACTTGCGAGAGGTGTACTGGTGGCCTGGTCTAAAAATAGAGGTGACAGAATTTGTTGGGAAGTGTCTGACGTGCCAGCAAGTTAAGGCTGAGCACTAACTACCTTCTGGATTGCTTCAACCGGTGAAAATTCCACTATGGAAGTGGGAGAGAGTAACTATGGATTTCATGAGTGGGCTACCTTTGACACCTTCCAAGAAAGATTCTGTGTGGGCGATTGTGGATAAGTTAACGAAATCTGCCCATTTCATACCTGTCCGTACCTATTACTCACTGCAAAAGTTGGCCAAGTTATATGTGACGGAGATAATACGACTGCATGGAGTACCAGTGTCGATTATTTCTGATTGAGATCCTAGGTTCACATCTTGGTTCTGCCAGAAGTTGCATGAAGTGTTGGGTACGTGATTGAACTTCAGCACTGCTTTTCATCCTCAGACAGATGGACAGTCAGAAAGGGTTATTCAGGTTTTGGAGGATATGTTAAGAGGTTGTGTCATTGATTTCCGTGGTAGTTGGGAGGATTACTTACCATTGGTAGAATTTGCGTACAACAACAGTTATCAAGCGAGTATTCAGATGGCTCCATATGAGGCACTATATGGACGGAGGTGTCGTACGCCTACGTGTTGGACAGAGTTGGGAGAGCGACAAGTTCTTGGACCTGAATTAGTAGCAAATATTGAAAGTAAGTTTAAGTTAATAAGAGATCGGTTAAAGGAGGCATCTGATAGGCAGAAGTCTTATGCGGATCTAAAGCGTAAAGAGATTGAATTCGCAGTTGGAGATATGGTTTTCTTGAAGGTTTCACCTTGGAAGAAGATCTTGAGGTTTGGCAGGAAAGGCAAACTGAGTCCGCGGTTTATAAGGCCTTATCGTGTTCTTAAGCGAGTAGGGCCAGTAGCATATCAGTTGGAGTTGCCACCAGAGTTGGACCGTATCCATGACGTCTTCCATGTGTCCATGCTGCGTCGATATCGATCAGATCCATCACATATTGTGCCAGTAGAATAGATTGAAGTAAAAACCGATTTGACCTTTGAGGAGGAACTCGTGCAAATTTTGGATCGAGAGGTTAAAGTTTTAAGAAGGAAGTCAGTTCCATTAGTAAAAGTACTGTGGCGCAATCATGAAAGGGAAGAGACTACTTGGGAACCAGAAGAGACTATGTGTCAACAATACCCTCAATTATTTGGATCAGGTAAATTTCGAGGTCGAAATTTCTTTAAGGGGGTAGAGTTGTAACGCCCTAATTTTCGGGATTTTTTGGGTTTCAGTGATTTTTGGTGAATTTTAAAATTTTGGTATTCTGGATACTGGAATTCTGTTTAAATGTGTTAGTGGGCCTTTAGAAGGCCCAAGCTTAAGTTAAAACTCGGTAAAATATCAAGTTTGGATTTTAAGTGAATAGGAGACTTGGTTAAGTGGGCTTTTAAGAAAAGCTTCGTAAATTATGACACAAAAAGGAGCTTTGGCAAAGTGGCAAGGTGGCGCCACTAAGTTCCTAAAAAAGTGGTGCCTGGGAAGGAATTAAAGGTCCAGGGTTCAAGTTGCAAGGTAAGTGTATAGTTACTTTTAATTTTTAGGCATGTGCCGGGCATGTGATTACTTAAGTAGAATCGGCTAGGGCCTTAGGGAGGTTGGGTCGATTGCTCTATTAGTAATTAGGGTTAGATTCTTTTCTTTTTCTGTCAAGACAAATTAGGGTTAACCACCTAATGTTATTCTTTTATTTACTTCACAAAAGTGACCGAAAACGCAAAGTACCACTCCTTTGTGCCGATTTCTCTTGTCTCTTCTCCTCTACCATTGTTTTCTTCTCCTTTTTACTTTCTACCTTAGCCGAACACCCCTATTACTCAAATCCATCTTCTCTATAGATCCCATCCTCAACAAAACCACCATAGCCGACTGCCATAAAAGCTAAAATCCTGAAAAACTCACTTCTTGTGCTGATTTCTCCAAGCCAAAATCCCTCAGTTCCTTTCATCCCTTTCGATCTATTTTCATCTTCTCTAAACCCTTAGTGCTTGTCGGCAACACTACTCCAAAACCATAACCCCCAAATCACCATATTCTTCATTAGTCAAAAGCCGAAAACGCCATTCCTATAGGAGCTTATAGCTGAAACTTGAGATCTCTAGGATTTGATCTCTACGAGTGTTTAAGGGCTAGATCTACATCAGATCTAAGTAGAAACGGCGAGAAAATCAGTGATAAGTGCTCCTTAACTCAGATCTATAAGTTCTTTTGCAATTTAGAAAAAGCCAAAGTCCCTAAATCTAGGAAGGCTATCGTTAGGGGTCTAAGACCCTAAGGGGTTGTAGCAATCGATTTCTCTTGGTGTTAATGCGATTTAAAGACTGCTGACGAAGGCGTGGATCTTTGGAACGACTAGATCTAGATCTAGTCGTTGGTTTTCGGCAAAGGTAAGATTTCGAGGACTTTAGGGGCACTGGCCGAATATGGTAAGTGAGCATTGAGATTGGCTATATGGATTTGTAAATTAAAAGTTGTGGTAATTAATTGTAGGATATCGTAGGGATCTCTCTAGCAGTCATTACAGAACGGGTGTGTATCGAACACCCACTCATAGTTCAATTCGGCAAAAGTTGAAATGCCAAAACTCTGGCATTTCGTGGGCTTGTGAGTGTAGGAATGCTCACAAGACGTTTAGGAATCATTAGATTTGAAATCGCGAGGTGGTAAGATAGTCGCATGTGGAATTTCGTATACTCCAGTAATTAGGCCTCGATGGGCTACGAATGGGCCCAATGAGCTTATGGGCCCATATGGGTGAAAATGGGTAATTAAGGTGTATTGATAGATTGTAGGGTTAAAACTGTCTAAACTAATAAATTGATCTAAAAATCTGGATTAAATGGGCTTAAGTAGCCAATAAACACTGTAGGGCCTATTAGGGGTTTTAAAGCCTAATAGCTAAAACTATTAAACTAGGTTAAATTGATTACTGTGACGATAAATGGATTAATAGTGCCTGTAATATGTATTGAAACTCTAAAAAATGATAGAATTACTGAAATAACCTCATGGGTGGAGAATTACAGTTTTACTCATAGGTGCGAAATTACCGTTATACCCCTAGGGCTTAACCTAACGAAAATGCATGTGTTACTGATTCTGTTTACTGTATGCCATGTCATGATTATCTGTTGATGGGATTGGGTTTATATGGATGGAGGAAGTGTTCTGGTGGCCTTGCCACAATTTCTGTTAAGAGGCTCTGCCTCGATATTCTAAATCTGGTGGCCCTGCCACAATATCTATTCTAGTGACTCTGTCACATTATCTGTTTACGTAAAAATGCTGCCACTGTGGCGTGTAGCGGTTAGGTGAGTTGATAGTTTCCTCACAATGGGGAGATGGGGCTGGTACGGGTGGCGTGTAGCGGTTGGGTGGGTTAAGTAGTCTCCCCACATGTGATGGGTTTGGGCATACATACATAACCTCTGATCTATTCTGTAATGGGCCTATGGGCCGTACTATTATCTGAAAAGGGTTAAGGCCCAGTATTCTGTATCTGGATAGGGCTTCGGTCCAGTTATTACTTTGACTGATTTGGGCTTGGATGGGCTTCTTTGCACACTGAGTTTTCCAAACTCACCCCCTTCTCTTCCATCCTTGCAGGTGAGACCTAGACAGTGGACTTGGAGCTGGGAGGGACTCAGAGTGGCCACAAAGATTAAATTTTCCAGTTTTCAATTAAGTTACATTTCATTTCTTCTTTTATTTAAATTATTTTATTATGGTTTTGGTTTTGTAATAAGGCCACTCTTATAATTTTTTTATATTTTTTGGGTTTTTATTACTTTTACTTATGATACTTTAATTATTTAGAATTTTAGTTGCGCGAGATTTTCTTAAAGTAATTCAAATATTTTTGAAATCAATCACACGTAACCAGTAAGTAACTTAGTCTTGATTTATAATAAACCTCTTAATAACTAGTATTAAATAGGACGTCCACCCACAAACCAGGAATTTTCTTTAAAGACTATAAAATCAGTTTTGCAAAGCTCACCCTAATCTTAGTAACTAGGTAATATGATTAGTTATAGGCAATGTGACACACCGGATACGGCCATAATGTCTTGGGCCGGGTTTGGGGTGTTACAAAATTTAAAATTTTTCCATGAATTTTACATCTTTTCAATTTAGTCCCTAAATCATGTTTTCATCAAAATTTCTTTAACAAAAGTTGTTTATCTATCAAAAACCTTTCATTTTCTACCATGGAACTTCATAATTCATGCATACTCATCCATGGAAAAACCTTAATACTTTGATAACTTTGTAAATTAATCCCCGAGATAGCTAGATTAAGTTATTACGATATTAGAAATATAAAAATTACTAAAAACGGGACAAAATTACTTACCTATATAAGCCAAGTAAGCTTGTTGAATTCTTTTCTCTTAGCTAGGGTTTCCATGTTTTTTGATTTGGGAAAGATGATAATATGATAATATTTTCATTATTTTATTACTTATCATCTTTAATTATTTTTACTTTCCAATTTACTCCTTTTTTAAGTTGATTTTTCCATGGATGAATAATCATTCTTATCTACTAACTCTTCTTAATGGTCTGTTTGCCATATAAAGACCTCAAATTTTAAATTCCATAGCTATTTGATCCCTTTAGCTACTAGAATCTAACTTTTGCAACTTGTGCAATTCGGTCCTTTCTATTAGATTAAACATGAAATCAGTAAAATTTCCTTACGAAATTTTCATACGATATTCCTATCATAATGTAGACAATGAAATAACTTATAAATAATATTCTTTTCAGACTCAGATTTGTGGTCCTGAAACCACTATTTTGATTTCTCTGGAAAGGAGCTATTACATGTGAGCTAAAGATACTTATTTGGGCCAAAACTGATGCTTATGTCGTGACACCAAGACATTCAAAACATTACAGATAGAAGCCAAAAACAAGTTCTGGAGTGAAGTTGCCCTTGATGTCATGACATAATCCTCTTATGTCACAACATACCCCTTGCGGTTGGTTGCAACATTGTAGGCCTGTGTTGCAGCCAAGCCCCTACATAGCCTGAAAACTCCTGCATGTTTTAATTATGTTTTTGAGGGAAACTAGGAGTATCTGTCCTAGTCGAACTCTAAAGACTTCAAGAATATTTTATGCACTTTAATATTCTGAGTTTAGCCTATATAAAGGACATTGCAATAAGTTTAAACACACAATTTAAAGAGAGATAGAAAATATGCTTAGGGTTTTTATTTCATTCTTAGCTTTTACTTGGGGTATTTTTATGTTCTTGTATTTGAAAGATATTATCCTGAAGTGAGAGTCTCGTGAGTGGAGATTGTTTCAGAGCTATGTTTTCATCAATAAATTCATTAGCATCTCTTTTCCTTTATTCTATTCTTTATATCTCTTTCCTTTATTCTATTCTTTATATCTCTTTATTTAACATTGCTTAATTGAATGTTTGTGTAAAAGTTAGAATCAATTTATGCTTGATACATATCTCGCATGGTTTCAACTATTATAATTTTATTAATTGATTAAAGGATATAGTTTATTAGCAGATCAACTATTTGGGAGAGGAAGAACTTAAACCCTCTTAACGAACCTAGGAAGTCATTTAGGTGGGAATTAACTCAAAATTAGTATGGTCTATTCGTGAACACCTTAACCCCGAACTGGTCTAGACTATGAGGTTAGAAGATAAGTAGTTCTTGCGGACTCATTATTTTAGTGAGAGATCCTACTAGGGTATTGGCTAGTTGAGTGATTAAAACCCTAAATTAATAATTAATTAGGTAAAACATTTGGATTTGGGCGAAAGGAACTCGTGTACTCAAAACAAGGGATAGAAGAAGCTGATACATGAATTTAGGAGTAGATTTAGGTTTAATTTAATTTATTTAGTTTATTAATATTATTATCATCTTGCTTCCATATTAACACTACTAATCATGGCTCAAGGAGATTAGTAATTATTTCCCATAATTGTTTTGATAACAATATTCCTCAAACTGCAATCCCTGACATACGATCCTTAAAGTACTTACCTATTTCATGGTAACTATATTACAACTTGACCCCTATACTTGCAGACATTGCCTTAAATCTATATATTTAGTTGCAATATTCACACCTTGGATGTTAGTACATCTGAAGGTGGTCAATTAACTTAAAGATAGTGGGTTGTTTGTAACTCCCCAAATCCCGAAACTCTAAATACTGTGCACTGAAGTTGGCATGTATAAGTAGCACTGTTAGAATATTAATTTTAAGGTATTACAAGGGTTATTTGAAGTCTTAGGGATAAGGAAGACCATAGGGAAAAATTTAATTTTTTTGCCTTAGGGAAACCTTAGTCTCAGGTATTAGCCTCTTAAACAAATTAAGGGGAAATAAGATGCAAATGGGCCTGTGGCTCAGTGGCAAGGAAGCGCCACTTAGGGAGCTATAGGCGGCGTCACTATCAGGTAAGGGGTCCAAGGTTCGAGGCTTAGAGTGGTAAATTTGGGGACTTTATTTTTGCACCATGAAAAGAAGGTAGTGGCGCTAAGTGGACTCTGGAAAGGAGTGTTCAGGAGAGAAATTTAAGGGAAGGATAATAGAGAAAAATTAGGAGATTGGTGAGTGGATGTGTTGGTGCCGAATGGGATTTTGGGAGAAGGCAGTTTCGGCTTGTGGTTATTTAAAGGTGCCGAATTCCTTTGAGGGGTTCTTTGGTTTCCCATTATTTTTCCTCTTCTCCTTGTTGCTGAATTCTCTTCTCATTCTCATACAATTTCTTCCATTACCGAATTCTTCTATTGTCGAATACTCTATCATCCCTTGCCGAAAGTCCTTTTGGTGATTGAGCCTTCTCTCTTTTCAAGTGCCGATTTTATACCTGTCCTTTGATTTAGATTGATACTTCTACAACCGATTGTGTTAAGGGCCAATCTATTCTTTTCTCACTTGTGTTCAAAAGCCCATAACCTGTGTTCTTGGGCCGATTTCTTCATCACCCCAGCCCTTGTACCGAATACTCTAGTGACTGAATCTCTATCGTACTGTCATCATTCCTTTGATTTCGGTAGATCGGATCTTGGAGAATTGGAATCAAGCTTGGATCTACAAGTCTCTGTCGAAAAGCTATCCATACATTTCGGCTTTTGGGTAAGTGTTCTTGATTTTGGGATAAGTTGGCCGAATAGTCTATAGTAAGGGAAAGGGTGACTTAAGTGGATACAAGTTACCTATTATTTTGTCTTTAATAATTAAGGTTGATGCAGATCTAGGAGATATTCGTGAGTAGTAGCTAAGGAAGGGCTTTTAGGACTGGTGGCACACAGTAAGGTTATGGTAAGGCTTTAGGTTTTAGTAAATATTGTGGTTAAGTGTGTGATTGATTGGAGGTTGGTACTGGTTGTAGGTTCAAGGCTGAGGATAGTGTAACACATCTCGTTTACCAGGTGTGTACATACACTTCACACACGACAAATTGACAAAAGCTAAAATCTCAAAAACCCCAAATGCTGAAAAGTCAAAAAGCTGAAAGGTTGGCGCCAGCAACCACATGAGCGTGTGAACATTTGTGTGGAGATATCGAGATAACTATCGGGGCCAAGAGAGTGATCTTACGGTCTCGGGTTACTGTTTGGCCAACTGGGCCAGACGGGGCTAAATGGGCCTGCCGAGCTCGTGGGCCCAAATCGACAAAAGTTGATATGTGAAATTAAATGGCGAGTTGGTATGGATGGTTGGATGATTTGAATATGATTGGGCCTGATGGGCCATATATTTGTGATTAGGCCTAATGGGCTATATAAACATGATTGGGTTTAATGAGCCACATGTGATTTTAGGGAAGCATGTAGACTTGCTAGGGTTTTAATGGACTCTAGGCCTAGTTCTGATGAATTCTTAAATAGCATAAAACTAAGTTAATTAATCAAACATGTCTGTGGACAAGTTGTAAGGGTTAGAGTGTGGCAATGGGCATATGCATGTCTAGGATTGGATCTAGGGAGAGCTTGGTATTTAAGCGGTCCTAGTGACCCACTTCCTATTCTTTAGAATCCTACCTAGTGCTTAGTGTCTATTCACTTTAGCCACGAGGGCTTGTTGATGGGCCAAAAGTTCATAATTAAAACCCGAAATGTTAAGAAATTACAAAAATACCCTGTAGGGTAGAATTACAAAAATACCCCTGTAGGGTAGAACTTCTAAAACACCCTTGTAGGACAGAATTACCGAAATACCCTTATAGGGTAGAATTACTAAAATACCCCTGGGTAGTGAAATGACTAAAATACCTCTAGGTGCTTAATGTGTGGAAATGTGTATGTTGCATTCATGAGAAATATGTTGCACTTGGGTGGGTTTGATGGTACGGAGGAAGATATGTGAGGATCGCATAGTCGCTTAATGACCGTGGATCCACCAGTGGCTTTAAGCCCATTTTATGATTAGCAGCCTTGCTGCAACGTTTGAGTAGTGCCGCTGTTGGTGCTACCATTGGAGTGTAGGGATGGGTGGGCTGATATTTATATCCCCACAGGAGTGTAGGGTTGGAAGGGAAATGGAGTACATGGTTGGATTTGGGATGGGAGCATTGCATTCATGTGATACTGATGTGATATGAGGTCATTGTGGGCTAAGGCCCAAGACCACCGATATTGATAGGGATTAGGCCCAATGTGATAAAATGCATGTTGATTTGATTGCCAATGGTCGTGCACACGAAGTTTCAAAAATCACACCCTTTTTATTTAATGTTTTAGGGGACCCTCAGTAAACGGCTCGACGTGGGAGAAGACTCGAGTGTGGCCACACTGCAAGTTACTTAAAAGTTTTTAATAGTTTCAATTACTTTATTTTAATTACTTTATTTTTCATTGGGATGTAATAAGGCCTTGTGTCTCCGATTTGACTTTACATTTGGGTTTTATTATTGCTTACAACTCCCGAGTTCTCAAACTTAAATGAATTTCTAAAGTTAAACATGCTTTCTAAATAACATAAACATTTGGATGTCTTCTTAAAACACGGGCTTTCATCATTATATAACAAGTTACAAGCATTTGAGTTTTTAAATCATAAATTTAAGCTTTTAACCAAGCAAATTTTCTACTAAACATAATTTAACTAAGCAAAGTCGTTTTGGGATAATCCCATCAATGTGACATCGCTGAATTCGGCCATAACATTTGGGCCGAGTTTGGGGTGTTACATTTAGTGGTATCAGAGCCCGGTTGCAAAGCTTGGGTTATGAAATGGGCCTGAGATTTTGTGTTTTTAAAACTAGTAGATTAAAAAGTTTTTATAGGATTCTTGAGGTCTGGTTCACCGAGCCCTCAACGTCAAGCCAAGTAAGTTTTTCTGTTATTGAACTTGTTTAAATTACTAATCTGTAGTTAGATATTGGGCTACTTTTGACAATAGGTTCTTAGAGACTAAAGCCTATAGGAAACTTAAGCCTATAGTGGATTCACGACAGTGAAACAACTTTTAAATTGTTACTTACATAAGACATATGCTTTAAACAGTGGAACTATGAACTAATCTCGTAAAAATTCTAATCTAGAAATACGTATGCAACGATGAACACTAGAAGAGGTGCAAGAGGCCGCGACAGAGGCAGTGAAAGTTCTAGGGCTTTGTTGTCGGCTCGGGCCATATGCCCAACATTAGAGTAGAGAAGGTTCCGGCCTCACCAGTAGCTGAAACGGGACCATACGAATGGGCTACCATTACAGAGGATGCAGTATCGTAAGTCATGTTAAGGATTTTAGAAAGGGTCACTGGGCCCAATAATGGTACGGGAAGTCGTAGGTCGATCTCTAAGTTACTTCGAGCTAATGGGGCGGAGATTTTCAAAGGAGTAGCTGGGGTGGCCCGAATGTGGCGGAGTACTGGTTGGAAGCCACGGAGAGAATAATGGACGACTTGGATTGCACTGCGAAACAAAAATTGAAAGGGGCGATATCCTTACTTAGGGAGAAAGCTTATCAGTGGTGGTTGACCGTAAAGGAGGGCAACCAACCGGAGCAGATCACCTGGGAGTTCTTCAAATCGACATTTTAGGGGAAGTAAATTAGAGTGGGCTATCTGGATGCCTGAAGGAAGGAGTTTTTGGATCTGACTTAGAGAGATAAGTCGGTAGCAGAGTACGAGGCTGAGTTTCTGCACCTTAGTCGATATGCCAAAGGAATAGTCACAGCAGAGTATGAGCGATGCATGCGGTTCGAGAAAAGTTTAAGAGACAACCTTTGGGTACTTATAGCTCCACATAGGGAGCAAGACTTTGCGGTCTTAGTGGAGAAAGCAAAAATAGCGGAGGAAGTAAAGCGTACGGAGGGACTCTACTGAGAGAATGAGAAAGGCAAAAACAAATGGAACGCGGAAGCTATGAGGGCTGGACAGAGGCTTACGAGGAGGGCCAAAATGAATGGGCCAGTTAGAGCTGAGGCCCTTATTGCTCTGTGAATACTGGGATACCACCTTGTGCTGTGTGTGGAAAAGGGCATACAAGTGAATGTTGGAGGAGAACAGGAGCTTGTTTGAACTACGAATCTATGAAGCATAGGATTAGAGAGTGCCCGAGAGGCCAGATCAGGTGCAAGCCGATGTCAGAGGAAATCTTCAGCTGCAGAGAGGTGGTCAACAACCACCAAGGGGCTGTGGACAAGCCAGAGGCGGCAATGGTGTAGGACGAGGACGTGGAGCACTAAGCAGATGTGTAGGACAAGCAGAGGCGAGGCAGCTAGCTTTAGTCTATGCTACTCGTCGTAGAGAGGAATGAGATGCTCTAGATGTGATAACGGGTACGTTCCTTATTCATGAGCTACCTTATATGCGCTAATTGATGTGGGGTCAACACATTCGTACATTGCATGCAATAGGACTAAAACTTTAGGGGATGTGTTTGAAACCATTGCGAATGGATGACTGTGTTAAGTTTTTTAGGGCAGTCGGTGAAAGTTAGTAAGTTGTTTAGGAATGTACCATTGGTAGTTCAAGGAGTTACTTTCTTAGCGGGCTTGATGGAATTACCATTTAGTGAGTTCGACCTCATCTTAGGTATGGATTGGTTGACGAGGCACCATGCAACTTTAGATTGTGCTATGAAGCGAACGGTGTTAAGAACTATGGAAGATGGTGAAGTAGTAGTGATCAGGGAATGATGTGATTACCTGTCGAATGTAATTTTGGCTTTAAGGGCAGAGAAGTTGGTGAGGAGGGCTGTGAAGCTTACTTAGCCTATATTAGTGATGTGGAACCTAAGAGTTTTAAGGATTTGAGAATAGTAAAAGAATTCTTTGATGTGTTTCCGAAGAAATTACCTGGGTTACCTCCCAATTGAGAGGTGGAGTTTGGAATAGAATTGTTACCTAGTACAGCTCCTGTGTCCATCGCACCTTATATGATGGCACTGAAGGAACTGGTAGAGTTAAAGGCCCAGATTCAGGAGTTATTGGACCGCGAGTTTATTAGACCAAGTGTGTCTCCATGGGGAGCACCAGTGCTATTCGTGAAGAAGAAGGATGGGTCCATGAGGATGCACATTGATTATCAGCAGTTAAACAAGTTAACCATTAAGAATAAATACCCTCTGCCTAGGATAGATGATCTTTTTTATCAACTTAGGGGAGCCTTAGTTTTCTCGAAGATTGACTTGCGTTCAGGGTACCATCAACTGAGAGTTAAGGAAGCAGACGTGTATAAGACAGCTTTCAGAACTCGTTATGGACATTACAAGTTTTTGGTGATACCTTTTGGGTTAACAAATGCACCTGCTGCTTTTATGGATCTTATGAATCGGGTTTTTCAACCTTATCTAGATCAGTTCGTAGTAGTTTTCATAGATGACATCTTGGTATACTCAGGAACGGAGGATGATCATGATGCACACTTAAGGATTGTGTTGTAGATTTTAAGGAGAAGCAACTATATGCTAAGTTTAGCAAGTGCGAATTCTGGCTAAGGGAAGTCACTGTCTTAGGACATGTGGTCTCAGCTGAGGGGATTAGAGTTAATCCTCAGAAAGTGGAAGCTGTGTTGGATTGGAAACCACCTAAGACGGTGTTAGAAATTTGGAGTTTTCTAGGCTTGGCAGGGTACTATAGGTGGTTTGTTGAAGGGTTCTCCCTAATTGCTACACCTTTGACCAAGTTGCTACAGAAGAGGGTGTCCTTTGTGTGGACTGATAAACAGCAAGAAAGCTTTGAGAAGGTTAAGAAGGTTTTAACGGAGGTCCTTATTTTGATTTAGCCAGAGCCTCAGAAGGAGTTTACGATTCATAGTGATGCGTCACATGTAGGCTTGGGCTGTGTTTTGATGCAGGAAGGGAAGGTGGTTGCATATGCGTCACGCCAGCTTAAGGCTCACGAGGTAAACTACCCAACCCACAATTTGGAATTGGCAGCAGTGGTATTTACACTTAAGATTTGGAGGCATACTTGTATGGAGAGAAGTGCACCATCTATACGGATCACAAGAGTCTGAAGTACCTCTTAACTCAGAAGGAGTTGAATTTAAGGTAGCGTAGATGGATTGAGCTGTTAAAGGATTATGATTGCATAATCAAATATCACCCGGGCAAAACAAATGTGGTGGCAGATGCCCTAAGTCGTAGGGCTATGTTGGACTTGAGGGCGATGTTTGCACAGTTAAGTTTGTATGACGACGATAGTTTGTTGGCCGAGTTGCAAGTGAAACTCTAGGGGTTGAGCAGATCAAGGTTAAGCAGCCATTGGATGAAACTCTGGGTTCTCAATTCAAGCAAGTTGAGAATAGAAAAGTGACAGATTTTGGGTTAAATAGTGACGGGTTGTTGTGTTTCCGTGGTAGAATTTGTGTGCCACGGGACGATGAGCTAAGGAAGTCTATACTGCGAGAAGTGCATAGTAGTCCCTATGCTATGCACCCCGAAGGTAACAAGATGTATCGAGATTTTCTAGAGCTTTATTGGTGGCCAGGGCTGAAACGTGAGGTTACGGAGTTTGTGGGTAGGTGTTTAGTATGTCAGCAAGTGAAAGCGGAACATCAGCTACCATCAGGGTTACTTCAACCAGTTAAGATCCCACTCTGGAAGCAAGAGTGGGTTACTATGGATTTCGTCAGTGGGTTACCCCTGACTCCTACTAAGAAAGACTCTGTGTGGGTGATTATGGATCGGTTAACTAAGTCTACCCATTTTATACCGGTCCGTACCGACTACTCACTACAGAAGTTGGCAAGGTTGTATGTGGCGAAGATTGTGAGATTACATGGGGTGCCAGTCTCTATTATATCTGATAGAGACCCTCGATTTACATCTTGCTTTTGGAAGAAACTGCATGAAGCACTGGGTACGAGATTAGATTTTAGTACAGCATTTCACCCTCAGACTGATGGTCAGTCGGAGAGGGTAATTCAAGTTTTGAAGGATATGCTGAGAGGGTGTGTGATTGAGTTTTGAGGTAGTTGGGAGGATTACATGCCGTTAGCTAAATTTGCATATAATAATATTTATCAGGCAAGTAGTGGAATGGCACCATATGAAGCACTATATGGGCGAAGATGTCGTACTCTGACTTGTTGGACTGAGTTGGGTGAGCGGCGAGTATTGGGTTCGGAGTTGGTAGCAGACACTAAGGATAAGATAAAGTTGATTTTAGATTGGTTGAAAGAGGCGGCGGATAGGCAGAAGTCGTATGCTGCCCTCAAGCAGAGAGAGATTGAGTATGCGGAGGGGAACTTGGTTTTTCTCAAGGTTTCCCCTTGGAAGAAGGTGTTAAGGTTTGGACAGAAGGGCAAGTTAAGCCCTAGATTCATTGGGCCATACCGGGTGTTGAAGCGAATTTGGCCAGTTGCCTATCAGCTGGAATTACCTTCTGAACTGAGTCAAATACACGATGTGTTCCATGTATCAATGCTAAGGTATTATCTCTTAGACCCTTCTCACATCGTGTCAGTCGAGGAGATCGAGGTTAGACCAGACCTAACTTTTGAAGAGGAGCCAGTTCAAATAATTGATCAAGATGTTAAGGTGCTAAGAAGGAAGTCTGTCCCTTTGGTCAAGGTGTTTTGGCGTAACCATAGTGCCAAGGAGGCTACATGGGAACCTAAGGAGGCAATGCGGCGACAGTACCCTCATTTGTTTCAATCAGGTAAATTTCGAGGCCGAAATTTCCTTTAGAGGGTAGAATTGTAACGCTTTAAATCCTGAAACTCTAAATTCTATGCACTGAAGTTGGCATGTATAGGTAGCACTGTTAGAATATTAATTTTAAGGTATTACAAGGGTTATTTGAAGTCTAAGGGATAGGGAAAACCATACGAAAAAATTTATTTTTTTACCGTATTAGGCCTCTAAAACAAATTAAAGGGAAATAAGACGCAAATGGGCCTGTGGCTCAGTGGCAAGGTAGCGCCACTTAGGGAGCTATAGGTGGCGTCACTGTCAAGTAAAGGGTCCAAGGTTCGAGGCTTAGAGTGGTAAATTTGGGGACTTTATTTTTGCACCTTGAAAGGAAGGTAGTGGCACTAGAGTGGACTCTGGAAGGAAGTGTTCATAAGAGAAATTTAATGTAAGGATAATAGAGAAAAGTTAGGAGATTGGTGAGTGGATGTGTTGGTGCCGAATGGGACTTTGGGAGAAGGTAGTTTCGGTTTGTGGTTATTTAAGGGTGCCAAATTCCTTTGAGGGGTTCTTTGGTTTCCTATTATTTTTCCTCTTCCCCTTGTTGCCGAATTCTCTTCTCCCTCTCATATAATTTCTTCCATTGCCGAATTCTTCTATTGTCGAATATTCTATCATCCCTTGCCAAAAGTCCTTTTGGTGATTGAGCCTTCTCTCTTTTCAAGTGTTGATTTTATACCTGTCCTTAGATTTAGATTGATACTTCCACAACCGATTGTGTTAAGGGCCAATCTATTCTTTTCTCACTTGTGTTCAAAACCCCAAAACCTATGTTCTTGGGGCCGATTTCTTCATCGCCCCAAACCTTGTGTCGAATACTCTAGTGATCGAATCTCTATCGTGCTATCATTATTCCTTTGATTTCAGTGGATCGGATCTTGGAGAATTGGAATCAAGCTTGGATCTACAAGTCTCTGCCAAAAAGTTATCCATACGTTTCGACTTTTAGGTAAGTGTTCTTGATTTTGGAATACGTTGGCCGAATAGTCTACAGTAAGGGAAAAGGGTGACTTAGGTGGATACAAGTCACCTATTATTTTGTCTTTAACAATTAAGGTTGATGCAGATCTAGGGGATATCGTGAGTAGTAGCTAAGGAAGGGCTTTTAGGACTGGTGGCACACGGTAAGGTTATGGTAAGGCTTCAGTTTTTGGTAAATATTGTGGTTAAGTGTGTGATTGATTGGAGGTTGGTATTGGTTATAGGTTCAAGGCTGAGGATAGTGTAACACGTCTCATTTACCAGGTGTGTACATACACTTCACACATGACAAATCAGTAAAAGTCGAAATCCCGAAAAGCAAAAATCTCGAAAAGTCAGAATGTCGAAAAGCTGAAAAGGTTGGCACCGACAACCACACAAGTGTGCGAAAATTAGTGTAGAGATACCGATATGACTACTGGGGCCAAAAAAGCGATCTTATGGTCTCGGTCCACTGTTTGGCCAACCGGGCTAGACGGTGCTAAATTGGTCTGCCGATCTCGTGGGCCGAAATCATCAAAAGTCGATATATGAAATTAAATGGTGAGTTTGTATGGATGGTTGGATGATTTGAATATGATCGGGCCTGATGAGCCATATATTTTTTATTAGGCCTAATGGGCCAATAGACATGATTGGGTTTAATGGGCCACATGTGATTTTAGGAAAGCATGTAGACTTGCTAGGGTTTTAATGGACTCTAGGCCTAGTTTTGATGAATTCTTAAACAGCAGAAAACTTAGTAAATTAATCAAACATGTCTGTGGACAAGTCGTAAGGGTTAGAGTGTGGCAATGGGCATATGCATGTCTAGGATTGGATCTAGGGAGAGCTTGGTACTTAAGCGGTCCTAGTGACCCAACTCCTCTTTTCTGGAATCCTACCTGGCGCATAGTATTTGTTCACTTTAGCCGCGAGGACTTGTTGATGGGCCAAAAGTTCATAACTAAAACCTGAAATGTTAATAAATTACGAAAATACCCCTGTAGGGTAGAATTACGAAAATACCCAAGTAGGGTAGAACTGCTAAAACACCCTTGTAGGGTAGAATTATCGAAATACCCTTGTAGGGTAAAATTACTAAAATACCCCTAAGTAGTTAAATGACTAAAATACCCCTAAGTGCTTAATGTGTGGAAATGTGTATGTTGCAGTCATGAGATGTATGTTGCACTTGGCTGGGTTTGATGGTACGGAGGAAGATATGTGAGGATCGCATAGTCGCTTAACGATCATGGATCCACTGGTGGCTTTAAGCCCATTATATGATTAGCAACCTTGTTGCGACATTTGATTAGTGCCGCTGTTGGTGCTACCATTGGAGTGTAGGGATGGGTGGGTTGATATTTATATCCCCACAGGAGTGTAGGGTTGGAAGAGATATGGAGTGCAGGGTTGGATTTGGGATGGGAGCATTACATTCATGTGATACTGATGTGATACAAGGTCATTGTAGGCTAAGGCCCAAGACCACCTATATTGATAGGGCTTAGGCCCAATATGATAAAATGCATGTTGATTTGATTGCCAAGGGTCGTACACATTGAGTTTCGAAACTCACACCCTTTTTAGTTAATGTTTCAGGGAACCCTCAGTAGATGGCTCGACGTGGGAAAGGACTCGGAGGTGGCCACACTGCAAGTTACTTAGATGTTTTTAATAGTTTCAAATTACTTTATTTTAATTACTTTATTTTTCATTGGGATGTAATAAGGCCTTGTGTCTCCAATTTGACTTTACATTTGGGTTTTATTATTACTTACAACTGCCGAGTTCTCAAACTTAAATGAATTTCTAAAGTTAAACATGTTTTCTAAATAACATAAACATTTGGACGTCTTCTTAAAATATGGACTTTCATCATAATATAACAAGTTACAAGCATTTGGGTTTTTAAATCATAAATTTAAGCTTTTAACCAAGCACATTTTCTACTAAACATAATTTTAACTAAGCAAAGTTGTTTTGGGAATAATCCCATCAATGTAACATCACCGGATTCGGCCATAATGTTTTGGCCAGGTCTGGGGTGTTACATTATTCTTCTTCCTTCTTCTAAACTATTACTATATGATTGATTTTTGAACTAAAAACATATGTTTTTCTTATAAGTTGGAAGTTGTAATTCTGGATCTCATTAATAAGTACATGTCTTGGTAAGTAATCTAACTCTGCATGTTGAGTTTTGAAAAATTAAGTCTATTAGAAGCAGTTGAACAATAGGATAAAGATATAAGGCTTTGCATGGGGTTTCCAATGTTATCGATGATGGTAAAATGTATGTGAATAAGTTTTAAGGGTGTTTCTATGTTTTATGGCAGTGTTTGTTGCTGATTTTCTTGATGGATGTTTGGTTTGGAGTAGGGCAGTTGTAAGCGAGTGCTAGGTGAGTTCTATGCTAACTCTTGCATATATACTGTTCGTATCTAGAAAATACCTATAAGAAACTGTTTGAACTATGAATCTAAAACTATGAAAAAGTATATTATGTATATAGGTAGTGAATCTGATAAACTCAAATATGTGATGATTAGTGTGTGAGTACTGAAACATTGAAGTATGGATGTATATGTATGCCTGGAATGTATGTCATGTCATTTATGTTTTGTTGGGTGTACATTAGAGAATGACAATGTTGGGCTTAGATCATGTCAGTGCATGAAGGGTCTATAAAGTGAGTTTGTGTCTAGTCACCGCGGTGGTGTTTGATGGAGTCGTCGGGAAAGAAAATACGAACTCTAATATAAAACTCTAAAGGAAAAAACCCATTGCCATGGCAATCTCTAAAAAAGGAATTAAGGTTGACATCTATTGTTAATGGTTTTCTTCTTGTCCTAAAGTAGTGATGGACAAACCTCACATGATGTGAGTTTAGGCAAATCCATATCGCAAACAAGGCAGTCTTGAAATGCCTAGGTGGCTTTTGTGAACCTTTATGACGAGCTCTAAAAGAATAGTGTTTGTGGCAAACTCTAAAAGAATAGCCTTTGTGGCGAACTTTGAATGAATAGTCTTTGTGGCAAACTTTGAAAGAATAAACTTTGAGACGAACTCTGAATAGACTACCTTTATGGCATACCCTAATTTAGAAGCTTTGTGGCCTGTTCTATTTGAATCTTTAAATTACAAAGTAAGCGTAGTATGGTATAAGAGATCTATGAGTTACATGTTGAGTACTATATAAGGCTAGGATTTGACTAAAGTTAGTGAATTTAAAATATACAGAGGAGAAATGAGGTAATATTGAAAAGATGATTCTGATTAAAGGTTTGTATCTATATTTTTGAAGATTATATCTGCCAACTATGTATGTGCTCATTCATGATAGGTGATTGTGCATTGGTACTGAGTTGAGTATGCACATGTAATGATATTTTGAGTTTTATGTGTAACAACTCGTTTTTCAGTGGTGTCGAAAAAATGGTTCCGAGACCACAAATCCAATGACTGAGTTCATAAATATTATATTTTAATATTTATGAGTCATATGTGGTAGTATATTAAATTTTAATTTGATCATTTTTGCTAATTGAACGAACAATTATGTACAAGTGGTTCGTCCCTAAAGTTAAATGGTTTTGGAAAATGAGGTTTCGGGACATCTTTTCTATAAACCAAGCCCAAAAATATTTTATAAAATTATTTATGGAGTGACTATATAGGTGTATTAAAGTTTGATTTAGAAATTTTAGCGATTGAATTGTTAATTAAGGAAAAGGACTAAATCATAACAACCATAAAAACTTGATTTCCATTGAATTTAGTTGTCTAGTGACTTAATTAAATTTTATTAAGGGATTTAAGTGGTAATTTAGCCACTTTCATAATTGTTGGACGGTGAGTGCATGTTTGCTAATTATGTTATAATGTTATTTTAAAATTTAAATTAAATAAATGTTAGTTTAATAAAACAAAAGTAAAAACATTTTTTCCTATTCATTCATCTTCTTCCACCGAAACTAAAAAGAAAGAAGCACCATGGATAAAGCTTAGTTCGACCAAGATTTAAATCAATTGCATGATATGTATTTTTCTTCTGTTTTTAATTATTTTTATGTTTTTGAGATCGTTTTAGCTTAATTTAGCTAACTCGGGGACTAATTCTTAAATTTGTTAAATGTTTAGAATCTTACCATGGATGAAATTGTGATGTTCTTGAATTTTTATGATAGATTATTAAGTTTGATAGTTAAATAGGACTATTTTGTAAAGTAATTTTAGTTAATTTTAAACTCTAAGGAATAAGTTGTTAAAATAGTATTATATAAAATTCTTGTGAAATTTTGTTAAATTTGGACTCTATATGGATTATAGGAAATTCAGCTAGCCTGAATTGGGATTAAATGTGGTTAATTTAAAATTTTTGGGTTTAAGTACTAAATTAAATAAAAAGTAAAAGTTTAAGGTAAAAGTGTAAAATGCTGATTAACAGTCAAATATATGAATTTTAGCATTTTTTTTTATATTTGAATTGGTTAATTGAATAAAATTGTTATGTTTAGATGAAGAAACAAGTCAACCTGACATTAATTGCGGGAAAAGAAAGTTAGAGGAGAAATCATCCGTGTTGTGTTTGTAACTATTTTTTATTAGGTAAGGTCGCATATTAATTAAATTAATTATTTTCTTTTTTTTTGTAATTTAATACATATCTATTTATGTTGCAATTGAGTTAAACTGCTTGAGATTAGTATGTGATGAGTTGGACTAAGTTATGATGATATTTAAGTTGAGTACTATATTTGGAAATGTGGAATACATGGATGTGAGAGTGAAATGGTATAACAGAAATGAATTTAAAGGATTCAGTTATGAAATGTGTCCCGTTTGAACCTTGTGAATAATTAGGATACAAATGACATGTCATTAGGGGGTTATTTACAGTTTCGGGTGCTAGTCTTGGATGTCCTACCAATGGTTGAGGTCCTGCATTTATTGCGCATTCTCCATAGCTTATGTGAACAACATCTGGTAGTCTAACATCTAGACTCACAGCTCTCGTGAGCAGGCTCATTTCACAGCTCGTGTGAGCCTATATGGTTACATGTTACAATCACAACTTGTGTGAGCATTTTATGAGTGTCCGATGTTATTTTATTTGGTTCAACGGGTGATAAAGGCTTAAATGAATATTTATATATTTGAAATGTTATATGGCCAAGACATCTGAATAGGAATATGTTGATATAATTACTTGAAATGGGAAGCTATGTTTACCGGACATATGATGAATGCAATATGTACTTGTTATTTTATTATTACATGTGCCATTATTTGTTGGAACTATATGTTTCTTTGTGATACCTATTAACCTTGTGAGGTTGTGTTGTATAGGAAAAAAATGTAAGTAAAATATTGAATGAATGATTTTGTGTTAAATGGTAAAAGGAAATATTTAGATGAAATGGTTATACGAAATTTTTTTATGAAAATAGATATATGAAACTAATGTATGAAGTGTATACGAAATGTTTATAGGAATATAGATAAGTGAAAAAGAGATATTTCAAATATTTAATTAAAATAAAGATGTTAAATGTTAAATGAATATGTGATGGTTGTTTTATATACCAAATGTGTTTTTAGGTATATGTTTGATGACACGATAAAGTTACATGTTTTATATATGAACCCATTAATTTTGTGAGACTTGTGATGTGTATAGGTAATTAATGAACTTATGACAAATATATTGAATTATATTGTAAAATGTTTTATTACATCGTTGTTGGTAAGTTAAATTTTAGGTTTATCACGAACTTACTAAGCTTACCTTGTTTTGGTTTTTCTTCTTTGTAGATAGTTGGATTCGAGCTGTCGATTGGATTACTTTTGAAGATCACACTATCTGTTCAACAAGTCGGTATAAGATGTGATTATTTTGATTTAGGTTATAAGTGGCATGATCTAGGAGCATTTAAGTTCTTTTGCTATAATAATGTTATTTAAACTTGGTTTAAGCATATTTGTGTGTATATCTTTGGATTTGGCTTGTATATGTCCATATATGTAGATCTTTATTTGTTTGGTATATGCTTCTTGGAAGTGTTTGAAATATGGTAAGATTTAACGTGAATAAAATGGATGAATTGGTATGTTTGGCAAGTGTATAAGTTAAAGACTTGAGATCTTTGAATGTGAATTAGTTTGGTGTATGGAATATGATGCCAATGAGGGCACATTGGTTAGGCAATTAGGTTAGATGTTTTGGTTTGTTTCAAGCATGTTTGAATGTTTTTTGAAAGTATGAAAATGGTTGATATTGAATTGATCTGGTACCTAAGAAAGGCTTGAGAGTTTGGTTTGCTTATGAAGTTTTTAGGCTGCACACTACCTCGGACAGAAGCTGTCACACAAAAGTGTGCTACATACGATCTGTTCATACAACTATATGGATGTTAAATTTTAATTGCAGGATTTTTCACTTGGGCACAGTGAGTTAAATGACCTGACAACACGGTTGTGCAACCCTGAGAGCACGGGCGTGTGGAGTGGCCACACAGTAACAACCTGGTTTAGACCCTAATCGGAACAGTCGGTTTAGAACCACAAATTCGAGTCTGAAAAATATTTAAAAATTATTTTCCGTGTTTAGAATGTGTGAATTAATATCTATGAAATTTTCGTGTTTTAATTTTGTCGTTTGAGTGTCCGATTTAATAAAAGGGTTTAATCGCGTAAAATGAAAAGTTGGTAGTTAATTATGCAAGTGCTTAATTGAATTTGTCTTTATAGGATGAAATGTTTATAATGCAATTTAACCATGAGAATAAAAGTTGGACGGTCTAGGACATAGTTTTAATGGTTGTATAATTTATTCATTAATGGCAAATTAGTAAATGATTAAAATAAAGAAATATAATAACAAAATAAACAAAACATGGTGTTCATCTTCATGCATGACTGAAACTTAGAAAAGAAAAGAGAAATAAAAGAGTTAAATGGTTCGGCCATGGTTTTGCTTGATTAAGGTACTTAACTAGCTCGATTTTTGATATTTTTTATGTTTTTGAGATCGTTGTTATGAAATCTATAAAGCCCATGTTTTAATTTTTGAATTTGATGATGGCTTTGTATTTTGCCATTGTTGAAATCTTGTGATTTTTGTTGTTTGATGCTGGAAAATAAAAGATATGTGATAGATTAACATGTTTTTTATTTGAATTTTTGATGAATTTGAGTAATTAGGGCTAATGTGTAAAAATAATAAATTGAGGAACTAAAATGTGAAATAAATGAAATGTGTGGACTTGTATAAGGAAGATGAATATTTGGCCTAAGCATGGTATATTGAAATTTTGCATATTTTGTGTTTTGTGTAATAGGGATTAATTTGTAAAAATTGTGAAATATTAGGGGCAAAATGGTAATTTTCCCATTTATGAGTTTTTGGACTAAATTGAATGAAATTGTGTTTGAATAAGTTTTATTTGAATATGCTTAGATCAAGAACCAAAGAAATCGAACCTGGATTGGGGGAAAACAAAAGTAATTGAATAATTATTTTATTTCGTTCGTCGATATCCGAGGTAAGTCTATAAGCAAATAGATGTCGTAAAATTTAACAGAACATATTTAATTGTGTTGAATGAAATATTTACATACATATGTGTATATAGCCAAATGTATATAATTGTGGAAGAAATAATTACGAGCCTGAATCAATTGAGATTCGACATCCAAAAGTCCCATATGAGCCTTAGGAATAGATAGGATGCGTATGTCATGACATAGGATTCCGATATATGTGTGCGCGTAAGACCACGTCTATGACGTTGGCATCAAAATATGTGTGTGAGGAAGACCATGTTTAATACGTTGGCATCGATATGTGATTCCGATATATGTGTGCGAGTAAGACCTTGTTTGGGAAAGTGGCATCGATATATGTGATTACATGTAAGACCACGTTTGGGATGTTGGCATGGTACGAGCTTTTCGACTATCCGCGTATCCTTTTTAATTTCGAATGGTTCAACGGGTGATGATAAGTTACGAACGAATGTGTAATTGAGCTAAAAAGGGTTTAGGTATGTATTTGTTGATGTATTGAAAATAAGGTAAGTTTCGTACTTTAAAATGATAATATTAATTATACATGTTACCATGTTAGCTATATGTATATTTGAATGCTATTATATTTGGCCAAATGATGCATTCATGTTATTGAATATGAAATTAATTATGCTAATGAATAAATGTGTATTCGGCCAAGAGATAATTTATGCAAAGTTATATGTTTTTATATATGAAGTTATGAGCTGGGAAATGTATATGATTTTATGATAGCTTATTTCGGTTTAGCTAAATTAAACTATGAATGTCATTGAATGTCGTATTTGCTTATGATTAAGCTGTGAAAGCTTACTGTGTGTTTATGTTTGCTCTTCATTTTGTAGATTTTGGGAGCTAGTTACGGACTTGAGGATTGTTAGAGAAGTCTATCACACTACCGATTGTTTTCGGTACTTTTATAAGTTTAAACTTGAACGTATGGCATGTATGGGCTAGATTATATTTGGTTAAGCTTGAAGTTGTGTATATGTTAAGCCATGCGAAAATGGCTAATACGTTAAGTAAGTTGCTGTAATTTTGGCTATGGTTATATGTGTGAAATGCTTGGTATGGTTTGCTAATGTTTTGAATTATGTGATCGGCATTATGCTAATTCTATTTTGGAAATATGATTAACGATTGAATAATGTGTGGATATATGTTTAATTTACTTAAATGATTAGATAATATGTATACTTTATGTACGAATATATGATGGTTATGTTTTACTTAGTGTTTTAGCTTTGAAAGTGAAATTATGTGATTAAAGGTATAATTATAAGTTAATGATTATTCGGTTGTTATAACTATGATTGAATTATGCTTGACTATAAGGGGTTGATATTTGTCATAGCTATTTTGCATTAGCTTGTAAATAAATATGTTTATAAATGAATTGTTTGGTAATGTAAAATATTATGTGCATTTGAAAATCGGTATGTGATGAAATAGATATGGATGATGATTATAAGCTATTCATGATTCAGTATTTATGCTTATGTTTATCATGAGTTTGGTTTAGAAGTTGTTATAATGTACTTATGTATTTCAGTTTGATGAATGAATATATATATGTATTGATTTTTGGTATGTTTTAAATCGGAAAAGCATTATATATCATGGTTTGTAACGCCTCAAAACTTAAGTAATTATTTTTATATGTTTGTGACACTAATAATTGACTGCTTGAGTGGTTATGTGTTCTGGGAGTGTCTGTGAAGTCTTGGGTTCAAGCCTAGGCATGTACAAAAATTGTGTTTTTAAAGAATTAAACCCTTGCTCATGGTTTGTGGGTTCTTAAATTATTGTGAAGAAAGCTTGACATAAAAAGCCTACTAGTCCGGGGGATAGTGGCGTGTGGATTGTTCCTTGGGGTTTGAGGTTTAAAACCTGGGGAAGGTAGTGGAGTGTTTTATTTTGTTGCTTGCGCCATGTCAGTGTTGGAGGTTGACTAAGATACTAAAGTAGTGGAGGTGTGGTAGGAGTGTGGTTGCCGAATTCTAGGAGAGGATATTGGGATTTGGTGGTTGAGGGAGAAGTGGGTGGTTTTGAGTGATTTGGGGAGAAAAATGTGGAATTTGAAGGGAGGGAGAATTAGTGCCAAATTTGAACTCTAAGCACCTTTTGGAATCAGTTTTGGGAGGAGTTCTAGTTTGGTTGCTGTGCAATTTTACTCTTCTCATTTTGCAATTTCTGATACTATTTCGGGTTCTTTTCATTCTCTGCTTTGGGGTAGCCGAATTTTCTTTGTTACCATTCGGGTATTTTTCGTGAGGGTTCTTTACTGATACTCTTGTCTTCTCTCTCACAAGTGTTTTCTATTTGGCCGAATATTCTCCTTCTCTCCCTCAATCTTTTCAATTGTGCTAGTTGTTTCCCTGTGTTATACTTTTTTTTTCTCTCTCACAATTCTTTTTCTTTGCACTTTGTGGTTGGGCTGATTCTCTTCTTTTCTTCCCCACTCTCGATCTTTGGTTGATTACTTCATTTTTTGTCTTTTTTCTTTCTCTCCTTGTCACTCAAACGTGTTTCCTTTGGCCGAATATTGGTTGTCAAAAGATTTTGACTTGGACATTTGGGTTCTTTTGGTTGTTCGAGTATTGCTTCTTCTTCTACTTCCCTTTTGTCGAATTTTGGTAAGTTTTGTGCCTTGGCTTTTAACCTCTAATTCTTTTCGGTTTGGCCATAACTCACGATAACGTTATTCGCTCTTTTGTTTCTGATTATTCAGTTGTTTTCACTGTGCTCGCGCTATAATAAGCGAAGGATCTCACCTAATCTTCCTTGGCTGAATCCTATAGATCTCTTTTGTCAAGGTTGGTTGGTATAAATATTTGTAAATACTTTTTGTTGCTGCAAGCTTACCTAATTTCGGTTGGTTCAACTGTCTTGCAAATAGTTGTTAATGAGCATTTGGTTGGTTTATAGGAAGTAGTGGGCATTCGGTTTCGATAGTCTAAAGTGGGTAGGCCTCGATTGTTCAACGTGGTAAGGGATTGGCGTAAAGAGATTAAGTAGTTTGATTAGGTTTCTTTTAATGTTGGTTGACTTGCGAACTAATCAAATGTCATGGTGAGTGTAGATTGGATTGCTCGACGGTGGGTGCGGCTCCATATTCAAGTGTGTAATCACACTATTATTATCGCAAATCAGCCAAAAGCCGTAATTATGACAGTTGACGCTACGCGAGCGTGTACTCGTTTGTGTCGAAACTGACTGTATGAAACGTAGGCGTGTAATTGTAGAGGCCACATTATATTTAAGTTGCATCCATGTATGATATTATGATACGATGCATGACATGTTGCATGGGGATGGGATTATTATTTTGGAGGAAGTGTACTGTACTGATAAGGTTACACGGGTCGCCCAAGACGATTGTGGACCTACTGAGGGCTTAATGCTATTTATATTACTGGCAGTTTTGCTGCAATATTGTTTAGTGCTGCAACTGGTGCTAATCTTGGTGTATAGGGCTAGGTGGGTCGATTTTATCCCTACATAGTGTGATGGGTTGGACGGAGCTGGTGTGCAGGGTTGGTGGGAATGTTATATATTATCTATTTCTGAAATTCTATTACTGTTATTGTAATGAGCTAAGCCTACATTGATACTAATACTGTAACGAGCTCAGGCCCAAACTGCATTTATCTATTGTATGATTGACTGTTGCTCGTTAGGGGATTACACATTGAGTTTTCGTAAACTTACCCTTCTGTTTTAACTATGTAGGTAATACCCAACCTTAGGCGGATCGATGCATCGAAGGACTCAGTAGTGGCTACACTACTTGATAAATTAGAATTTTTAGTACTTTTTAATATTTATGATTTCAGTATTTGGGTTTTTGCTTGCAATAAGGCCTCTTTGGATTTTAGTTTTGAATTTGGGATTTTAGTTGGCCGATTGTAGGGTACCTTTGGGTGCAAAATCGGTTTTGGCTTTGAGAGTGCATTTTCGGCAATTAGTGTGTGCCGATTTCTTTCTTTGGTACTTCGAGTTTTGGTTATTTTGCTTTTTGTCATTTTGTATTTCGTTTTGTTTCTCTTCACAAGCGGTCACTTGATGCCATTCTGGGTTTTGTTTTTAGGGTGTTTTGGTAGCATATTGCTTGAGTAATCTTTTTCTTTTCTTGGTCGATTAGTGTTCTCCTTGAGTACTTATTTTCTCCCTTCTTCTTTTTAGTTCTGGAGGCCGAATCTCTACTTGATGTTCTTCTCATAGCCGACGCTATTTCCTTCTCTCTCCATCATTATTTTTCTTTCATCATCCTTTAACATTTCTTTTCCCATTGATGGCCGAATGCAACCTCTCCCTTTTCTCTCTTGACTGAACTTCTCAATAGCCAAACCTCACACTTTTGTTTCCATTCTCGTGCTTTCCTTCCTCTTCAAAGTTCTCCCCTTCTCATCATTGTCTCCTCTATTTCCAAGCCTAAGCTGAATATTTGAACAACCTTCATTTGTCCTTCATTCTATTGTGTTTTGGGGTCGTCTCGAGGGGTGTTCCATCTTAAGGTAGGGTTGTTTTCTCTTATTTTATTTCTAAAAGAAAAAGCCGAATATCTCTTCTCCATATTCAGAAATAACCAATTATATGATCCCTTATTATAGACCATTGGTTTTTAGGGTTCACGAGGTGTGATGAATACAAGTAGATTAGGACACGTTCAAGCCTTTTCCTTGCAACTCCATTAAAGGTAATATCTCTACTCGACTTTAGGTAGAAGCCGTGTAATGAGTGTCTATTGGGTATTATTGTGTTTTAATTTATGTCATTAGTTAATCCTCACTCATAGGATCTATCGTACTACGGCTATTGGGGCGGCGAACAGCTTCTAATCAACGACTTTGGGATATTAGATTAGAAGGCGAATACAGACAAGGTTAGTTGTAATAATGGATTCGGGGATTCTATTTAATGATTGTGAGTAAATGGAAGGCTAACATTGTGTATAATTAGAATGTAGGTGTTTGGAGTAGTGGTGAACTCGACTTCACGAAACAGGTGTGTAACCACATCCTTCTGTAGAGTAGATCAGCAAAAGCCAAAATGTCAGAATGCTGAACTGTTGGCATTCGAGGCCTCACGAGCATGCCAGCACTTGTGGGCCGAACCGAGCCCACCGTTGGTGGGCGGTAGACTGTTAAAGCCTTAGCGCTCAATTGTGTGGACTTAGGCCGTTTTAGGCCCCAATGGGCCGAAATGGGCCTACGAGCCCATATAGGTAAATTCGCTTGGTAAGTGACCGGTGGTAATCTAAATGATAAGGCTCGTGATGCTGTACGTGAAACTGGACTGAATGGGCCACACGGGCGTGTGGGCCCACCTGGGCCCAATAAGGGTTTTGTGCCCATAAACACTGTTTGACCATATAGACTATCTGAGTTGTTTAACGCAACATTAGACCATTAGAAGGTCGTATTAGACATCATGACTTCGAAACTTAGTAAAATGACCAAAATACCCTTGAGGGGTAAAATTAATATTTTACCCCTAATGTCTAAAAGACTATTATGCCCCTAAAGATAGATGGTCTGACAAAAGTATATGACTGTATCTGTGACTGTCAGTATGCATGTATGTTGTAGTTGGTTATGAAATGTGAGTCTGCATGGGGTGGGTGTGATATCGGAGGAAGATCTGTTATAGTGGCTCTGCCACGTAATCTATTTCTAGATTGCCACGATATCTAATTTTAGCAGCATGGCTGCGTATTGGTGTGCGGGCTAGGTGGGTCAAGTTATTCCCCACGTGGTGTGATGGGTTGGAACGGGTGGTGTGATGGTTGGACTAGGTTGCGTTTTCATATATGCACTGTTTTGTATCTGTATTGGGCTTGGGCCCACTTTGTTCTTATATAGGGCTAAGGCCCAGACTGATCTATTTTTGTTTAAGGCTTCAGCCCAGTCTATTCTGTTATTGGTTAGGGAAGTTACACACTGAGTTTTCGCGAACTTACCATTTTATTTTAATTGTGCAGGTAACCCCCAACCTTAGACGATTTGGAGCTGCGAGGGACTCAGGGTGGCCACATGTTTTCTACTTTTTATTTAACTTTATTTATATTTCAGTCTGGTAATCATTTATGTAATAAAGCCTTTTATGTGGATTTTATTTTAACTTACATATTTGAACTACTTTATTATTTCAAATCGATAAAATAGTTAATCGAGTTTTTAAAATTAAAACAAATGGTTTCAAGAAAATCCACGCGTAATGTTTTCAAAAAGATCAAGGGTTTTCATAACTACAACTAACTGAACATGACAAATATAGCAACCATTTGTACAAACCTATTTTCAAACTTATAAAAATAGTTTTAACCTGATTTCGTTTGATGCCTAAAATCTAAACAAGGCTTTTAAAACAGGAAAATTATTGTAAGTTTGGCACATCGAGTCTCTGGCACCAAATCTGTAAGTTCTCTAATTTGTTTTCTGCTATAGATTAAACTATGAGACTGGAAAATTATTGTAGACCTTAGTATTACTCTGAAACTCTGTAGTTAGGATAAACTGAGACTGTAGGAAAAACTGAAAACTGTAAAAGACTGAAAACGGTAGCTAGATTTCGATCTGCAAAAACAAAACTCTAAATTACTGCTTTCTACATAAAACATTTGTAATAATTATTAAAATTATGAAATAATTCATAAAATTCATAATCAGACAATATGCGACATCGATATGAGTACAAGAGCGACACGCAGAAGTGGCCGTGGTAGAGGCCGAGGAAGTGTCCGGGTAGATCTTCAGTGTCGGGACATATGCCTGCTAGGGAGGCACCAGCATCACCAGCAACTTAGACAGGATCTCACGATTGGGCTACGAGAGACGATGCCTTGTCTCAAGCGATGCTCTGAGTGTTAGAAAGAGTAGCTAGAGTAAGTACTAGGTCTGTGGGCCGTGGATCGATTTCTGAACGGCTCCGGGCTAATGGAGCAGAGATTTTTAAGGGTATATCTAATGTAGCTCCGAATGTGGCCGAGTATTGGCTAGAGGCCATGGAGCGAATAATGGACGATCTAGACTGCTCAGTGGAGTAGAAACTGAAGGGAGCAGTATCTTTACTACGTGACGAGGCCTACCAATGGTGGCTCACTATGAAGGATGGCACACTAGCTGATCGGTTGACAGGGGATCCTTTCAAGACAACCTTCCAAGGAATGTACGTCAGGGCAAGCTATATGGAAGCTCGAAGAAAGGAATTCTTGAGTTTGACTCAAGGGAACAAGTCTATAGCAGAGTATGAGGCAGAGTTCTTAAGGTTAAGCTGATATGCCCATGGGATTATTGCGACTGAATACGAGTGCAGTGTACGTTTCAAGGATGGCCTCAGAGACGAGTTGCGGGTGTTGATTGCTCTACAGAGGGAACAGGATTTTGCTACTCTGGTGGAAAAAGCTAAGATAGCTGAGGATGTGAAGCGTTTAGAGCGCTAGAATCAGGAGAAGGATAGGAACAGATTTAGGAGGGTTTCAGGGCCTTTGGGTTCTTCAGGGAGGCTTGTTAAGAGGGCCAGATCTGATGAGCTAATTCGAGCAGTTCTGGTTACTGTGGTTAGACCCCAAGTGTGTGCTGATTGTGGGAAAACTCATCACTATGAGTGCTGGAGGCGTAGTGGGGCTTGCTTCAAATGTGGGTCCAGGGATCATCGGGTCAAAGATTTCCCTCAGAGGCTGGTATAGATGCAAGCGGTAGAGTAGAGGGTTACCCATCGGTTAGAGGTGGTCAACAGCCATTGAGAGGCCGTGGTTAGGCCAGGGGCAGAAATGGCAATGGACACGGTCGCGGAGCACCAAGCAGAGGTGCTAGTAACACTGAGGCAAGACAGCCAGTTTTGGTCTACGCTGCTCGTGGCCAAGAGGATAGTGATGCACTTGATGTCATAACTGGTACATTTTTCATTCATAACATGCCATAACTTGCTTTGATAGATATTGGGTCTACACACTCATATTTGCCTTTATTGTGTTTGGGATGCTGGGTATGCAATCTGAGAACATTGCTAGTGAGATATCTGTAATTAGTCCGCTAAGTCACTCGGTTAGGGTGGACAAACTTTTTAGATATGTGCCCTTGGAGATACAAGGTAGAAATTTTCCTATCGATTCAGAGAATTTGATCTTATCTTTGGTATGGACTGGCTTGTCAAGCACCGGACGAACTTGGATTGTGCTACTAAGCGAATAGTTTTAAAAACTTTGGAGGATGAGGAGGTAGCTGTGATCGGGGCGCGAAGAGATTATCTGTCTAATGTTATCTCAGCGTTGAGGGTTGAAAAGTTGGTACGCAAGGGTTGCGAGGTGTTTCTGGCATAAATGAGCAATTCTGAATATAAAGGTCCTTCCGTGGGTGATGTTAGAGCTGTTAGGGAATTTCTGGATGTGTTCCCTGACGAGATTCTTGGGTAATCTCCGAACCGCGAGGTTGAATTTGGAATTGATCTACTACCTGGAACAGCTTCGGTGTCTATCGCCCCTTATAGGATGGCACCAAAGGAGCTTGTGGAATTAAAGGCACAAATCCAAGAACTTTTGGATCGAGGATTTATCCGACCAAGTGTATATCCATGGGGAGCACCGTTGTTATTCGTCAAGAAGGAAGATGGGATGATGCGCATGTGTATTGACTACCGTCAGTTGAACAAACTGACTATTAAGAACAAATACCCCCTACCAAGGATCGACGACCTATTTGATCAACTCAAAGGAGCTTCAGTATTTTCCAAAATTAACCTTCGTTCTGGGTACCACCAATTAAGGGTTAAGGAGTCAAACATTTATAAGACGGTGTTTAGAATGTAGTATGGTCACTACGAGTTCTTGGTAATGCCGTTTGGACTTACGAATGCACCAACAGCCTTCATGGATCTCATGAATCAAGTATTCCAACCCTATCTGAACTAGTTTGTGGTAGTCTTTATAGATGATATCCTAGTGTATTCAAAAACTGAGGAGGATCACGATGAGCATCTCCGAACTATTCTACAAATTCTGAGGGAGAAGCAGCTTTATGCAAAATTTAGCAAATGTGAATTTTAGTTGCGGAAAGTGACATTCTTGGGTCATGTTGTTTCTACCGAGGGGATTAGAGTGGATCCTCAGAAAATTGAAGCCGTTTTGGATTGGAAACCACCGAGGACTGTGTCAGAAATTCAGAGTTTTTTAGGTTTAGCTGGGTATTATAGAAGGTTTGTGGAAGGGTTTTCTATAATTGCGGCACCGTTGACTAAGTTACTGAGAAAAGAGGTACCATTAATTTGGACTGATAAGCCATAAGAAAGTTTTGAGAAATTGAAAAAGGTTCTGACTGAAGCCTCTGTTCTAATACAGCCAAAATCTGAAAAGGACTTTACCGTGTATAGTGATGCGTTACACATTAGTTTGGGTTATGTGCTGATGTAAGAGGGTAAAGTGGTGGCTTACGCATCATGTCAACTGAAACCTCACGAGGCGAACTACCCTACCCATGATTTAGAGTAGCAGTAGTGGTGTTCGCACTAAAGGTCTGGAGGCACTACTTATACGGGGAGAAGTGTATCATTTACACGGACCATAAAAGCCTCAAATATCTTCTTACTCAGAAGGAATTGAACAGTAGGCAATGAAGGTGGATAGAGTTGCTTAAGGATTATGATTGCTCAATTGAGTACCACATTGGGAAGGCTAAGGGGGTAGCAGATGCTCTGAGCCCTAAGGTTGTATCTAATTTGAGAGCGATGTTTGCTCGTCTCAGTCTTTATGATGATGGTACTCTGTTGGCTAAATTGCAAGTAAGATTGACTTGGACTGAGCAAATTAGGGAGAAGCAACTATTAGATGGATCACTGGTTCCTCGATTTTGACAAGTGGAAAATGGTGAGACTTCTAACTTTGGACTGAATGGTGAAGGAATGTTATGTTTTCGTGGGAGAGTTTGTGTTCCGAAAGACTTTCATTTAAGGCAGTCAATATTGCGAGAGGCAATGGCAGCCCTTATGCCATGCATCCTTGTGGAAATAAGTTATACCGGGATTTGCGTGAGTTGTATTGGTGGCCTGGACTGAAGCATGAGGTAATAGAATTTGTGGGTAAGTGTCTAACATGCTAGCAAGTGAAAGCTGAGCATCAACTCCCTTCTGGGCTTCTGCAGCCAGCCAAGATTCCATTTTGGAAGTGGGAAAGGGTAACTATGGATTTTGTAAGTAGGCTACCCTTGACGTCTTCCAAGAAGGACTCGGTCTAGGTTATCATGGATAGACTGATGAAATCTGCTCATTTTATACCAGTCCGAATGGATTATAAACTTCAAAAGCTGGCTAAGCTATATGTAGCTGAGATAGTGTGACTTTATGGGGTGCCAGTATCAATCATTTCTAACAGAGACCCTAGGTTCACGTCTCGATTCTAGAAGAAGTTGCACAAGGCATTGGGTACAAGGTTGGATTTCAGCACTGCCTTTCACCCTTAGACGTATGAGCAGTCAGAAAGGTGATTCAAGTTTTAGATGATATGCTAAGAGGTTGTGTTATCGATTTCCGGGGTAGCTGGGAAGATTACTTGCCGCTAGTAGAATTTGCGTATAACAGTAGTTATTAGGCAGGTATTCAGATGGCACCATATGAGGCGCTGTATGGTCATAGGTTTCGTATGCCTACTTGTTGTACTAAACTGGGTGAACATCAGGTTATGGGGCTAAAGTTAGTTGCTTATATTGAGGATAAAGTTAAGTTGATCAGGGATCGGTTAAAGGAAGCGTCCGATAGGTAGAAGTCATATGCCGATTTGAAGCATAAAGAGATTGAGTACTTTGTCAGAGATTTGGTATTCCTGAAGAACTCACATTGGAAGAGATCTTAAGGTTTCGAAGGAAGGGCAAGCTAAGCCTTTGATTTATTCGGCCCTATCGAGTTTTGAAACGAGTAGGTCTGGTAGCGTATCAACTCGAACTGCCTCCTGAGTTGGTCTGGATCCACGATGTCTTCCACGTCTTTATGCTGAGGTAGTACCGTTCTGATCCCTCACATATAGTGCCAGTTGAGGAGATTGAAGTTAAACCTGATCTGACGTTCGAGGAAGAACTAGTAAAAATTCTGGATCGTGATGTTAAAGTGCTAAGAAGGAAATCCCTTACACTGGTCAAGGTGCTTTGGCATAATCACAGTGTAGAAGAAGCCACATAGGAGCCGAAAGAGGTGATACGACAGCAATACCCTCACTTATTCTGACCACGTAAATTTCGAGGCTGAAATTTCTTTAAAGAGGTAGAGTTGTAACGCCCCAAATTTTAGGGTTTTTAAATTTTTGCATTAATTGGCAATTGTATGGTTAGGTCTGCTAAATTGATGTTTTGGGTGTGTTTGGGGGGCCTTTAGAAGGCCTGGGTTAAAGCCAAGCCTTTGGCAAATTTTTAATTTTTGGGCTTAAGGGAACCTGGATGCTAGCTGATAGGATTTAAGTGGAATTTGTGGGGGATTCATGACACAAAGAAGCATGTGTTTGAGTGGCCAGTCGGCACCTTATGGGAGTCAAGGAAGTGGAGTCATTTTCAAGGGGGAGAGTTGAGGTTCGAATCCCTTTGCAAGCAAGCTGAGCTCTTTTTGCTAGTTTGGGGCGGCAAGTGGTAGACTTGGATGAAAAGTCTTCAAGATGATAGAAGACTTGGTAAAAGATAATCTTGAGAATTTAAATTGAAATTAAAATGCAACGTTGAGTGTATTGTGGAGCAAAACTAGGAGATTTCCAAGGGATTGGTGTATGGGAGGAGTTGGCCGATTGTAGGGTACCTTGGAGTGCAAAATCGGTTTTGACTTCGAGAGTGCATTTTCAGCAATTAGTGTGTGCCGATTTCTTTCTTTGGTATTTCAGGTTTTGGTTATTTTGCTTTTTGTCATTTTGTATTTCGTTTTTTTTCTCTTCACAAGCGGTCACTTGATGCCATTCTGGGTTTTGTTTGTAGGGTGTTTTGGTACCATATTGCTTGAGTAATCTTTTTCTTTTCTTGGCCGATTAGTGCTCTCCTTGAGTACTTATTTTCTCCCTTCTTTTTTTTTTTAGTTCTGGAGGCCAAATCTCCGCTTGATGCTCTTCTCATAGCCGATGCTATTTCCTTCTCTTTCCATCATTATTTTTCTTTCATCATCCTTTAACATTTCTTTTCCCATTGATGGCCGAATGCAACCTCTCCCTTTTCTCTCTTGACCGAACTTTTCAATAACCGAACCTCACACTTCTGTTTCCATTCTCGTGCTTTCCTTCCTCTCTAACGTTCTCCCCTTCTCATCATTGTCTCCTCTATTTCCAAGCCTAAGCCGAACTTTGAACAACCTTCATTTGTCCTTCATTCTATCGTGATTTGGGGTCGTCTCGAAGGGTGTTCTATCTTGAAGTAGGGTTGCTTTCTCTTATTCTCTTTCTAAAAGAAAAAGCCGAATATCTCTTCTCCATATTCTAAAATAACCGATTATAGGATCCCTTATTGTGGACCATTGGGTTTGAGGGTTCAGGAGGTGTGGTGAATACAAGTAGATTGGGACACGTTCGAGCCTTTTCCTTGCAACTCCATTGAAAGTAATATCTATACTCGACTTTAGATAGAAGCTGATTGTGCAATGAGTGTCTATTGGGCATTATTGTATTTTAATTTATGTCGTTAGTTAATCCTCGCTAATAGGATCTATCGTACTGCCTTTATTGGGGCGGCGAACAGCTTCTAATCAACGACTCTGGGTATTAGATTGGCAGGCGAATACAGAAATGGAATAATATTAGACAAGGTTAGTTGTAATAATGGATTTGGGGATTCTATGTAGTGATTGTTAGTAAATGGAAGGCTAACATTGTGTATAATTGGAATGTAGGCGTTTGGAATAGTGGTGAACTCGACTTTACAAAACAAGTGTGTAACCACACCCTTTTGTAGAGTAGATCGGCAAAATTCGAAAAGTCAAAATGCTAAAATGTCGGCATTCGAGGCCTGACGAGCATGCCAGTGCTTGTGGGCCGAACCGAGCCCACCGTTGGTGGGCGATAGATTGTTAAAGCCTTGGTGCGCAATTTTGTGCAGTTGGGCTATTTTAGGCCTTAATGGGCCGAAATAGGCCCAATGGGCCTATGCGCCCATATGGGTAAATTCGCTTGGTAAGTGACCGATGGTAATCTGGATGATAAGGCTCGTGATACCGTACATGAAACTGGACTGAATGGGCCACACGGGCGTGTGGGCCCACTTAGGCCCAATAAGGGTTTTGGGCCCATAAACACTGTTTGACCATATAGACTATTTGAGTCGTTTAATGCAACGTTAGACCCATTAAAAGGTCGTATTACAGATCATGACTTCGAAACATAGTCAAATGACCAAAATACCGTTAAGGGGTAAAATTACTATTTTACCCCTAACTGTTTAAAAGACTATTATGCCCCTAAAGATAGATGGTGTGACAAATGTATATAACGGTATTTGTGACTGTCAGTATGCATGCATGTTGTAGTTGATTATGAAATATGAGTCTGCATGGGGTGGGTGTGATATCGGAGGAAGTTCTGTTATAGTGCTCTGCCCTGTTTCTGGTGGCTCTACCACGATATTTGATTTTAGTAGCATGGCAACGTATTGGTGTGCGGGCTGGGTAGGTCGAGTTATTCCCCACATGATGTGATGGGCTGGTACGGGTGGTGTGATGGTTAGACTGGGTTGGGTTTTCATATATGCACTGTTGTGTATCTGTATTGGGCTTTGGCCCACTTTGTCCCTTTATAGGGCTAAGACCCAGACTGATCTATTTCTTTTTAGGGCTTCGGCCCAGTCTGTTCTGTTATTGGTTGGGGAAGTTACACACTGAGTTTTCGCGAACTCACCCTTTTATTTTAATTGTGCAGGTAACCCCCAACCTTAAATGATTTGGATCTGCGAGGGACTCGGGGTGTCCACATGTTTTCTACTTTCGGATTTAGCTTTATTTAAATTTTAGCCTGGTAATCATTTATGTAATAAGGCCTTTTATAGGGATTTTATTTTAACTTACATATTTGAACTATTTTATTATTTTAAACTGATAAAGTAGTTAATCAAGTTTTTAAAACTAAAACAAACAGTTTCAAGGAAATCCACGTGTAATGTTTTCAAAAAGATCAAGGGTTTTCATAACTACAAGTAACTGAAATGACGAATTCGGCAACCATTTGTACAAACCTATTTTCAAACTTATAAAAATAGTTTTAACCTGATTTCGTTTGACGCCTAAAATCTAAACAAGGCTTTTAAAACAGGATAAACTTTTAACAAATAGTCCGATTTTGAACGCAACTCCCATAGGACACACTAGATCGGGCCGTAACGTTCAGGCCGGGTTAGGGGTGTTACAAAATCATATTTTGAAATCATGCTTTAGAACTTTTATTTTATTTATATTTACTTAGTTTAAAATTTTAGTTTTTAATGACCCTCTTCAAACAAAATATTTTTCTCCACCAAAGTGTTTTAAATAGCATCCATAAATAATCCTTTTCACAGTCCTTGTGGGTACAATAACTCGATATTTACTTGTCACTTTATTACTTGTTGCGATTGTGTACACTTGCACATTTTCGCTGTTTCAACAGTCAGGGAAAGTAGTAGCTTATGCTTCCCAACAGTTAAAGCTGCACGAAAGCAATTATCCTACTCATGATCTTAAGCTGGTCGTGATTGTCTTCGCTTTAAAGATATGGAGGCATTAATTATACGGCGAGAAATGTCACGTGTATACTGATCACAAGAGCTTAAAATACTTAATGATCCAGATGGAGCTAAATCTGAGACAACGACATTGTCTAGAGTTACTGAAATATTATGATTTAGTTATTAATTATCACCCAGGATAGGCTAATATTGTTGTGGATGCACTCAACCGAAAGTCATCAGTGTTTGCACTTTGAGCGTTGGATGCTCACTTAGCTTTGAATGCTGATGGTTCCGTATTAGCGGAATTGAGAACTAAACCCTTGTTTCTACAATGAATTCAAGAGTTACGAAAGGATGATCCGAACTTGATGATGAAACAAAGCTTGGTTCAGAATAATTTGACAACCGAATACAGTATTGGTGATGATGGTACATTGCATTACCAAGATAGAATTTATGTTATGCATAATTTAAATTTGAAATGGGATATTCTATCAGAGGCTCACAGTAGCACATATTCAATTCATCTGGGTAGCACAAAGATGTATTATGATGTGAAACAGATGTAATGGTGGCTGGGTATAGAACGTGAAATTTGCGAGTTCGTAGCTAAATGTTAGATTTGTCAGCAGGTAAAAGTAGAGCATCAAGTACCGTCAGGATTATTATAGCCTGTTATGATTCTTAAGTAAAAGTGGGAGCGAGTCACGGTGGATTTCGCATCTGGTTTGCCTGTCACGCTGAAAAAGAAAAATTTGATCTAGGTAATTGTTGACAGATTGACCAAGTCAGCCCATTTTATTCCAGTCAGAACAGATTACTCACTCGGAAGGCTAGCGAAATTATATGTGTATGAGATTGTGAGATTGCAAGGAGTTCTAACATCTATTATTCCTGATCATGATCCGAAGTTTACATCGAGATTTTGGAGTAAACTTCACAAGGCTTTGGGCACTAAACTCAATTTCAATACAGCATTTCATCCTTAGACGAACGGGTAGTCAGAATAAGTAATTCAGATTTTAGAAGACATGCTACGATGTTGTATTCTCGAGTTTAAGGGTAGCTCGAAAAAATATCTATCTTTTGTGGGTTTGCTTATAATAACAATTATCAATCCAGTATCAAAATGGCACCGCTTGAAGCTTTATACGGAAGGAAATGTAAAACGTCATTGTACTGGTCCGAGTTGAGCGAATAAAAAATGGTAGGGATTGATTTTATTCAAGAAACTAAAAACAAAGTTTGAATTATTCGAGATTGTTTGAAAGTTCCATCTGATCGTCAGAAATATTATGCAGATTTAAAGGAAAGTTGCATTTGGATGAGTTAATAGTTTAACTAATAAATGTGGGAGGGCCAATATGGCAATTAAACCTTATTGGTTGTTAGTGGACAGTTTTGGAAAAGAAATTAATGAAAAAATTGAAAGAAAAATTGGTTTTATGGCAAATTTGTAATTATTTCAAAATTAATAAACAAATTGATGACAACAAACATTTTCTTCTTCATTTTTCTCCTCATTCTTGCTGAAAACACAATGGAAGCATAGTTGGAGGTTCAATTAGCCTCTTTCTATGCATGAGCAAGTTTTTAACTCCCGTTTTTAATGAATTTTATGTTTTTGAGATCGTTGCAACTAGGTTCAGATACCTCGTACCTTCTTTTTGAATATGTACAAATTTTAGAAGTTTCCATTGATGAATCTTGAATGTTTTTTTTATGATAATTATGTGTTTGACGCTTTGATTATGGTATTTGGTTATTGATAAACCATAATGTATACATATTTTTACCCCATGCTTGGCACATTTATGGATGATTTATCATTAGAATTGAGAAATATGATGCTCCTAATCCTTTAATTTCATGTTCTATACTTAGGTGAGCATAAGGAAGAGAAAAGAGCAAGGAACGGGCCAAAAATAGACAAAATGGGCCCAAATCAACATTACGACAGCCTAAGGCATTTTCACACTGGTAAACCACACACCCGTGTTGATTTCTCAGTGTTGAACATGGCCTGAGAAACCTCACATGGGCCTGTCCCTGTCAAGCCCTGCTTTAATTTCACGCGAAAAAAGCTAATTTTTGGGTATTTTGGGCATTCCAAAGTCTATAAAAACACCCTATGGGAGGAACAAAGATACACAGAGTAGAAAGCAATGAATTATTTGAAGAACACTAATTGATCCATCTTGGAAGCAAAAATCTACATCAAGACTAAAGATCTCCCTTCAATTTCTCTTAAAGTTTTGGGGTTTTTTATGTTTTGTTGCTCTCCCAATTTTGAGATGTTTTCCTTTATAATTATGAACTAAATCCCCTAAATACCTGAGGGGGATGAAACCTAAGAAAAATCTTGTTATTATTTTCTGAATCATATGATAAATACATGATTTGTTCTTAATTGTGTTATTTATTCTTGTGTTAATATTTCAAGATATTAATATGAGTTGAATGTGCTTATTCAATGGAGCAAAAGTCCCTGCCTAAGAGTAGATCCCCACAATTAAGCGGAGTTGATTGCAATCCTAGACATAGGATGACAAAAATCTATTGGATTAGAGTCAAATCTAATAAGGGAATCCGTGGATCGAGTTAATGCAACACTAGGGGTTTTAATTAGAAAGAAATTTCAATTAATCAACCTAGGGTTAGTTGTTCTTAGTCTTGAAAGAGATATTAACATAAATTAGGGATTTTTACAGATCAAGTCAAGTGAATAAATTGTCTAGTTCAGAATCAGATAGCAAGTGAAGTCTAGGTGGATTCTTCCTTTGGTATTGCCTTTATCAATCAGTTTTCCAAAAGTATTTTCCCCAATTTACTCTCTATCGCATTTTAATTTAGTTAGATTTTAGTTTAAAATAATTCCCCTTTATTTCTAGGCTAGATAATAGAAAGAAAGTTATTACTAGTACTTTTAGTTCCTGTGGGTTCGACATTCCGGCCTTGCCACTAAACTATACTATCGTTCGATAGGTGCGCTTGCCTTTGTTGTGATAATAGTTAGTTTTTAGGTACGATCATATTACTTGACCATCATAAATACCACACATCAAGTTTTTGGCGCAGTTGCCGGGAAACTAAATATTAGGAACACTCGATTTTTATTACTTTAGCCATTTTTACTTTTATTGCAATTTATTTTTTATTTTTATTTTTATTAATTTTCCTTTCTTTTATCTATCTCTGACAGGTGTCTCTAGTTTATGACTAGGAGGAACCTTTTAGGACCTTTGCTTTTTGATAGTGAGATAGAAGCATCAGCTTGCAGGAATCGAAGAGAAATAAGGCAAAGTCTAAAGTACATAGAGGAAGAGCAAGAGGACGAGACTAACATTACCGAAAAGATGGAGGTTAATCAAAATAATCCACTACCTCCTGTGGTTGCTGCAAACCCAGTGAATCAGAATCCTGCTCCTCATACTATGTATGATTATGCTAAGTCTAATTTAGCTAGCACTGAATCTAGTATTTTTAGGCCTGCTATTGCTGCAAATAATTTTAAACTGAAACCTAACACTATACAGATGATTCAACAGTTTGTTCTGTTTGATGGTTTACAGGATGAGGATCTTAACACACATTTAGCAAAACTTCTTGGAACTCTGCGACACTTTTAAGATTAATGGCGTTTCTGTAATGCCATTCGCCTTCTGTTATTTCCCTTTTCTTTGAGGAATAAGGCTATACATTGGTTGAACTCTCTACCACGAGGGTCTATCACTACTTGGGAATAGATGATCGAAAAATTTCTTTTGGAATATTTTTCGCAGGCTAAAATGCAAAGTTGAGGAATGACATCTCTTCTTTTGTGCAGATGGATCTAGAAACACTTTATGACGCATGGAAGAGATACAAGGTTTTATTAAGCAGGTGTCCTCACCATGGGTTACCTTTGTGACTACAGGTTCAAACTTTTCACAATAGTTTAAACCCCTCAACAAGGCAAATGATCGATGCAGCTACTGGTGGAACAATCAATAACAAGACACCTGAAGAGGCTTATGAGTTTATTGAGGAGATGTCGCTGAATAATTATCAATGACAAGTCATGAGAACAAAGCCATAAAAAGCTGCTGGTGTTTTCAATATCGATGCAATCACTATGCTTTCTAGCCAGGTAGAATTTTTTAATAAAAAGATTGATGGTTTATGACGCATGGAAGAGATACAAGGATTTATTGAGAAGGTGTCCTCACCATCGGTTACCTTTGTGACTACAGGTTCAAACTTTCCACAATAGTTTGAACCCCTCAACAAGGCAAATGATCGATGCAGCTACTGGTGGAACAATCAATAACAAGACACCTGAGGAGGCTTATGAGTTTATTGAGGAGATGTCACTGAATAATTATCAATGGCAAGTCATGAGAACAAAGCCATAAAAAGCTGTCGGTGTTTTCAATATCGATGCAATCACTATGCTTTCTAGCCAGGTAGAACTTTTGAATAAAAAGATTAATGGTTTAGTTGGTTCTACGCAAGTAGATCCAGTTTTGCAGTGTGATGTAAATGGAAGTGGTGTGAGTAATCTAGAGTACTTCCCCTATGCACATGGCATGGAACATGAGCAAATGAATTATATGGGTAATAATCCTCGACCTCAAACAATCCTTATAGTAACACTTACAATGCAGATTAGAGAAATCACCCAAATTTTTCATGGGGAGGTCAAGGGAATCAATGAAATCAAAGGCCACCACCCCCTCTGGGATTTCAGCAACCCCTTTATCGGCAGGAAAAGAAACCAAACCTTAAGGAGATGTTGGAAAAATTCATATCAGTGTAAGAAACCCATTTTCAAAATACCAAAATAGCACTTAAGAACCAACAAGTTTCAATTCAAGGACTTGAAAATCAAATTGGTTAGCTTGCTAAGATGATATCCGATAGACCACAAGGTAGTTTGCCGAGTAACACTGAACCTAATCCTAGGGAACATGTTAAAGCAGTTACATTAAGGAGTGGAACAATGCTAGCTGAGCCTAAAAAGGAGTTGCTACAAGAACCTGACAAAGAAAAAGTTGAAGAGACTCAACCCAAGGAGAACTCCCCACCGGTGCTCAAAGAATACAAGCCATCCCATACCCAGCAAAGTTAAAGAAAGACCGCATGGATGCACAATTCAGTAAATTTCTTGAACTTTTTAAATAGTTTCATATCAACTTACCTTTTGTTGAAGCTATTTTGTAGGTGACCACATATGCAAAATTGTTGAAGGAGCTTCTAACAAACAAAAGGAAGTTTGAAGAGCTATCCACAGTGGAACTCAACGATGAATGTTCAGCTATCCTCCAAAACAAATTACCAACCAAACTGAAAGATCCAGGAAGTTTTACTATTCCCTGTTTAATTGGTAGTTTAAATATTGAAAAGGCATTAGCTGATTTAGGTGGTAGTATTAATTTAATGCCTTATAAAACATTCAAGCAACTAGGTCTTAGGGAACCAAAACCCATTAAGATGAGTATACAATTAGCTGATAGATTTGTTAAATATCCTAGGGGTATCATTGAAGATGTGCTAGTTAAAGTAGATAAATTTATATTCCCTATTGATTTTCTTGTGCTTGACATGGATGAGGATGTTCAAGTACCTTTAATTCTAGGACGCCCATTTTTAGCCACTGCTAGAGCTGTTATTGATGTGGAAGATGGTAAACTTGTGCTTAGGGTGGGAGATGAAGAAATTGTTTTTAAAATTTATGATGCCATGCGATTTTCTAGAGAATAAGGTGATTCCTGTTATTTTATCAATTCTATTGACTACTCTGTTCAGGATTCTTTTCAAGAAATGGCTCTTGAAGACACATTGGAACTGTGTCTAATTCAGAATAGGGAGAAGGACGAAGTCACTATTGAGATGGAAAAGGTAATCATTGACTTAAACTCTAATGAACCATCTCCATGAAAAATTGACTATGAGGGTATAGAAATAAATGATGACTTAAAGTAAAAACCCTCTGTTGAGGAACCCCCCAAACTGGAACTTAAGCAATTACCCAATCACTTGGAATATGCATTTTTGGGAGATAACTCTACCTTGCCAGTGATTATTGCTTCGGACTTGCAACCTAAGGAGAAAGAAGAATTACTCCAAGTACTAAAAGAACATAAAAAAGCCATAGCTTGGAAAATTTCTGATATTAAAGTAATCAATCCCCCTTTCTGCACCCATAAAATTTTGATGGAAAACGAGTACAAACCATGTGTTCAAGCTCAAAGATGATTGAATCCTAATATAACGGAAGTTGTCAAGGCTGAGGTAATTAAAATTCTATATGCTGGAGTTATTTATCCTATTTTTGATAGTTCTTGGGTAAGTCCTGTGTAGGTTGTTCCTAGGAAGGGAGGCATGACTGTTGTTGCCAATGAAAAATGAATTGATCCCTAGAAGAAAAGTCACCAGTTGGAGAGTCTGCATTGATTACAGGAAGCTGAATGATGTCACGAGAAAAGACCACTTCCCTTTGCCATTCATTGATCAGTTGTTGGAAAGACTGTCAGGACATATGTACTACTGTTTCTTGGATGGACTCTCTGGCTATTTCCAAATCCTGATAGCTTTTGAAGATCAAGAGAAAATGACATTTACATGTCCATATGGTATGTTTGCTTATTGTAGAATGCCTTTTGGATTATGTAATACTCCTGCTACTTTTTAGCATTGCATGTTAGCCATCTTTGATGAACTCGTGGAAGACATTATGGAGGTATTTATGGATGACTTCTCGATATTCAGTAACTCTTTCCATCTCTGCCTTAAAAATTTAGAATGAGTTTTAATAAGATGTGAAGAGACGAATCTTATGCTTAATTGGGAAAAATGCCAGTTTATGGTTCGTGAAGGTATTGTGTTAGGACATAAAATTTCTAGTAAAGGAATAGAGGTTGGTAAAGCAAAAATTGAAACCATTGAAAAACTACCTCCTCCTAGTTCAGTTAAGGCTATTAGAAGTTTTGTAGGACATGCTGGTTTCTATAGAAGATTTATTAAGGACTTTTCTAAAATAGCTAAGCCTTTAACAAAATTACTAGAGAAAGATGTGCCTTTCAATTTTGATCAGGTATGTTTAGACGCATTTAATACTCTCAAAGATAAATTAACTAATGCTCCGATTATAATTGCACCTGAGTGGAATTTACCTTTTGAACTAATATGCGATGTGAGTGATTTTGCAGTAGTTGCAGTTTTAGGAAAGCAAAGAGACAAGCATTTTCAACCAATTTATTATGCTAGCAAGACTTTGACAACCACACAAGAGAACTATACTACTACGGAAAAAGAATTGCTAACTATGGTTTTTACATTCGACAAATTTAGACCATATTTGATTTTGTTTAAAGCCATCGTTTATACTAATCATTCTGCTCTTTGTTATCTTCTAACTAAGTCTGATGTAAACGCTAGATTAATAAGATGGATTTTACTTTTGTAGGAATTCGACTTGGAGATACAGGATAAAAAAGGGGCTGAAAACCTTACGGCTAATCATCTTTCAAGCCTTGAGAATCCTCATCCCAAGAAACTCGACGAAGCTGAAATAAATGATTTGTTTCCTGAAGAACGACTCCTAGTTGTATCTAATTCTGAGGTACCTTGGTTTGCTGACATTGCAAATTATTTAGCTGCTAACATAACCCCAAAAGGGTTGACACATCAGCAAAAGAAGCGATTCTTTGCTAATGTGAAAAACTACTTTTGGGAAGATCCTTTTCTTTTTCGCATTTGTGCAGATCAAGTCATTTGAACGTGTGTCACAAAGCTAGAAGCAAGCAAGATCTTAGAACATGCAATTCAGGACCAACCAAAGGACATTACAGTGGGATTAAGACCGCTCATAAAGCACTCAAATCAGGTTTTTATTGGCCCATATTGTTTAAAGACGCCAACAGGTATGTTACTTCTTGTGAAAAATGCCAAAGGACAGGTAACATCTCTAAACGTGATGAAATGCCTCAAACCTATATACTCTCATGTGAAATATTTGATGTATGGGGTATTGATTTCATGGGTCCATTTCCTACTTCATTTGGAAATAAATACATCTTAGTAGAGGTTGATTATATGTCAAAATGGGTAGAAGCCCAAGCTTTACCCACTAATGATGCTAGAATGGTAGTGAGATTTCTTAAGAAGCTTTTTTCTCAATTTGGAACACCTAGGGTAATTATTAGCGATAGGGGTACTCATTTTTGTAATGCTCAGTTTGACAAAGTTTTAAAGAAATATGAATTGTACCATAGAATAGCTACCCCTTACCATCCACAAACTAGTGGCCAAGTCGAAGTAGCCAATAGAGAACTTAAACAAATCCTAGAAAAGACAGTAGAATCAAATAGGAAGGATTGGGCGATAAAATTAGATGATGCTTTATGGGCCTATAGGACCGCTTTTAAAACCCCCATAGGAACATCTCCTTATAAACTTGTTTATGGGAAAAGCTATCATCTACCGTTTGAACTAGAACATAAGGTATTCTGGGCTATTAAATTTCTCAACTTTGATCTTAAACTTACAGGTGAAAAGAGACTTATGCAATTAAATGAGTTGGATGAGTGGCGCAGTAACACATACGAGAACCCACGATTATACAAAGAAGCAATAAAGCGACGCCATGACACTTGTTTAAAGCAACATAAGCAGTTTGAAACTGGTGATCTTGTCTTGCTTTACAACTCAAGGCTCAAATTATTCCCTGGAATGCTAAAATCAAGGTGGTCAGGCCCATTTAAAGTTAAAACCATCTTTCTATACAGCACAGTAGAGGTAACACATCCAAACCATAGCACTTTCAAGGTAAACGGTCATCGACTTAAACTTTATAATGGTGAGGATTTTAAGAACGACAAAGAGGAACTTTGGCTCCACAAACACCAGTAAAGGTACGAGTGAGGAAAGTCGAGCTTAGACTCTAAATAAGCGCTTCTCGGGAGGTAACCTGAGCACTAACGTTATTGAATTTCTTAATTTCATTTAGAGAATCAAACAATCACTAATTGAGTCACTTAAAATGCAGCTTTTCCTAACCACACAGCCTGGCACATGGGCGTGCCTTAGGCCGTGCCCACACCACAGGTAGGAACAGGGTTGTGCAATTTTGGCGTGTGAAAACAGGATTAAATTTTTTCCAGACTGGGGATGCCATGCGGGATTCGACTAATTGCCACGACCGTGCGATATGGCTGTGGGTGAAACTGATATAATCACACGGGCGGGCAACACGCCCGTGTCCATTTCTCGTGGGAGAAACTGAGAACTTAACACGGGCATACGACACGCTCGTGCCCATATACCATGGTCGATGCTGCTTACTTAAACACGGGGGTGTGAGGTAGAAAATAGGCATGGGAGAAGCGAACCAAGCAAGACACGGCCATGCAACACAGCCGTATGAACCAACAGGCCGAGGAAACACGAGCGTGGGCCAAGAATCAGGCACGCCCAAAACCCTAATCTCTGAAACACATGGGCTGAAAGCAAGGCACATAGGCGTATGCCCTGCCCGTGTAACCCAATTCCTATTTAAACCCCCTCAAATCTACTATTTATCATCTTCCCCTCACAAACCCTAGACCTCCTCAAGCTGCCGCCACCATTCACCTGCTCCATTCCCTTCTTCTCCTTCTCTCTCCTTTATCACCACCATTATTTGCCTTTCCCCTCTCCTCCTATACTAAGAGAAATACCCAAAGCCCCAACTTCCTTTCCTCCCTTTCTCCCTCACCCAACCACAAAACCAGCCGCCGCCCTCTTTGACCATTATGTCATCGCACCTCCGGCCACCACTCCTTCCCCATCGGTTCCCCTTTCCCCTCCTTTTTCTTTTGATTCTTTCCTTTAATTATTATTGTTTCTATATTATTTTAGTTATTTTTGCTTTATTTTTCTTTGAAATCATGGTTGAATCTTTTTGTCCTTTTAATTTCATCCACTAATGAAATTTTCTTAACATGTTGATTTCGTTAATAATTACTATTAACTTAGTTTTCGTTATTAGGATTATCCATAGAAGATTGTCAGATGTTTTACTTGAAGACTCTTTTCTTGCTTTTAATTACCCAATTGATTTTGTTATTTTATTTTCTTTTGTTTTAATTTCATGCTCTAGGTTGTTTTCTTTCTTAGCCATTTGATTTAAATTTTTAGCATATGCTTATTTGTTAAATTTCTCTTGGTTGTTTTCTTTTAGGAATATAATGACCCCTCCACATGACAAGGCTAAGGTCATCGTCCCCACTTCGAAAAAGCAGAAGGGACCCGGCGCTACATCTTCGAGTGTGACCATTGAGATTCGACACTCGTTTCTTCAGTTCCCACAAGGATCCCAGGAGGAGCTCTTTCAGATCCTTAGGGCGAGACCCCTCGGCATAGGGCAATGCATCAATTGAGTCACTTTAGAGCAGGTCCAACTCACAAACGCAGTTAGGGCCCTCCTCACTACCGACCCATGGGGGCGTTTCTTTGACATCGTCGAGCTGACATACCTAGAGCTCACCTTGGAGCTTTGCTCGATATTTCATCTCCAGATGGTCATGTCACAGTTCGACGACCTAGGCACAGTTTAGTTCCATCTCGTTGGCCTCGTATGTCAACTCAGTGTGCCTGAGTTCGGTGTCGCTTTAGGACTATATACAGAGTAGTTCATGGATGAAGACGACTTCTCTCATCCCCATCACCACATTCCTTATTCTCCTTTCGCCTGTTGGAGGGCCTGGTCCCTGCTTCAGCCACCTATGACCCCAGTCATTTCAAGGCATCGGCCCTCTCCCCATCACTATGATATCTACACACGATCCTCGCACATACTTTGACAGGTCAACAAAAGAGTACCGGCATCGTCAACACTCACGACGCTTACTTCTTATGGAGCATGGAACACAGGCACGTGTTTGATTTAGCCTACTTTATTGCCCTCGCCATTCGTCACCAGATAGAGTGACATAGAAAGGGAGCCATCTGTATTAGTCCCTATGTGACTTGACTCGTACAACACTTCAGCCTCCTTAACACAGTGGCACAATCCTCCTCGCTCACTCTCATCGGCCAGATGTCCCCACAGGGCATCTCGAGCATGCTCTACAAGAGGATGATTGAGCATCATTGCGGGACTGATCCTCTTCAGTACCGTCTCACCTGGTCCACCAAGCAGGATGACCTTGAGGACATTCCTGATGATGTCCCTCCACCCCATGAGGATCCACCTTCTCAGCCACCGCCCATCTATAGACCAATTCATGTGGCTACTTCACTCACTGACATCTCTGAGCACCTCACTAGATTTGATCAGTAATGCTTTCAGAGATTTGATCACATTGATGCTACTCTATAATAGATTTGTCAGCACCTACCCATCACATCGCCACCACCACTACCTCACGACCTGCCTGGCAATGAGGACTTTTGAGTCCACTTATTTTTCTTTTTCTTTTTATCTTTATTTTTAATTTTATGTTTCTTTATCTTCATCTTTACTTCTATTTTTATGTTCTACAAAACTATATTAGTCTATCTTGAAATTTTATTTTATCTATATGGTTGTTTCTTCATGAGTAACCATGCTAATATATACCCCTAAAAACACTATTGATGCTAACGTAGTCAAAGAGCTCAAGAGTCCAAATCCAACTCTAATGGGAAAGGTACTCCATGACTGCCATGTCCTGCTCCATCACGACCATAACCACCATAACACCGAATAGTACGATCACATCTCCACTTGGCATCCCGATTGTGGAACCTAACCTCTATCACCACTGAAGTATCTTACCCCACATCCACCTCTACTGAGTTCATCATACATCTTATTAGCTACCTTCACAATCCCACTCTCACTACTCCAAGGATTCATCGAAAATTTGTGAAGTTTTACTTCTCTCCCTCTCTTATGATTTATACTTATATTCTTACTTATATTTGTACATTGAGGACAATGTACATCTTAAGTGTGGGGGGGTTATTAATTTCATTATCAGGAAATCCCTGAATCTTGTCTTGTTCTCAAGCCACTCTCTCATATTATTGTTGGAATGAAACTCTGATTGATTTATGAATTTTATTGATATGTTCTGGATTAAGACATAGGTATTTATGCTTTTATTGTTTGGACTCTAAGACATCAGAGAATCAAGCATGATAAGTTGAATTTTTGAGAATTAAGAATTTTTCTAGGTTGTCTCCCCAAATTTAGGTATCATCTTGAAGTCTGAAATTCACAGGATTGACATCAAAAGCCATAATTTTTGTGAGATTTTGAGCCTTTAGAGCATATATCCTTTCTTGCTCACTTTTTATTGTTGCTATGAATGTGTCAATATTGATTTGTTATTCTAAAACTTGCTTCGATTATACATGTCGAGACCATACCATTGATTTGATATACCGAGATGATAAAGACATCTAGGTTTAACTCACTCACTCCATAAAAGCCTACCTTCATAATTAATCCTTAGTAAACCCCTATGAGCCTAACAAACCATCCATTGATCTACCCTCAGTATTAACCACTAACCCATTATTTTTGAAATCCCCTTAATTACTTTGATCCCTATTTTTGTCAAGATTTGAGTTGCATATTTATCTAGCTATGTTCTCCTCTTTAGTTAGTAAAGTTTAAATACTTGAATTTGTTCTTAAAAAAATTTCAGTTTAGCATACTATTATGAAGTTATGTGCTCTTAAATTTTAACGATGTTATTCATGAGGAAAAGCTCAATTCTAGAATTATTCAATGATGTAATTTTTCAATATTGGTTATTTTTCTAGCTAGGTAATTTTTCAGTTCAATCTCAACTCTATCCCTCTCTTTCAGCTTGTGTCCACACCCCTAACCAAAACCCCTTTACAACCCTCTAAAGACCTTTTGATCGGTCTATCATCTCAATTTATAGTGGTAGAGATTTGATTTTCATGCAAGCCTATGGTAATAACTTTTCATGTTGATAAGTGAGTGCTTAATTTCTGAACCCTAAACACTTTGAGTGATTTGAGTGAACCTTTTAGTGAGGATGTCAACTCTTGTTAAGTTTTAAATTAAAGGTGATTAGTTAGATAAAGGGAAATGCTTGTATTTCTATGGTAAAATTATCAACTTGGATTGTTTGAGACTTTGATGCTCTTTTAGTTGAATTCTCAATGTATAGTTACTTGTGAATTAGTTCAAAACATTATTAATAGGAATTATGAGTTAAGAAGAACAAATTTTGATTGTAAGTTCAGGATTTTGCTTGAGGACAAGCAAAGGCTTAAGTGTGGGGGTATTTGATAAACCATAATGTATACATATTTTTACCCCATTTTTGGCACATTTATGGATAATTTATCATTAGAATTGGGAAATATGATGCTCCTAATCCTTTAATTTCATGTTTTATACTTAGGTGAGCATAAGGAAGAGAAAAGAGCAAGGAACGGGCCAAAAATGAACAAAATGGGCCCAAATCAGCATTACCACGGCCTAAGGCATTTTCACACAGGTAAACCACATGCCTGTGTTGATTTCTCAGTGTTGAACACGGCCTAAGCAACCTCACATGGGCGTGTCACACAGGTGTGTCCCTGTCGAGCCCTACTTCAATTTCACGTAGAAAAAGCTAATTTTTGGGTATTTTGGGCATTCCAAAGTTTATAAAAACACCCTAAGGGAGGAACAAAGATACACAGAGTAGAAAGCAAGGAATTACTCGAAGAACACCGACTGATCCATCTCGGAAGCAAGGATCTACATCAAGACTGAAGATCTCCCTTCAATTTCTCTCAAATTTTTTGGGTTCTTTATGTTTTGTTGTTCTCCCAATTTTGAGATGTTTTCCCTTATAATTATGAACTAAATCCCGTAAATACCAGAAGGGATGAAACCTAAGACGAATCTTGTTATTATTTTCTAAATCATATGATAAATACATTTGTTCTTAATTGTGTTATTTATTCTTGTGTTAATATTTCAGGATATTAATATAAGTTGAATGTGCTTATTTAATGGAGCAAAAGTCTCTATCTAAGAGTAGATCCCCACAATTAAGCGGAGTTGATTGCAATCCTATACATAGGACGATGAAAATCTGCCGGATTAGAGTCAAATCTAATAAGGGAATCCATAGATTAAGTTAATGCAACACTAGGGGTTTTAATTAGAAAGAAATTTCAATTAATCAACCCAAGGTTAGTTGTTCTTAGTCTTGAAAGAGATATTAACATAAATTAGGGATTTCTACGGATCAAGTCAAGTGAATAAATCGTCTAGTTCAGAATCAGATAGTAAGTAAAGTCTAGGTGGATTCTTCATTGGGTATTGCCTTTATCAATCAGTTTTCCAAAAATATTTTCCCCAATTTACTCTTTGTCGCTTTTTAATTTAGTTAGATTTTAGTTTAAAACAATTCCCCTTTATTTTTAGGCTAGATAATAGAAAGAAAGTTATTACTAGTACTTTTAGTTCCTGTGGGTTCGACATTCCGGTCTTGCCACTAAACTATACTACTGTTCGATAGGTGCACTTGCCTTTGTTGTGATAATAGTTAGTTTTTAGGTACGATCATATTACTTGACCATCATAAATATCACACATCAGTTGTTTTGTGAAATGATTTTTCTTATATTTTGATTTAAGGATTAAAATGTTAAAATGCCAAAATTTCAAGGTTTGATAGTGAATTTGATGTATAAGAGGGACTGTTAAAGAGCCTAGAATATTCATTTGTAATTTGGTTCTTAGAAAATGGTCAATTATATGAAAATAGGGTTAAAGGACTAAATTGTAAAAGCTATAAAAGTTTAGAGAAAATGCGTAATTAATGAACAGTTAAGGGTCATATGCATTGAATGGAATGTAAAATATGTATGAGATTAATATACTATATTTAATTATTATATAGATCAAAAGTTGGATAAATAAGACATTAACCAAGGAAAAGTGAAAATAACGAATTAGCCCTTGTGTGTTGGTTGGAATCGAATAGTAGGTAAGTCCATAGTATTTCAATACATAAATAAAGTTTTACTTGCAATCTTATATTATTGTCGTTTAATTGATATGTTTATAAATAATTATTGATGATTGCACATACGTGTCCTTGTTTGTACTTCGATACCCCTAATTGCACATACGTGCCCCTATTTGTACTTCGGTATCCCTGATTACACATACGTTCCCCTGCTTCAACTTCGGTACCCCTGATTACAAATACATGCCCCTGTTTGTACTTTGGTAGCCCTGAATGCACTTATGTGCCCTTGTTCATACTGTGGTAACCATAAATCAAATAGAATGCAAAGTGTATCTAATTGTATTTAGGTTAAATGTTATACTATGTCCTCACTAAGTTGTGTAAGCTTACTGGTTCTTGTGGATTGTTTTGTAGATAATCGTTGCTGATATTTTGGAAGGATCAATCAATTGGCTTACACTGTCCATCTAGCTTGGTAGTTTTTTTATCTCCTAAGGTATTGGCATGTATAAATAGATGAATAAATGGTTGAAATGTATAATATGTTTTGTAATGGTGTTTCGGTATGTTGATGCTTTGAAGATTATGTTTGGGTTGGTGTACTTTAATGTTTCACCAAGTTTTGTCATTTTGGGCACTTTCTAGTGCTTGTGTATAAGGTTCCTTTTTGGTATTTTATGATGACTTGCAAATGGTTATTTCAGATAAGTTTTGGTAAGTGTTGGAACTAGATTATATGCATGAATTAAAGTATTGTTGGCTTGTTTAGGTATGTAATGTTTATATTTGTGGTGCCTTTGAATGGCACATTGGTTAGATAAATTAGGTTGTTTGAAAGTGTGCATAAATGAATGGGTTATTTATGCTGAATTGGTTAAGAAATGGCTTGATTTTAGTAAAAGTTTATGTCCACATGATGTAACACCCCTTACCTGAGTCCGACACCGAATAGGGTACGAGGCATTACCGTAGTTAAACTTACTTGAAGATGAAAAATCAGCTATAAAAATTCGTTCTTTTACAACTCTTCATGCATCCTCTTACTATCCTTATTATAGGCATACGAGGCCCAAAACATATATCGGGGATGTTCCGGGACTTATCCGAGAGCTCTCGGGTACTTAGAAAATTTTCACCTAAAGCAGGGCCACAAACTCGTGTGGGAGGGGACACGCCCGTATGGGTAGGCCGTGTGGTCTAACACACCCATGTCCCTAGCCCATGTTGAATTTATTTTTAATTTCCACCTACAGGGGTTTTGACACGGCTTGGGCACACGCCCATGTCAATATCCCGTGGAGCATCCTGACTTAAGCACTATAATTATCAGAGGAGCACACGGCCAAGGCACACGCCCGTGTGCTCAACCCGTGTTCTATACTGACTTAACTAAATTGGATGCAGGGGACACACAGCCTATTAATACGCTTTTGAGGCTGACCGTGTGTCACACACGGCCTAAGCACACGCCCATGTGCCCAACCGTGTGGACAACAATAGGTTATTTTCCAAGCCTTTTTGCCACCCTGAAACTGATCTAACACAATACCACTTTATACCAATTTCAAACTCACAAGTCAAGACATAACATACATTAGAAACATTCATCAATGAGGCACTTACATGCCACCATTCATATCATGAATTTCATCCTCATTGCATAAAATATAACTTATACTATATTAGCCAATTTCAAAGGCCATTACAACTTGACTCAAGTGATCCACTAACTTCACTATACCAAAATGAATTCCTTGATAGTGTGACTTCGAGCTCCGACTTCGAGTGATCCACGAGCTAAATCGGCAAATCTACATGGAGAGGGAAAAATGAAAGAGTAAGTATAAAAATGCTTAGTAAGTTGCATGAATAAAGTAGCAACAAAATCATGAAACATCACCCCAACAAGTTATCATGAATTTCATATAGTTTCTTACTCATCCACATGACTTACTCAATCATATACTTACTCATGCTTTTCATGCTGTGTTTCTCATAACAATGTACTTTCAATTTCTCATACTTACTCGTATATACCTGCAACACTCAACATGAATCTTTAGCCTTTCTCTTGAAACTTATCCACCTGAATACTTTTCTCCTTTCAGATTCTTTTAGAATATCGAAGGATACCCGTAATTCAATCTCATGAAATGATGCCAATGCCATGTCCCAGACATGGTCTTACGTAGGATCACACATTGATGTCAATGCCATGTCCCAAACTTGGTTTTACACGAGATCATACTCTAATGCCGACGCCATGTGTAACACCCTATAACCTTCATCCGTCGTCGGATTAAGGTTACAAAGTATTACTCATCTGAACTACCGGACATTTTGAGGTATGCATATAAAGTAGATCTTATATGTTTTATGAAACGAATATCAAAGAGATTTAAAAACCTTTAGGCTTTATATAGAATCATTACAAGCAATTTCAAATCATCATCAATTAGCCGAACCTATTCTAAAGCATTATTTAACTCATAGCTTAACATTTGGCATTAAATAAACATATAATGCAAAGCCTCTAAAGCTTTAACCCGAATACACGTTCGCTTAAACAGTATTTCTATGTATATAATATACTCATAACGAAATATGTCAACCATAGCTGAATCCAAACATCATTAACAAAATGAGGGGACTCTATTTGTCAAATTGAATAAGCCATTTTCGCATGGCTAAATTACATATTCAAAACATAACCAATTATCAAAGGAGTTAAGCCTATACATGCCATTAACAAAATGTAAAACCTTTAAAGGTACCAAAGTTTAGTTTAGATAGCGGATGTCGACTTGAATCCCCGAGCTCGAAGCTTCCAACGAGATCTATAAAACAGAAAAAAAGAAACAAAGACACTCGAAGTAAGCTAAATAGCTTAGTAAGTCTTAAGTATTTAATCAATCTAATTTCTAATCATATAAATCTTCATGGATCAAAATAAAACATTATAAACACTTCGTCAAGCATATCCCATTTAAGCTAAATATTCAAGATCAAACACATCACTACAATTACATGCTCTTCACAATTAACGACCTCTCTTTCGACTGGATATACACTTTTCAAAACAACTTCCCATATCATGCCACATTTTGCTCACATGTATACAATGTCAAATTAAGTTTATATTTGACCAAACACCTTAGTACACTTCACAAGTATATTCTCTTATTCCATGTTCAACCGAAAGTTACCTCATATTGATATATACATCAATTTGTACTTAAATTCCATAAAATACACTATGCATAATCACATTCAGATATGCAATTATAATTCAATCACGTTTTATCCTACGTTAAAAGCTCATGGTAAAAGAATCACATACGTACCTTATTACGAGCAAACAAAATTATAGCCTTACTTAGCTTTTGCGCTTGTAATAATATAGGTAATGTCCCATAAATTCGAAGTCTCGAGTTATTCGTTCGGTATGGTATTCGCTAAGTATCGACTTGACAATTTCCAGTACCATGCCTGTTAGGCTACATTTGCCCGAATACACTTATAGATCGAATTTCAGTCATTCTCTAATGTTTGGATACTTACTTCCGAAATTCCATGCCATTAAATCTATGTGTGTATATATATATATATATATATATAAAAGCTCACCATCATTCTATCGTAGTACATATACATTTCTTATACATGTCAAGTAATGCCATTCGGCCTTGCACATAATAACATTTCATTTCACATCGTGATAATTCTATTGACTAAATAACACATCATTATCAGCTTCATTCACCATAACATGCGGCCTTATACACACATATAATAAAAGAAATAAAGATTATTTGTTTATCATATGTTCAATCACTAAAAACTTACTTATAATCACTATAAAGGTATATAACAAAGAATCAATCCTAACTTTAACTCATCTATACAAAATATTCGAAGATATTCCATACCTGGCGATTTCATAGTTAGTTGTGACAACTTAACATAATAGACCTTCATATAATCATTTAAATATGACCTTATTGGTATAACAAGGAATCTCATGCCCGAAATAATTCATTCGTGCTTATTTCAACAGTTCGAAGCTGGCTAGGTATTAACCTGAGTTTATTTCAACGGCACTTAGATGCTAGGCTTTTAGCCTGAATATCGTTTACATATATAAACAAGACTCCTCAATTAACTTAACCGAAACCTATTAAGATATCAATTCCTTTCTTCCAATTCCCAAACACATTAATAGTTTCACTCACCTTATAACATTAATTCACAAATCATCTCATAATGCCTTTAATAATGTCGTCACATAATTTATTGAGACACCATTTCCATATAATCAAAAAAATACCAAGTACATACAACTATTACAGTTAGCCATATCTAGAATTAATACACATTCTATTTACTCTTGTTCTTTAAATCTTCATATGTCATTTATAAATATACTAGTCACATAATCACATCATTCCTAAAATCATATAAATAATCGAACTTAATACTTAAGTACTTACCTCGAATGATATCGTACAACTTTATCGACCATTAGACTACCTTTGTTTTCCCTTGATCTGAGTTTTGTCCCCTCAAGCTCTTGAGCTCAATCAACAATTTAACTACTCAATTTTTCAATCGACAAAGCCATCACATACATAACAAAAATTTAGATTTATTATTAAGCCATAATCGTATAATTCTATCAAGCTCAAATTATAAGTTGTAAGTTTTCAATATATTCAACACCAAAGAAATACACATTCATGACCGAATGGGTAGAATATAACAATTAAGCTAAAAAAAATACAAATGGTTCCAACACGCTCATAAACTCTTAATTTCGTAAGTTCAATATCTTAATGCCCATCTATTATATCCAAATAATTTTTAATATTTTAATCAAATCATTCATACAACTTTAAATCCAAATTCGGCAAGCACATTCATCTAACCATGTTAGCTGAATATTAACATACATTAGCCACACTTAACTAAATTTCCACATTCAATTTAAATTACTGAATACAATTATACTCCTAATTCATTTATTCATCCACCTTAACCGATTGCACATGCTCACATAAACCACTTAGTACTTTAAGCTCCTAACCGAATACTCAATTTATCAAAAAAATATGAATTCACACATGAATCACGTATAGAGCTTCAAATCATCTCTATTTCCATATAAAATAAAATGAAACAACAACCATTTTCCTTCCCATTTCAACCTTGCCGAATGCTCAAACATCATCAACATAGGAATTTCTTCCATGGGTTACTTCAATCACTCACCTATCTATTGCATAATACTAAATCAAAGAAATTTCATAGCATTTACTTTAAATTAGAGCACAAAATGGTGATCGAACCGAGTCTTCACCTTCCTTAACAAAAACGCCATTTAAACACACTCAAAGCTCCATAGCCGTAAGCTTCAACTCACCCAAATCAAATGTTTTAACATATTTTTCAAAGGAGAACTAACATCCAACTCAAAACACACTAAGATGTCCAAAAATAACTTCAAACATACCTTAAGTTTCCACATGCATGGCCGGTTCTCTCCTTGAATTTTCTTCGTTCTTCTCCTATGTGTTTTTCGGCCAAAGCTCCAAAAAAAAAGATGAATAATTTCTCTCCTTATTTTTTGTTTTATTCATCTTTTCATAATTAATACATTTTTATTATAATACTTTTTTTTTATCAAATTTTCAATTTAATAATATGAGAAAGCATAAACTAGTGGAAGTAATTATGTCATGGCCGGCCACTTACTTAGATTAGGAAATTTGACATGCAAGTCCCTTACTTTTAATGCGTGAATTATTCAGCCCTTTAAAATCCATCTATCACATCTTTAATTTTTTTCACTTAAGTCCTTTTTCACAAATTTGTATCAAATGACTACATCAAAACATCAAAACTTTCACACATGATTTAACACATATAATAGACATAGAAATAAGCATTTACAAAATTTTTTGACTCGGTTTTGTGGCCCCGAAACCATATTCTGACTAGGGTCAAATTAGGGCTGTCACAACTCTACCCCACTTAAGAAATTTTCGTCCCCGAAAATCTTACCAGCGAAAAGGCTAGGATATCATTTTCTCATAGAGTTCACAAGTTCCCAAGTAGGTTCTTCCACTCCGTGCTTGACCCATAACTGGCGAAATCCGCTTATTCCGTAACTCTTTTTTTTACATCACAAGTCAATATACGAACTGGTTCTTCTTTGTAACCCAAATCAGATCGAATCTCAATCTATACATTCTCACTTAGTAATTAAGCAAGCCATTTTCTAAAAATATTATCTTTTGGCCGAATACACATCATCAAATATAATTCATTTAGCATATTAAACTCACTTGGATCAAAATTCATATAACATAGTTAACCCAAATACTCTCACATAGCATCACACATGGATCGAATGTATCACGGTCACATTTATAGTCATAACACTTATTCGCAACCGCATTACTTTATACACTTATAATTTAATCCAAAACAAAATCGCATACGAGTACAGAGTACATACCTGATCGACTTAAGGTATTGTATCATTTCAAATAATCATTTTATCGCAAAGTATCAAAATCATAAGCTTTTATCAAGTTACCTAACATTTGTCGACTAGGTTCTGAACCCGAATTCATCACCAGCACAAGCCTGTTAGGTACGAAGGCCCGAATACACATCACCAGCACGAATGCCCTTCGGAATTAAGCTCGGATATAACACCGGCACGAATGCCCTTCGGGACTAAGCCTGGCTATAACAGCGGCACGAATGCCCTTCGGGACTAAGCCTGGCTATAACACCGGCACGAATGCCCTTCGGGACTAAGCCCGGCTATAACACCGGCACGAATGCCCTTCGGGACTAAGCCCGGCTATAACACACTAAACCTTTATACACATTTATGCATCAAATATATGTTTCATAATTCTATCACATTGGAATTCCATTTGTTTCATTCGCCTATCAGCACATAGTATAACACTTTCATTCAACATTTGGTCTATAGGCACATACAAAGATCACATATCCATTTAATTATCGTAGCCTATTTTACTAATGAGCATTTGGCTATTCGCCATATTCACAACTTATTTCACAACAACCATATTCAAACAATGTCAATAGGCCACAGTTTATCAACTATATGCATATATAATAATCATGCTTTCATCAAATCATATGCTAAGTTTATTACTCAAAACTTATATTCATCACATATAAGTAGCCTTCGAAGCATGTATAACATTTATCTTAATTCACTTTATTTTCTCATTTGACTAACACTTATTAATTATTCAAAAAAAAAACTTATCACAGAGTTTACTTAAATTCTTATTTTACTAATCAGTCATAAGCCTGAAGTCGTATACTAACATTTGGTCCATTTAACAGACTTCCCTTCAAATCGTCCACATTTCAGACAAGCCTTATATAAGGTCGACATCCCATACACGGTCTTACATAATCTCACTTCCCATATTTAGTGCCCCAACAACCGATCCCGCACACACAGTGCTCGATTACAAAACTCGCACACCCATTGCCTCATCAACCGATCTCACACACAAAATGCCCATTTTCACTTATCCTTACACCTAAATAATTTAGTTACATCTATAATACATCATATATATAACATTTTCAAAGTATATACTGCACATTAAATCAGTTTCTAACAGAATACATATATATTTCACATGCACACAATATTATAAATCAAATTATAACATCTTATGCTTAAGCTTCACATATATCTAAATATACTTCACCGTATTTTATTTCATAGCCTATTCGGTAAATCACTTTACATGCACTATTATCAAGTCATTCGATCAGATCCAAATTCATATAATTGAAACATCTCGTATTCATTATTATTTTCACTAGATGTTTGATTCTAAGTTTACATCACATGTTTACCTTAAAAACATATTGGTTATTCGGCATCTAAAGTAAAAAAACTATGTACCATTCTTTCATAATTCATCATGATAACTGATTATCAATAGACATCTTAGCTACCATTAATCATATTTTATCCAACTCAAATTCGTCCTCCCAACATTTTCAAACTAAAACAATATCATCAATTCATCATGAAGTACATAACACCCTAGGTCGAATGCTAATTAAGCATCAAACTCATAGGCAACAGATAGAATCGATTGAGGAACTCAAAAACATCCAAATGCACTCAAGATAACATGAAGTTTACCTCTCAATTTGGCTCAACCATAGCCGAATGCCTTGCTTTTCTTCTTTACTTATTCTCTGCGTTCTACTTAATTTAATCTCCAATCCAATTTCATATCATGATATTATTTATAATTCTATATCAGAATCATAAAACACAACATTATAATACCTTTAATTTAGCAATTGAAACATAAGAGTTAACTATATAAACACAGTAATTATACATTATTCGATAAGTGTACGCAAACTCACATTTTGTCATCTTCAGTAACTTAGTTTATCACCTTCAATCAATCAGATAAATGGGGCACACAACATCATACGAATACCAACACGTATAAATAAGCTTATAACCACATAGACTTTCATTTCCTTTTACGATTCCATATTTCTTAACTTATGGTTATTATATTGCTTACGTTAGCACATAAACATCATGGATTTGATTCATACCATTCTTGATATCATCTACTACAGCTCGATTTGGATCGGGATTCATTACTAAACGAAAAACACATTTTAACTGTCAGAAGTCATCGCACTTATCATTGTATCACATTTTTGGCATGTATAGCTACACTCACACGTGCTATGTTAGTCCTAGAATCGACTAAACCGTAGCTCTGATACCAATAAAAATGTAACACCCTATAACCTTCATCCGTCATCGGATTAGGGTTACAAAGTATTACTCATCTGAATAATACTACCGGACATTTTGAGGCACACATATAAAGTAGATCTTATATGTTCTATGAAACGAATATCAAAGAGATTTAAAAACCTTTAGGCTTTATATAGAATCATTACAAGCAATTTCAAATCATCATTAATTAGCCGAACCTATTCTAAAGCATTATTTAACTCATAGCTTAACATTTGGCATTAAATAAACATATAATGCAAATTTCGTATGGTTGACCTCTAAAGCTTTAACCCGAATACACGTTCGCTTAAACAGTATTTCTATGTATATAATATACTCATAACTAAATATGTCAACCATAGCTGAATCCAAACATCATTAACAAAATCAGAGGACTCTATTTGTCAAATTGAATAAGCCATTTTCGCATGGCTAAATTACATATTCAAAACATAACCAATTATCAAAGGAGTTAAGCCTATACATGCCATTAACAAAATGTAAAACCTTTAAAGGTACCAAAGTTTAGTTTAGATAACGGATGACTTCGACTTGAATCCCCGAGCATGAAGCTTCCAACGAGATCTCTAAAACAGAAAAAAAGAAACAATGACACTCGAAGTAAGCTAAATAGCTTAGTAAGTTTTAAGTATTTAATCAATCTAATTTCTAATCATATAAATCTTCATGGATCAAAATAAAACATTATAAACACTTCGTCAAGCATATCCCATTTAAGCTAAATATTCAAGATCAAACACATCACTACAATTACATGCTCTTCACAATAAACGACCTCTCTTTCGACTGGATATACACTTTTCAAAACAACTTCCCATATCATGCCACATTTTGCTCACATGTATACAATGTCAAATTAAGTTTATATTCGACCAAACACCTTAGTACACTTCACAAGTATATTCTCTTATTCCATGTTCAACTGAAAGTTACCTCATATTGATATATACATCAATTTGTACTCAAATTCCATAAAATACACTATGCATAATCACATTCAGATATGCAATTATAATTCAATCACGTTTTATCCTACGTTAAAAGCTCATGGTAAAAGAATCACATACGTACCTTATTACGAGCAAACGAAATTATAGCCTTACTTAGCTTTTGCGCTTGTAATAATATAAGTAATGTCCCATAAATTTAAAGTCTCAAGTTATTCGCTCGGTATGGTATTCGCTAAGTATCGACTTGACGATTTCTAGTACCATGCCTGTTAGGCTACATTTGCCTGAATACACTTATAGATCGAATTTCAGTCTTTCTCTAATGTTTGGATACTTACTTCCGAAATTCCATGCCATTAAATCTATGTATATATATATAAATATATAAAAAAAGCTCACCATCATTCTATCGTAGTACATATACATTTCTTATACATGTCAAGTAATGCCATTCGGCCTTGCACATAATAACATTTCATTTCACATCGTGATAATTCTATTGACTAAATAACACATCATTATCAGCTTCATTCACCATAACATGCGGCCTTATACACACATATAATAAAAGAAATAAAGATTATTTGTTTATCATATGTTCAATCACTAAAAACTTACTTATAATCACTATAAAGGTATATAACAAAGAATCAATCCTAACTTTAACTCATCTATACAAAATATTCGAAGATATTCCATACCTGGCAATTTCATAATTAGTTGTGACAACTTAACATAATAGACCTTCATATAATCATTTAAATATTACCTTATAGGTATAACAAGGAATCTCATGCCTGAAATAATTCATTCGTGCTTATTTCAACAGTTCGAAGCTGGCTAGGTATTAACCTGAGTTTATTTCAACGGCACTCAGATGCTAGGCTTTTAGCCTGAAAATCGTTTACATATATAAACAAGACTCCTCAATTAACTTAACCGAAACCTATTAAGATATCAATTCCTTTCTTCCAATTCCCAAACACATTAATAGTTTCACTCACCTCATAACATTAATTCACAAATCATCTCATAATGCCTTCAATAATGTCGTCACATAATTTATTGAGACACCATTTCCGTATAATCATAAAAATTCCAAGTACATACAACTATTACAGTTAGCCATATCTAGAATTAATACACATTCTATTTACTCTTGTTCTTTAAATCTTCATATGTCATTTATAAATATACTAGTCACATAATCACATCATTCCTAAAATCACATAAATAATCGAACTTAATACTTAAGTACTTACCTGAAATGATATTGTACAACTTTATCGACCATTAGACTACCTTTGTTTTCCCTTGATCTGAGTTTTGTCCCCTCAAGCTCTTGAGCTCAATCAACAATTTAACTACTCAATTTTTCAATCGACAAAGCCATCATACATAACAAAAATTTAGATTTATTATTAAGCCATAATCGTATAATTCTATCAAGCTCAAATTATAAGTTGTAAGTTTTCAATATATTCAACACCAAAAAAATACACATTCATGACCGAATGGGTAGTATATAACGATTAAGCTAAAAAAAAAATACAAATGGTTCCATCACGCTCATAAACTCTTAATTTCGTGAGTTCAATATCTTAATACCCATCTATTATATCCAAATAATTTCTAATATTTTAATCAAATCATTCATACAACTTTAAATCCAAATTCGGCAAGCACATTCATCTAACCATCTTAGCCGAATATTAACATACATTAGCCACACTTAACTAAATTTCCACATTTAATTTAAATTACCGAATACAATTATACTCCTAATTCATTTATTCATCTACCTTAACCGATTACACATGCTCACATAAACCACTTAGTACTTTAAGCTCCTAACCGAATACTCAATGTATCAAAAAAAATATGAATTCACACATGAATCACGTAGAGAGCTTCAAATCATCTCTATTTCCATATAAAATAAAATGAAACAACAACCATTTTCCTTCCCATTTCAACCTTGCCAAATGCTCAAACATCATCAACATAGGAATTTCTTCCATGGGTTACTTCAATCACTCACCTATCTATTGCATAATACTAAATCAAAGAAATTTCATAGCATTTACTTTAAATTAGAGCACAAAATGGTGATCGAACCGAGTCTTCACCTTCCTTAACAAAAACGCCATTTAAACACACTCAAAGCTCCATAGCCGTAAGCTTCAACTCACCCAAATCAAATTTTTTAACATATTTTTCAAAGGAGAACTAACATCCAACTCAAAACACACTAAGATGTCCAAAAATAACTTCAAACATACCTTAAGTTTCCACATGCATGGCCGGTTCTCTCCTTGAATTTTCTTCATTCTTCTCTTATGTGTTTTTCGGCCAAAGCTCCAAAAAAAAGATGAACAATTTCTCTCCTTATTTTTTGTTTTATTCATCTTTTCATAATTAATACATTTTTATTATAATACTTTTTTTTATCAAATTTTCAATTTAATAATATGAGAAAGCATAAACTAGTGGAAGTAATTATGTCATGGCCGGCCACTTACTTAGATTAGGAAATTTGACATGCAAGTCCCTTACTTTTAATGCATGAATTATTCAGCCCTTTAAAATCCATCTATCACATCTTTAATTTTTTTCACTTAAGTCCTTTTTCACAAATTTGTATCAAATGACTACATCAAAACATCAAAACTTTCACACATGATTTAACACATATAATAGACATAGAAATAAGCATTTACAAAATTTTTCGACTCGGTTTTGTGGCCTCGAAACCATATTCCAACTAGGGTCAAATTAGGGCTGTCACACCATGTCCCAAACATAGTCTTACAGGGGGTCTCATATTGGATGCCCAGGCCATGTCCCTGACATGGTCTTATAAGGGATCCTTATCTCATCTCGGTGCGGGAGCCATGCCCCAGACATGGTCTTACACGAGACCTCATCTCAGATGCCCATGCCATGTCCCAGACACGGTCTTACAGGGGATCACATCTCGATGCCAATGCCATGTCCCACACATGGTCTTACATGGGATTTCAGTTTGGTGCCGATGCCATGTCCCTGACATGGTCTTATACGGGACCTACAATATTCATGACATGATATGGTATCCTTTGTATCATTTAAACTTGCATGTAATTTCTCTTTTCATGTTTCATAATTTCTTGGTAAAATTTACACATCAATAAATTTCATGAATTTTATACATTGCTTCTACAAATCAATATCATGGAATTTATGCATAATTCATACAAGGTTATATCCTTGTCTTCATGGAATATCATAATTTGATAGAAAATCATCATAATGAATTTACATAACATATGAGCTAAATTATTACATACAACTTACCTCGAGTCCAAAATGTGGGCAAATGCTCGGTTTAGTCCACAATTTTACTTTTTCCCCAGTTTTGGTCTAGGCTTTGTGTTTCTTGATCTAAAATGTCAAATTTGACTTATTTAGTACTCACATTGACCAAATAGCCCATAATTCATACTTTGGAAAAATTTATAATTCTTCCCCTAAACTTTTGTATATTTGCAAAATTGTAACACCCCGAACCCGGCCCAGACGTTATGGCCATGTCCGGTGTGCTACATCACCTAGACTATCCTATTCACTAAGTCCGATGGTGAGTTTTGAAAAGCAATGCTTGATTTTTGGAAATTCCCGTTTTAATAATTATTCAAATTAATCTCTATTCCATTTGTTAAGCGATTCATTTTAACCTTATTATCCTACTTAGCCATTTGTATTGTCAGGTTGGTTAAGAAAACATTTGTTAAATTTTTGAAAACGGTGTGTAATTGTGGTTGAAATAAAACAGTTGAAAATCCCAAATAAAAATAGGTATAGTGGCCTTATTACAACCCATAACAAAATAAAACCAATAGTAAGAAGTAATTAAATTAATAAACCAATTAAAATGCGAGTTCAGTCTTCGTGGCCACTCTGAATCCCTTCCAGTATCCAAGTCACGCTCTACGGCTCTCCTGCAAGGATGGAAAAGAAAAGGGTGAGTTTGGGAAACTCAGTGTGTGCAGAACCCATCCAAAGCCCACATCGGCTCGAGCCCACTGGGCCTGAGCCCTAACCAGTCTCAGTCAGATACTGGGCCGAAGCCCTATTCAGATTACAGATACTGGGCCAAAGCCCTATAACAGATACTGGGCCGAAGCCCTACTCAGATAACAGTTTGGCCCATAGGCCCATAACAGTACAGTATAGTATAACAGTATGAATGCAACCCAATTGGGGAGACTACTCAACCCACCAACCACTACACACCACCCGTACCAGCCAACACACTATGTGGGGAATAACTCGACCCACCCAGCCCACACACCATAGTCGCAGCATGGCTGCTCAGATAAACAGCATACGAGGCAAAGCTCCTTTCAGAAACAGTACGAGGCATAGCCCCTTTCAGTAACGTGGCAGTGCCACTCACACTTCCTCCAATACAAACCCAACCCATGCATCAGACATACATATATCATAATATGCAGTAACAGAAATAGTCATGTTAACAGTACAGTTGACTCTTACCCTGGGGTATAATGGTAATTTTTCACCTAGGGGTAAATTAGTAATTTCTCACCCTAAGGGTATTTCAGTAATTTTGTTATCTTATTACAGTTTTTATTATTATTACAGCCTCTACTATTACAGTGGTTGTTACAGAAACTCATTTAATTCAGTTTATCAGTCTTAGCCCTTAGGCCCTAAAACCCCTAATGGGCCCTACCATGTCAATTAGCCCGTTAAGTCCATTTAAGTCTTAATCTTTAATCCATTACTCGTTTTAACAGTTTTTACGACTATAGTCTATATTATTACCTTTAAACCTATTCTTATCCCAAATGGGCCCAAAAGCCCATTAGGCCTATATTCAGCCCACCGAGGCCCAACTTACCAAAATGCCCAAAATTCCGCGACAAACTCTCCTACCAGTGCCGGTTCCAAAACCAACTTTTCCCTACCAACTTGAGAGCATTCGCACGCTCACAAGCCGTCAAAATGCCGAAACTTCGGCATTTCGGCTTTTCGGCTTTTGCCGATTTGAACAATGAAGGTGTTCGAAGCACACACCTGATTTGCAGTTCCACTGACGAGATTTCCTATGCGCCCGTTCCTACAATCCATTATCTAAGTGATTAATCAATAGATCTATGAAAACTACAACCAAAATCCCTTACCACATTTGGCCACACCCTTAATGGCCATGAAAATTTACCTTTGTCGATTTAGATACACTAGATCTAGATCTGATGATACCGATGCCTTCCACTCCTTACTTGATCACCTTCCTTGCTAACTAACACCCAAAAAGAACCAAAATACTACTTTAAATCACTAATAGACTAAATCGACAACCTCCCTAACTTTAGGGACTTTCGGCTATTCCAAAGTATGAAATATCTTAAAGATCTGAGTTGATAACCACTTACCACTGCTTTTACCTTGACTCTAACTTAGATCTGAAGTAGATCTAACCCTTAAATGTTAGTAGAACCCTTATCTCTGAGATCTGCAAATTCGGCTATCTCCCTAAAACTATGGTGATTTTGGCTTTTCACCAAGTGAAGAAGATGACGATTTGGACTATGGGTTTGAGTGATGGTGTCGACAATGATGTGGCTCAAGGGGGTGTAGTAATCGGCCACAACAGGTGAAAGGAACAGGGGTAATTCGGCTTAGAAGGATTCGGTAAAAGGAAGTAGCTTTCGGGATTCTGGCACTTTGAACAATCGGCTATGGGTGTTTTTGAGAGGGATGGGAGCAAAAGAAAGAGTGGATCTGAGTAAGAAGGGTGTTCGGCTAGGGAAGAGATCAAAGAGGAAAAAGAAAAGTGAAGAAAATAATGGTAGAGGTGAAGAAGAAGAAATCCGCTAGAAGCTTTCTAGGGAGGCAAGTTTCGGCTTTTCTGACAGTAAAAGAGAAGATTATACCTATGGTGGCTAGCCCTAATTCTTATGACTGAAAATAGAAAAGATAAAACCCTAATAATCTCTCTAAAGCAATCGGCCCAAGTCCCTAAAGCCCTTGCCAAAATTCACTTAAGTTAGTCACATGCCCGGCACATGCTTAAAAATTAAAAAGAACACTACGCTTACCTTGCAACTCGAACCCTTGTCCTTGAATACCCACTTAGGCGCCACTTTTTTAGGAGCTTTAGTGGCGCCACCTTGCCACTCTACCAAGGCTCCCTTTGCGATATATTTTACACAGTTTTTCTTAAGGGCCCTCTTGACCCAGTTCCCCCTTTTTACTTAAAAATCCAACTTAATATTTTACCGGGTTTTAACTTAAACTTGGGCCTTCTAAAGGCCCACTAACACATGTACATACATTTTCAACCTTCAAAACACCAAAATTTTAAAATTTCACTAAAATTTACAAAACCCAAAAAATCCCAAAAATCAGGGCGTTACAACTCTACCCCCTTAAAGAAATTTCAGCCTCGAAATTTACCTGATCCAAATAATTGAGGGTATTATTGATGCATCGCTTCTTCTGGCTCCCACGTAGCTTCTTCTCTACCATGGTTGCGCCATAGCACCTTAACCAATGGAACAGACTTCCTCCTTAAGACTTTGACTTCACGATCTAAGATTTGCACAGGCTCTTCCTCGAAGGTCAAATCGGTATCTACTGCAATCTCCTCTACTGGTACAATATGCGAAGGGTCCGACTGATACCGTCTTAGCATAGACACGTGAAAAATGTCATGGATACGATCCAACTCTAGTGGCAACTCCAACTGATATGCTACTGGCCCAATCTGCTTGAGAATCCTATAAGGCCCAATAAACCGCGGACTTAATTTGCCCTTTTTACCAAACCTCAAGACCTTCTTCCACGGTGAAACCCTAAGGAATACTCTATCTCCAATAGCAAACTCAATTTCCTTACGCTTAAGGTCAGCATATGACTTTTGCCTATTAGATTCTTCCTTTAACCGATCACGAATTAGTTTAACCTTGCTCTCTGTATCTGCCACTAATCCTGGTCCAAGAACTTGGCGCTCTCCCAACTCTGTCCAACAAGTAGAAGTACGACATCTTCGCCCATAAAGTGCCTCATATGGAGCCATCTAAATACTTGCTTGATAACTGTTGTTGTATGCAAATTCACCAACGGTAAATAATCTTCCCAACTACCACAAAAGTCGATAACGCATCCTCTTAACATGTCTTCCAACACTTGAATGACCCTTTCAGACTGACCATCTGTCTGAGGGTGAAATGCAGTGCTGAAGTCTAATCACGTACCTAACGCCTCATGCAACTTCTTCCAGAATCGAGATGTAAATCTAGGATCTCGATCAGAAATTATCGAAACTGGCACCCCATGCAAACGCACAATCTCTGCTATATACAATTTGGCCAACTTCTGCAGTGAGTAATCGGTTCTGACCGGTATAAAATGAGCAGACTTCGTCAACCTATCCACGAATACCCATACAGAGTCTTTCTTCGAAGGTGTTAAAGGCAACCCACTCACAAAATCCATCGATACTCTTTCCCATTTCCACTGCAGAATCTTCACTGGCTGCAACAATCCAAAAGGCAATTGGTGCTCAGCTTTAACTTGCTGACACGTCAGACATTTCCCAACGAACTCAGTCACCTCTCGCTTAAGTCCAGGCCACCAATAAACCTCTCGCAAATCTTTATACAACTTATTACCTCCAGGGTGCATAGCACAAGGTCCACCATGAGCCTCACCCAAAATCAACTGCCTTAAATCAGAGTCCTTAGGAACGTAGATTCTCCCACGGAAACAAAGAACCCCATCAGAATTCAGTCTAAAATCCTCACTCTCACCATTCTTGACTTGCTGAAATCGAGGAATCAATGAATCATCCTTCAACTATAACTCTTTAATTCTCTCAGTCCAAGTCGGTCTTACTTGCAACTCTGCTAGCAAGCTCGCATCATCATACCAACTCAAACGAGCAAACATGGCCTTTAACTCAGCAACGATCTTTTGACTCAGTGCATCAGCCACTATATTAGCCTTACCAGGGTGGTATTCAATCGAACAGTCATAGTCCTTAAGCAACTCTATCCATCTCCGTTGCCTAAGATTCAACTCCTTCTGAGTTAACAGATATTTGAGACTTTTATGGTCAGTGTATATAATACACTTTTCCCCATAAAGGTAGTGTCTCCAGATTTTCAATGCAAACACCACCGCTGCCAACTCCAAATCATGCGTAGGGTAATTCGCCTCATGAGGCTTAAGCTGGCGCGAAGCATAAGCAACCACCTTACCCTCTTGCATTAGTACACAACCTAATCCCACATGCAAAGCATCGCTATAAACCGTAAAGTCCTTCCCAGATTCTGGCTGAATCAACACTGGCGCCTCAATCAACACCTTTTTCAGCTTCTCAAAAGCTTCTTGCTGCCTCTCAGTCCAATTAAAAGCTACTCCCTTCCTTAACAATTTCGTTAATGGAGCCGCGATGATAGAGAACCCCTCAACAAACCTTCTATAATAACCTGTCAAACCTAGAAAACTACGAATTTTAGATACCGTCCTTGGCGGCTTCCAATCCAGAACTGCCTCAATCTTGCGAGGATCCACCCTAATTCCCTCAGTGGAAACAACATGCCCTAAAAAAGTCACTTCTTGCAGCCAAAATTCTCACTTACTAAATTTCGCATACAGTTGCTTTTCTCTCAGAATTTGCAGGACAATTCGAAGATGCTCATCATGCTTCTCCTCTGTTTCTGAATACACCAATATATCGTCAATAAAGACGACCACGAAACGATCCAAGTACAGCTGAAATACTCGGTTCATTAAATCCATAAAAGCTGCCAGTGCATTCGTCAATCCAAATGGTATAACCAAAAACTCGTAGTGACCATAGCGAGTTCTGAATGCCATCTTATGCACATCCACCTCCTTTACCCTTAACTGATAATATCCAGATCGAAGGTCGATCTTGGAAAACGTAGAAGCTCCTTGAAGTTGGTCGAACAAATCATCTATTCTCGACAGAGGGTACTTGTTCTTTATCGTCAGTTTGTTCAACTGGCGATAATCAATGCACATACGCATCGTTCCATCCTTCTTTTTCACAAACAGTACTAGTGCTCCCCACGGAGACACACTCGGTCTAATGAAGCCCCTATCTAACAACTCTTGAATCTGGGCTTTCAATTCCACTAGCTTCTTTGGTGCCATTCTGTAAGGCGCAATGGACACTGGAGCTGTTCCAGGCAACAGATCGATCCCAAATTCCACTTCTCGGTTAGGAGGTAATCTAGGAAGCTCCTCAGGAAAAACATCTTGAAATTCATTAACCGTCCTCACTGTCTCCACTGTCACCCATTCGGGTTCAGTTTTAACTTACGAACGCCAAGTATGCTTCACAACCTTTGCACATCAACCTTTCAGCCCTTAAGGCAGAAACCACATTGGACAAATAGTCCATACGTTCACCAATAACCATCACCTCCTCGCCTTCGGTTGTTCTCAATACCATTCTTTTGGCTGCGCAATCCAGCGTTACTTTGTGCTTGGTTAACCAGTCTATGCCCAAAATCAAGTCGAATTCTCCAAAAGGTAGCTCCATTAAATCTCCAATAAAGATCCAACCCTGAGTCTCTAAAGGCACTTCCCTAAATAGTTTGTCTACTTTAACAGAGTGACCTAAAGGACTAACTACTGTGACCCCACTCATAGTCTCCTCAGAATGCACACCCAACAACCCAGAAATTTCACAGGCAATATACGAATGCGTCGAACCCACATCAATTAAAGCAGTATATGGTGTATGAGATACTAAGAACGTACCAGTTATAACATCAGGTGCATCACCCTCTTCGTGACAGCGAACAGCATACACTAAGGCTCGCTGATGAGCCTCAGCATTACCAGCACCCCTGCCAGGTGCTCCACGACCACGTCCATTACCATTGCCTCCTCTACCCTGACCACGGCCCCTTGGCGGTGGTAGTCCTCCCCGCGCAGGCCGAGCAACCCTCTGATCAACAGCTTAAGCCTGAACTAGCTTCTGTGGGCAGTCCTTAACTTGATGATCCTTAAACCCACAACGAAAACAAGCTTCACTGCGTTTCCAGCATTCTCCTCGATGAACTCTGCCACAGTCTCCACAAGCCTGTGGTCTAACAATATTCACTGGCACAGCTCGCACTGGTTCTTCTACTCTAGCCCTCTTAAAATTCTAGTTTGTAGCTCCTAGTGTTCCAGAATCTCTCTTAAAACGGTTGCGATCCCTATCGTAATTCTGCCTTTTAGCTTGCTTCACTTCCTCGGCTATCTTAGCCTTTTCCACCAGTGCAGCAAAGTCGTGCTCCCTCTGTGGCGCTATCAATATTCTCAGCTCATCTCTGAGGCTATCCTCAAACCGAACACTGCGCTCATACTCGGTGGAAACAATACCACTAGCATACCGGCTTAATCGCAAAAATTCTGCCTCATATTCAGCCACAGTCTTACTACCCTGGGTCAGGTTTAGAAATTCCTTCCTTCGTGTGTCCACATAACTAACCCCAACATATTTCACCTTGAAAGACTGCTTGAACAATTCCCAGGTTACCCTCTCAACTGGGGTACCCTCTCTCACGGTAATCCACCATAAATACGCCTCGTCCCTCAGCAACGATACTGCTCCTTTTAACTTCTGCTCCACTGAGCAGTCCAAGTCATCCATAATTCGCTCTGTGGCTTCCAGCCAGTATTCAGCCACATTCGGGGCCACTTCAGATATGCCCCTAAAAACTTCTGCTCCATTGGCCCGAAGTCGCTCAGAAATGGACCCCCTATTCATGGGCCCGACATTGGCTCCAGCCACCCTTTCCAGAACTCTCAGCATGGCCTGGGACAGAGCGTCGTCCCCTACTGCCCGATCGTACAGCCCATTATCCTCAACCTGTGGTCATGCCTCTCCAGCTGGCATATGCTCAGAAGACGACGATCCAGCTTGAGCACTAACTCGGCCTCCTCCACGGCCTCGTCCACGAGCAGCTCTTGTACTCATATCGATTATCTGATTTATAAATTTTATGACATCAGTTAATGTTTCAGTTGTTTATTACAGAATATCTTATGCACAGATAAAGTTTCAGAGTTGTGTTCGCGCGATCGTAGCCTAGCTACTGTCTCAGTTTCCTAGGGTTTAGTTTACCCTACAGTCTCAGTTTTATAGCCTTAATACTACCTCACCTATAGTATCATATCCAAGGCTCAGTACTATCTACAGTTTTATTTTCAGTACAGTACAGAATTTAAGGCAGAAAATACTTACAACTTGGTACCGGGGATTTAGTGTGCCACCTCTCGAAGTACCAGATTCCAAAAAATAAAAATTTTAGACCTTAAAAAAATAATTCTTTAAACATTTTTAGAAAAGACAAGTTTGAAAAAAATCACTTCTAAAACAAAAATTCTTCCAGAAAATCTGATTTTCTAAAAATACCCTTTATAAGCTTAAAAATTTTGAAAACCCTTTTTGGACCCGATCCACAGCCGAGTTGTTGCAACCGGGCTCTGATACCACTAAATGTAACACCCCGAACCTAGCCCAGATGTTATGGCCATGTCCAGTATGCTACATCACCTAGACTATCCGACGCCGCCCTATTCACTAAGTCCGATGGTGAGTTTTGAAAAGCAATGCTTGATTTTTGGAAATTCCCGTTTTAATAATTATTCAAATTAATCTCTATTCCATTTGTTAAGCGATTCATTTTAACCTTATTATCCTACTTAGCCATTTGTATTGTTAGCCATTTGTATTGTTAGGTTGGTTAATAAAACATTTGTTAAATTTTCGAAAACGGTGTGTAGTTGTGGTTGAAATAAAACAGTTGAAAATCCCAAATAAAAACAGGTATAGTGGCCTTATTACAACCCATAACAAAATAAAACCAATAGTAAGAAGTAATTAAATTAATAAACAAATTAAAATGCAAGTTCAGTCTTCGTGGCCACTCTGAATCCCTCCCAGCATCCAAGTCATGCTCTGGGCTCTCCTGCAAGGATGGAAAAGAAAAGGGTGAGTTTGGGAAACTCAGTGTGTGCAGAACCCATCCAAAGCCCACATCGGCTCGAACCCACTAGGCTTGAGCCCTAACCAGTCTCAGTCAGATACTGGGCCAAAGCCCTACTCAGATTACAGATACTGGGCCAAAGCCCTATAACAGATACTGGGCCGAAGCCCTATTCAGATAAAAGTTTGGCCCATAGGCCCATAACAGTACAGTACAGTATAACATTATGAATGCAACCCAATTGGGGAGACTACTCAACCCACCAACCGCTACACACCACCCGTACCAGCCAACACACCATGTGGGGAATAACTCGACCCACCCAGCCCACACACCACAGTCGCAGCATGGCTGCTCAGATAAACAGTATACAAGGCAAAGCCCCTTTCAGAAACAGTACGAGGCATAGCCCCTTTCAGTAACGTGGCAGTACCACTCACACTTCCTCTAATACAAACCCAACCCATGCATCAGACATACATATATCATGATATTCAGTAATAGAAATAGTCATGTTAACAGTATAGTCGACTCTAGCCCTGGGTATAATGGTAATTTTTCACCTAGGGGTAAATTAGTAATTTCTCACCCTAAGGGTATTTCAGTAATTCTGTTCTCTTATTACAGTTTTTATTATTATTACAGCCTCTACTATTATAGTGGTTGTTACAGAAACTCATTTAATTCAGTTTATCAGTCTTACTATTTAGGCCCTAAAACCCCTAATGGGCCCTACCATGTCAATTAGCCCGTTAAGCCCATTTAAGTCTTACTCTTTAATCCATTACTCGTTTTAACAGTTTTTACAACTATAGTCCATATTATTACCTTTAAACCTATTCTTATCCCAAATGGGCCCAAAAGCCCATTGGGCCTATATTCGGCCCACCGAGGCCCAACTTACCAAAGTGCCCAAAATTTCACGGCAAACTCTCCTACCAGTGCCAGTTCCAAAACCAACTTTTCCCTACCAACTTGAGAGCATTCGCACGCTCACAAGCCGTCAAAATGCCGAAACTTCGGCATTTCGGCTTCTCGGCTTTTGCCGATTTGAACAATGAAGGTGTTCGAAGCACACACCTGATTTGCAGTTCCACTGACGAGATTTCCTATGCGCCCGTTCCTACAATCCATTATCTAAGTGATTAATCAATAGATCTATGAAAACTACAACCAAAATCCCTTACCACATTTGGCCACACCCTTAATGGCCATGAAAATTTACCTTTGTCGATTTAGATGCACTAGATCTAGATCTGATGATACCGATGCCTTCCACTCCTTGCTTGATCACCTTCCTTGCTAACTAACACCCAAAAAGAACCAAAATACTACTTTAAATCACTAATAGACTAAATCGACAACCTCCCTAACTTTAGGGACTTTTGGCTTTTCCAAAGTATGAAATATCTTAAAGATCTGAGTTGATAACCACTTACCACTGCTTTTACCTTGACTCTAACTCAGATCTGAAGTAGATCTAACCCTTAAATGTTAGTATAACCCTTATCTCTGAGATCTGCAAATTCGGCTATCTCCCTAAAACTATGGTGATTTCGGCTTTTCACCAACTGAAGAAGATGACGATTTGGACTATGGGTTTGAGTGATGATGTCGACAATGATGTGGCTCAAGGGGATGTAGTAATCAGCCACAACAGGTGAAAGGAACAAGGGTAATTCGGCTTAGAAGGATTCGGCAAAATGAAGTAGCTTTCGGGATTCTAGCACTTTGAACAATCGACTATGGGTGTTTTTGAGAGGGATGGGAGCAAAAGAAAGAGTGGATCTGAGTAAGAAGGGTGTTCAGCTAGGGAAGAGATCAAAGAGGAAAAAGAAAAGTGAAGAAAATAATGGTAGAGGTGAAGAAGAAGAAATCGGCTAGAAGCTTTCTAGGGAGGCAAGTTTCGGCTTTTCTGACAGTAAAAGAGAAGATTATACCTATGGTGGCTAGCCCTAATTCTTATGACAGAAAATAGAAAAGATAAAACCCTAATAATCTCTCTAAAGTAATTAGCCCAAGTCCCTAAAGCCTTTGCCGAAATTCACTTAAGTTAGTCACATGCCGGCACATGCTTAAAAATTAAAAAGAACACTACGCTTACCTTGTAGCTCGAACCCTTGTCCTTGAATACCCACTTAGGCGCCACTTTTTTAGGAGCTTTAGTGGCGCCACCTTGCCACTCTACCAAGGCTCCCTTTGCGATATATTTTACGCAGTTTTTCATAAGGGCCCTCTTGACCTAGTTCCCCCTTTTTACTTAAAAATCCAACTTAATATCTTACCGGGTTTTAACTTAAGCTTGGGCCTTCTAAAGGCCCACTAACACATGTACATACATTTTCAACCTTCAGAACACCAAAATTTTAAAATTTCACTAAAATTCACAAAACCCGAAAAATCCCGAAAATTAGGGCGTTACAAAAATAGTCCCTAGGCTCATATAATAAAATGTATTTATTCTCTTGGCTACCTAAGCCTAGCTGACACTTACTAGTGTCCATATAAGCCCACATTGGTCATAAATTCTCACTTTTACTACATATTTGATCACTTTTGCAATTTAGTCCCTATTAGGGACTTTCTTGAAAAATCACCTAGAAAAAGGTGCTTATTACACTTTAAACTCTCATATTCTACCACTAGACATCAAAATACTTGCATGGCATGCATGGAAATATTTTTGGATATGAACCCTAGCTCAAATTAGTGGTAGAAATAGCTAGATTAGGCTACAAGGATTTCAAAAATACGAAGAGCATGAAAAAAGGGACTTGGAGTCACTTACTTGGAGCTTGCAAATGAAGAAAACCTAGCTATGGAGGGCTTGTGATTTTTGGCACTTGCATGGAGAAGATGAGCCTATTTTTGGCTTATTTTCCCTTTTTATTACTTAACTTTACCAAATGACCAAAATGCCCTTATGGCCTTTCTTTAAAATTTTACCCTTCCATGTGCATTTTTGTCCTTAGTGCCAAAAATTGGTCTAATTGCCAAATAAGAACTCCTACTAATTTTTCTAATGCTATTTCATACTTAAACCTTCTAGAAACTCAATTTTGCAACTTTTGTAATTTAGTCCTAAAGGACAAATTAATCACAAATTATTAAAATTTCCTTCATGAATTTTTATCACTATTATGAAATCATGTCACAAACCTAAAAATAATCATAAATCATACTTTTCTACTCTGAATTTATGGTCTTGAAACCACTATTCTGACTAGGCCCAAATTTGGGCTATTACACACGGCCTGAGACATGAGCTGTCATACAGCCGTGTGCTGGCAACATGATCGCATGTCATCTGAGAATTTGTTAGGGTTCAAGTCATTGAGTTACACGGCCTGGCACACGAACTTGTGACACGGCCGTGTGACCTTACTTAGTAAGTTACAAGAGTGAGGACACGGGCTTAGACACGATCGTATGTCCCTTGTTCGAATGTTACACAGCCTAGGGTGATGTCACATGGCCGTGTGACCCCTGTTTCCAATTTTTGTTACTTTTTCCTAAATTTTTTTATTTGTTTCAAATTAGTCTTGAATTGCCTCAAAGCTATTTTTAGGGCCTCGAGGGCTCGATTGAGGGACAAAATATATGAGAATGAATGGTTTGTGATATATTTAAATTATTGAATGTTATGATATTTAAATATTTCTAATTGTATGGTAATGCTCTATAACCCTAATCAGTTAGGGGTGTTACAAGGTAATGAAGCTTTTTCACGAGCTCGAGTTGCATAGGCCCTAGTTGGTACCCGAGCCTCAGATTTAATTACAGAATTTTTTGTTCCACTTCAATTATTCCCTGCATTAATACTGCTTCTAGGTGTTACTCTTGTTACTCGACCGAGTGTTCTAAGCTTTCTCTCTATTAGATCTTTCAAGACAGTCTCAGAGAAAATGATCATAAGAACCAGATTTAAAGCATGATCCATCTCTCAATCTGTACCCACTGGAATGTCATCTATTACACTGTTGACATTCAAGTTTATTATTATGAACACTCCCCACACCCAATATAGAAGTAGCCTGATGCCTCGAACTTAAATATTGCTTCGTTTTATCTCTTCCTGAAATCCGGTTGAAGCTAATATACAACTGTGAAATTTTTTCAATTTCTTTGATGGAGATGAAAATGATTTTCCCATTGGTCGTTTACCTGTGTCTCAAGCCTCAAAATCTACCTTTCTTTTAGCTTTACTAAGTTCTTCAGCCTTATGCGCTTGACCCACCAATACCACAAATTCTTTCAATTCTAGAATCCCCACTAATAACTTGATATCTTCGTTTAACCCATCTTCAAACCGAGTGCACATAACAACTTCTATTGTTATACATTCCTGAGCATACTTGCTAAGTTGCATGAATTCTCTTTCATATTTTGCTACAGAACTATGACCTAACTTCAACTCTAAAAATTCTTTGCTTTTCTTGTCAAGATAGCTCTGGCTGATGTATTTCTTTTTGGATTCTGTCTGAATGAAATCCCAATTCACACGATCCTTTGGTACCACAACAATCAAAGTATTCCACCACTAATACGTTGAATCTTTTAGCAAATATATTGTACATTTTAAACACTCAACTGAAAAATAAGATAGTTCATCAAAAACTTTAACAATATCTTCTAACCAAAACTTTGCTTTTTTAGGGTCATCTTCTACTGTTCCATGAAATTCTTTTTCCCCATACTTATGTACTTTATCAACTAGAAGCTTTCTTACATGTACTTGTTTCGGACCTTGAGAAATAGAATGGATATGTTGGGGTACAGGAGAGGGTGGAGGTCGTTGAGCCATAAGATTTGTTCTAATGAATTCAGTGAACCACTCAAACATCATATGGAAAAAGGCTTCTTTCTCCTAATTTTCCCAACCCTTAGCTACAGCTTGCTACTAGCTGCTGTAACAGCCTTTTTAGTGAAATCAAAATAATAGTTTTGGGACAAAAAATTCAATGTTGAAAACTTTATTTGATTATTATTTTAATGTCTTCAGCATGATAGTAACATCGTATAAAAATTTCGTGAAGAAATTTTATCGTTTGACTGCTTAATTTGATAAAAATGATTAAATCGCATAAAGTGTAAAACTAGTGTTCCATTAGTAAAAGGTGTCAATTTGCTATGAAATTGAAAGATGAGTGGCCTTAAATGGTAATTAGACCATTAATATTAATGGTGGAAAAAGATGGACTTTTTAATGGTTTTAATGGTTAAATGATAAGGTTAATTTAGTAATTAATAAAATAAACTAAAATTAAAGAAAAATAAAGGTATCATCTTTCTTTCTTCATTTTCCAACCGAAATTAGAAACAAAGGAAGTCATTAAAGACTTTCCAAGGTTTGGCCATAGTCCTTTTGTGCATGGAAGTGTATTGTTGCTCGGGTTTTAATGATTTCTATGTTTTTTGAGTCATTGTAGCTTAATCTAGCTAGCCCGGGGATTAATTTGTAAAATTTTTAAAAGTCTAGGGTTTTATCATGAATGTATGTTAGCTATTTTTGATGTTTGGTGGATGAAAATGAATGTTTGATGATAGTTGAACAACTTTTGTAAAGGGATTTTTTGATGAATTTGTCAATTAGGGATTAAATTGAAAAATAAAAAAATGCTCATGGTGAAATTGTAAAATAAATGAAATGTAGGGCTTAAGTGATACTTGGCTATAGTGGGTTCGTACTAAATTGCATGAATTTTTATTTTTATGAGCTAGGGACTAAATTGAAATTAATTCAAAATAATAGGGACAAAAATAAAAAGTATTGGATTAATCAAACGTATTTATCCCTTCGTGTTTGAAGTAAGTTCGTTCATTTAAATGGTGTTAAAATATGTCCGATTTAAATGTTTATAAGTTATATTATGGTATTACGACTATACAAAAATATCCAACAAAATTTCAGCAACTTTCGGATCCCGTTTGAACCTTAGGAATATATAGGATACAAACGACATGTCATTAAGGGTTACCATGTTTCAGGTTCTAGTCTTATACGTCCTATCGGTGGCTGAGTTTTTAGCATGTGTTGTGGTTACTTGACAGTTTGTGTAAGCAGCACCGTGTAACTATGTCTTGACTGACAGCTTGTTTGAGCAAACCCAATTATGGCTCGAGAGAGAGCATTTATATGAGATATGAGAAAGTAGTGGTTTTGAAACGTGTTAGTACATAGTGTGTGAGATTCCTGAGTATCTAATATTATTCTAGTGGTTCAACAGGTATGAAAAAGGGAAGGTTCAACAAATGCTTCGATAACTGATGCTATGAAAATATGAAAAGGTATGAGCTGATGATGTTTTAAATATCCTTAGCCATATGCATGAAAGTATGAATGTTTATAAGTAATGTGCATAAAAAGCTATGATATTTTGAGATGATTTGTTAAGCTATGTGGTTATCTAACTTGAAAGGTTGTTGTTGCTTAGGTTAATGCTGAGTTATGTTGGAATGTCTCAAATTGTTATGCTTATATATACTAAAAGGGTAAGTTTTGTTTTTGAATTACGAACTTACCAAGCATTACATGCTTACTTCGTGTTATTTCCATTGTGTTTCTAGATAACCAAAAGCTCTTCGGGTTGGAAGCTTGTCGAAGATTCATCACACTATCTATTAGGTAATCCGATAGATTTTGATGATTTTGAGTCATGGTTATAATGGCATGTATAGGTGTCTTATTTGATGAAATTGGCCATTATGTGTGGCTTGTATATATGTTGATTTGGTTAATGAACTAGTTGGTATGATAATGTAATTATATGTTATTTTATGAGGTTGTTATGTTGATGTTGTGTTGGATAAAATGATGGTAAGGAATTGAAATGGTAATGGCATGTTATAAAGTGTTGAATGGTGTGAATAGAGATAATTCATGATATTGCTAATGGCTTGATTTGGTAGTTTGAAAGTGATCAACTTTTGGTCAAATGGGTATGACACATTTTAGTTGTGAAAATGGTCATTTTGTATTAGTTGTGCATACATTTTGGTAAATGAACATATGGATAAATGTGGCATTGAAATTGTTCTATTGGTGAGGAATGGAATGGTTAGGTGTTTAGGTACGTTTGATTATTGAAATTAATGCTCCATTTTTTTTTGGCATATTGGTTGAGTGGATAGTTTCTATGTTGTGTAAGCTTGAATATGCAAATGAAAAGTGTGTTTTGAATGCTTAATTATTGGTGCAATTGGCTTGTGCATGAGGTATGAGATTGGGAGAGAAAAATGACTTGAAAATGACCGATTTTTCATCCACATGGGCAGAGACATGGGTATGTGTCTCAACCTATTACACGGCCTAACAGACGACCTGGCACATAGGCATTTGGGGTTATTTTGAAGGGTACACGGCCTGGCACACGGGCGTGTGGCTTGGTCGTGTGACCCAAGTCAGTGAGTTACATGGGTACAGACATAGGCTAGGACACAGCCGTGTGTCCTTATTTTGAATACCCACGTGGCCTAAGACACGGGCGTGTCTCTTGGCCGTGTGAATCACACGACCTAGACACACGGCCGTGGGACCCCTGTAGTTTGAAATTTTTTGCCTTTTTTTGAAAATTTTCTTATGTTTCTAATTTAGTCTCGATTAGTTTCCAATATCCTTTCAGGTCCTACAGGGCTCGTAAAAGGGACCGTATGTATGATTTTGGTTAATTTCATGATTTATGATGTGATTTTTTATGATAATAAAATGTTCAGTATTTGATTTTATGCTCTGGTAGTACTCCATAGCCCAAATCTGGTGACGAATATGAGCTAGGGGTGTTACAGGTGCTCCTTGAACAGAGGCTTGTGCATTACTTTCAACCTCATCAAAATAGGCTCGGTTGGATGACATATTTTATCTATATGCAAAACATAGTTCAATTTAGGTCAAGAGATATCACACTATCATAGATTATATAAATAACATGTATTCTATGCTCTTTACTAGCTACGTCCAGTATGAGAACCGACTAAATCTAGCTCTAATACCACTAAATGTAACACCCCTAACCCATCTCTGTTGTCATATTAGGGTTACGAAACATTACCGTACTAATCAGAATAATACAATCATTTAACATTAATTATTTATAACTGATTATCAGTCTAACAAACATATACATTTGGGCCTTAAATCAGGCCTTTGAGGTCCTAAAAACTGTTTAGAAACAATTCAAGACTAATTTGAAATAATTTAGAAAATTTGGGAAAAAGTTAAAAATTTTGAAAAATTGGGACCACACGGCCGTCACATAGCCTAGACCATGTGGTACTCGAACAAAAGGACACACGATCGTGTCCCAACCTGTGTCTTAAATAGTGTAACTTATTAAGTTAGGTCACACGGCCGTCTCACAGGCCATCTGCTAGGCTGTGTAACTTCCTACCTTACGACGTACAACCATGTCGCAAGCCCTGTGCTACGCCATGTAACTCACTGACTTGAAATAATAAGTTACACATGATCACACACGGCTGCATGACAGCCCGTGTCCTAGGCCGTGTGTTCTATAATTTAACCCTAAAAACAAGTCATTTCAAGGCCAAAATTTGCCTAATCATCCACTCCAATTGTACATACATTCAATAGCCCTAAACACCTTTCAAACACATATAAACAGACCAATACAAATAACCTATTTCAACTAACCAGTATGTCATTCAAAGGCAAAACATTTTAACCAAAATAACTTTAATCAATACAAGACCATAATGTCACATCCTAATCACAAAACATACTCAATTTAGTTACCAAGTGGCATCAACAATACCATAATGTCACATCCTAAGCACAAAACATAGTCAATTTAGTTACCTAGTGACATCAATTATAAACCATTTACTTTTCATACTAAATATACCAAAAAGACCATATGTTACAAGTACCTACAGGTAACCAAAAGTTTTAAAATTGCTTAAGCAATAAGTTTAACATTCAAAGTACATATTCATACCAAGATTATCACTAGCATATTCAACAATTACCATTACACAAAAGTTCTATACATGCCATTTATAACATTGGCCAAAATAACATAAAAACTACCGAAGTGATTGTTGGATAGTGTGATAGATATCTAACAGGCTTCCGACTGATCGAGCTTCCGATAATCTACGAGACAAAGGAAAATAACTAGGTAAGCAACTAGTGCTTAGTAAGCTCATATAAACTAAAACATAACTTATCCTTCTTAAACTAATTTTATGAAATACGCATAGCATCATTACCTTACTCATATGTTTAATACAATCCTATAAACATCACCACATTCACAAATTAGTAAGTTCATGTATATTACATATAAGAAATCAACCATTTCATAAATGAATCTTCATGAACATGACATCCTTCACATAATCGTTTAATTCCATTCAACTCATTTGCATTCATCAAGTTTACTTTTCATAAGATTGTGAATAATTATCCAATTGTATACATACTTTGCCATAAACCTTTACTTACCCATTGAACCATCTAGAATTACATCAGATACTTGGGAATGCTCATACATAATGTGCCTTTCCATATAACCATAACCTTTTCTTTTCAATAGTGCTCACACAAGCTGTGAAATGGGCCTGCTCATACGAGCTGTAGGTCAGAATGTTAGCTACACAATGTTGCTCACATGAGCTGTGGAGAATCCGCAACAAATGCAGGACCTCAGCCATCGGTAGGACATTCAAGACCAACACCTGAAAAATGAAATCCCTAATGACATGTCATTCGTATCCTAAAAATTATTAAGGTTCAAATGGGATCATTTATCCATCATTTAATCAAAGCATCAATATACTCATATAAGCAAGTCAGTTTATACTAACATAATATAACAAATAACCAATTAAATTATCATTAATAAGATTATAATTGATACAAACTTACCTCGAAAACTATGGTTGCAATAACCGAGTTGAAGTCTAGTCCAAAGCTTTAGCTTTTCCTCAATTTAATCCCAATTGTGGTTTATCTTGATCTAAATAGATAATTAACATCAAGCATTCAATTCAATCCATAATTCACATTATCATAAAATAACAAATTTACCCCTCCTATTTTACCTTTTTCACAAATTGGTCCTAAAGCCCGAAACTTGTAAAACTACTATTTTTACCCTCCATACATGCTAGCCGAATTTCCTAGGGACCTATACCAACCCAATTAAATAATCATTTCATCATGTTACCATGAAATTTTACTATGTTCATAAATATATCCCTAAACCCTAAATTCACTAAAAATCACCTAACAAAATAAGCTTATTCAACAATCAACCTTAATATTCTATCAACCAACTTCACAAACACAAAAATTTCATTCATAGTAAGTCCCTCTACCTTCAAAAATTTTGCAAATTAATCCTTGGGCTAAGTAGATTAAGCTAAAATGAGCTTGAAAACATAAAAATAATAAAAACGGGGCTCAAATACATACCATGCATGAAGAAAATGAAAAACCGAAGCTTACTTCCCTCCTTCAATGGTTATTTTTTGTTTTGAGATAGGAAAAATGAGAAAGATGACCACAATTTTTCATTTTTCTTTATTTAGCATTTTAATTTAATTATCACATTACAAAGTTAACCTTTAAAAACTATTAAAATTACATGAAAACATATCCATAAACATCAAATATCATATAACATGGTATAATTACCATCTAAGTTCGTTAACTTACCTTTCCATAGCCATTTAGCCATTTTAACTAATAGAATTCAACTTTTGCACCTTTTTCAATTTACTCATTTTTACCTAATTAGCCATTTCAACTTAAAAATTTCTTAACAAAAAATTTAATACTACCTTAAATTAACCATATAAACATTAAATTAATAATAAAATATTAACTCACTTATCAAAGTCGTGGTCTCAAAACCATTATTTTCGACACCGCAAAAAATGGGTTGTTATAAAATTGAATAAAAGGTGAAATTTTAGGGTAAAAGTGTAAAATATTGATAAAGGGTAAATTACATGAATTTAAGTGTTTTAAAGTATTTTAATTGGTTAATTGAATGAAAATATTATTTTAGATCAAGAACTGGATCAGTTAGTTGATGAACGCGAGAAAGGAAAATTTGTCGATTAGATGTTGGAGTCGTTTTTGCTGCAGAATCGATTTAGGTAAGTTCATACAATTATTTTTTGTTATAATTCATTATTAAATATTTTTAATGATATTTATATATTTTTGAAACTGCTGAAATGAAACTGGTCTATGTGAAATATACTGAATTTCTGAAATGATTTTGATGCATCGAGTAAAAGTGTCATTCATGAGATTTCTGACTGAATTTCTATTCTAGACCGAACTCCTGTATGTGTTGCGGACTCGGATATACATGTGACTCAAATTTAACCTGGACTAGTAATTCATTATCGTTTTAAAGGTTTAATCTAGACTGGTAACCTTACACGTATACATAGCCCTGACTAGGCTATTTTTGTGTGTTGTCATTAGTTTAGCCCGGACAAGTAACCTAACACACTTACTCTGTATTTGATTAGTTCATACGAGCATCATATATTTCCAAACTTATTTATTGAATAATTTTACGAAGATCCATCGGAAGAATAAATGTTATTTGATATGGAATTGTTTCTTTGAAGTAAACAAATTATGAACTCTAAGTATGCGTATGTTTAAATGGTTACCTATTGGGAATTACTGAATCATGTTGTTTATATGGAAATAATTATATAGAGTGTTATATGAAATATTTACATGGATAGATATGTAAAATGGGACATTTGAAATGAACACTTAAAATGGGAATGTGAATTCTTAAATGAATAAATGTTGAATGAATGGTATATCCAATGTGTTTACTTGTACATGTTCCATTGTTAAGCTTCCTAATTTGTGGGACTTCTGATGTGATGTGATGTGATTCTGGTCACATCACGTGATTTTACTCGAATGTCTCGAGATTGAGCCAAGCTTAAAGGGCCCAAATGTAAGATGAAAATGTACAAGTCCATGCAATACCTTGCATATGGACGTTCGAAGCCCATTTATACTTTTTAACTTGTTTTATTTCCATAGCTTGTTTAAATTTAAGTTTGTTAAATTCTTGTCATGATAATTAATTTTTGTCCTTGTTATTTCATCTTTTTAATTGTGCTTTAAAATGTGTCTTAGATTTTGGCATCTTTAATGTGTTTTAGTTTGCATTGCGTTGTAATTCACAAATTTAGTTTTATCTTATGTTTTCACCATGTGAAAAGTTGTGTCATTTGAGTTTTTAAGTTGCTTACAATTGGGTTTGTTTAATTATTTTATTAGTTAAGTATGTCGTGTAGTCATGTTGAAAGTCTAGTTTTAATCTAGTTTGTCATGTTGTTATAATGTCATGTTAAATAGAGTCTTTGCGTTGATTCATGTGTGATTGTTTGAAATGATCTAACATCTATTTATATGTGTGTCATAAGGACTGTTCGGCTGGCCATTTCAAGACTCTTCTTGGATTTACCTTAAAGTTGAATGCATGCACAATTATGTTCATGGAACTTCAAAATACATACCATTACTTTTGGTCCATATGACCGTTGTTATGGGTGGACAAGGTACATGGAAAACATGCATTTGATGAATGGTTGAATTCAAGGAATTCTTCACATACATGGATGGTGGTAAGGAGGGAACCTTAATATGACTATTTTAGTGCATTCATGCATGGCTCACATGCATACACATCCAAGGGAGGTGAAGCTCCATAAATGCACAAATGCAGCATACATTTCATCTATACAGGCATGTAGGCAAGGGGAGAATTCTACATTGAAACGACAGCATTAATTATGCTCATACATGAATCTTATCAAAGGAATAAATCTTCTCATTCATGCACTTCAAATGGGGACGAATTGCTTATTCACATCTAAAGACATGCGTGAACGTCCAAATACATGCAATTAGAAGGGGATGAATGTCCGTGAACATCTAAAGGGGGAGGAATGTGACCCTTCATGTGTTCAATGAATCAACATTATGCATGAATGAATTTTCATTCTATGTGTGACCATCATTAATGGCTAAATGTGGCTATTAGCTTTCTAAGATTCTATAAATAGTTTGAAACTTATCAATTTTAAGGTAATCATCTTTTGAATATAAAAATTATTTGTGAGATTTTTCTATCTTTGTTCTTAATTGAACTTCTGAACTTATCAAACCGTAAGGTTTGTGGCATTCACCTTTGTCTTATCACTCTGTTCCCCATCTTAGAATATGGTGACTTCAACTATATCGAGGTTCTAGTAGCTTAAGTGTTAAACAAATCTTAGCTTTAATATAACTAAGGTTTTTTAGTTAAGATTGCTATGGGTCAAGTTTTTCACCCTTGTTTGAACCATTCAAGACGATCATTCCCATTCAAGCCATTTTTCGAACATTTCAAGTCTGGGAAATCACATCTTGATGTGTATAGGATTTGAATGTATTTATGAGCCATTAAAGAAATTAAGCATCAATTGTATGAATTGTGCCCATTTGGTAAGTTCATGTTTATGATATATACGAACTTACTAAGCATTAGTTGCTTATGATTTTTTTCTTTTTCTATAGATCATCGAAAAGTTCGATCGGTTGGAATAAAGTCGAAGCACATACAAACTATCCATTCTTTCTTTCAGTAGAAGTATTGGTCATTTTGATGTTGGTTATAAATGTAATGCCCCAAAAGTATAGGGGTTGTAATTGTTTATGTTTGGCATGTTGGGTAGATGATTTGAGTGTGTTTGGAAGTGTTTGAGAAGCCTGGGTTCAAGTCTGGCCTTCCGCAAAATTTTGATTTTTGCTCTTAAGTAAACCCGGATGTTAGCTTATAGGGCATATATTTAATTGTGTTTGTTTTATGTCACAAAAAGCCTTGTGACTTGATGGTAAGTGGTGTGTTTGGGGCAACTGAAAGGGCTTGGGTTCAAATCCCATGGCAAGCAAGGGATGATTATTTTGCTGCTTGGGATGGCAAGAGTTTGAGGTGGATTCAAACTCTGTTGTGTGAGAGTTTGAACTGGTCTTGGTGTTTGTTATGGGGGATATCAAGGAGAGATAAGGGGATAGATTCATGGAGATTTTTAAGGAGTTTGAAAATTGGAGAAGTTGTAGCCGAATTGGGTAGCTTGTATGTGCAAATTCAGCTGAGGGGTTTTGGGTATGCATCTTCGACAATTTGTGAATGTGTAGGTGCCGAATTTCCTTCTGGACCTTTCGGGTTTTTGTTCTTTTTGACGTTTCTGGCTTCTTTTCTCCTTAGTGTCGATTTCGCAATGACCATTTGTGCTTTTATTGTTCAGCTAGTGTGCCGAAACCCCTAAGTTTCTAATACTGAAATCTTGTGTTGTTATTCCCAACTCCTTTCCTTCCTTATTGGTTTCAATTGCTGCCGAATTATACTCCTCTTCTACCTCTACTGAATCATTCTTCCCTTTTCCTCCATTATTCTCTGTAGTGACGAATACACCTTTCACTTCCTCTTTTTCATTGGTCTATCGGTTTGTCTCTCTATAGCCGAACCTTCTTGTTTCCCTGTTCAATATTTTCTTCCTCCTTTTGGGTTGAGAGGCCGACCCCCTTCTCTATCTTTACGATGCTAATCGGTTTTGGGTAGTGAGCAACGATCCTTTCTTCTGTTCATAACATTTGGGTAAGTCGAATACTACACCCCCTTTCTCCCTTTCTTTTGTTCTCTGTTTGTGTTGATATTAATTGAAGATCATTAATCTTGCCTTGTTTTCCAATACCTTTTGGACGATAGTCTTTGGCAATTGGTGGAACATCGACTGCCTTGCTCCTCCACACACATATCTCTGATTTATCCTTCAAATAGTTCTTTGGCCGAATATTATGGGGTAACTGTGCTTGGTCTAATACTTAATGACTCTTGTATGAGGACTTTGAGCCATACTCTCAAAAACCGCTTTGTCTAATAGGATTCGTGGGTAACACAGATAATCGTTAGGAACATGGAAGCAACTTCGGTCAGTGATCTTAGAAGGTTAAAGTCTTATTCGTCCACTCAAGGTAAAGATGTTAGTCTGGTTCGATTTAGGTTTTGAGAAGTTTGTGTTCTGTTGTCAACTATCTAACAGCATACTTTGATTAATTGTAGGATTAGTGTTTGCAATTGGATCTTGTTCAAAAACAAGTTTTCATCTATACACCATAAAACGTTACTATCGAAAAGCCGAAAGAGGTGTGCATTCACACCTTGTTTAATAACGAATCAGCAAAAGCCGAAAAGCTAAAATGTTGAAACTCGACAATTGTGGCCTCACGAGCGTACGAACGTTCATGTGGTGGATCAAGTGCACCAATCATGGGCGACAAACTATAGAGGCCTCCATGAGCGTTTTCGTGGGTTTAGGCCGTTATGGGCCTCGTTGGGTCGAAATGGGCCACGTGGGCCCAATGGGCTAGTGGACCCCACACGGGGAAAATGCACGATAAATGATAAATAATGGACTAGGCTATGAAGGTCACATAGTTGTAACTGAATTCGGGCTAAATAGGCCACACGAGTGTGTGGGCCTACTTGGGCCGAGTAATAAGCCTTAGGCCCATTTACACTATGTTGGCCATATAGGTTATCTGAGTCGCTCGAGGGGACGGAAGACCTTCTGTGAGGACGTTATCTGCACCAAAACCCTTAAACTAGTAAAATAACCAAAATACCCTTAAAGGGGTAAAATTACTATTTTACCCCTAATGGATGGGAAATAACCATGATACCCCTAGAAGTAGGTTGTTTGATATGTGTATGATAGTTATTTGACTGATACAGAGTATGGCATATTTCATACACATTATATTTATGACATGACATACTGTATGGGGTCAGGAATTTGATACGGAGGAAGTACTGTACTAGTGGCTTTGCCACGTATTTTCTGTGACTAGTGGCTCTGCCACATATTCTGATTCTAGTGGCTTTGCCATGTTTATTATCATTAGCAGCTTTACTGCGTTACTGTTACTAGCAGCTTCGCTGTGATATTGGTGTGTTGGCTGGGTGGGTCGATTTAATCCCCACATGGTGTGCTGGTGGGTACAGGTGGTGTGTTGGCTGGTTTGGGATGGGTTGCATAATTGAACTGTACTATTGATGTATTGGGCTTAGGTCCACATTTTTACTGTATAAGGCTAAAGCCCAGACTGTTCCAACACTGAATAGGGCTTAGCCCAGACTATTTACTATTTTACTGATAGGGGATCACACACTGAGTTTTCGCAAACTCACATTTTCTTTTAATTTTACAGGTAATCCCCAGTCTTAGTCGATTTGGAGCTGCGAGGGACTCAGAGGTGGCCATACGATCACTACTAGTCTGTTTCTATTTTTATTCACTTAAATTATTTATTGGGTTTTTAGTTATGTAATAAGGCCATTTAGGGAGTTTTAAATTTTATTTAGACTTCTAATCTCGTATTTTAAACTGCTAGTATAGGGAAAACAAGTTTTCAAAATAATAAATGATTTCAAAGAAATCACGCATTTTTAACCTTAAGATTTTCAACTAAAAAGACTTTCACAGTTTTACTCAAATTAAGTAGCAATCACAATAAATATGGCAACTCCTTTTTCTAACATTTGGTTTAAAAGTGTAACAATGAGTTTTACCAAACTATCGCATGAAATAAAAACTAAATGGTTTTAACTTGACTATGGGTTTTTATCAACGAGACCTATTTTTGGAAAACTTTTGGCGAGATCTTTTCCTAAGCTTAAACCAATAGGTTTTAAACATAGAAATGAACATTTTTTGACAAATCCAATTTTAGATGACTCTTGATATGACACGTCAGACTCGGCCATAACGTCTGAGCCGGGTTTGGGGTGTTATAATAAATGGCATGTACAAGGAGTTTTTATATTAATTTTCCAAAATGATGTTGTTTAAGTTTGGTTCTAGCTTATTTGTGTATATGTCTTTGGTTTTGGCTTGTATATGTCCAAACATAAATATTTTGATCATTTGGTATATGCGTCTTGAAAGTGCATAGGGTATGGTAGAATTGAATGTGTATAGAATAGATGTACTGATATGTTGGCATGTGTATATGGTAAAGATTTGAGATCTTTAATGTGAATAAGATTGGTGTATGAAATATGGTGTGTAACACCCCAAACCCGGCCTAGAAGTTAGGCCCAAATCCGGTGTGTCATATTGAAGTGTTTTTAGAAAACCGTGTTTTTATTGAAAACCCTTCTTGCAAATTTTAAAGAAAACACTATTTCATCTATCTTCGATTAATCAAATTATAAAAATGGTTTACTTCGAAAAAACATATTTGTTGCGGAAGCTTTGTTTGAATTCACAGTTGTTGTGGAAACGTGGTTTTTTTGAAAAACAGAAATCATTTTGTAAAACGCGCCTTAGAGCTAGCAGAATAATAACATTCAGATAAATAATCCCAAAACTTAAGAAAAATTATAAAGTATTACAAACCCAAAAATAAAACCTTAATTAAAGTAAATGAAAATCAAAAGCAATTTAAAGCGAAGTGTGGCCGCCTCCAAGTCCCACGTAACACCGAATCGCCTATGCCTTGGGATTACCTGTACAGTAAACTAAAAAGGGTGAGTATACGAATACTCAGTGTGTAATCCCTTACAAAAATAAATAACTAGATATGCAGTAAGCAGAAACAGAATGAGCCCAAGCCCATAATAGGAACAATGTCAGATGGGCCTTAGCCCAATGTAGTAACAATGACAGGTGCATAAATGCAAATGGAAAACCAGCCCAGTCCAACCAATACACCCCCGTACCAACCAACACACCATGTGGGGATTAAACTGACCTACCCAACCAACACACCAAGCTTAGCACCGGTTGCAGCACTAAGTTAACAGAATGGCTTAAAGCCATAACAAGATGGCACAGGGCCATAAGCATTGCAGTAGAGCTGCCAAATAACAGGATGGCTCAAAGCCATAAGCAGGACGACCATGGGCCTTAGACAAGATGGCAATAAGCCATAATACTTCCTCCCTTAATATAACCCAAACTCATGTAGGATGACATGTCATATAATCATATGTGAATGCAGGATGTCATGCCCAGTATAAAACATACCAATATCATACAAACATTAATCAATCTACCACTAGGGTCATAATGGTCATTCTACCCACGAGGGGTATTTTGGTCATTTCGCCCTTAGGGGTATTTCAGTCATTTACCAATATGAGCCTAAGTATGTGAAGGCCCATCAATAGACCCATGGTCGTCTAGCAACACACACAGCCAAATAGTCCAGATATTTAAATATGGCCTAAAGCCCATTAGTAGGCCCACGAGCCCATTCGACCCATTCGGCCCGTTTCGGCCCAACTCTTCAAATCTCTTATGAATGTCATTTTTCAATATAGGGCCACAATCCGTGGCCTCAATCACTCATATAAGCATTCACATGCCCATTTGATCAAATTTATAAAAGTGTGATAACACACACCTGAAACGAGACAGTCGCCCTCCGTTACCGACAACTGTGCACCTATAGTCACCATCATCCTTTTGTTAGTCAACTACCATAATTGAATCCAAAATCATGGTATAAGTTATAATTCAGTCAACCTAACGTCACTTCCCACAATGGAACAAAAATGATCACTTGTAAGAGACAGTGATTCGGCCCCTTTTCTCTCTTAAACTGATCAACCCCTGATCATGATCAAAATATGATGCCAAAAGACCCTTGCTTAGAAGAAAAAAGTTATTCACATAAGGGTATATGTAAACTTCCAAATAGCGTAAATAATACTTAAGATTAAGAAACTTACCCAAGACTCAAGAATACGTCCCCAATGAAAAAGAATTCTAGTCACGGTCCTACCACCAAAGACTTAGATTTGGCACACAAATGAATGAAATAAAAATAAATAAATAAAAGGCAATAACAAGGTTCGGCCAAAGCAAAGGTTTCGACAAGAAAAGAATACCCACTGACCCTAAGAAAAGCCAGAGTTCTTACCAATTGTTCAATAACAAGAAAGAATAACGATGGGGAAAGAGATACAATTAGTTCACAAATTAAAATGCTGCTGTAAGAAAAAGAAGATGAGATGAAGTAAGGAAGAATAGGTCTAGTGGGGAAAACGATTGGGAGAGGAGGAATGAAATTGGTCAAAAGAGATGAAAGAATGACTACGATAGGAGGTTCGGCAAAATGAAGTAAAATTATGGTGAGAAGGAAGTAGAGTGAGTTGATGGAGATCAAGACAAAGGTGCAATCGGCTTTGAAAAAAAAATCAAAGAGAAATGAGAGCATGCCAATGCAAGATAGTCTCAGTAAGAAAACAAAAAGGAAAGCAAACAAAATCCCTTATCACAACTGAAAATCCTAGCTGAAAACACCTTACTATGGCAACAAAACTTTCCCTCTCCAATCGGTCAAAGCTTAAAAAAAGAAAGCAAAACATAAGCCTTTAATAGCCATAATTGCAATGACCAAATAGTAGCAATTAAGCTCCCACATTCAGTCATAATATCCCATAAACAAGCTTTTAATAGTAGCTTAATTTAAGCTGCCATCAATTCAATTCCATAAAATAAAAAGAATAAAAAGAAAACATTCCCCCACTTGGTTTAAAGCCACCGACAGCAGCTCTTCATTCACAATGCCACCGCTCGATTCCAGCCCAGCATTCAACTTGCCCGAGCAGCAAAACTTAACCTCAATTGTGCAAAGGGGAGTTTGAACCCCAGACCTCACCCCTGTCTATGCGCCTCACAAACATGCTGTTGGCCACTGCACTGTGTTTCTCTTTACACTATAATAGGTCGCAATTACTTTTAACCTCTACCTGCTGGAGCCACGGTTATTCGAAAATAAAAATGTAAATTCCGCCTGCTATGCAACTGGAACTCGTGACCTCCAAAACACGCCCCTTATACACACATGCCTTGCCACTGTACCGAATCGACTTTCATGCCAATAACCCCATGCAACTAATTATAAACATTCCGTCCAGAATGTTGTGCTGCTCTAAAAGAAACAAAAACATTTTTCCCCTATGTAGTTTCGAACCCCCGACCTCAGCACCCTATGCTTGCCTCCTTGCCACTCTTCCACAATTTCTTTTGTGTCGAATATCACCCCTAACTAAATATAAAGTTTACACGTCAGCTTCATGCCCAAAAGCGAAAACTAAAAGATTTATGCAATGGCCAGGATTCGAACCTTAGGCTTCCTACATGCTACCAACACTCCTAGTCACCAGACCACAAGCTTCCATGTGTCAAGCCTTAACCAAAAATATTTTTGAACCCTTCCTTGTGATGCCAATGTCCACTTAAAGGAAAAAATTAATTTTTCTTCAAGTCCCTTTATGAGTCCAGGACTTCCCAGACATCCCCAAACGCTCCAAATCATTTAATTAACAAACCAAACATGAAATTGCTAAATTTTTTTTCTTGAATACAAAATCCAAATTTCTCTGATACACGAAGCCCATTTTCTCCTAAGCCTAAAAATCGAGGCGTTACATGGTGCCAATGAAGGCATATTGGTTAAGCACCTAGGTTGAATGTTTTGGTATGTTTTAACCTTCTTTGAATGTGTTTTGAAAGCATGTGAATGGTTGATTTTGGTTTCGATTGACACATAAGAAATGGGTGATGATTTGGTTATTTTAAAAGTCATTTTAGGTGTACATGGCCTGGGACATGGGCTGTTACATGACCGTGTGCCACACACAGCCTTCTCACATAGTTGTGTGTCTTATAAATTGTTAGGTGTAGGTTTTTCCACATGGCATCAGGCTATTACACGACTTGGAGATACGACCGTGTGCCCCTCACTTCGAGTTGTTGGTAATTTGCCACACGGCCTAGGCTCTATCACATGGCCTGGCCACATGGCCATATGACCCCTATTTTCCAAAACTTTCAATATTTTCACATTTTTCTATTTTGTTTCAAATTAGTCCTTATTTTTTTCCAAATTAATTCTATGGTCCCATAAACACTATTTAAGTTTTATTTTCACATATATGCTTTGAATAATGATTTACTATTTATTTATGATGATTAAATTGAACTCTAAATTCTTGTGATTTATAATTGAAATGAAATTTTGAGAATGTTGCAAAGCAATCCTAGTTAAAACCTAGATGATTTTGGAGCATTCATAAGCCCATATATGATCTAAGAAATGACGTATTTGTTAATCATAAATTGAATTGACTATGTTTGGATGATTTTTTTGTCAAATTTGAGCAATAATTATGCATTCATGAAGTATTCTATGTTTATTTGAGATAACCAATGTGATTTGAATGTGTTCTTTTCTGGTTGTGACTGTAGCATTCTGTAATTTGAGTCTAACAACCGGTTCGAGGTATGGGTGTTACAATAGTTTTAGGATCACATGACAATTTACAACCAAAATTTAGATGATTCTAACCCTAGGTACATGCCACTATATACCCAACATGTATGTTCTGTACTCTTCACTCCTTGATTGATGATAAGATGAGGATGAGGAGAGCTACTTTAAAATCTACCTTCAAAATGATTTTTACCTACACGTTTCAAAACAACCCGTTAAGCTTATGGAAGCTTAGTAAGTACTAAAGAAGTCAAACTTTTCCATTAAGTGTAATTATCTAATTTAACAAATAAATACCCTAAAATGGTCATCATGTGTTTGCTCGATTGATCAAATCGAAATTATCAAGGGGGTGAATTGGCTTTTAAAAATTTAGATAAGCTAGAAAGAAAAGATAGAACAAAGAATACAACAATTTAGAGTGGTTCGACCCTAATTGTCTACTCTACTACCTTAGCTTTCCACAACTAAGGATTTTCCGAAATTTACTAATTTGTACAACCTTTGAGGGTAAGGTTTAACTTTACAACTCCCTTAAGATTTCTACCCAAATCTTAAGACATAAACCCTCTTACAAGATTACAAAGAAGCAAACAAATAAATAATCGTAACAAGATCAGAATTTGCCAATTAAGCACAAATAGACAAGAGTACACTTGAGCAAAAGAAAAACAATAAGAGCTCACAAGTGTGTATAAGAGAATTATGGAAGTGTTGAGTACAAAGGTTATTTAATTGACGATTTTTGTTTGAATATGCTTTCTTGTTGTCTTAGAATATTTAAAAGCTGGTATTTATACCCTCTAATTGATTTCCAACCGTTGAGGTTGTTATGGTAGTTAATTGAGTCGTTGGGGATGTGAAAACCAAAACATTTAATACACTTGCAACAGTGAGTATCGATACCAAGTAAAAAGGTATTGATATTTTTTTGTAATAAATGCTAAATTCAGTGACCGTTAGAGTTTCAATATCGATACCATAACAATTTTATCGATACCTTATTAAATGGTATCAATACCAGATTGATACTTAGTTGATTTTGTGAAAAATAAAATGCCAATTTGGTATCATTTATTTGAAGGGTATCAATATTTCAAAAATATCAATACTTGTCCAAAAAGGTATCTCTACTTTTTGGCCTGGAGCAATTCTGACTTGTTTGAAAAGTAATTTGATTTGTTAAAATTCTTTTAATGGTGGACTTGTCTTGTATTTACTATCCCAGTAAGCTATCTTTATTCCATGTTTACTATCCCGGTAGACTATCTTTATTTCGTGTTTATTATTCCAATGGACTATCTCTATTCCATGTTTACTGTCTTGACAGGCTATCTCTATTCTATGTTTACTACCCTGACAGACTTACCCTGCGGATGCTATGGAGTCTTTAATCCATGGTCTTACACCTATCTACCATCCTGACGTACTATCAGTTGATGCCATAGAATCTTTCATCTGTGGTCTTACACCTATCTACCATCCTAGCGTACTATCAGTTGATGCCATAGAATCTTTCATCCATGGTCTTACTCATTATACCTGGCTGCCATAGCATCTTTCATCTATGGTCTTACATTGTATACCTTATACCCAATACCTTGTAACCATAACGTCTTTCATCCATGGTCTTATATCATATACTTTTATCGTGTACCATGTTGTCATGATGTCTTTCATCTATGGTTTTACACTATGTACCACATACCAAATTGCCATACCATTTTTGATCTATGGTCTATATCATATATCGTTGTCACGGTGTCGCCTCAAAAGACCAATCAATACTGCCATTGCAGTAAATACCATTCCATTATTTCATTTCTCAAATCCTCCTCTCATTAGCACCTTTTACGCCACCTAACCTTGATGCTCGAACACCTCAGTATTCCCTCCGCAAGGCTCGGAGCTTCGCCGAACAGGTATCTAACATGTTCTCTCCATCCCTTCCTAACTTTGCCTAACCCCTTGAGGTTTCCAACAATCATGCAATGCATATGCATATCATGATATTTAATGCTTATGCAACATAACAGACTTAAATAGTGTAGACCATAACATGTTTGGAGTTTGGAACTCACCTAAAACTTCATCGTTTCTATAACTTATCCTTCTCTTCGAATGCAAGATCTTCCATTCTCCTGAAAGCAACTTACTACCCAAAAACCAAGTGGTTAAGCTTGCCTTTCATCTTTAAAGCTTAAGATTTAGTAAGCATGAAAAACCCTTAAAATGGTTCTAAAGGTCCGTGACCTTATTTACCTATCTCACGCATATAGAAGGGTTAAGAACTTTACCCGCTTACTGGTTTCCCTATTTTTTTAGCTCCATCCTCATGAAGTCTGCTCCATGCAAAATCTTCCATGGCTACTCCACCTTTGAACTATCGAAGAAGATGAAGAATAGGAGAAATTAGGGACAAGGTCGAGAAGAAAATCATTGTAAGAACTATCCATTGCTAATTATTTTTCTCCCACTAAGGAATCGACTGGTTCCATTCTAACTAAACCAGATTTGGATCTCAGTCATGTCCAATATAGTTTCCAACTTTCTTGTTTCTCCCAATATAGGCTGGTAACTTGCAATCTCTTTCAATTTAGTCCCTTAATTATTCTTAATTTGGTGTTAATTAGAAACTAGGTGTTACACACGGGCCAGATGACAAACTAGGTTCATGAGAGATTTGACCCAAAAAAATTATCTGACCCGAGATTAGCACCAAGTCCATTTAAAGATAGTGAAGAATCACCAATAAAATGGGCTTGTTGATCTATAAGCCCATTTTCCAAAACTAAATCCAAAGACCCATTGTCTATTACATCCGTATTCATAGCTAGCCAATGAGGGCCTTTATACGCACCACTAACAATCTAGCCTCCTCGGCTAAAAGAACTAACTTGCAAACCCAATCGACTAACCCTAATACCATAAACATTTTTATCGACCATAGTAGGCCCATTCTCTCCTAACGGGTTATTATAAATTACTAACCCTTTTCCCTTTTAACTTAGCATATTTTTTGGGGTTTAAATGTTAGATTTCCCCTTCAATATTCTCCCTTGAATCAAGAAGAATATTAAACTGAGATCCCATATGGGACACACCTTCCTTATTAGTCTTACCATTCCTATTCCTCTGATTTTCCACCTTGATCACTAACCAGCTAACATCCAAGGCCCATCGTCCTCAACCCCTTCATTTGAGCCAACCTGTACACATGGTCGTGCCTCTGTAAGAGAACTCCATCAACTCGCTACTTATCTTGATCAGCCATGACAGTACATGATTCTCTCATATAGCTATAATGGCCACAAGCAAAACACACATTCCAGTACGATTCATACCCCACCCTCTATACTAGGCCATCCACCTTATCTTTAGACACTAGAGGCTTATTGAGATCAAGAAGCACCACCATACTAACAAATTGGCCCCATTGAGCATTTTATACATTATTGCAGAGTTTAATAACTTGAACCACCATTTCCCCAATTATCTTGATAACACTCCTACACATAAACCCAAAGATACCCGGTAGACGAATCCAAGCGATCACACTAGAAGGGAATGATTGAAACGTTAAAAAATACTCCGTCCATAGTTGAACAGTTAAATAATGTCCATCTACATCCATGACCCCTTAGTTAGAGTAGGAATGTAATTAACCTTCGTCCATAGACTAAAAACTAGTCATTTTCCAAATCCATAATGGAAATCGGAGTTGATGGTTTTCATAGACTATAATTCTATTGGCTAACACATAATATCAAAATTTTCTCCCCAAGAGTTTCACAACGATCATCCAAGACTTACTCTAATACAAGAGCTGATGAAAACAAATCAGAGAATGAATTGATGACATGTCATTTTCCATTCCTATGGTCATATCCCCTTCAAGAAACTATAGATCATTTTCCTCCTTTTCATGCATATCTAATCCCCCCATCTTTATTGACCCAACCAGTATGTCCCTAAACGAAACACACCTTGCTGGTAGACTATCTTCACAATCCACCCCCATCATTAGATCCTTATGATTCGAACTCTCCCTACTAAAATGAATCTTCTTGGTTACCTTATCTTCCATCATGGTCGATTGAGCGTAGCAAGGAGAATCCAAAATTTTTAATAATTAAGTGCTTCATACTTTTATACTGATTGAAGCACATGTTTTAAGATGCCTTATACTGCTTAAATTTTCAATAATTTTTTTGAAACGTGAATTTGTTGAAATTGGATTTCAATTTTATTTTTGTAATATAAAATATAATATTTAAGGATGCAATGTAGGTATAAATATTTTAAAATGACCACTTAACCAATATTTTACCAATCGATGAACTTAAAATAATAAATATATATTATATTTAAACTAGCTTTTTAAGCAATGCATGAATTTTTTTATAATTTTAATTTATTTATAATAATTTTATTTTAATTTTTAATATTTTTAGTTGAAATGGTAAAATTGAGAGAGTGAATTTTAAGTTCAAATCTACATATGTATGCATTTTTTTTAGATTTTGTATAAAAACTATAGAAAAAACTATTTCCACAAAAGTATTTATCCTTTTGTAAAAATGAAACCTTTTAGTAAATCTACAACTGGTTTAATACACTATTGATGTGCACCAACTCATAAAAATATTTATCCCCTTGTAAAAGGAAAGGTTTTCAATAAATTTATAAGTAATTTAAAACCTAGATAATATTTCTATTCTTTTTCTATTAGAAATGTATATTTTGATTTTATCCTGCTGCTTTAGCACGTTTCTTTTTGCTTCTCTAGCACGCTTAGGGTTATTTTTTTTATTTTTTTCAATTGTGTTTTTCTTCTTCGAGACAGTGATGATTCTTGCCACGAAATATGGTAGATCTGATTGAAGGTAGGCTATCTATTATGGAAAATGAGATGGCAGACCTGTCTTTGGGAGATTAAGAGGAGGAAGATGGGTAAGGTCTGGATCATGCTCGGTGGTGACTGATTTTAGTATAGTTAGATGTTTCTTAACAGCGAGTATAGTTTATTTTCCGACAATGAAGAGTAACATCGCAAATGTTTAGCATCCAGTTAGAGGGGTTCAAATATTTGATCTAGGGGACAAAAGATTTTTATTCAAGTTTTTTCATAGGATAGATCTGGAGCGGGTTATTAATGGTGCACCTTGGACTTTTAATATCCATCTTTTGGTGTTCCATTTATTGGAGAAGGGGGAAGATCCAATGAAGGTTACTTTAATATTTGTTAATTTTTTGGTACAACTTTACGAGTTACCTATGGGCTTGTTCTTGAAAACTATCACGTGACAATTGGGAGATTTTATAGGCAAGTTCTAAGAATATGATTCGAAAAGTCTAAGTCGGGGAGTGAGAACCTTTCTTAGAATCAGGGTTCAGTTGGATATGAGGAGACCTCTAAAAAGACAGAAGAAAATTGTGCTTTCGACTAGAAACTATACTTATGTTAGTTTCAAATAAGAGAAGTTAACACTGTTCTGTCTCTAATATGGGCGCTTAGGGCACAGCAACTCTTTTTTTCAAATTAGAATGTCAAGAGAGGAGGAGTCTATAGAGTTAGGTTGGGATCTATCAATTTGAGTGCAGTAGTATATGGCTAGTACAAAGTAGTGATAAATGGGGCTTGGTAGTCCCGTTGGGCAATGGGATTTGGGAAATGGACCTAGGGGAGCTGACTAAAGAGGTGTGACATTAAAATGGACCTGATGTTAGGTCTCAATTTGGAAGGGCATGGTAGTAACGTATTTGGGCTTAATGGACATAAGGAGAGGTTACAAGGGCAATTAGCTATGAAACACGATGGGAAGGAAACACCAATCAAAAGTAGAGATTGTAAGAAGAGGCCTTAAAAGGAGATAGGGGATTATGCCATTTCAAGAAAAAGAATTAATAGTGGTAAGGGAGGAGAGACCAGTAGGGAGACCCATTTCATATCAACGATTGCCAAGAGGCAAGTCGACCAGTCACAATGAAAATCTTAAGCTGGAATGTCTGTGGTTTGGGGCAACTACGGACTATATTAGACACCTCAAGAACAAATTGAGACAAGTTCAGCCCCAACTTTTGTTTTTGATTTTAAAAAAAAGTCAGTGCGAGACATATGGAGAAAATAAGAAGGAAATGTGGTTTTATGCATGGTATAGATATTGATGCTATAGGGTTGAGGGGGTTATCTTTAAGGTGGGTGGTGTAATAGCCTGATTTCGAGCGTAGTCGGAACAATGGTTTTGGGACCACAAATCCGACAAAGAAAAATTTATTTTTATTATATTTTTATGGTCTATAATTTCATGGAATGATTTCGTGAAAATTTCGACGTTCGGGTACTCAATTTAGTCAAAAGGACTAAATTGTAAATAATGTAAAAGTCGAGTTCTACATGTTAGAAGTGTCTAATTGTTGTGAAGTTTTAAATTGGAGGCATTTAAATGGTAATTATACCATTATAATTTGATTTGGACAAAAATGGACATGAGTAGAAAAAAATCTCAATAAAGGACAAAAGGGTATTTTTGTCACTTGCTAATTAAAAGAATTGAAAAGGGAAAATCGAGTCAAATTCTTGTCCATCTTCTTCATATGGCTGAATGTAGCATGGGGGAAGCCATGGCTAGGGTTTCCAAGCTTCCAACCTTCATAGTAAGTCCGTTCTTGCCTCGTTTTTAATGTTCTTTACATTTTGAAATCCTAGTAACTCAGTTTAGCTATTTCCACCTGTATTTTGAGCTAGGGTTTGAGTTCAAAAATTTACCCATGTTGAATAATTGTGTATTTTGATGATTAAAGGTAGATTATGCATGTCTATGATGAGAGAAATGAGTTTACTTGGTGATTTTTGATGAAACCGAATAAAAAGAGCTAAATTGCAAGAAGTTAAAAATTGGTTATAAGTATGTGATTTAGTGAGAAATGTGGACTGCCATAGTTATGAAAATGGTTCGACTAGGTCCAAAATACAAGGAAATTGAATAAAAATCAATTTACGAGCTTAGGGGAAAAAGTGTAATTTTTTGAAAGTTTAAGGGCAAAAACGTAATTTTTCCATAATATATAAATGAGCTAATTATGATATTATAGATCATGGAAAATAAAATTTGGGCTTAGATCGGGGAGGATTGAGGTTATGGACCAAATTGGAAAAATTAGCTTTCTTCATGTTCAAGGTAAGTTTATATGTAAATATTACATCAATTTTATTTGTATAATAATAATTTAATGTATGTTTTGAAATATTATTGGGTGACATGTATGAATTGGAAACTTATGGAATGTAGAGTTCCCGGCTTGAATCTTCAGAAAACGAAAGATACAAATAATGTGTAGCTAGGTCACATGTGTAATACTCGGTGTATACCATGTGTACACGAGAGCTACGGGTTAAAAAAATAGCTAGGTCCCATGAATGGTACTGAGGGTCCATCATTTAGACACAAGAGCTATGTTATATGTAGCTAGGTTGCATGGGTGGTTCCGAGGGTTGGACACCATGTAGACACGAGAGCTACAGGACTAAATAGCTAGGTCGCATGTGTGGTTCCGATTGTTGGACACCATGTAGACACGAGAGCGATGGGATTTAATGCCTAGGTCACATGGGTGATAATGAGAGCTCACCATGTGTACATAAGAGCCAGATTATGTGTTGGTAGAGCTATGTGCTAAAACCACAGAGTATCGAATGTTATTCTGAAGGGTTCAATGGGAAAAGCTTACTAAAAGAGACTAGTGTGATTATGTGGTGTATAAATGCATGTGTAAATGAGAGCAAGTGAATGTGTGGGCAAATATATAATGTGAGTAATGTGCTCAAGATGTAATTGAATTTGTGGCAAGGTTGATATGGTGTAAGTGCTAACATGAACACTTGCCAATATTGATGATGATTATCCACTGGAATGGCTAATATTTAACATGCTTGGTGCTATGCGTTCATAAATGGAAGTGATATGAGGAAAACATGGAAGAGTAAAATTTTCAATAAAATAGTTTGAAACAACCGCAATTATGTAACTTAGAAAAATCATCAAAAGTGGTGGAAATGGAATTAGAGCCTAAATGAGATATTAAATTAAATCTCATTGAGTCTATTTTCATGTAAAAGAAACGGTGTGAGCCAATGAATTATATACTATGAGATATTTAAATTATAGTGAGACAGGGTCAGAATGGTTTCAGAAATCCCCTGTCCCAAATTTAGAAAATCATTAAAAATTGTATAAAAATAATTGTGAGATATGAGTTATATTTTTAAATTCATTAATGAGTCTAATTTCAAAATAAATAAATGAGAATGTATTCTGAATTCTGTATGATGAGATAATTAAATTTTAGTGAAGAGGGGTCGTAACCGTTGGGTAGTGAAACAGGGGAGACTTTAATGAATAAACTATATCGATTGGCTAAACCAAAAATTCTAGACATTTTATGGTAAGAAGATATATGGGTCTAGTTTTGGGGAAAATTAGCATATCTAAATTTAGAATTCTGTAGCTCCAAATAAAAATAATTTAGTGGCTGTGACTCTAGTAAACTGCTTGAAATAAACACAAGTGAAACATGAAAATTTTTATGAAAATTATGGCTTCATTTTAAATAATTCCATGAGGTTTGTTAGAAGCAAGTTAACAAATTGTTTATTATCATTGTTGTTATTTATAACTTACTAAGATTAATGCTTACTTTGTTATTTTTGGTGCTTGTATTGTATTCAGGTTAGCTCGAGTTGGAAGCCGCCGGAGAACCTATCACACTATCGATTTTGCACTTTAGGTATTGATGGTTTTCTAATATTCAAGGGTATGGCATGTATAGGAAACTAAGTCATAGGTACATGTTGTTATGAGTCGGTCTAGAATATTGACCTATGATATTTGGAATTATTGTTGTATAATGCTATTTTATATTGCTAATAAATTCATTATGCTACAAGCTTGTGAGTTGAATAAAATGTATACTATGACTTGTCAAGTATGTGAAGGATGTTTTGATAGCCTTGTTACGTCATGGAAAGTGTCGTTAAAGTTACAATCAAGTACGGGCATGTTAGGGTGGAAAATGGCTTGAAAGATAGCCAACTTCTGGGCCACACAAGAAGAGACACGGCTGTGTGTCTCAGCCATGTGGAGCACAAGGTCCAGCACACGGGCATGTGACTTGGCCGTGTGACCCTTAAATGGATGATGACGTCACAAATAGAGAGTTACATGGGTGAAGGACACAGGTATGTCCCAGGGTACACGGGCGTGTGTGACCACACGGCCTGCCCACACGGGCGTGTAACCCTCCAAAACAAGAAAATTTTCTAACTATTTTAAAGCTTTCGGTTTAGTCCTGAATGGTTTCCAAATTATGTTTTGGGCCTCATAGGCCTATTTTAGGGACTAAATGATATAGTTTGAAAATTTTTAAATTAGAGCAAAATTTATGGTTCGATAATGTACGGTTGGTTGTGCTATTGTCCGGTAACGTCTCATAAGCTGTTTCGGCATTGAACATGGGTAAGGGGTGTTACAAGTGGAGGGTTTGATTATTTCTTCAAGAAGTTTTTCAAGATCTCATATTAAGGTGGAAGTGGAGAAGGGAGATGGAAGGGTAGTTTGGAGGTTCACGGGTTTCTATGGTTCCCTAGTGGAACAAGTAAAGAAGGACTCATGGGATTTACTAAGACAATGGAAATGAGAGAGTAAGCTGTCATGGTTGGTTTTGGGATATTTCAATGAGGTTTGTTTTTCTTTTGAAAAAGAAAAGGGAAGACACCTTCAGGAGGAGTGACAAATGAATTGCTTTTAGAGAGGTGTTGGACAAATGTGAACTAAGTGACTTAGGTTTCTCTAGTCAATGGTTCACTTGGGAAAGAGGACGATTATCGGAAAACAACCTAAGCTAGCAATTGGATAGGGGGTAGCTGACCCAAGTTGGTGGGATGTTTTTTTATATTTTTTGGTAAACCACTTTCAACATTGTTTTTTAGATCATTACATAATGGTTGTTGATATAGAAAGTGATAAGAGGGTTTGGCCTGTGATGAGTGGTTCATGTTTTTACTTAATTGTCGACTGGGTTTTGGAGGAGGGGTTTGAAGATCATCTAAAGAGGTGGTGGGCAAAAAATAATGAGTTTTCAGCAAAGCTTTGAGAGTTAGGGGGTAATTGAGTATTAAGCTAAAAAGATGCAAGTGAATAGGTATCGTAGAAGAATGGGTTTGAGTGCTAGGCTTAATGAGTTAAATGCTGAAGATCCTAGTGATGAGGTACTAGCTAAGATTACTGATGTGATGTTAGCCTTGAACATGGAAGCCGATATGGAAGAATTGTTTTGGGAGCAAAGGGCTATGGGGTAATTGGATTTGGTTGGGTAACCAAAATACATCATTTTTCATAATTTTGCTTCTAGCCAGAAGGAAAGGAACATGGTCAAAATACTGGAATATTGGAGTAGGAGTTGGGTAAGTGAGCATGATGAGATGGTTAATTTGGTAGTGAAAAATTTTAAATTTCTATTTTCTTCAAAGCCAATAAGAGATTGTGATCGATTGCTTTTGAGAATTCCAGCGTGAGTCTCGGGAATTCAAAATGAGGATGGTGGTTAAGTTTAAAAGGGAGGAGGTGGTAGAGGTGATTAGAGCCATGGCTCCTTTGAAAGCATCAGGAAAAGATGGCTTTCCTACGTTCTTTTATCAGAACTTCTGTCATGTGGTAGGGGACGAGGTTGAGAATTTTGTTTAAAAGTGCTGAATGGTCAATGTAATGTCGAGGGGATTAATAGCTCGAACATCATATTTATCCTAAAGGTTGTATCATTGAAGAATATTGATCAATTTAGGCCTATCAACCTGTTTAATGTTATTCATTAGGTGATTTCGATGGTGATTGTTAATAAATTTCGCATGGTCCTTAATGATTGCATAGATGAAACTCAAGGGGCATTTCTGTCTGAAAGATAAATTACTAATAACATATTTGTGGATTACGAGATTTTACACTCTTTTAAGAAGAAGAAAGGGCGTCAATTGGCTTTTTTGCTCTGAAGCTAGATGTGAGCAAAGCTTATGACACGGTTGGATGGAACTTTTTGGAAAGAGTGATTGATTCTCTACGGTTTTGCGAAACATGGATCTCATTTGTTATGAGGTGTGTCTCAGTGTTTCGTAATCTATAATTTTGAATAGGGCTCAAAGAGAGCAATTCCATCCTTCCAGAGGCTTAAGACAAGGGGATCCCCTTAGCCCTTATTTGTTTATAATTTGCACCAAGGGATTTTCAAGGTTACTTCACTTGGCTAGAGAGGAAGGAAGGCTTAATGGAGTGAGGATAGGATGAAGTGAGTTAGTTGTTTTTCACAAAAAGTACGGGAGCACCCCACGAAGAAAAACTTGGTCTTGCGAAGCCCTTATCCGTCAATTCTTGTAGCTGAGCCTTCAATTCTTTCAACTCAGTTGGAGACATTTTGTACGAAGTAATTGAAATAGGCGTAGTACCAGGAGCTAACTCAATACTAAATTCTACCTCTCTAACCAGAGGTAATCCAGGCAATTCTTCCAGAAATACATCTTGATACTTACGAACTATCGGCACTGATTCAATTCTCAACTCAGACTCCTTTGTATTCATCACAAAAGCAAGATAAGCTTCATACACTTTTCTAATACATCTCTGAACAGTCATGGAAGAAATCACTGTAGGCAAACTATCTGGTTCATCTGATTCAACTCGAAGAGTATCATCATTCTCACGTTTCAATTCAATAAATTTTCTACCACAATTCACTATTACATCATGAGTGGTTAACCAATCCATACCAAGGATTACATCAAATCCATAGAACGGCAATAGCATAAGGTTGGCCAAAAAACAATGACCTTTAATTATCAATGAGCAATTTCTACATACCTTGTCAACTAGCACACATTTGCCCAAGGAATTTGATACTTTTATCACAAACTCTATAGACTCTACGGGCATGCTTATACTAGACACTAGTCTCATGCACATATAAGAGTGGGTAGATCCGGGATCTATCAAACCAATAACATGAGTTTCATAGAGAGAAAATGTAACCGTAATCAAGTCAGAGGATGACTCCTCTTTGTGAGCGTGAATAGCGTAAGTCCTCGCAAGTGCTCTACCCTCGAGTCTCACAAATGCTCTACCCTCGAGTCTCGTAGCTGACTCCCTAGGTGCACCTTTACTACTAGCCTCCGCTCTCAGGTTTCTCTGAGGTCTGCCTCTAGTAGGAGTATTGCCCGATCTCACACTCTGATCTTTGTTTTTCTCAATCATTTTAGGGCATTCTCTAATAAAGTGGTCTTGGGAGCCACATTTGAAGCAAGCTCTCTCATTTGCCCGGCACTCACCGGGGTGGCGTATACCACATTGAGGACATTTTAGTCTACTCGATCGAGCATTGCCAACACTAGCAATCGATGTGGTCTGAGCTTTAGGGACCGAGTGCTGTTTACCTTTACTTCTTTTTGAGAACCCAGCCGAAGTAGCTAACCGAGTAGTGAACTCTCTAGACTTCTTAGATGAAGATTGGAACGACCTGCCCAACCGTCTCTTCCTCGTGTCACTGGATTCCATTTCAGCTTTTCTTTTCTCTTTGGCCAATTCCTCAACCTTACAAGCTCTATCCATGAGTAATATAAACCCTTTCAGCTCTAGAATCCCACAAACATTTAGATGTCCTCATTTAAACTCAAACCTCTTGCACATAATAGCCTCGGTGGATACGTATTCCCGAACGTATTTGCTCAATCTTAAAAATTCACACTCATGCTCCGTCACGGTCATTCGACCTTGTTTCAATTCAAGAAATTCCTTGCATTTTTGGTCGATGAATCTTGGGCTAATATACTTCTTACGGAACTCCTCTAGGAAGAATTCCCAATTAACTCTCTCCCTTGGTACAACCGACACAAGGGTGTTCCACCATTGGTAGGTCGAGTCTCGAAGGAGCAACACAACACACTTCATGCACTCCTCATGTGTGCAAGATAATTCATCAAATACCCTTATGGTATTTTCCAACCAAAACTCTGCCCTTTCCGAATCATCATCCTTGTTAGGTCGGAACTCCTCGGCTCCTTGTTTCCGAATTCTATCTACCACAGGCTTTTCTCTTCTTACCACTTATACAATCTGGGGAGCTACTAGGGTAGGTTGAGGATTTGAAGGGGGTGGAGCTTGTTGTTGAGTGGCCGGGTCCGTACGAACGAACTTTGTGAATCACTCGTTCATCATTGGGAAGAAGGCTTCCAAGCCTCTCCTCCCTGACTCACAGTTGTTGGTCTATTCTCAGCTCCAGCTGGTACCATCCCTTTAGTAGGAGTTGGCGCGTTACTTTCTACATCGTCTGCCACAGCTCTATTGGGATCCATTACTATACGAAAGCATATTTTAAATCGCTAAGAGTCGTCATACTATCATAATATAAATACATATATGTATGGCATGTATAGCTAGACTCTCATGCATGCTATGTTAGTCTGAGAAATGACTAAACCATAGCTCTAATACAACAAATGTAACACCCCTTACCCGTATTTGATGCCGAAACTGAGTATGAGGTATTATAGGACTTAATCATTCTTGTACATCTTACTCGAGCCATAAAATTTCATTTCCATTTAAAACTTTTTAATTATTCTTTTAATGTCCCTATCATGGGCCTACGAGGCCCAAAACATACATCGGAAATGGTTCAGGACATAATCAAAAACTTTCAAGCACTTAGAAAAATTTGTTCAAAACAGGGTCACACGCCCGTATGACTTGGGACACGCCCTTGTGGGCAGGCTGTGTGGTCACACATGCCCAAGTCCCCAGCTCGCGCGGGATTTTATTTTTCATTTTGAACCTACAGTGGTTTTCACACGGCCTGGCACACTCCCGTGTCTATGGCCCGCGTCCTTCACATGACCATGACACGCCCATGTCCTCACCCGTGTGTGAAAACCTGGGTATTCTATTTATGACATCATCACTCAATATTGGGCACACGGTCTAGCCACACGCCTGTGTGCTGGCCCGTGTGATGTACTCAATATTTTTCACAAATTGGATACAGGGGACACATGACCTAACTACACGCCCATGGGGTGGATCGTGTGCCATTCATGGCCTAGACACATGCCCGTGTGTCTACCTGTGTGGACAAATATAAGGCTATTTACCAAGCCTGTTGCCACCCTGAAACATAAACAAACACAAACTAATTTTTTTACCAACATGTAACAAAACACAATTGCACATCCAAACTTCCACAATCATGACATTTAAACCTTAATGCCATACTACATTCATCAAGCATATACTTCATGCATTCACATTCAAATTTTGCTAACTTACTAATTCATGAATTTCATCTTTATTGAATAGTCATACTTAACTAGTATTGGCCAATTTCAATTAGCCATTTACAAAAGAAATGAGTATCACTAATAGCCAACAAAATGGCCATCCAATATGACACATAACAAAATATGCCAAGTTCCTATACATGCCATACTCAAAAGACTCAAACTTAACTTTACCCAAAAGAATAGTTTGACAGTGTGATACAAGCTCCGACTTGCTTCAATCCCCCAGCTAGCTTGGCGAATCTAAAAGGAAAGGGAGAAGAAAAGGTGGAGTAAGCATAAATGTTTAGTAAGTTGCATGCAATAAATAACAACATAAAACACAGAATATCATTTGAATAATACATCATACATCATCTTACACTCATCATGGATTTTGTCATAGCTTACTCATGCTCTTTCTTATCAACATATTCATATCATTTCATTTTCTTTTTTCGTGAATTACTCATGTGCACCTATATCACTCATCACATAACTTTAGTCTTTCTTGATATATTCATCAACTTAAATACTTTTCCCATTAAATTACTTGGAATACCGAAGGATACTCGAAATGGCATTCTCATGGTAAGATGCCAATGCCATATCCCAGATATGGTCTTACATGGGATCACATGTCATGCCGAAGCCATATCCCAGATATGGTGTCTTACACGGGATCTCATATCGATGTTGATGCCATGTCCTAAACATGGTCATACACGACATCATAAATTGATGCCGATGCCATTCCCAGACATAGTCTTATACAGGATCACTCTTAGATGCCAACGCCATGTCCCAGACATGGTCTTACAGGGAATCTAAATCTAGTCTCGGTATTGACGCCATGTCCCAAACATGGTCTTATACGAGACGACATGTCGATACCAATGCCATGTCCCAGACATGGTCTTACATGAGATCTCAATTCGGTGCCAATGCCATGTCCCAGACATGGTCTTACACGGGACCTTCTAATTCTTATGTCATGACTACGGTATCTTTCGTATCCTTAAAATTTAACTGGGATTTCTTTATAATAACTTCATCATTTCTTTATAAAAATCACGTCAATAAATCTCATGGAAATAACATAAATTTCATACAATGTCATAACATTATTTTCTTATTACAAGATGTTAATTTATCACACATAACTTACCTCGGAATCAAATTGTGGATGGATATTCGATTTAGTCTACCACTTTGTTCTTTCCCCGGTTTCGATCTGGGCTTCGTGTTTCTTAATCTATAATGACAAAATTAAGCCTATTTAATAATAACATTGGCTAAATTGCCCATAATTCATACTTTGGCAAAATTTATAATTTTTCCCCTAAACTTTTACATATTTGTAAAATGGTCCCTAGGCTCGTATAATGAAATGTACTAAATTTCTTGGTTACCCAAGCCTAACCGAACCTATTATGCACTCATAATAACCCACATTTCTCATCAATTCAAACTTTTACTACCACTTTTACAACCTTTACAATTTGGGCCTTTTCATGAATTTCCATAGAAAAAATCACTTATAGAAAGATGTTTATTGCGCATCTAACTTTCATATTCTTTCATTAAACAATAAAATACATGTATGTCATGCATGGTTATATTTTTGAACATGAACCCTAACTTAAAATAATGGTAGAAATAGCTAGGTCAAGGTACAAGGATTTCAAAAATACGAAGAACATTAAAAATGGGGCTAAATTCACTTACCTGTGAGCTTAAAAAATGAAATAAAACCCTAGCTATGGTGTTTGAAAATTTTGGCAGCCCATTGGAGAAGATGGACAAGATTTTTGCTTCTTTTTCCCTTTTTATTACATTAATTTACCTAATGACCAAAATGCCCTTAATGGCCTTTCTTGAAAATTTTCCCTTTCCATCGGTATTTTTGTCCATCATGCCATAAAATGGTCTAATTGCTAAATAAGGACCTCTAATAATTTTTCTAATTCTATTTCATCCTTAATTCTTCTAGAAACTCATTTTTTGCAACTTTTCCAATTTAGTCCTAAAGGACAAATTAATCACTATTTCATAAAAATTCCTTCATGGAATTTTCTCACTATCATGCAATCATATCATAAATCTTGAAATAAATCATAAAACATATATTTCAATATCAGATTTGTGGTTTCGCAACTACTATTTCGACTAGGCTATTACAATCAGTGGCAGATTATATGCAAATCAGTGGTGGCTTGTGCACAAATGGTGATTCGGATGGACAAGTTCTAGGGAACTCAATAGTGGTGTGTATCGGAGATGGGTAGGAAATTTTATAAAATATACATCGTTTTAAAATATGCATCGATATGTCCATGCATAAATATCAGTGTTATAATTTATAAATATTTTGATGTTTGCTATGTTGTGATTGATATATTTTGGTATGTATGTGAATATACTTGTGTTGATCTCACACTGGGCCTTTCAAAGCTCACCTATATTACTTATGTGTTTTCATATAATCCTCATGGTTAAGACTCAGATTCAGTCGTCAGTGATGCTCTTGAAAATGTTTCTTTTATGATTATGGGTTTTTCTTATGTTTGGGACTTTTATGAACTTTATGACCTCTTTTTTGGATTTTATTTTATGATAGATTATTGAACTGTGACATGGGATTTTTAAACTATGGATGTTGGACAAATTGCATGAGTTTTTATTATAGGTTAAATAATTTGGTATTTTTCCTAATAAAATTGTTTTCTGCAAACTCAATTTATCAAATTTGAATTTGAAGTAACTAATTTTTTTGTGCCAACGTTAGGGGTGCTAAAGTCACGTAAGCTTGTTGTGAAATCACTTTGTCTAGTTTGTAAGGTGTAGGAGGAGTCGGTGTCCTATTTATTCTGTGATTGTGTTTTCTCAAAGCACGTCCTGGGGGGTTGGTATGGCTCTCTCGACAATCAACATGCAACGTAGTTGGAAGCAGTGGTTAGCAAGACTTTATGAAAAGTACTTTAATGGTATGTGGAAAATTAGTCATCTCTTATTAGGCTCTGTGGTATAACCGTAAAAAAGTTTATCATGAGGGGACTAGAGATCGGATTCAAGACGTAGTGGGTTTCATAAATGCATACATGTTAGAAATAGAGCAGTTGACTGAGTTATCAAAATCACTAGATTTACCTAAGCAATATGTTTCGGAACCATTGGAGGGTGTCACTATTGAGCTTAACTTTGACATTTCATTTAATCAACAATACAAATCTCATACTCGGGTATAACAGCACAAAATAAGGAAGGACTAATTATGGCATCGTGCATTTACCCGTGGGAGAACATTCTGGATCTGACCATGGCTGAGGCGCGAGCATGTTTGAAGATGGTCACTTTTGTAGAAGAGCTAGGTTTTTGAGATGTGTGTGTTGAGGGGGATGCTTTAACGGTCATCTTGTAACTAAAATCTGCAAAAGAGGACAAATTTAGCATCAGTAATCTCATAAAAGAAATTAAGGAAAGAGGGGGCCTCCAGTTTAGATTCGTACCTCGGGAGGCTAATACAACGACACATGGGTTGGCGATGGAAGTCAGAAAGTACGGCTACCCCATGTATTGGGTAGAGGAACTCCCGAGGGAGGTGGACAGGCTCGTTAATAAGGATAAGAGATGGGTTGGGGTAAGCAACCATCTGTAAAGGTTGAATCCAGATTCGAAGATAGTGTGATAATACTCTAGAACGACATATTTTTATGTGTTAATTGTATAATTATTTTGAGTATGATCATACTAATTTGAGCTATTTATAATATTTTATCTTGTAGGGACTAAATTGGAGGCAAAAATTAAATTTAAGGGCAAAAAGCGTGAATTTGGAGCTAAAGTGGGCCAACATGCGACATAGGAAAAAAGGAGGTGCCGAAAATGCAAGCATGGAAGACATAAGGGCTAAAGTGCAAAAGAAGAGATTTTATATCATAAGACTCTATTTTAATTCCAATTATACTAGGATAATTATTAAGGATTATTATTTAGATTTAATTTTAGGATTTATTTTTATTTATCTTTAATTATCTGTATTTATCTTTTGGAATTTAAGTAGGACTAGACTATCTTTCCTAGTACTATAAATAGGGGATGGAGTGACTCAAATTTCGTATCATCTTTCGTATAATCACTCCCTCTCCCAAAAAGCCTAGCCTTTGTTCTTTTCTTTATTCAATGAAATTATATTTTTTTAAGTCTATTTCTTTTCCCAAAAACATAAGCCACTAAATCTATCTAGCCAAAGGTTGTCAGAAAATCCTCAAAAAAGGTTCTTAAGGCTTAGAATCTGCACTTAAGCCCTTCGACGAGTATTCATCGTCTCTCTGCATTACGGGGCTGACACTTCCGTCCATGTCCCTTAAAAAGTGATCTTTTCAACGTGTGCAAGGAACGAATGCTTTGTATATTTTGAGAAGGTTGCACAGTCGGTTCATTAGCTTACTGCATCAGAGGTTGGCGAGCCCAAGAGACAAAATGGCGTGGCATTCACCATTGAGAAACGATGATCTAGAATAAGATGGTCACACAGGAGCGATTGTTGGCTAGACTCAGGTTCCTCTATTTTAATTTTGCAATTTATTTAATCTCACAATTTCAATCAACTTTAATTTTTTTCTTTTTAATTCTATCTTTTTATTTTTCCTAGGTACATAAGATTTCTTGGGCACGATTTTGTCCAAGATTTCGAGGAACAAGAAATTATGCAATCCGGTCCCTGAGGATTTGACCCTACTTCCCTTATACTATTATTTTTATTTTCCTTATAGGGATAGGATATTTTTGGTGCTCTCAACGACCGCATCAAATTTTGGTGCCGTTGCCGGGGACTGGCAACATACTAATCTTGTTTTTTGTTTCTTATGACTAGATCTGCTTCAAGAACTCTTGCGTTTGATTCAGAAATTGGGAAGACTATGACATCTAATCACAAGGAAACAAAGCTAAAGAAAAAGCAGTCAGCGGTGGTTGGGACTCAAAGTAACCCACCATCAAAAATTGAAGTTGACGACGAAGTTGAGTCTAGGGTTAATGAAAACCCTACTCAAACACTTGAAAGCGAAAAAGTAAAAGTTGACTCATTAGAAGAAGTGTTTAACGCCAGGGTTAGTGAAAACTTAAATCTAGCACATCCAATAGCTCAAACAATTCGGCAACTGGCCTAAACTCCTGCAGGACCGCCGCCATTATGCATTGTGTATCCTACTATGGATATTGATTTTGAACTAAAGTTAGGTTTAATCTAGTTACTGCCAACTTTTCGTGGGTTACAAAACAAAAATCCCTACAAACATCTGAAAGAGTTTCATATGGTTTGTCTTAGCATGAAACCTCAAGGCGTAACTAAGGATCAAATTAAATTGTATGCTTTCTTTTTTTCCCTAGCAAATTCTGCTAGGGAATGGTTATTTTATCTACCCCCTAGATTTATTACAACTTGGGCTAATCTATCTCGTTTGTTTCTCAACAGGTTTTTTCCAACATCGAGTGCAGCTGAGTTAAGAAGAGAGATCATTGGGATAAGGCAAAAAGAAGCAGAGTCTCTTTACGACTATTGGGAGCAATTTAAAAAGTTGTATGCAAGTTGCCCATAACATGGTATAACAGAACAATCTCCGCTCCAATATTTTTATAAAAGCCTGAAACCCATGGAGATAAATATGGTAGACGCCGCTAGTGGAGGAGCGTTGGTCAACATGACTCCCCAACAAGCAAGAGACTTGATCTCCACGATGGCTACAAATACTCAACAATTTTGAGCCAATCCTGAACCCTCTAGAAGGTTTCACCAGCTAAGTAATTCAACCTTAGAAGATAAAGTTGATAGACTTACTAATATTTTGAATTCTCTTGTTGTAGAAAAAACAAAACCAGCTCGATTATGCGGAATATGTGCTACACCTGAACATACAACTGATGCATGTCCCAATTTGTATGATGATACTATGGCTCATTTTGATGTTGTAGGAAACTTTCCTGGGCCACCACAAAGGCGATACGACCCCTACACTAATACATACAATCCAGGATGGAGAGATCATCCTAACCTGATTTATGAGGCCAACCCACAAGATAAATAGCCATACAAAAATCAGTTTCGACAACAGCAGCGAGATTCAGGTAATTCTCTAGAAACCATGGTCACTAGATTAGCAGCTAATGTCATTGATTTCCAATAGCAAACTCTTAATTTCCAAAAAGAAATGAAGGAATTCAATAGAAAACTAAGGTGTCTATAAGAGAATTGACCATATCAATTGAGAAAATGAACTCACAAGGGAAGCTGCCATCACAAACAAAACCAAACTCGAGACATCACGCAAATGTAGTAACGTTGCGAAGTGGAAAGGTACTAGAAGCAATTCCTGGCAAAAATATTGGCCAAGATTCTACCCAAGAAAAGCCCGAGAACGATGAACAGGTCCGAACGAAACCTCCATAGCCCATAATTCAACCTCCATTTCTAAGAAGGTTATACCAATGTTGAAAAGGTAAAGAGGACAAAGAGATCCTCGAAACCTTCAGAAATGTCAAGATCAACATACCACTGTTGGATGCAATCAAACAAATTCCACGGTATGCCAAGTTTCTTAAAGAGCTCTACACCAACAAGTGAAAATTAACAGGTAATGAAAGGGTAAACGTTGATGAGAATGTATCTGCAATGTTACAGCGGAAGATGCTAGCAAAATGCAAAGATAGGGGCATGTTTGCGATACCATGCAAAAAAGGCCACTTGGGAATAAGAAAAGCTATAAGTGATTTAGAGGCCTCCATAAATTTAATGCATTTTTCTATTTATGAATCAATTAATGCGAGTTTTTTTACGAAAATAGGTGTTACTATACAGTTGGCGGACAGGTCTGTTGTGCATCTTGAAGGAGTCCTTAAGGACGTATTAGTGAAAGTTAACAAGATTATTTTTCCTGCAGATTTTTATGTGATAAAAATGGAAGAGGATAAAGCTCCTGGTTCTTCAGACATCTTGTTGGGGCGATCTTTCCTTAGTACTGCAAATTTTAAGATTGACATGCGTAGCGGAACACTCACGATGGAGTTTGATAGGGAGGTAGTAAAGCTTAATGTTTATGATGCTATTAGTCATCCAAGTGAAATCTTCAACGTAAACCGTGTCAACATAATGGACTCATTAGTAGAAGAAACTTTGGAGTCATCTTATGGAGATAAATCTAAAATGATATTTGATGATTTTTCTGTTAATAAATTATTGGCTCCTATGGATACTAAACTTCTAACTTCTGTTGTGTAGGCACCAAACTTGGAATTAAAACCAGTTCTCGAGCATTTCAAATACACATTTTTGGAGAATGATGAGACCATTATCGACTTAAAAGGGATTAACCCCTTGATGGGCACACATAAGATTTTATTGGAGGAAAAATGAAACTAAAGCAAGAGGCACAGGGGCTATTAAACCCAAATATGATGGATGTGGTAGAAAAAGAGAATTTCCAAGCCCATACAAACGAAAAAATTCAGTTGGAATAGCTTCGATACTAGTTGAGGTGTCAAGCTAGTGACGTTAAACAAGCGCTTGTTGGGAGGCAACCCAATTTTTATTTTTATTATTTATTTTTACCTTACTTTATTTTATTACTTTATTTCGTTTAGATATTAATAAATTTCTCTTCTTTTATCTAGGTAAACTGGCGAGAAAAAAACTTAGGAATTGGCATGCTTTCACAGACATCCCTTATTCTATCCCTATTCCAAGTAAGAATTGCGCATCCCTGCTTACCTAAAATCTGCCTCCAAACACTCACCCTTCAGCCAAATACCATTCCTATACACTTTCCAAACCCTAAAAATAAACCTATATTTACACCAAAAATCTCATTAGCCGCTGCACCTTCTCCCCCACCCCTCCATCATCGATTTTCAGCCACCATGGTGAGAACCCAAAGCCAAGCCGCCGCCTCACGCGTCACCTACCCCATCACCACCCCTCACCATTTTGCCTTCTTCTTCTCCTCCACACGACCTATCCTCGCCATCTTCTACTTTTTCACCACACGCACCGACTAACAGTACCTACACGGGGAGTTCTTCTAAACTTTTTCCACCTATTTGTTTTTTTTCCACATCGAGGACAATGTGTTTTAAGTAGGGGGAGGTATTCCTTGTCATTTTATCTGCTGCTTTTGCTGTTATATGGTTGTTGCTGTTGCTTGGTGCTTAATTTGCCCATATTTATTTTTTTAGAATATTTTGCCTCTTTTCATGCCCAAGATTTTTACCAGGATTTGCCCACTGTTTGACCTGCGAGTATGATTCTTGTTCATTGAGCAAATTATGATTCTGCTAGCTTGATTTCGTCTCCACTGCTTTATTTTTATTAGCCTAAAAATAATTATGATTAACAGAGTTAACTCTAACTTGCTTTTCGTAAAATCGATCAAGTTTAATGCAAAGCAGACACATAATACAATTACATGCTTAAAATATGTTCATGACTATTAGGTGGTTATTGAAACTTATTTTTGATACTTGATTGTTTTTCCTAAGTCCTCCAAAATTAAAATTTCATTTAATGATAATAAATGTTTCCATGGTTATTAGTGCAACTTAAAATGTGACTGACTGAGTAACCGGGGTAAGGTACTTGGGTTGTCATTCTACTCTGTGTCAAAAGAGTGTATGACGCGATAGGTAAAACTCCGCTAACCCGAGGTTATGAGTACAGCTCAGAACGTGACTGACTGAGTAACCGGGGTAAGATGCTTGGGTTGTCATTCTACTTTGCGTCAAAAGGTTGTGTGACGTGATGGGTAAAACTCCGTTAACTGAAAATGAATAATTTTTTTAGGAGTATGTTAGGTTGAGTAACTGGGGTGGGGTGCTTGGCTGTCATCTCTCTTCGCGTCAAAAGGTTCAATATATTCCTAAGTAAGTAAATAATAATAACAAAATAATAATAATAATAATAATAATAATAAAAGAAAAAAAGAAAATAATAATAATAAAATTGCATCTTGGGACTAAAGGAGGAAACAAATAGGGTGTCTTGGTAGGTTTGGTAATTTACCTAATTATCATGAAATAATTCAAGTCGATTTTAATTTTTATGTGTATTAATTGGAATACTTTTTCAGTTTTACTTAAAGCAAGCTTAGGGTTCTCTTTATTTTTCATATGCATTTTTGACTGATTTTTATAAAACTTTAGAATGGTATTTCTTTCATGGCAAATTCTAAATTTCACAGTGGATAGAAACCATACTTGAGGGCAAGCATGGGCTAAGTAGGGGGAATTTGATAATACTCTAAAACGACATATTTTTATGTGTTAATTGCATAATTATTTTGAGTATGATCCTACTAATTTTGAGCCATTTATAGTCTTCTATCTTGTAGGGACTAAATTTGAGGCAAAAGTAAATTTAAGAGAAAAAGTGAATTTAGAAATAAAGTGGGCCAACATGCGACATAGGAAAAAAGATGGTGCCGAAAATACAAGCATGGAAGACATAAGGACTAAAGTGCAAAAGAAGAGATTTTATATCACAAGACTCTATTTTAATTCCAATTATATTAGGATAATTATTAAGGATTATTATTTAGATTTAATTTTAAGATTTATTTTTATTTATCTTTATTTATATTTAATTATTTGTATTTATCTTTTGGAATTTAAGTAGGACTAGACTATCTTTCCTAGTACTATAAATAGGGGATGGAGTGACTCAAATTTCATATCATCTTTCCTGTAATCACTCCCTCTCCCAAAAAGCCTAGCCTTTATTCTTTTCTTTATTCAATAAAATTCTATTTTTTTAAGTCTATTTCTTTTCCCAAAAGTATGAGCCACTAAATCTATCTAGCCAAAGGTTGTCAAAAAATCCCCAAAAAAGGTTCTTGAGGCTTAGAATCCGCGCTTAAGCCCTCTCGACAAGTATTCATCATTTCTCCGCATTACGAGGCTGACACTTCCGTCCATGTCCTTTAAAAAGTGATCTTTTCAACGTATGCAAGGAACGGCCACTTTGTATATTTTGAGAAGGTTGCACAGTCAGTTCGTTAGCTTACTGTGTCAGAGGTTGGCGAGCCCAAGAGACAAAATGGCTTGGCATTCTCCATTGAGAAACGATGATCTAGCATAAGATGGTCCCACAGGAGCGATTGTTGGCTAGACTCAGGTTCCTCTAAATCGTAAGTCTAAATTCTTGGAGCTGATGGTCATAGGCGTCTCTTTCACTATAACTGGCTTATTTTGTTGAGAAAGATCACTTAAAAGCCGATGATAGAACCCAAGGCAGATCAAGACAACCAGAGGCTGGAATCTCGCTATATAAGAAACTCTATATTTTCTCAAACTCTATTTATTTTTATTCTCTATTTTAATTTCACAATTTATTTAATCTTACAATTTCAATCAACTTTAAATTCTGTCTTTTTATTTTTCCTAGGTACACAGGATTTCTTGGGCATGATTTTGTCCAAGATTTCAAGGAACAAGCAATTGTGCAATCCGGTCCCTAAGGATTTGACCCTACTTCCCTTATACTATTATTTTTATTTTTATTATAGGGATAGGATATTTTTGATGCTCTCAACAACCGCATCATAGTGGGTTGTCCAATGAACTCGAAGGCCTGATGAGAGGTTTTTCAATTTTGTTGCAATCAGAATATGATAAGTTTTTCTGGTTACCTTGACGATTTACTAGTGCTAAGAAAAGCTTGAAAGTTGTTTGGAGAGGAAAGGTTTTAGATCCAGAGGCTTTCATTTCTTTTTTGGGTTTTTGTTTTGTTATCTTTATTTTGTTTAGTTATTTTGGCTTTGCTACTTTTGTTTACTGTTGGCGCTTTTAATGCGGTCTGTTTCGAGGTCCCCTAGGTGCCATTTAGTTACCCAATGGTTGGGTTACACCTATGGTCAGATTGTAATTGATTTTAGCGGTGAGTAATATTTGATTTGATTCGAAAAAATTGAAAAAAAATTAAATTTCGAGTTAATTAAATCAAGTTATTCGAGTAAATTCGAATAAGAAATTTCAAATTTCGAGTTGAGTTGAGTTAAATTTTTACAATTCGAATAATTTGAATAACAGATTAGTATAAATACCGTTTTTGCCCATGTCAATTTTGAAAATGAGCAAATTAATCTCTTAACAAAAATTAAAAAAAAATCAAAGTAAATTTAAAATTTTGAAAATAATTTTTAAAATTCAAAATATATATAAAAAAATTTTAAAATTTGTATTTTTTTAAAAAATAATAAATTTAAAAAAATCTAAAAAATATATCAAAAATTAATAAAATAATAATTATGGAATCTAAATAAGTGATTAATAATTTTAGTTTATCATATTAAAATATCTTATTTTTTATTATTTTGCTTTAAAAAAGTTTTCAAATATATATTGTTTCAAATTTATATGTTCTAATATAGAAATAGTTATATTGTTCAAAATTTTAATTTAACATTATTAATTTTTCTAAATTAACTCTAACAGTTTCACTCGATTTGATCAAACGCTCACCCCTAGTTCGAGTTATCCGAAAATCTAAATAAGAAAAGGCAAAACTATGTCATTTTGATAAATGTTTACCTTTTCTAAAGTTAAAAGTAAAAAAAATAAAGTTACAAAACTAAATCGTTTTAATAAATATTTATCCATTAGTCTTACTTTCCTTCTCGAATTGGCCCACTCTCCTTTTTTCCATTATTCAAAATTAATCTAAAAGCTTGTACTTCGTCTACTAGTAAAATAATCATCCATGTAAATGAAACATTGAATATAAATAATAAGATTCGTTAATTCGACTCGACTTAACTCGAAATTTTTTGACTCGATTCGAAAAAAATTTAAATTAAGTTCAGTTACTAAAATAGGATTTTTCAACTCGACTAACTCGAAATTTTTTAATTCAATTTGCCTCGCCTTGATCAAATACTCACCCCTAACTAATATCTCTCCAAGTTTAAATGGCATCAATTGGTATTTGTTAAAAAAAAAAAAAAGACAATCCCTAGATAATGTAACAACTAAGTCGGAGAAAATATTAAATAATAATATGTATTGACATATTTCATTTCTATTTTCTCTTTTTTTAATCATATTTCTAGCTTTACTTAATAATTTAGAGAAATGATTAGATACATATTTAGAATCTTATTAGAAAATTTACACTATTTTAAAATTCAAATACATTCAACTTCCAAAATATTCAACCCTAATTGATTTCCAAAAACTTTATCTCTGATAATGGAAGAAATTATTATCAAAGAAAATAGAGATCCTAAAGATTCTATGTTATTTTACAAGCAGGAACATTATGGAAACATTTAAATTAAAAGGAAAAAAAAAGGTTCTTCTCAACTTATATTTGCTAGAAATTTATACAGTAGAATGACAATAATCTATGGAACCAAAAACAAAAAGAATAATAAATAATAATAATGGCAAGAGTCAAACATATTAGTATTCAGAGTCGTTTGTCCGGCAAGAAGCTGAAAGATCTTCTCTCATGTTTATGGTTGATTGTTGAACTAATCGTACCAATGCCTGTACCACCTCAGCTATTGAAGATCTAAGGTTAGGATCCAACTGAACAAAGAAAGCAGAAGGGAAAAAAAACAAAAGATTGTTAGAACTTGTTTAGGAAGATGATAAATTGAAAGGACAAAGAACATTATTGTCCCTAATCTTGAAATTTTTTCTCAACTTAATCCCTTGACTTTTTTTTGGTCCACATTATTTATGAAACTTGCTTTCCCTATTTTGGACTGTATGATAACATGGCACTTTGATATTGTGCCACGGAATAAAATGAAGCATACCATGCTAAACGTTTACCCATATCAGATGCCCGAGTCCGAATACAATAGAGATATTTTGATGATTGAAATGATGTTGCTCACCTGTATACAGAGAGCAACAATATCAGCAAATGGAGGGAGTGATTTGGGAGGATAGAGGCCCCTCAAGGCAGGATCAACCATTCCTGCCAGTGCATCATTGTCATGAAGCTGAGGTCTGGCCCATTTCACTAAGCACTGTTCTGATCTTCGTCTTTGACTGATACAAAGAAGCAGCAATTCAACTATTAACTCAGACACTATAATTCATTTGGCTAAATGATAGGAGGACTGAGTGATTTAGGCTTACTTATCCAAAGGCATCCGACCAGTCAATAGTTCTAACATTACCACCCCAAAACTGTAAACATCACTCTTTAGTGTGTATGCTGATGATTGCGCACATTCTGGAGCATTGTATCCCATCCCGAGGTTCTGGCTTGTACGCTGAAATGAATTGTTTCGAAAAACTTTACACTTCTTGCATTGAAAATACGAAGGCAAGAAGATGCAACTTTATTTTTCTAAGTAAATCTTCACGGTTGAAATACTAATGCAGAATGGCTTCCGTACATTCCTAATATAAGAGATGATAAGCTTCTTTTATTAACAATACCTTCATAATAGATTTGCATGCAGGACTAACAAAACACTTTTAAACTTACTTAGAAAAGTTAAACCGGTTTTCAGGGTATATTTGAATTGATCAGAAATTCGTGCAACTCCGTCAAAATTTTGAGTGAAGGACATATTTATTCTCTAACCAAATAAAAAAGGAATCTATTAGATTTCAAGATATGCTAACCAGATGAAAGCTTGCCATGCCGTAGTCAGATAGATGGGGATTGAGTTCAAGATCAAGCAAAATATTGGATGACTTGATGTTCTTATGAACTATAGATGGAGAACAAACGTCATGGAGATACCTGAACAAAGCAATTTCCACCACAGGGTAAATTTTTAAGCAAAAGACCAGCAACATCTTTAAGATACTGTATCATCACTCAGTAGGAGGTGAAAGTTTTTGGCAAGACAATGCAATATCATGATGAGTTAAGAAAATGGTGTTATCTGAGCAAACTCACGATCCAATTTAAACTCGAAAGTGGTGAGCGTAGCATATATGGATTAAGTATTCAAGTTAAAGTCTGAAACTGCTAGTTGAAGTACACACCAACACTATGTGCTAAATTTTGTAAACATTGTAGATTTTAAAATCTCGGAGTGATGCTATTGTTGTTTGATCTAACCAATACCAAAAAAGAGGGAATAGAAGAAGACGCTGAATTATTGAAAACAAAAAAGAATGTATGGTGACTTACTCAATAGCCCTGGCTACACCTAAAGCTATTCTAACTCTGGTATTCCAAGTTAGGGGTTTGCTGAAGTCATCTGATAAATGTAGGAACTCATGAAGTGAGCCATTCCTGAAATAGTCATGTATTAGCATGTTATGCCCTTGTTCTGAACAATAGCCAACAAGTTCAGCAATGTTAGGATGGTGAAGCTTAGAGACGTTTGTAACAAGTTTTGAGAATTCCTTAGGCTTCTGGCCTTGAAAATGTGAGGAATTTATCTTTTTCACTGCTAAAACCTGAGACCAAGATATATGCATACAGGAGCAAATGAGATGGCATCTTAGAAATATATTTAAAAAGAAATGAAGAGAAGGGGAGAACAAAAAAAGAAAATGCTAACCTTTCCATCTGGATATTTTGCCCTATAAACACGACCAATGGTGCCCTCACCCAGAAGTCGACCTGGTGCAAAATTATCAGTACTTCTCTGCAAATCTGCCAAAGAATAAGGTACAGCTTGAACAGAAGTGCTTCTTCTTCCTTTCAGACGGTTTGCAAACTCATTTTCACTGAAGGACACACGACCTGAAACCGAACGTCTAAGGCCCATTGATGGAGATTTTAGCAAAGACTTAATATCTCCATTACCTGGATCCATTGACTTAAAATCTGTCATCAACAGATAACTAATCAGTTAAATTGATCAATGGAAAACAATTATTAGTTAGTTAGCAAGCAATCAGAAGATGCCAAAAAGGCAAAAAATTATAGGAAGTAACCGGTCAAGATATATATAAAACATGTACCTATTCTCTGCAAAACTCTTAAGAGTTGACAGTAACAAATATTTGCTTGAAAAGTTTGTCCAGCCTTTTTTGCAAATCCCAAAAATATGTGTATATGTATAAATGTATATATTCACATAAAAGTATATTTTGATTGGCACCATGCATTGTAGGAAAAGAAGCATATACTGCAATTGAAACATGGATACTTTCATGCTTATGCTAAATGAGCACAATTCAAACAGTTAGGGAGGCAACTCTATATGTGATTGCTACATGCAGAAACCACAAACAAATGTATACCTTTGGGTTCTTTCAAAATTCCAACATATGATTCAGCGCCTAACTCTTGTGAATGAAGGGGAGTAAAACCTTTACGCCCACTCATCTTATCATCATCGAGGAAAAGCGAGGACGGGGGAGGTGACCTTCTCCTCCTTGTAAATGCAAACATAAGGAGAAGGAGAAGGAGAAGAGCAAGTCCACCTAAACATGAAAAAGCTATAATTAATCCATTCTGAAGAGATTTCTTTGGACCTTCACTTTTCTTCTCTTCTGTAGCGGGACGGCGACGGTGTTGTACACCAGGGGGTGGAGGAGGAGCTGGCCCAGTTGACCAAGAATTTCCTCCGGTTCTTCCAAAGTGATGATTACAAGTCAGGAAACAACTTTCAGGGAACTAAAAGAATTATAAAAATGAAATATTGTACGATACTCACTTTAGATTGTCAATCCCCTTCAACTCATTAGGAATCCATCCAGTAAATCCGTTATTCTCAACATTCCTGCAAGAAACGAAAGTAACAGAGAGGTGTAAGGTCTCCCTTATTTTTCATCAGCATTAATGTCGGAAGAAAAAGGGGGAAAAAAAAGAACAGAAGACTATCATTTTCAACAACTTTTATCCGCTAGTCACGTACAGATCATTGAGGGGAAGGTCAGTAAGGACATTTATTGAACCAGTGAATTGGTTGTTCTGTAGATGCCTGTATAAGTGAAAACAGAGTTAACAGTAAAGCACTTGAAAGAGTAAAGAGAAAAAATAAAATACGGAATGAGAAAATTTTGCCACTTACAAAGTGATTAAATTTGTAAGATTTGCAAATGAATTTGGAAGCTTGTCAGATAGTTGATTGTTGGATACATCACTGTAAGTCAGTTCATAAGTTAGTGAAACTGAGCACTAACGTTTGCAAAGAAGAAAAAGGTTTTTCTTCTTTTCACCAATAATTTGGATAAATCTCAAAAATATAGTTAAATTTTGTTTTAATATTCAATCTCATACATAAATTTTAATTTTGGGCAACTTTAATTTTGGGCAACCATATATGTAGAAGTTTGATTTTGGTTGAATTGTAAGCATAAACTTCAATCATTTATTCAATTGCCCGCATTTATATAATAATAATAATAATAATAATAATAATAAAATCAATCCAATTATTTTCATGTTGAATAAATAAAGTTGTTCATTTATGTAATAAATAAACTTAAAATGGTGCCACCTTACCGACAGTAATGATGTTAATGGCTGTGAAAATTAAAATTAAAATTAAAGTTAAAATTAAAATTAAAATCAAAGTTTCTAAGTATATAATTGTCCAAAATCAAAGTGAATATATTAAAATTAACATTTAATTTAATTTCACGTACAGTTTTAAGATTTATGCCGTACTTACAATGATTTAAGTTTTTGGACTTTGCCAAACATATCGCTCAACTGACCCTTGAGTTGATTGTGGCTAAGATTTCTGCAGCAACCAACCAATATTTAGACATGGTAACAACTGATGAAATTGTAATGAAAATAGAAAGAAACAAGTACTTCACTTACATGTCTTCAAGGTTGGTCATCTGAGATATCGAGTAAGGCACGTTACCATTAAAATTGTTTTCAGAAAGGTCTCTGCAAATTGAGCTCATAAGATATATGAGATACTATAGAGAAAGAAATAAATGCAAAGCGATCAAAAAGAAACTTTCCCATCATTCGGAAGATATATCTCTAGCAGATAGTGTTTGCCTTAAAACAAATTAACCTTACTTAGATCATTTGATTGAGTAAAGCTAGAAAGACAAAAAGTGTTAGTCTTGACCTTTACACATTACCGACAATGAAGAAGAGGAATATTTTAACTAATCAAGTTTAAGAAATAAACTAAATAATAATTTACACCATTTTTAAAAGCTGCAAGCAACATGACTTTAAAACAGGAAAACCAATGGCCACAAAATTAAGATCAGACTGGGGAACTCCATTAGTTATAATCCGAATATGACTTGCAAAGAAAAGAAGAAAAAAAATTAAAGCTTTCGTGCTGATTAACCTAGATCATCTGACTTACATGCGTTGAGCATTGGGAGGTAGTTGATATGGAATATCACCATTGAGATTGTTTTTGCTCAAATCACTGTATCAGGACCAAAACATGCATAGCCTTCATATTATGTTTTCCAATAGGTAATTTCTTTTAAAGAAAGAAAATATAAGTTAAAGATTGCTTATTTCTGGAGGCAAGTTCTTACAAGATCTTTACTGAAGACAAGCTCGATAATTGGTACCCCAATTGTCCACTGAGTTTTTGGTCGCTTAAGTTTCTGCAAGATTTTAATCCAATTATGCCTTATGAATATAGAAAATGCAAGACTGGTTCCCCAGACAGATAGGGAAGAATAACAGAAATATGGGAATAACCTACATTTCAGTTACAGATGAGCCTGAACATTTGATCCCTTTCCAATCATCACCACATGGATCACCACCACTATCCTTCCAACCACTCAATTGGTTTGGACTATTTAGGCTTTTAAACATCACATTAAGGGCAGAAACTACAAGAATACAATTACCGAGCGTCAAAATTGCGATGCAGAAGGAATTATGTTTATGTTAATGCACTAGACATCCGAGTTCTTAAGCCAAAAAGGATAAACATATGATAATATAAGAAGAAATTAGTGTATTTGCCTTTTTTTTTCCTCACAAGCAAAGGGATCTATTTCGAATTTCAAGAATTTACATACATGTAATAATTAGCATTTACATTAGCATCTAATATCCCCATAACATGGGCAAATGACTGTTGCCAAATATAATATGTTTGTTGAATTCTCTAGAATCTAAATAAGAGTAAAAAAGGGAGCAACAAACATGGATTGAATTCTTAAATAACATGCATATCAAGAATTGCAGCAAAAGAAAGTTTCTTAAAGATTAAAGTTTAATAAGGCATATTATATACATACCATCTGGGGAATCTGTCTTGGAATGGACAAAAGAAACAAGGGTACCAAGAAAAAAAAGGAAACTTCTTGCAACAAAATGATGCATGTTCCAATGCCAGAACAACCCAACGAAAAGGCAGAGTTGGAATGTGGGGTTCAATTCCTTTCATGCATAAACCCAAGCAGGAGGAAAAGGAAACAACAAACATCAATGACAACAATCTCCTAAAAACGGAGAAACTATTTAGGTTTCCCTTGGTGTTTTTTGTTTTTTTCTTTCTTTCCCTTTTCTTTTCTTTATGTTTTGTAGATTGTTCTTCTTTTTTTTCTCTTTCGAATAAGATAAATTTGGTTAAGAGGAGGATAACTCTAACAACGGTGAGAGGAGATGTAAAGTGGCGAAGCTGAGGAGAAATAAAATAAGAGCCTTCCAATGGTTCCGGATCTTTCTAACACTTCCTTCCCGCCACCTTTCATAATATAACAAATATTTCTATTTCTTAATATAAGCTACGGTAGAGGACTCTTTTCTTTCTCTTTTTTACTTATTTTTAGCTTTCCTAATCAAGGTCATATTAAAAGTTTTAAAGATTAAATGGTTACAAAAATAAGATTGTGTGCATAGCCAAATTATTAATAATATGGTACCTAGCTATATCATAACCCAAATTTGCTAGCTGAAGAAATTAATTTGTGATTTGGTTAAAGCTGCCTCTCCAATATTTGCACTGCTTTTGTAAAATGATCGTATCTAGGGCTAGAAAATGATTTTGGCATTTCAAAGTGTGTTGAAAAGATAATTTAAAATTTTACATTTCATAACTTAATCACATTTTTTTTTATTGAGTCAAAATATTTTATAGTTTTAGTTCCTCGTAAAAAGCTCTAATTTTTTATTTAAAATTTTCTATCTTCTTTACTATTCTTGAAGTCTTAGATAATACAATATGTTGAAATTGTACCAAATACTAATATAAACATTATTCGAAAAACTATTAAGAAAATAATTCTTAACAAAAAAAAACTTCCCCTCCTTAATTGAATGTGTATTGACAATTAGGATTTTTTAGTTTCATCAATATATTATGTTGAACCAATAATACATATTTATCGAGAGCTTGTTAGGCTTTTAAATCTATTTGGAATAAGAAAAAAAAAAAGTTCATTACTGAACAATTAGAAGTAGGATACCCTAGTTCCATAGGGACTCTTAAACCACCTCCTATGAAGTCTTAAATGTTATATGCCCTTGCCTTAAGCAACAAGACACATTCTGTAAACACCCTAAGCTGATCTAGAAGAAGACCGAATATAGATGATGGGAGCAACGGCCAAGGGTCTTTAACACTCAAGTTGTGTGATGGGGAAGATTGAAATTTGAAAGAAAATTCATTTCGTGACAGCGAATTTAAATTTGGAAACAAACAATCGAGGAAAAGTTAACAATTAGTTCCAAACAATTAAATCAACAAAGAAAGAGTTTCAAAATAACAAGAAAAAATAGTTCAAGCTTCTTCGACTGTGGAAAATTGGATCTTGAAGGAGATAACAAGCTCATAATCCCATTCTTGATGAAAACTAATATGAAAATTTCAAATTTAACATTAGGCAATGAACCGAAGGAAAAACAAAAAAAATGAATAAAAGACTTGGGAAACAAGCAAAGATGACTTGGCTAGACAAAAAATTCTTTAGATCTAGTCATTAAGGACCTTCTTAAAGCCAAAGGAATGCTTCTTGAAGGTATCAATGCTATTCGATTAGATCTAGAATACAAACCACAAAACAAATTAGAAACTAAGAAAAAAATAAAAAGGAAATCAAAGCAACTAAAGGAAGAACGGTTTGGTTGTTGAAAAAAACTCAAGATTTGAAGTAGGGACGCTTTATTGATGGAAAAGAAACCAAAATTGAGGAGTTTTAATGCTGAAAAAAAATCTAAAACAAAATAATTAAAGAAATTAGAAATTGACTCAAACAAAGAAAAACAAAGGGATCTTACGAAAAGGAGTAATTCGACTAAAGGGTTGTTAAAATCTCATTTAAAGAAGTCGATTTGGAACCCAATAAGCAAGAACGGAATTTGGAAATTAATTTCTTGATTTGAAAAGAACATGGACAAGAAGTTAGAACTAGAATAAAGCAAGTAAAAGGAAAAAGAAAAGAAAAGATGGATTGGTTTAATTTGGTTTGGTTTGGAGTTTGAGTATTTCTTGAATTTCAAGACTGATTTTTCACCAAGAAGAGCTAGGATCTTGAAATTTAAAATTTTGGCGACCAAACAAATTAAAAATAGCTTTCAGTATGCACTTGAAAAACAATTTCGTTCTATCTGCCCTTAGAATAGAAGTGAACAGAAAGTTTAAATGGAAAGTAATGTAAGGAGAAAATTAAGGAGAGAATTAACACACGATATTTCTTAACACAGTTTAGGTACAAGGGTTTTATATCTATGGAGCCTCACCCAATGAATAATCTTATTCAACAGTCGTCCGAATCGCCTATTGGCTTAAGCTCAATCTACCCTTAAACAAAGAAGCAATTGTAACCCTAATACCGATCTCAATCAATCACCCCAAATAAGTTACAATACAATCAATAAACCTTTCAAAAGAATAACTAAAAGAGTGTCACAAAATAACTACAAGAAAACACAATCAAGCTATCGACAAAGGCACTTGCAAACTACTCTATATGTGACGTCACAAGCAGCCTATTTATAGGCTGATACAAGAGGTCATCCAATATAGTTTTTATAAGCAAACTCCTATTTAAAAATCGAAATCATCTCATTAATTATATTCAGTATTTATCTTACAATAGCCTTCCTAAAAAAGTTCCCCAACAACTTGAAATATTCTCTCAAAAGATAAGGATAAGGAAAAACATTTTTTTTCACTTTAAATTTTATAATATGGCCAGTTAAAGAGCTAACTAATCCTAGTTAAAAACCAGCTGTTGTTTTTTCAAACATGCCACTCCTTAATAGGTCAAAAAAAGGTCAAACACCCATAGGGCCGAATCAACCCACGACTTAAGTTGTAACACCCCTAAGGTTTACGAGGCATTACCGGACAATTCACAACTCAGCACAGTCATATATCATTTTTCATGCACAAAATCATATTAACTTAAATACAATATAACTTTAAAATCCAATAGCAATCATTAGTAACTATTAATAATAATCATGTGCACGATTAAGAAAAAAACAATTCCACATGAACCGAATGAATAAGATGTAACAAAAACATACCATATGTGATTAATACACATCCAAACATATATCCATATGCACAAATATATTTTTACTCTAGTCGGCTAACCTCAAATGACACTCAATTTATAATTAAGTAACTCAAAACTTAGATCCAAAATCTACTATTCATTTGGTAAAATTCAAGCTTACCGAATTAATATTTACTTAACGCTTGCATCTTAACTATCAACAAATTAAACATAATAGCAACACTTTCATATGGAACCATTTGCGCATTTTTAATAATATAGAATCAAATCATCAAGCTTCATAAAATTTATAAAAACCTACAAGTAAAACAATTGATTTAAGACTAATTTCACATTCGTAATATTTATAGACAACATTAATCTATTCACCAGACCATATTATGACATTTTAATGCATTAACCATTAAGACATGTAAGTGTATCATCCATTCAATACATCAACTATTACAACTCATATCTGTACATACATGCATACTAATACCGAATTAACACTCTACCACAATAATTCAATCAACCAAGTTTATGCAACTATACCTCATAATCAAGCGTTATCCATAACTTGATAAACACTTCCATAACATCAAATTAGCCATTTTCGCATGGCTTTTATATACATAAACAAAACATATCATTCAAAAGGTTATCCAGCCTATACCTGCCATTTGTTAAGTTTAAAACATAAAATACCAAAGTAGTTGATAGTGTGACGAGATGCTGACGATCCCTGAGCTTGAATCAGGACTTAAAGATCTATAAAACAAGGAGACATAATACACAAAGTAAGCTTTCATAAGCTTAGTAAGTTTTAAGCAATTCCATATTTCAATCAATGTTCAATTCATTTATGTAAGAACTAAAATGTATCATTTATATACTATTTTAACTCACATAGGAATGCTTGGCCGAATATATATATTCAATTTTGATAATCACTTTTATAGCAAATTTCACCTTTTTGGCACATTTATTTCCATGTCTAAATTAAACCACTTCTATAAATCTAAATGTATATACGAATATAGAATCACATGTCTTTTTCTCATAAACACACATCTATCTTTTAATCACTCACATAGCCGATTATAAACTTACTTTATAAGTATACATATAACCAAACATAGCCTTACTTTATAGGTATACAAATGACCGAATATAACCTTGCCTTATGAGTGCACTTTTAACCAAATATAACATAACTTTATAGGCATTCATAAAACGAATTATAACATTAACTTATAGATGCTCATTTAACCGAATATAACATGACTTTATAGGCATTCATATGACTAATCATAACTTTATCTTATAGGTACACAACTGATCGAATGTAACATATATACCTTGAAAAATAGTTCAACGGCTTATAGCCTGTTAGGTTCAAAACCTGTAATCATTTCACCGGCACGTAGCCTGCTAGGTAATAACCTATTTTAAAATATCAACGGCATCATGCCTGCTAGGTTCTTAGCCTGAAATTTATACAACAGCATTTAGCCTGCTAGGATGTAACCCGAATCATAACACCGGCAATAATGCCTACTAGGCTATTAGCCGAATATTTCAACCATTCACTTCATAGTTCATTACTATGAGTACACATAATATAAATCACGTTCAAACACTTTGGTATACATCGAATTTCTACCATTTCATTCATTCAAAAATACATTCGGCACTTTGTAATATTCAATCTATTTCAATTCAAATAATTTAGCCACATTCGGCTTAAACCCTTCATTCGAACACTCATTCATTACATCATATTTCTAAGTCCATTTCAACTCAATTATGCAAATCACATACAGCACAATTCCCTCATTAGACAATTTAACTAATTTGTCTAGTCACATACGGCAATATCAATATATATTCACATAGTAGATTTTATTTCGTTTCTTTCATTTCTAAGCATGAGAAATTTAATTTAATCATTCAAGAACTTACCTCGGTTGCTATCGTACGACAAATTTCGACTACTCGACCAATTTCATTTTTCCTCGATCCGAATTTGCCCCCTTATGCTCTTGAGCTATATTAAACAAATTGACTATTCAATAATTATATTCGGCAATGACATTAATATGCATGACAAATGTAAACTTCCAAATTTTGAAACACCTACGGCAACCTCACTTCCGGCCACCTCAATACACTTTAAACTAACCATTCATTACCTTAAAATCACATCAAAATGCAAAGTCCCTTAAATTATAAGCATAGCCGAACACAACCTCTTCAACACTTTCATTTCTCACTAAATTCATTAAATTCAAAGCTCATATTAACATATAACAACTATTACCATTTTTCTTAACCTACTACTACATGGCCTAATGTCATTTAAACATCAAAGTCTCATTTTTCCACAATTTAACAAGCTCATACTCATCCTACCATCAATTCCCATTTTAAGACATCAAAACACCCACAATCTAATATACACCTTCCATGACCGAAAGTACATACCTCAATCAAATTCAAAATTTCAACATGGGCTATGTAAAGGACCTAGCAACTAACTCAATTTCACAAAATTTAAAGAAAACTACATGGAAAACATACCTTAATCAAGCTACATTCATGGCCAAACACTCTTGGCTTTTTTTCTTTTTTTTCTTTTACTTAGTGGTTTCGGCAAAAACAAGAGATAATGAAGCATAATTTTATGTTTTTGTTATAATATAACTTATAATTGTTTTACAATTATAACCTTGACACTTAACATAAAAACTATATATTATGCATGGCTATTACCATCCATACTACATGTAAATGGTTTATTAACCATGTAAGTACTCCACATTGGTAAACCATATACTATTCGGCCACATTGAATTTACCCATCACATTTTCAAGGTTTATGAAATAAATCCTTTTAATTAATTAAACACTCAAACTTTCAAATTAAGAAATTCAAACTTCACATATCAAAGCACACACATGGAAACACAGAAAAATAATATATAAATATTTTTTAGACTCGGATTCATGGTCCCGAAACTACTATTTCGATAAGGGTCAAAATAGGTTGTCACATAAGTAGAAAATTCGTTCTCGTTCTAATAGAACATGAAACAAACAAGTCAAAAACCCCAACACAAACATTAGAAAAAGATTCATAAAAAATAAATAAAGATTGAAAAAAATATAGAAGATAAGAAAATATTGAAATGAATGTGTTGAAAGGTGATGTCTTATGGAGTCTTTTAAAGAAAAATCTTCAACAAATACCACAAATAGATGAATGAACTAGGAGTTTTAAAATTTACAAGAAAGAGATCTTGTAAAGAAAATACTCTAAGAGTCTTTAATTGATGAATGAATGAATCAAGTGAATGCATAAGGGGAAAAAAGAGAAATATTAAGCTAAAATTAAGTTTTCCAGAATGAACTAGGAGTTTTAAAAGCCTATAGGTGGTAAAAAATAATATATTTTGTAACTTCCCACCTAACGTAGTCTTAGTGTTCGAAAATTATTTATCGAAGTATGGTGTTTAGAGGAAGTTTTGAGTGGGTAAGGTATTAGTCGTGACTAAGTATGTTATTCTATAAGTGCACCTTTGGGGCGAAGTATGTGTTAGATAAGCTTGGTGGTTTGGCGGACTCCCTTGTAGAGTATACGCCGCCCAACTATTAGATGAATATGTTAAGTCCTTAGTTTGATAAAACCATTTATTATTTGATTATTCTGGTTGAACAATTTAGTTAGACAAACGAGAATTGGTTAGAATAGAACTAAGTTACCGTAACCGATAAGACTCGCATTTATGATAAGAGAGAAAATTCTTAGTCATAGGAATCGAGGAGGTTAGTGGGAGAATTAGATTTATCCACTAAACCTAGCTTTCGTGTCTATCTATATAAAGTTGGTATTAGCTTCTTGAGCAAGCTTTTATGCCTTCTTTTGTATTCACATTTTCTTCTCAAACTTTCTTTGCACTTGTCTCTCGGTAAACCTTAAAATAGAAGCCTGCTTGAAGATTTGGATTCGCTATATTTAGCCAACTCCATTGTTATTTTTGTAACAACCCGAATTAGGGCCTAGTCGGAATAGTAGTACGAGACCACAAATTTGAGGTTAAAATATTTATTGCAATTGAGTTTTAAGGTTTATTTAGTGATTGAATGCTTGTGTGAAATTTTGGTTGAGAAATTTTATTATTTGAGTGCCCAATTTGATAAGTTAGACTAAATTGCAATAGGTGGAAAATATGTGTTTTAAATCCATAAAGGTGCTTGATTGAAATGGGTTTTTAAATTAGAGGTCTTTATTTGGTAATTAGACCATTTTATTTTGTTTTGGACAAAAATGCCCATGGAAGGGACAAAATATTCAAGTTATGAGTGAGGGGCATTTTGGTTATTTGGATAATTAATGAAATAAAAAGGGAAAATAAGTCAAAATTGGTCTCCATCTTCTCCATGCTTGGCCGAAAATTTGGGGGACACCATCGCTAGGGTTTCTTTCTTTTTCAAGCTCAAAGTAAGTGACTCCTAGCCCCGTTTTTAATGATTTTCGTATTTTTGAGATTCTCATAGCTTGATTTAGCTATTTCTACCATTAATTTGAGCTAGGATTTATGTTTAAAATTTTATCCATGGATGGCATACATGTATTTTTATGCCTAGTGGTAGAATGTGAAAGTTTAAAGTGTGGTGAACATCTTTTCCTAGATGATTTTTGGTGAAATTGACAAAAAGGACTTGTTTGTAAAAGATGAAACAATGTGGGTGTAAAATGCAAAATAGTGGAAATTGTGGGCTGCTATAGAAGAAAATATGAATTGGGTAGGCTTGGATGTGTGAAAATGAATACATTTCAATTTCCGAGCCTAGGGACTAAAGTATAAAAATTGAGAAAGTTAGGGGCTAAATTGCAAAAATTTTCATAGGACGATTTTGGACTAAATTGAGAGGAACATGGAATTGACCTTAACTGCAGCCAAGGTAAGGTTTCAAACTAAATTGCAAATTGACACATTCTATACCGAGGTAAGTTTATATGTAAACGATACATCCTTTATTTGATATTTTCACTCTTGGATGCCTTATATGAAATGTGAATGAATATTATTGTTATTGGATGAAATTATGAAAAGTAAGGATACAGATAAGTTCCGTGAAATATTAACAATGGTGGGCTATGTGCGAACCACCGGGTAATTGTTGAAATTGATGAGCTCAGTGCGAATCACCTTGTTGATTATTAATATCGATGGGCTACGTGCAAACCATCGTAAAATAATGATATTGGTGGGCTATGTGTGAAACCACCATGAATTATTGATATTAGCAGGCTAAGTGCGAAACCACCTTATTATTGTTAATATGAGTAGCTATGTGCGATTCATTTTGCATGGATTATTATACCGAAGTGTATGTTGAAAAACTATTTAAGTGAAATTATGAGCATTGTTGTGATGAGTAAGTGCAGGGGATAAATGTGAGAATGTATGATGCTTTGTGCGTGCTAAGTGTTGAGAATGTTGGGTAAGATGTGAGATAAGTAAGTGAAATTATAAGACTTGAATCATTGAGACAATTGAGTTATGTTTCGATTGATCAGTGTGTGGTTTTGATGTTTATTGTTTGCATATAGACTTACTAAGCTTAAAGCTTACTCCCCTTTCTCTTCCCTTGTTTTATAGAGTAGCCAAGTCAACTCGAGATACGGAAGATGTCGGAGGATTATTCACACTATCAACACTTTTTGGTATATTGAACTTTACTTTGAGTTATGGCATGTATAGGACTTGGTCATTTTGTAAGTGTCATAATTGTTGGGCTAAAATGTGTAAGCCTATCTTATTTGGTATTTTATTTTGTATAAGGCCATGAGATGTGGCTAATATTGATTTTGTTATAAGCATATGATGAGGTATTTCATGAATGAGTTGCTTGCTTATGTGGGATGATTGATAGTATGAAAATTGTGTGTGGAAATGTGATGAGTAAATGGTTATATACATGCATGATGTTTGGGCAATGTGTGTGAGATGACATTGAGTTGTGAATGTGTGGAAATTGAATTATTTTGATGTGGGTTTATGTCTGGTGAAGTGTTGTTGATAATGGTATGAATGTGGTTGTTTTAAGGGTGACAAAAAGGCTTGGTAAATAGCCTTATAATTGTCCACACGGGTTGACACACGGACGTGCGTCTAGGCCATGTATGATACATGGTCTGCCCCATGGGCGTGTACATAGGCTAACACATGGGTGTGTGCCTTAGCCGTGTGACCTAAAATGCATGATGACATCATAAATAGAATGTCCAGGTTTTTGCACATGGGAAAAGACACGAGCGTGTGTCTGTACCGTGTGAAGGACATGGCTTAGGACATGGGCATGTGCTCGGCCATGTGAAAACCCTTGTAGGTTCGAAATGAAAAATAAATACACACGGGCTGGGGACTTGGGAGTGTGTAACGACATGGTCTGCCTACACGGGCGTATCCCTATCCCACATGAGCATGTGCCCTATTTTGCATAAAATTTTTCCAAAAGTTTTTTTAAGTTCTTGGTTTGGTCCCGGACCGCCCCAAAGTATGTTTTGGACCTCGTAGGCCCGTAATAGGGACAATTGGTCTATGAATGAAAGTTTTAATTTTGAATGGAAGTATGTAACCCAGAAATGACTAGTTTTATTTGTTATTGTTTGGTAATGCCGCGTACCCTGTTCCGACATCGAATACGGGTAAGGGGTGTTACAGTTTTAGCACCTGGTAAATACTGGTGAACCCTAGGTTATTTCATGGTTATTTACGTGATCTTTGAACTGCACACTTTAGCATCAGTTTTATGACCAGGGAAGGAAACTTCCTCGATCTAGGTTTTGTGATGATGTTACTTGCAAGTTTGTTTAGTTTTCTAGTATATAGTCTAATAAGTTTAACTATTTATATTATAGTTGAAGACACTCTTGAAGGTTCTTGTAACACCCCTAACTCGTATCTGTCGCCGAAACAAGGTTACGGAGCATTACTAGACTTATCACATAAACAACCATACATTTCATGTCCATAATTCACACCCAAGCATAAATCATTCACATACATTCATATAGTCCGTAACACGGGCCTTCGAGGGCCAAAACAAGCATTAAATGCAATTCGGGGCTTAATTGTAAACTTAAGAAAATTCAAAGAAACTATGAAAATTTCAAAGTACAGGGGCACACCCGTATCACAGGCAGTGTGGACATTTGAAATGGGATCACATGGCCATGTCCCAAACTGTGTCCTACCCCGTGTAACTTTCTAACTTGTGTCACACGGCCAACCACACGCCCGTGTGACTAGCCCGTGTAACTCACTGACTTGCTTTCATTAATAACTACAGGGGACATATGGCCGTGTCACCTGACTGTGTGTCACACACGGCTGAGATACACGCTTGTGTCTTTGCCCGTGTGGACAGAAATAGGCTAATTCTAAGCCATATTTCTCACCCAATTTTGGTATTAACCTACACATTTCAATTGAATATAACCACAACCAAAATAGGCACTCAAACCATCCCCAAATCAAACCTAAACATGCAATTTCCATGTACACAACAAGATATTCATAGGCACATACATTTGCTCACTTAAACACATACTAAATTTGATTCAAAGGTTACCTAAATAGCCACTTACCTATATGCATCTGAAACACTACAAGACACGGAAAAATAAACATAGTAAGCAATTATGCTTAGTAAGTTCGTATAAATTAGAGTTTAACTTACCATTTAATCATAATTTAGATAAATAAACATATATATCCCATTCAATTTGTTCAAATGCCTAAACAAATATATTCACCAATAGGTTAGTCATATAAAGCATATATACCAGTCAAATAATATGGATGAGCACCATAATCAAGTAAGCCTCGTATACATGTATCTTCTATTTCATAATTCAATATATCTCATATAATGTCATGTATCATTTTTGCAATTTATATTAAACTCATATTATCTGTAACAAGGCTGTTCCCCTTAAACCTATAACACCCCTAACCCGTATCCATCGCCGAAATAGGGTTACGAGGCATTACCAAACTTATAACACAATTCTACATTTATTTCTCATACATTTTCCATTCATAAACACACATCATTCATATACTATCACATTGTCCCTAAAATGAACCTACGAGGCCCAAAACAAGCGTTAGAAGTGGTTCCGGACTACGCCAAAAACTCAGAATAACTTTGGGAAACCTAGAAAAATTTTCTCAAAACAGGGGACACACACCCGTGTGAACAAGCTGTGTGTTTCAAACGGCCAAAAGACACTCCCGTGTCATAGGCCGTATGGACATTCAAATTGGGAGCACATGGTTGTGTCCTAGCCCGTGTCCTACCCCGTGTAACTCTCTAACTTGGGTTACACGGCCAACCACACACCCGTGTGACTAGCCCGTGTAACTCACTAACTTGTCTTCATTAAATGCTACAGGGGGCACACGACCGTGTCACTTGACTATGTGTCACACATGGTTGAGACACACGCTCGGGTCTCTACCCGTGTGGACAAAAATAGGCTATTTACCAAGCCATTTTTCCACCCATCTTACATATACCCACATCAACTCATTCGACACAAAATCAAGGCACAAATAGGTAGCAAACAATCTCAACCAAGCATAAACCATGCTAATTTAAATCCCAACAACTTCAATGCTCCAATCACTACAATTTGCCTATTCAAAACACATACCAATTTCACATGCTTTATTTAACCCTAAACCACATGTATAATATGTCTTATAATTCAACCATTTAGCCATACAAATGCCAATCTACAACCAAACATTTCCAAAACAACATAACAACATGACTATTTGCATAAATATTTAACAACCAAAACATATAAAATAAGCCAACTCACATGGCTATATACCAAACCAAATACTTATCAATTACAAGCCAATTCAAATGGCTAAAATCCATAACTAACATATACCAAAATGACCACATAGCCTATACATGCAATATCACCATATACACAAATTCAAAAGTACCAAAGTAGAAAATCGATAGTGTGATGAAGTCTCTAACAATCCCAAATCCAATCTAGCTTTAAAATCACTGTAAAACATGGAAAATAAAACAAAGTAAGCTTTAATGTAATACCCTTTACCCATGTTCGATGCCGAAACGAGCTTACGAGGCCCAAAACATACGTTGGAAGTGGTTCGGGACTAAACTAAGAACTTTAGAAAATTTTTCCAAAAACTTAAAAATTTCCACTATACAGAGCTCACACGCCCGTGTGGGCAGACTGTGTTGTAACGCCCCAAAATTGTAGGGTTTTTTAATTTTGCTTCAATTTATTTGTGCATTTCTTGAAGTGCTGAGTTATGTTTTGGGTGTGTTTATTGGACCTTTAGAAGGCTTAGGTTTAAGTCTAAGGCCTGGTAAAATTTTAATTTTTGGCCTTAGGTGAGAGTGGGCTTTGGCAAGTGGGCTTTTAAATTAATGTTAGGGTTTTATAGCACAAGTAAGCTTGTGTTAAAGTGGAAAGGTGGCACCACTTAAAGCACAGGGAGGTGGCATGTAGAGGCTTATGAGGGAGCTAAGGTTCGAATCCAGTGAAGAGCAAGGTACTTATGTTATTTTATTTTATTGCATGTGCATGGTAAGAGGTAGAATCCAAGTTGAACTCAGAGGCAAGGTGTTTGAGTTGCTCATGGGATTGGTTTAAGGAGTGATAAGGGGAGAAAATTTAGGGATTAAGTTATAAAGGGAGAGTTGGCCGAATAAGGGACTGTAGGAGGTGCAATTTCGGCTAGGGCCTTTTGGGTGTTAGAATTTTCGGCATTGTGGGAAAGGAGTGTGCCGAAATCTTTTAGGCCTACTTCGGGATTTGTTTTGGGTCAATCTTTAGTGCCAAATAAGTAAGGTAGAAGTGTGCATTTGATTTCTTTCCTTTCTTTTCTCTTTTCTATTCTCTCTTCAAAAGTCAAAAGCCCTAAACTCCTAAAGCTTCTTTTGGTCGACTACACTAGGACCGAATCTAGCTTCTTCTTCTTTCCCTTCTTTTCTTCATTAGTAGAAATCGACTTACCTAGAACCACCTTGGCCAATTATTTCAAAACCCGAAACAGTTAGTCTCTTGCCGATTTCTTCTTTGGCTGATTGTCTCAAAAGCCGAAAACCTGAAGTCTTAAATCCTTTCTTGGCCGATTTCTCCTAAAGCTGAACCCTTCTCATCTCTATTTTGAAAAGCCGAAACCTGTAAGACTCTCATATCTCTGTTGATCATCTCCTCTCTTTCCATAATTTCTTCTTCTCCTTCCACCTTTTTCTTTCAAAACTGAAACCTCTACTCACTCTAGTGGGCTCTTCTCAAAAGTCGAACTCCATCTTCTATTCTCTATTATTTTCCAACACTTTCATCTATTCATTCTCTTCTAGTCCTTCGGTTAGAATCAAGTGTAGATCTAGTGTTAGGCTAGTGATTGGTAGCTCTCTTCTGTCAAGGCAAACAGGCGAACTTTTGGGTAAGTAGTCTCCTTTCTATTCTTTTCTTTCTAGTGATTGATAAAAAGCTGAAATCCCTAACCTTTTGCACTTGTCGGCCTTCATCTTTGGAAATCGATTCAAGGTTTTCTCTTATCTACTTGTGATTCCTAGCCGATCTTAGGGGTGGATCTCATAGTGGTGGACAAGTGAATGCAAGGTGATCTAGATCTATTTGGTAGATCTCGGCCAAGGTAAGTGTCTAGTGGATTATGTGGTTATGGCCGAATACTTTAGGGGTAGGTGTTGATAGTTGTGAATCAGATTATGGATCTGACATAATGATTAAACTAATGTAGGTTGATCTTTCAAGGGATTTCGACGTGGTTCGCAAACAGGTGTGTAACGACACCCTCTAGTAGATTAGATCGGCAAAAGCTGAAAAGCCAAAATGCTGAATTGCCAGCATTTCGTAGACTTGCGAGGGTACGAATGCTCGTAGGTCATTTCAAAATCGTGAATCTAGGTTAATGGACGGTAAGGGCTATTGTGCGCGTTTTCGTGCACTTAGATTGTTTTGGGCCACGATGGGCCAAAAATGGGCCCAATGGGCTTACGGGCCCAATGGGCTTACGGGCCCAATGGGCTTACGGGCCCAATAGGCTTACTGGCCCATATGGGTAAAAGTATGCGGTAAGTGTTTTCGGGTAAACTGTGTATTAAAAACTGTGATAGTATGCATAAAATTTGACTGAACGGGCCACAATAACATGTGGGCTCCCTCGGGCCTATTAGGGGTTTTGGGGCACGATGGCATTGTATAAATGAAATGGGCTGTATGAGTCGCTCGGAGCGACGTTAGACCTGCTAGAAGGTCATACTAAGCATGAGACTTAGAGACATAGCAAAATTACCAAAATACCCCTGAAGGGTGAAAATTACCATTTTACCTTAGATGCTAAATGACTATTTTACCCCTAGAAATAGTTGACTGATTTGCATGTTACTATATCTGATATTTTGTATGCCATGTCATGTAATATTCTGATTTGCATGGGGTTGGGTTATTGGTACGGAGGAAGTGCTAAAAGTGGCAATGCCACGTGATTTGTTTAGAGGCTCTGCCTCGTATTTCTGTTCTGGTGGCTCTGCCATGATTTCTGTAATAGCAGCTCTGCTGCGACTGTGGTGTGTAGGGCTGGATAGGTTGAGTTATTCCCCACATGGTGTGTAGCACTGGTACGGGTGGTGTGTAGGGCTGGACTGGGCTTGGGCTTTGCATACATGCATATATATATCTATACACTGATCTGCTTCTATAATGGGCCCAAGGCCCACTGTGATTCTGAAAAGGGCCAAGGCCCAGTTTGATCTGTATCTGAATAAGGCTTTGGCCCAGATTGAGTTTGCCGGATCTTTAACACTGGTTGGGTTTCTTTACGCAGTGAGTTTTCACAAACTCACCCCCTTCCTTTTCCATCCATGCAGGTGACTCCCAACCATAGAGGACTTGGAGCTACGAGGGATTCAGGGTGGCCACGTGACTCATGCTTCCGGTTAAAATGTTTTCATAAATTTAATTTATTTTTAGTTTTCTTTTCGGGTTTAAGTTGTAATAAGGCCGCTCGGGTATTTTGTTTTGGATTTTCTTTATTATTGTTTTTACAACGGTAGACTAGTTTATGCGGGCATTTCAATCTTAATCCAACGTTTTCAAACATGCAACACGTAACGAATGGACAACTTAACAACGATAACACAACAATAAGATCTTTTAAAAAGAAGAACTTTATTTGGTAGTAGATATGGTTTTAAAACTAATAATGGTTCTTAATTACAAGCTATGAAACACAGTTTTACTAAAATCAACATAACGTTTTATTAAAAGATGATCAAAGCTTAGACGATTGTCCATGTGACACACCAGATCTGGCCATAATGTCTGGGCCAGGTTTGGGGTGTTACATGCGTGGTCACACACGCCCGTGTCCCTACCCCATGTAACTCTCTATTTATGATGTCACGTAACAGCCCGGTTTGGACCCTAGTCAGAACAGTGGTTTCGAGACCACATATCCGAGTCTAAAAAATATTTAAATTTATTTTCTGTGTCTGTGATATGTGAATTAACTTCTGTGAAATTTTTGTGATTTAATTTGTATGTTTCTGTGCCAAAATATGAAAAAGGATCAAATCGCATAAAAGGTGAAATTAATATGCTATATGTTCAATAGGTTTATTTGAAATGGCCTTTGATGATTATGGCCTTAAATGGTTATTAAATCAATTGTTATAAGGGTGGAAAATTATGATGTAACACCCCAAACCTGGTTTAGACGTTATGACCAGATTTGGTGTGTCACATGAAAAATTACGAAATCTGACTATGTGATAAAAAGTTTTCCCTTGTTTAAAAGCCTCGTCTAAATTTGGAACGTTGAATGATTGCAGGTTAAAACTATTTTTATAAGTTTGGAAACGTTTTAGAAGAAATGATTGCCTTATTGGTTATGTTCAGTTACTTGTAGTTACAAAAGCTCTTTGACCTTCTTGAAAACATTACGCGTAGTTCTATTTGAAAGCGTTTGTTATTAGCTTTGAAAACCCAATTTATACTTTACCAGCTGTAATGTTAAATTAGCCTAAATGCAGAAAGTTAAACCAAATAAAAATCTGTAATGGCCTTACTACATAATAGAAACCCAAAATAATAATTATTTGGAAAGTAAAGCAAAACCGAAAATAGAAAGTTTGTGGCCACCTCGAGTCCCTCGCAGCTCTAAATCGTCTATGGCTAGGGGTTACCTGCAGATATAAAATAAAAGGTGAGTCTGCAAAAACTCAATGTGTAACCTCCCCAACCAATAGCAGAGATTAGACATATAAATCAAACTGGGCTGAAGCCCTATTCAGAAATAGATTGGTCAGAAATAGAGTGGGCCCAAGCCTATTACAGATACAAAACAAAACAGTATGAAAACCCTTCCCAGTCTATCCATCACACCACCCGTACCAGCCCATCACACCATATGGGGAATAACTCAACCCACCCACCCCACACACCAGTTTGCAGCCATGCTACTAAAATCAGATATCGTGGTAGACCCACTAGAACAGATTACGTGGCTGAGCCACTAAACAGAATACGTGGCTGTGCCACTATACAGAACTTCCTCCGATTTCAAACCCAACCCCATGTAGACTAACAGAACTACATACATCATGCATATAGATTAATAGATGTGGATACAATCATACATATATCAAACAACCTATTTTTAATGGTATAACAGTTTTTTGACAACTAGGGGTAAAATGGTAATTTTACCTTTTAGGGGTATTTTGGCCATTTTACTAAGGTTTTGTGTCTCGGCACCTATTACGACCTCAAAAATCTTATCATCCATGTGCATGAAAACACGCATGATGGCCTCTATAGCATAACGCCCTAGATTCGTGGGCTTGGTTCAGCCCACAGGCGTTCGCATGCCTGTGAGGCCTCGAAATGCTGGCATTTCTGCCTTTCGGCTTTTGCCGATCTACGCTACAGGAGGGTGTGAGTACATACTTGAAATATCACCGCTTGCAATACTCCTCAACCCTAGTACCTAAGATCCCCTACTATCCACTATTAGCCATACATATAGTAACCGAAACTAAGGTATTGTGACACCTTATCAAACTCAATGTTACTTACCAATCTCTAATATCGAACCCTCCTTGTTCAACGCCCATGATGTCCTCTTTCCAAAATCCTTAACCTTTAGCCAAAAACAGTTCACCGATCAATTTTAAAGTCATAACCCTTATTAAATTAAAGCACCTAAGATTCTTACCCCCAAGCGATAGATTTATATTCGTAAAAGTAATTGGCCTCGACTTTCTAATCCCAACATCGCCAAAGAGATCACCGATTTTAATAGATGGAAGCCAAATCTAGGGAGATCAAGAAACAATATATTCGACCAAGGTGGAAGAAAATACAAAAGAGAAGATGGATAAGGAGACAACCAAGCGTTCGGCTTTGTAGACAAGTCAAAAGAAGTAAGCAAATGGAAAGAAAAATAATTGACTTTGAGAAGAAACCGTGCAGATGATGTAGTTTCGGTAGAGAGAAAAAGAATAGAGTTCGTCTATTAGGGTTCAATCGAAAAACAAATGGAGGGGGAGGAGAATAGTAGTGTTTGGCTAATGTAGAGTTTTTGATTAAAAAAAAGAAGTAAGTTCGACTATGAAGATAATCAGTTTTGGCCAATTAGATGAGAAGGGACAATCAGTTTGAACAAATGTTGGAAGAAAGAAAGTAGAGAATGAGTGAACGAAATTAGAGAATGTGCAAAAAGGAATGCCAAGAAGAAAAGAACTAGTAAAGACGACACCTTTTATTTTGTTTTTTGGCAAAGTGAATGGTTCCCGAAAGTGTTGATATGACACCAAATTAAGAGAACAAGAAAAAACCGAAAAGGAACCAAAAGAAACTAATGTCGTATTCCCAAATTAAAAACCCATTCGGCACCTAAGCTCCCAAATATGCCGAAAATGCATATTCTCCAAAAGCTCTTAGTCAATTTCCTCCCCTCAAGTTACCTAATTCGGCTAACACTCATCCCACACACCCAATCCCATGATTTGCTCCTTGTTCCACTCCCAGATTTACTCAACTTCTCAATTTGAATTTTAATTCAAATCTACGAGACCAAGTCATCCTTATCTCACAACCAACCTGAAGAGTTTGCATCCAAGTCCACCACTTGCCGACTTCAACTAGCAAAATAGGTACAGTTTGCTTGCAAAGGGACTTGAACCTCAACTCTCCCACATGCTAAATCACGCCACCTCCAAGCCCCACATGTGGCGCCATTTGCCACTCCAACACTAGGCTTTTTGTGACATGAAACCACAACATTTATTTATAAGCCCTACATGCCAACGTCCAGATTCACTTAAGACAAAAATTAAAATTTTGCCAGGGGTTAGGCCTTAAAACAGGCCTTCCAAAGGCCCCTCAAACACACTCAAAATATAAATTTAACACCCCCAACCATGCAAACATCAATTTATGCACAAATTCAAAAACACTTAAAATTTTGGGCATTACATATGACCTTGTTATATGTAATTTATAAGTTTATAAATGAAGGATAAAAGAGTAAATCATCTATTAATGTTCATTAATGAAAATCAAAGCATGGAAATTGGCATATATATGTTCTTACAACCGAAAACACAAAGAAAAGCAAGGGATAAAAAGAGTTTTAGGGTTCGTCACGTTTGAATTGTGATTAAGGTATGTGTTTTGATCTGTTTTCAATAATTTCTACATTGTTGTAATCGTTGCTTCGAATATTACAAAGCCCATGTCTCAATTTCTATTTTTGATGAAGATTATGAAATGTGCCATTGATGAAATTAGAAGCTTTGTGATGATTTTGAATGAATTATGAAATATAGGTGTTTGGTAAACTTGTTTTGTCTTTGAATTTTTGATGAAATTGAGCTATTTAGGCTAAATTGTGAAAATGATATTTTGAGGACTAATTTGTGAAATAAATGTGATTTATGGGCTTCGATAAAAGCCATGAAAATTTAGCTAGGTTATTTTGTGATGAGATTATGCATATTTGTGATTTTGTGAAAAATGGACTAAATTGTCAAAGTGTGAAAATGTGAGGGCTAATTTGCAAATTTCCCTAAATATGTGTTCATGGATTGATTTGAATGAGATGAATGATTGAATGGCTGAATTTGAATTGATTTAGATCAAGATCAAAGGAAAAAGGACTTAGAATAGGGAAAAGCTATAGTGGTCGAGTAATCATTTTCGTCTGTCCGAATCCGTACGAGGCAAGTTAATATACAAATAAATGTATTATTGATTGAAATATATTTTATGATGTATATAAATGCTATGGAATGGCCATGAGAGCCAATTGAATGAAATATGATATAATTTTGATAAATCAATAATCTTCGAAAAAGCTCTGTACGCACTAAAGGACTCTGAGTTATGAATTCGTATAAGACCACGTCTGGGACGTTGGCATCGATCTGAGATATCATGTAGGACCGTGTCTGGGACATAGGCATCAATTTGAGATTACGTGTAAGAGTGTGTCTGGGACATTGGCATCATATATGAATCGTGTAAGACCCTGTTTGGGACAATGACATCGAGATTTAGTTACATGTAAGATCACGTCTGGAACGTTGGCATTGTACAAGACTTACGAGTAACCATGTTGGTTTTGAATGGTTCAGTGAAAAATTCCTAGAAGTGTTTGAGAATGAAATGTCTAAATGCTTCAGATACATTTGAATTGTACTATATCTTTGAAAACAAATGATATGTAAATGTGATAGCAAAGGTATGTGATATGTATAAGTTCATAAAAATGGCTTAGGCCATATGTACTTTTGAATTGGAAATATGTGATATATGAAGCAAATTGGGTATAAAATGGTTCGTAAAGGACCTATAAAGAATGGTTATGATTCTTATGTAAATGAATTGAATTTAATATGTTTCTATAGTAGAATTTATTTGTATTTGGCTTACTAAGCTCTTTGTAGCTTACTTTGTGTGTGTTTGCTTTGTTTTATAGATATTGTTGCTACTCGAAGCTCGGGATCATCGAAGATCATCATCACACTATCGAACTCGATTTTGGTACCCCTTTGAATGTGTAAATATTAAGTTATGGCATGTATAGGCTAAAAGTCTATGATATATGTTTTGAGTTGTAAATGAGTTATGCCATGTGATATGGCTAACATATGGATGAAGTATGCTTAAGTTGATATATGTTTTGCTATGTAAATTGGTATGTTTTAAGTTGCATATTTGGCCAATTATGAAATGGTCATTTTGATTCATGCTTGGCTGTGTAATTGGTAGGGTTTTATATGATTTCAAAGGTGATGTGAATGTGTTATGAACCATATAGATTGGAAATGTTATAGCTTGTGATGTAGATAGGTTTAGTATGAAAATGTGCATGAAATGGTTGGTTATGTTGATGGATGTTTTGGTTGTGATTTAGATGAGAAATGGTTGCATAAAATGCTTTGCTTTTGGCTTGTAGGGATGACCCAAATAGGGTGGCAAAGTTGGCTTTTCGAATGGCCTATTTTGTGTCACACGGTCAGAGTACACGGGCGTGTGTCTCAACCGTGTGTCCCCTGTTTTGTAGCTTAAATGGTTAGTATGGCACATGGCTGGACACATAGGCATGTCTGGTGACCGTGTGGCCAACTCAGGTTTACACATGGGCTGGACACAAGGGTGTGTCTAGTAGCCCTGTGACCCTAGTCAGTTTTGTACACAGGCTAGAGTAAAATGTGAGACACGATCGTGTGGGATGTGAGTCACGGTTGTGGAAGGTACATGGCCTAGCCACACGCTCGTGTGACCTCTACAACTTTGAAAAATGTTTAAGTTTTGAAAACTTTTCTAAGTGTTTGGTTTAGTCCCGACTTTCTTCTAATGTATGTTTAAGGTCTCGGAGAACTTTATAAGGGACTCAATGATGACGTATGTTTATGATATGATGTTTGTGAATGTGAAATGTCTGTAAAAGTTCTGAATCATCCGGTAATGCTTCTAACCTTAGTTCGGTGACAGATACGTGTTAGGGGTGTTACAAATCATCATCATTTGAAGGTCACACGGCCAAGTCACACGCTCGTGTGTTTAGGCTGTGTGGTTGATTTAATTTTCATAACTTTTCATAAAATAGGTGCAGACTTCACATGCCCTAGGCACACGCCCGTGTTCCAGGCCGTGTCATCCACACGGCTGAGACACACACCCATGTGCTCCATACTGGGCATTCTATTTCTCAAAATTAAGGTGCAGGGGACACACGGCCTATTCACATGCCCGTGGGGCTGATCGTGTGTCACACACGGCCTAGACAAACACTCATGTGTCTACCCTTGTGGACAATATATAGGCTATTTACCAAGCCATTTACCACCCTGAAACATAATCACACTTATACCAATTTCAGGAATACCTAGCATGACATAATTTAACATCCAACCATCCTCATCTAAGACATAAACTCAACCTTTACATACCATAACCTTCATGCACAACATCACATACTTAACCATTTCAAATCATGCTATTTATCACATTCATGCAAGACATAAACATATGCTTACCAATATGACCAATGTTAGCCAACTTTTAATAGCCTTATACAAAATGAACATTCATCAAAATAAGCCAACATATTTGGCCGAATCAAATATGACACATAACCAACTGACCAAGTCCCTATACATGCCATACTTTCAAAAATATCACAATTATCAAATACCAAAAATAATGTTTCTGATAGTGTGATGCGAGCCTCTGACAAGTGCCGGTTTTGAGCTAGCTTGGTGACACTATAAAACAAGGGAAAGTAAAGGGAGTAAGCTAAAAAGCTTTGTAAGTTTATATGCAAATAATAAACATCTTTATCACAAGTTCATGACGCAAATGCTTATATTGAAAGATAATACATTATCATTAAAGTCACATAGGATTACTTACTCAAGCATAACCTTACCATACTATCATCACTTATGGAATTCGTACTTACAAATTTCACGTACACACCTGTATCATATCGTCATACAAACACATATTTCACATCCTTATCATTCTCGTTAAATGCTCAAAATATTAATGGATACACGGAAAGTTGCACATAAGTGCCACATATGTAGCCAAGCTACCTCATATCACATTTCGCATTTATGCTCGTTCTTGAGCTAGTCACGAGTTTGCTCACACAAGCTGACGGTTGGGACATAGCTACCCAGTGCTGCTCACACAAGCTGATAGGTATCCACAACATATGCAGGATTACCTAGCCACTGGTAGAACGTACTAGACTGGCACCTAGAATCACACTATCACACAATTTCACATAGGTTCCTAGTGACATGTCACTCGTATCCTATTCTATTCCTAAGGTTCAACTAGGATGTTTTTCATATTTTAAAACTTTTCCAAACTCATCCGATGGGTCAATTACACATTTCATGCACATTAAAGTATTAAAACATAAATTAATAATGCATTATTTACATACAAACTTACCTCGGATCAGAAATTTCTAATATTGCAATTTAGTCCACGATCTTGCCCTTTCCCCGATCTAGGTCAGAAACTCGTCTTTCTTAATCTATAATAACAAATTTAGCTCGTTTAATTATCACACTATTCAATTCAGCCAAAAAAATCATATTAAGGTAAAATTATATTTTTGCCCCTAAGTTTTTACTTATTTACATTTTAGTCCCTAGGCTCGTAAATTGAAATATATTCATTTTTCTCAAAAGCCAAGCCTAGTCGAACCCCTTTCATGCTTATAACAGCCTACATTTTTCTTTTATTTCACATTTCTGCTACATATTTTACAACTTTTGCAAAAAGGTCTTTTTTGACATTTTTATCAAAATCACTTAGTAAAAGTCGTTTATCTGACACTAAACTTTCATTTTCTACCATTAGACATCAAACTATTACACATGAGTAAATTTTTAAAATAAACCCTACTTCAAAATAATGGTAGAAATAGGTAAATCGAGTAATAACGACTTCAAAAACATAAAGAGCATTAAAAATGGGGCTAGGATGCACTTACTATCAAGCTTGAAAGTTTGCCAAACCCTAGCTATGGCTCCTTTCAAAATTTCGGCTAAGGGGGAGAAAGATAATTTTGACTTGATTTTCCCTTTTTATTCTTTTATTAACCAAATGACTACAATGCCCTTAAAGCCTTTCTTTGAAATTTTACCCTTCCATGTCTATTTTTGTCCATCATGATATATAATGGTCTAATTACTAAATAAGGACCTCTAATTTACAAATTCATTACAATTAAGCACCCAATCTTCTAGAACACATATTTTGCATTTTTTACAATTTAGTCCTACTAGTCAAATTGGACCCTCTATAGATAAAATTTCTTAACGAGATTTTCACACATGCATTCAATCATATTATAGACCTTAAAACTTTAGCACAATGAATTTTTTTCTACTTTGGATTCGTGGTCCCAAAACCACTGTTCCGACTTTGCCTTAAATCAGGCTGTTACATTTAAAGCTTTGTAAGCTCATATGCATAAAATAAAACATACTAAATGTACACAACTTCAACAAACATCAATTTATGACATATACCATACTAAATCACAAACCTTTTTACTTGTTATTCACAAGAATAGATATGAAATTCTCAAATCCCTTTGATTCATTGCTTATATAGTTTGTGTACGTACCTGTACCAACTCATAATCACCTTGTATTCATTTGTTTCTCTAATTTACCCTTTGACCATTTGGAATACTAAAGGATACTCGGGAACACATCGCACCTAAGTGCCACATACATAGCCGAATTATCTCAATCTCATATCACATATATGCTCACTTCGAGCTATCACAGGGTCTGCTCACACAAGCTGTCAGTCAAGACATAGCTACACAGTGCTGCTCACACAAGCTGTCAAGTGCTGCTCACACATAATCACATAATCACGGTAATCCTTAATGTCATGACATTCGTATCCTAATCTATTCCTAGGGTTCAAATGAGATTTCCACATAGTTGAACCATCATCGAACGTATCCATAAGGTCGTAATCACAAATTATACAATATTAAAACATATAAAACACAATTATATCAAAGCTCATTATCATACGAACTTTCCTCGATGTCAAAAATGACGTAACGAGTCGATTAGTCCGAGACCTTATTCTTTCCCTTATCTAAATTCGACTTCCTCCTTTCTTGATCTATAAGTAATCAAATTTAACTTTTTCATTCATCTTTTTACTCAATTTAGTCTACAGTTTATAATATGGAAAATTACATTTTTGCCCCTTAGTCCTTAATTCATAAAATCACAAATTCATGAAATTCCTTATAAATCGATGCTTGCTGAATTACTATTAGGTCCCTAGCAGCCCATATTTATTAATTATTCACACTATTAACCACACATTTTACACATTTCACAAATTAACCCCTATTTGAACATTTTACTAAAAATCACTTCATAAAACTTGTTAATTTATCATCACACATTCATAATCTATCATTAATCATAAAAAAAATAAACATTCATCGATGACAAAACTCAAAACCTTAATATTTTTGCAAAATAGTCCCTGGGCTAGCTAGACCTAGTTGCAATGATCTCAAAAACATAAAATTATTAACAATAGAATACCTCGAATCATTAAATGACAATTCTTGCAAACTTTATCAACTAACACATATTTGCCTAAGGGGTTTGACACTTTAATCACAAACTTAGTAAATTCAACAGGCAAATTCTTACTAGATACCAAATTCACACAAACATAAGAATGAGTCGATCCAGGATCGATCAATGCAATAACATTAGTATCATAAAGAGAAAATGTACCGATAATTACATCAGGAGACGTCGCATCCTCATGACCACGTATGGTATAAGCTCTAGCAGGTGCTCTAGCTTCGGATCTCACAGCTAAATCCTTCGTTACACCTTTACTACTAGCTCTATTCTTGATATTTCTCGGTGGTCTACCTCTATTGGTAGTATTACTTGGCCTTGCACTCTTAAGTTTTTCTTCCTCATCCCTCTCAGGGCAATCTCGGATAAAATGCTCTTGAGAACCACACTTGAAACAACCTCGGTTAATCATCCAACACTCGTTGGGATGTCGTCTACCACAATGCTGACATTCAAGTCTATTAGACCTAACATTACCCACACTTGCCATCGAAGTAGCTTGAGCTTTAAAACTCGGATAGGTTTCCCGCGGTCTCTGGGTGAATGCCCAGCTGATACATTCGAATGAGAATACATTTTTCTGGATTTCTTTAAGATGGACATGACTTACTCATTGGCCTTTTTCTTGCATCTCTAGCATCACTCTCGGCTTTTCTTTTCTCTTTGCTTAGTTCTTTGGCTTTGCAAGCTCGTTCAACCAATACAACAAATTCCTTTATTTCTAAGATTCTAACTAACAGTCTGATATCCTCATTCAGCCCATCTTCAAACCTCTGACACATAATAGCTTCAGTGGAAACACACTCTCAAGCATACTTACTAAGCCTGAAAAATTCCCATTCATACTCTATCACTGACATTCGGCCCTGTTTCAGCTCAAGAAACTCCTTACATTTCTGGTCGATGAATCGCTGACTAATATATTTCTTTCGAAATTCCTCTTGAAAGAACTCCCATGTAACCCTCTCTCTCGGTACCATATATACTAGTGTCTTTCACCAGAGATATGTTACGTCCCTTAATAATGATAATGCACATTTCAAGCATTCTTTAGGTGTGCATGATAACTCATCAAATACCCTGATAGTATTTTCAAGCCAAAACTCGACTATCTGGAAACCATCATCTATATTTGCTCTAAACTCTTCAGCTTCTTGCTTTCGAATCTTATCAATTGGAGGCTGATTCAGTCTTACCAAATCCACACCTTGAGGAGCTATGGGAACCGGTTGCGGATAAGGAGGGGGTGGAGGATATTGAGCCATAGGGTTTGTTCGAAAAAACTCAGTATCCCATTCATTCATCGTGTGGAAGAAAGCTTCCCTAGCCCCTTCTCCTTGACTAACCGTAGGAGGTCTACTATCAGATGGCGCTGCCTCTTGAGCGGGAGCTTCCGCATTACTTTCTACCTCATCAATTATAGCTCGATCGAGATCCATTTACTATATAAAAACACAATTTAAATTGTTAGGAGTTGTTACACTATCACAATTTATATAGGGCATGTATAGTTAGACTCTTACACATGCTAGGTTAGCCTGAGAATCGACTAAACCATAGTTTTGATACCACTAAATGTAACACCCCTTACCCGTATTCGATGCTGGAACATGGTACAAGGCATTACCGGACCTATCACGCGAATAAACATTCAATCTCGGGTTACAAACTTGCGTTCAAATTCAAATCATTTGCAATTAATCATAAAGTCCCTAATACGAGCCTACGAGGCCCAAAACATGCATTGGAGATGATTTGAGACCAAACCGAGAACTTTAAGAAATTCTACAAAACTTAGAAAATTTTTCCATAAAACAAGGGTCACACGCTCTGTGGATATGGGACACGCCCGTGTGGGCAGGCTGTGTGGTCACGTACGCCCATGTCCTGACCCCATGTAACTTTCTGACTTGTAACTCATGACCAAATTTGTAACACCCCTAGACTCGGTCCCATCACAGAAGTGTCATGTGACAGCCCTAATTCCGACCCTATTTGGGAAGTGGTTTCGTAACCGCTAAACCGAGTCCTTAAAATGATTATTATAAAATTTCAATGTTTAATTTATGTGTTAAATGCATGTGTGGAAGTTGTAGATTTAAATTTAATAAATTCAATAGGAATTTTTTTAATAGGGGTTTAGTTGAAAAACTTAGAAACTTTGTTAGGCAAATTAGAAAGGGCCAAATTAAATAAGAATTATAATAAGTGGATGTGCATGTCAATTCTTCCTATTTTTGTTAGTGGCCGGCCATGCAAAAGATATTATTGGTGGTTTAAGTATTTGATTGGTTAAATTAAGTTAGTGGATGATTTCATGATAGAAAAATAAAAAAAATAAAAAAAAAGAAAAGAAAGAAATTTGTTCATCTTTTCTTTACTTAGCCGAAAATTGAAAGGAAAATAAGGAGAGGGATGAACAAGCATTCGGTCACCTTGATTTGCCTAGATTAAGGTATGTTAATGTTCCTTCTTGGGAATTTTTGTATGATTTGAGTTACTTAAAGAGTTTCATTCATGGCCCATGTCGAATTTGGTTAAAATATGGTCCTAAGTACATTCGGCCATGCTTGAAATTGTATGAATTTGTTGTTTTGTTTTGTATTTCTTTGAACTAAGATGAATGAGGGAAGTTGAATTAGTTAATAGTGTATATTTAGATTTTGAGAGTATTTGAAATTTGTAAAGTGATAAAAAAAAAATGAAATGATGAAGATAAGGTGCCGAATGATGCTTGGATGTATTGACATTGAAAACTAAGAATTTTAGTTTATATATGAGTTTTACCGATTGTGAAGTTAGTATAGGAAATCTATTTTGATTTGTTAATTTGTTTGAATAAATAGCATTATGAAATAGAAGTTTGAAACGGTTCTTGAATTAGCAAATATGACCTTGTAAAGGACTTTTGTTAAGGCCAAATGTACCATGGAAGCTATGTATAAATGGTTAAGTTATTTTTTAAAGGTTTACCGAATATGAAAGTGGTGATAATTAAGTGATGTTATATTTTATTTAGTTATTAATAGGGTTTTGAATTATATATACACTTTGGAAATTAAATTTGGTAGCATAATTTCGGTAGTCAAGAATAAGAAATGGGTACTAGTTTATATGCTTGTAAAATGTCTAGTTAAAGGTTGAAAATCAAGATGTGAATTTTTAATCTAATTGAACATTTGACCGAACAAAAATTTATGAAATAATATTCTTATATTGATCTCTTGAGATGTTTTCTATATGTGGTTGGTGATTGTGAATTTTGAACCGGTTAACGCAAGTTTATATTTAATATATAGTTGAAATGCCTAATGACATCCACCTTTGGGTACATACCTATCTAGCTATAGGTTATACGTGGAGAAGTATTAATTCAAATGAGTATGCATGGTTAGTAGAGAATGGCATTCGGCAATATGGAATTTAGACCTTAAATTAGTGCTGGTTGAACTTAGCAGCTATATGACCTTAACCGGTTTACTTGGGTCGTAATGAATTAAATTTCGTTTCTCTTAGCTCAAGAACACATAGGGACAGCTTCGGACAAAGGAAAGGCGAAGGCGGCCGACCAGTAAATTGAAAACAATCATCGACCACTGAGGTAAGTTTTAAGGGGCATAGCTCATGATACTATTCAATTCCTTACATGAATCATGATTTAATTGGAAATAGTGGAAATGGACATATAGTCGAATGATTACTAGTCCTAGAAATGCCCGGGAAAGAGAGATATGAGTTATGTATTGTTTATATGATTTTTGACTATTAAATATTGAAAAGGGTATCATACTATGTGTAAAATTTTTTTTTTAAAAATGAGACAAATGAGTATTTTTTTTGAATCCGGGTTAATCCCGAAGGGCAGTTGCGCCATTGTGATAACCGGGTTAATCCCGAAGGGCGGTTGCGCCATTGTGATAACCGGGTTAATCCCGAAGGGCGGTTGCGCCATTGTGATAACCGGGTTAATCCCGAAGGGCAATTGCACCATTGTGATATCCGGGGATAATCCCGAAGGGCTCATGAGCCATGGTTGTACCCGAATTTATTCCGAAGGGCTTTCGAGCCAAAAGTCGTTGCAAATTAAATGAGACCGTTACGGTAAGGTGACCAGGTATTGGTAATATTCTATTGATGAATGAATTCTATTGAGTTACGATTTATCGATTGTGCATTGTTGACTTACAAAAGTGCTAGTGGATGTCTAAACACTTATGGCCTTACATTATACGAAGCCACTTATGCCATTATAGAAATTGTGTCATTTTCGGCTATAGAATACTTAAGTCAAGTACTGAAAGTTATTTCTTTATAATGATAGTTAATAATATCTGTCGTTTAAAGCTTACTAGGCATTTTAAATGCTTACTCGGTTGTTTTCCTCCTCTGTTTTCCTTCTTTAGATCTCGTTCGCTAGCTGCGGTCTCGGGATATTTGTGCTGGAAGTCATCTCTACTATCAAGACACTCTTTTGGTATTTAGATAGATAGACTTTCGAATGGCATGTATAGTTTCTTTTTGTCTTATGATCGTTGAGAGTGATACTCTTATTTTGAAGTTGTAAATGAGTAAATATGTATAGCCATGCGAAAATGGCTTGTCTTGTTGTCATGTGTGCTATGCATAATTGATGTGAACTTGTGGATGTATTCGGTAAATGCTTTGGAAGTTCTGAGTGAATTATGCTTTTATTCAAATCAATGCTCTCGTTAGTAAGAGTTGAATCATGTTCGGTTATGCCTAAGATTTGCTACCAAATGAATAGTGTGTTTAGCTTCGTAAATTTTAAGAGGCTCCAGGACTTTTGTCTATGTCCAAGTTATTCAAGTTATTACCATATGAATTGTAATACTACTTTTGGAAGTACTATTGGTTCTTTGCATATTGAGAATTTAGATGCACATGTTATCATTCAATAAATGTTTGAAACCTTCTAAGAGTGACTACTAATATCTTTCCATACGTCTCTTTTCAAAACTAGTTTTATGTCAAAGTTAGGTACCGTAAACTTAGGTGCATGACTTAGGATTGTTGGATGTATTTGAGAAATTTTCGTACTTGTCTTGTAAGGCCTCATGACCCCCGGCGACGGGTGAAAGTTGGGGGTGTTACATTTTATTTGGTATCAGAGCTATGGTTTAGTCGATTCTCGGACTACCGTAGTAAGTATGAGTTTAGCTATACATGCCAGTTAATATCATTTTGATAGTGGGATGACTTCTGATAATTGAAATGTGATTTCCCTTGGTATAGAATGGATCCCGAGCCCGATCGAACCGTAGCGGACGATGTTGAGAGTGTAGCTCCTGCTCCCGCGCAAGAGACAGCGCCACCGGACTCTTAGCCAAATCTTGGTCATCGAGATGATGATATTAGACCAGCTTTTTATGCTATGATGAGTGACTGGTTCGCTCAATTCGCTAGATCGAATCCAGCTGTTCCGTAACTTCCGCCCCCGAATACTCCATTCCCGACTTTCACGACTCCTCCTGTGACCGATCCAATGAGATCGAGTAGACCCCCTGTTGACAAAATAAGAAAATATGGGGCCGAAGAGTTCCGGGCTACTCCTAGTGACGATGCCGAGCGGGCCGAGTTTTGGCTCGATAATACCATCCGAGTGTTCGATGAACTGTCCTGCACACCCGAGGAATGTCTTAAGTGTGCGGTGTCTCTGTTACGCGACGCTGCCTACTACTGGTGGAATACTCTGATTTCTGTTGTTCCGAAGGAACGGGTCAATTGGGAATTCTTCCAAACCGAATTTCGTAAAAAGTACATCAGCCAGATATTCATCGATCAAAAACGGAAAGAATTTCTAGAACTCAAACAAGGTCAGATGTCAGTGGCTGACTATGAGAGAGAGTTTGTACGCCTCAGCCGCTATGCTCGCGAATGTGTATCCTCTGAAGCCACCATGTGTAAGCGTTTTGAGGATGGATTAAATGAAGATATCAGATTGCTGGTGGGGATTCTGGAGATCAAGGAGTTTGTAGTACTAGTCGAGCGGGCTTGTAAAGCTGAAGAACTCAGTAATGAGAAAAGAAAAGCCGAAGGTGGAGATAGGGAGTTTCGTAAAAGGTCCGCGGGGAAATCTGTTCAACAAGCGTCCAAGAAGACTAGAGATGACATGGGCCGATCTAAAAATACATCGAGTTTTTCTAGATCTGAACGTACTAGACCTCCTGCGAGTTCGCGGACCACTTCTATTGCCAGTGTCGGGAATGAACGTCGTGATAGACTGGAGTGCAACTATTGTGGTAAATGGCACCCGGGGAGTTGTAGGCATCGTGACCGCTCTTGTTTCAGGTGTGGTTCTGCCGACCATTTTATTAAAGATTGTCCGAGAAATGATGAACGTGCTCCCGATCCGACTCAGAAACCTAGTGGCGCAGCTTCACGGGGTAGACCACCACGACGGGGTGGAAATATTAGCGGCAGTCAGAGAGGGACTAGAGACACTGTGGTTAGATCGGAGGCTCGTGCACCTGCCAGAGCGTCGCTATCCGTGCCCGTGAGGAAGCTTCTTCTCCGGATGTTATTACTGGTACTTTCACACTTTTTAACACTGATGTTATTGCTCTGATTGATCCTGGGTCAACCCATTCGTATGTATGTGAAACTTTAGCCTCCAGTAAGACTCTTCCTGTTGAGTCTACCGAATTTGTAATTCGAGTGTCGAACCCTTTGGGCCGTTGTGTTCTGGTTGATAAAGTATGTAAGAAATGTCCGTTAATGGTTCGAGATTTTTGTTTTCCGGCTGACTTGATGCTTCTACCATTCGATGAATTTGACATTATTCTTGGAATGAACTGGTTGACCGTTCATGACGCGATAGTAAATTGTAAGCGGAAGACTATCAATTTGCGATGTTCGAACAACGAAATAATCCGAATCGAGTCCATTGATCTAAGAGGGCCACCTGCAATAATTACAACCATGTCGGCTCAGAAATACGTGAGGAAGGGTTATGAAGCATATTTGGCCTTTGTGCTAGATAACAAAGTTTCCGACCGAGAACTTGGGACGGTGCCCGTAGTCTGCGAGTTTTCAGATGTCTTTCCCGAAGAATTACCTGGATTGCCGCCTGTTAGAGAGGTCGAGTTCGGTATAGAGTTGATTCCAGGTACGACGCCAATTTCAATCGCTCCGTATCGTATGGCACCTACCGAACTAAAGGAATTAAAATCTCAGCTGCAAGAGTTGACGGATAGAGGCTTTGCACGACCTAGTTTTTCGCCTTGAGGTGCACCGGTTTTATTCGTGAAAAAGAAAGACGAGACTATGAGATTGTGTATCGACTATCGGCAGCTGAATAAGGCCACGGTGAAGAATAAGTATCCGTTGCCCCGAATCGATGACTTGTTCGATCAATTAAGAGGAGCCTCAGTATTTTCGAAGATAGACCTGCGATCCGGCTATTATCAGTTGAGAGTCAGAGATTCTGACGTACCGAAGACGGCATTCAGAATGAGATACGGTCACTATGAGTTCTTAGTGATGCCGTTTGGACTTACCAATGCCCCCGCAGTCTTCATGGATTTGATGAATCGGGTATTTAGGCCGTTTTTGGACCGCTTCGTAGTAGTATTCATTGACGATATTTTGATCTATTCTCGTGATGAGTCAGAGCATACCGAGCATTTGAGGCTGGTACTTCAGACTTTGCGGGATAACAAATTGTATGCGAAATTCAGTAAGTGCGAATTTTGGTTGCATGAAGTTGGTTTCTTGGGTCACATAGTATCTGCTTCGGGTATTCGAGTTGATCCGAACAAAATTTCAGCTATCCTCGATTGGAAACCCCCTAAAAACATTACCGAAGTTCGAAGCTTTTTAGGACTTGCTGGTTATTACCGACGTTTCGTCCAGGGTTTTTCGATGATTGCTACTCCATTGACGAGACTGCTGCAAAAAGATATCAAGTTCGAGTGGTCGGATAAGTGTCAGCAAAGCTTCGACCAACTGAAAACCCTTTTGACGGAGGCTCCAGTGTTGGTTCAGCCAGAAACCGGTAAGGAGTTCGTAGTTTATAGTGATGCATCTCTGAACGGTTTGGGCTGCGTTTTGATGCAAGAAGGCCGGGTTATTGCTTATGCTTCGAGGCAGTTGAAGCCTCACGAGCGAAATTATCCGACTCATGATCTTGAATTAGCTGCCATTGTTTTCGCTTTGAAGATTTGGCGACACTATCTGTTCGGTGAAAGATGTCATATTTTCTCTGATCACAAAAGTCCCAAATACCTAATGTCTCAAAAAGATTTGAATTTGAGGCAAAGGCGGTGGCTTGAATTGCTAAAAGATTATGAGCTTGTCATCGATTATCACCCGGGGAAAGCTAATGTCGTTGCGGATGCTCTTAGTCGAAAATCCTTATTTTCCTTGCGAGCTATGAATGCGAGGCTAACCATGTCGGTGGATGATGTGTTGATTTCTGAATTGGTAGCAAAACCTGTGCTACTTCAGCAGATTTGTGAAGCGCAGAAAGCCGACGAAGACTTAGTTGCCAAACGAGTTCAGTGTGAGTTGAATATGAATTCAGAATTTCGAGTCGATGGAAATGATTGCTTGAGATTTAAAGACCGATTGTGTGTTTCGAAAAAGTCTGAGCTAGTTCCAAGGATTTTGAATGAAGTCCATAGTAGCCAAATGTCAGTCCATCCAGGCAGTACGAAAATGTATAACGATTTGAAGCAACAGTATTGGTGGCACGGCATGAAACGAGACATCTCTGATTTTGTATCTAAATGCTTAGTATGTCAGCAAGTAAAAGCGGAACATCAGGTACCGTTGGGATTACTTCAGCCAATTTTGATACCCGAGTGGAAATGGGATCGCGTTACAATGGACTTTGTGTCGGGTTTACCGTTGACGCCGAGCAAAAAGGACTCCATTTGGGTTATTGTTGATCGATTAACGAAATCAGCCCATTTCATCCCGGTTCGTACTGACTTTTCGCTTGATAAGTTTGCGGAATTGTACGTTTCTCAGATTGTGCGACTTCATGGGGTGCCGACTTCTATCGTTTCTGATCGAGACCCTCGATTTACCTCTAGATTTTGGAGGAAGCTGCAAGAAGCTTTGGGTACTAAACTTTATTTCAGCACTGCTTTTCATCCGCAGACGGACGGTCAATCTGAACGGGTTATTCAGATACTCGAGGACATGTTGCGATGTTGCATCCTTGAGTTTAGCGGCTCTTGGGAGAAATACCTACCGCTAGTTGAATTCGCGTATAATAACAGCTTTCAGACAAGTATTCAGATGGCACCTTATGAAGCACTTTACGGTCGTAAATGCCGTACTCCTCTGTTCTGGACCGAGCTTAGTGAGAATAAGATTCTCGGAGTTGATTTAGTTAAAGAAGCGGAGCAGAAAGTGAGGATAATTCGTGACAGTTTGAGGATAGCATCCGATCGTCAGAAATCATACGCGGACTTAAAGCGAAAGGACATCGAGTATCAAGCAGGTGATAAGGTGTTTCTAAAAGTTTCACCGTGGAAAAAGATACTCCGTTTTGGCCGCAAAGGCAAATTGAGTCCGAGATTCATTGGGCCGTACGAAATTTCAGAACGGATCGGGCCGGTTGCTTATAGACTGATCTTGCCCCCTGATCTTGAAAAGATCCACAATGTATTTCATGTATCGATGCTCCGTCGCTATAGATCCGACCCTTCGCACGTGATTAGTCCGTCAGACATTGAAATTCAGTCCGATTTGAGCTATGAAGAAGAACCGATTCGTATTTTAGCCCGCAAAATAAAAGAATTGCGAAACAAGAAGGTCCCATTAGTAAAGGTGCTATGGCTCAAGCATGGGATCGAAGAAGCAACTTGGGAACCTGAAAACCTTATGAAGGAAAGATACCCAAATCTGTTTACCGGTAAGATTTTCGAGGACGAAAATTTCTTAAGGGGGGGAGAGTTGTGACAGCCCTAATTCCGACCCTATTCGGGAAGTGGTTTCGTAACCGCTAAACCGAGTCCTTAAAATGATTATTATAAAATTTCAATGTTTAATTTATGTGTTAAATGCATGTGTGGAAGTTGTAGATTTAAATTTAATAAATTCAATAGGAATTTTTTTAATAGGGGTTTAGTTGAAAAACTTAGAAACTTTGTTAGGCAAATTAGAAAGGGCCAAATTAAATAAGAATTATAATAAGTGGATGTGCATGTCAATTCTTCCTATTTTTGTTAGTGGCCGGCCATGCAAAAGATATTATTGGTGGTTTAAGTATTTGATTGGTTAAATTAAGTTAGTGGATGATTTCATGATAGAAAAATAAAAAAAATAAAAAAAAAAGAAAAGAAAGAAATTTGTTCATCTTTTCTTTACTTAGCCGAAAATTGAAAGGAAAATAAGGAGAGGGATGAACAAGCATTCGGTCACCTTGATTTGCCTAGATTAAGGTATGTTAATGTTCCTTCTTGGGAATTTTTGTATGATTTGAGTTACTTAAAGAGTTTCATTCATGGCCCATGTCGAATTTGGTTAAAATATGGTCCTAAGTACATTCGGCCATGCTTGAAATTGTATGAATTTGTTGTTTTGTTTTGTATTTCTTTGAACTAAGATGAATGAAGGAAGTTGAATTAGTTAATAGTGTATATTTAGATTTTGAGAGTATTTGAAATTTGTAAAGTGATAAAAAAAATGAAATGATGAAGATAAGGTGCCGAATGATGCTTGGATGTATTGACATTGAAAACTAAGAATTTTAGTTTATATATGAGTTTTACCGATTGTGAAGTTAGTATAGGAAATCTATTTTGATTTGTTAATTTGTTTGAATAAATAGCATTATGAAATAGAAGTTTGAAACGGTTCTTGAATTAGCAAATATGACCTTGTAAAGGACTTTTGTTAAGGCCAAATGTACCATGGAAGCTATGTATAAATGGTTAAGTTATTTTTTAAAGGTTTACCGAATATGAAAGTGGTGATAATTAAGTGATGTTATATTTTATTTAGTTATTAATAGGGTTTTGAATTATATATACACTTTGGAAATTAAATTTGGTAGCATAATTTCGGTAGTCAAGAATAAGAAATGGGTACTAGTTTATATGCTTGTAAAATGTCTAGTTAAAGGTTGAAAATCAAGATGTGAATTTTTAATCTAATTGAACATTTGACCGAACAAAAATTTATGAAATAATATTCTTGTATTGATCTCTTGAGATGTTTTCTATATGTGGTTGGTGATTGTGAATTTTGAACCGGTTAACGCAAGTTTATATTTAATATATAGTTGAAATGCCTAATGACATCCACCTTTGGGTACATACCTATCTAGCTATAGGTTATACGTGGAGAAGTATTAATTCAAATGAGTATGTATGGTTAGTAGAGAATGGCATTTGGCAATATGGAATTTAGACCTTAAATTAGTGCTGGTTGAACTTAGTAGCTATATGACCTTAACCGGTTTACTTGGGTCGTAATGAATTAAATTTCGTTTCTCTTAGCTCAAGAACACATAGGGACAGCTTCGGACAAAGGAAAGGCGAAGGCGGCCGACCAGTAAATTGAAAACAATCATCGACCACTGAGGTAAGTTTTAAGGGGCATAGCTCATGATACTATTCAATTCCTTACATGAATCATGATTTAATTGGAAATAGTGGAAATGGACATATAGTCGAATGATTACTAGTCCTAGAAATGCCCGGGAAAGAGAGATATGAGTTATGTATTGTTTATATGATTTTTGACTATTAAATATTGAAAAGGGTATCATACTATGTGTAAATTTTTTTTTTTAAAAATGAGACAAATGAGTATTTTTTTTGAATCCGGGTTAATCCCGAAGGGCAGTTGCGCCATTGTGATAACCGGGTTAATCCCGAAGGGCGGTTGCGCCATTGTGATAACCGGGTTAATCCCGAAGGGCAATTGCACCATTGTGATATCCGGGGATAATCCCGAAGGGCTCATGAGCCATGGTTGTACCCGAATTTATTCCGAAGGGCTTTCAAGCCAAAAGTCGTTGCAAATTAAATGAGACCGTTACGGTAAGGTGACCAGGTATTGGTAATATTCTATTGATGAATGAATTCTATTGAGTTACGATTTATCGATTGTGCATTGTTGACTTACAAAAGTGCTAGTGGATGTCTAAACACTTATGGCCTTACATTATACGAAGCCACTTATGCCATTATAGAAATTGTGTCATTTTCGGCTATAGAATACTTAAGTCAAGTACTGAAAGTTATTTCTTTATAATGATAGTTAATAATATCTGTCGTTTAAAGCTTACTAGGCATTTTAAATGCTTACTCGGTTGTTTTCCTCTTCTGTTTTCCTTCCTTAGATCTCGTTCGCTAGCTGCGGTCTCGGGATATTTGTGCTGGAAGTCATCTCTACTATCAAGACACTCTTTTGGTATTTAGATAGATAGACTTTCGAATGGCATGTATAGTTTCTTTTTGTCTTATGATCGTTGAGAGTGATACTCTTATTTTGAAGTTGTAAATGAGTAAATATGTATAGCCATGCGAAAATGGCTTGTCTTGTTGTCATGTGTGCTATGCATAATTGATGTGAACTTGTGGATGTATTCGGTAAATGCTTTGGAAGTTCTGAGTAAATTATGCTTTTATTCAAATCAATGCTCTCGTTAGTAAGAGTTGAATCATGTTCGGTTATGCCTAAGATTTGCTACCAAATGAATAGTGTGTTTAGCTTCGTAAATTTTAAGAGGCTCCAGGACTTTTATCTATGTCCAAGTTATTCAAGTTATTACCATATGAATTGTAATACTACTTTTGGAAGTACTATTGGTTCTTTGCATATTGAGAATTTAGATGCACATGTTATCATTCAGTAAATGTTTGAAACCTTCTAAGAGTGACTACTAATATCTTTCCATACGTCTCTTTTCAAAACTAGTTTTATGTCAAAGTTAGGTACCGTAAACTTAGGTGCATGACTTAGGATTGTTGGATGTATTTGAGAAATTTTCGTACTTGTCTTGTAAGGCCTCATGACCCCCGGCGACGGGTGAAAGTTGGGGGTGTTACAGGTCAAGAGGCATCACCAGACCAATTCTCTGTAATGCCACATGATACTAAAAGAAGACCTTTACTAAACATAAATGTAAAATTGTCACTATTGGGCAAATGCTCATCCACCGAAAACAACTATACCGATTTACAAAGTTCAAAACAATGTACGAAATAGAATCGTCCCTAGTCACATTCACACCTATATTTCATAGATCACCATAAACAAGGTATGACATACTACCAATTTTGCTTACAATCATGCATATTACAACCACCAAATCAGCACATATACTTATATATATATATGTACCTTAACCGAATATGTCATCTAACTAGATCATATCACAAACATTGATTCATTTATAGGACTTTACTAATTGCAAGAACCAGCCACCTTCGCATGGCATTAATATTTACATAACCAAAATATAATTTGTTTCAAAAGGGGAAAAATTAAGCCTATACATGCCATTCACTATAGTTTAGCAAATTAGGTACCGAACGAGGCTTTGATAGTAAAGATGACTTCGAGTTTGTGATTCCCGAGACCGTAGCTGACGAACAAAATCTACAAAATGAGAGCAGAGATAACGGAGTAAGCAAATACTGCTTAGTAAGTACTTAAATAACTCAATCAAAATAAATGAAAGGCATAATATTATCAACTCATGTTTAAATCCTCCTTTGGCCGAATATGAGTCTAACATGTTACCATTTACTCGCAAGCATGTCTCAAAAGAAAAATGCAAGGCAATCAAAGTCATTCTTTCATAGACGAGTATTTCGATTTTCTTCTTTGCATAATCAATCGAGCACACATATATGTATACATAATTCAACATCAGATTTCTTAAACATACAAATGATATCAAACGATAGTTCACAGATCCTTACCAGGCTCGAATAAATCAATCTTAATGATATTCTAAACCATTAAGAGTATAGTATGCATACCTGCCTTCCTTACATTAGATGGCGCATTTGTTATAACTAAGACAATATTACTTATAGGTGAGTTTATACATCTGACCCATATCCAATTTCCACCACGAATGGTCTTCAAGGCCAAACCCGAATTTTATCACTGACTTTAAGCCCTTCGAGACTAAGCTCGACTTTAACTCTGGCTCGAAAGCCCTTCGAGACTAAGCTCGGCTTTAACTCTGGCTCGAAAGCCCTTCGAGACTAAGCTCGGCTTTAACTCTGGCTCGAAAGCCCTTCGAGACTAAGCTCGGCTTTAACTCTGGCTCGAAAGCCCTTCGAGACTAAGCTCGGCTTTAACTCTGGCTCGAAAGCCCTTCGAGACTAAGCTCGGCTTTAACTCTGGCTCGAAAGCCCTTCGAGACTAAGCTCGGCTTTATTTAAGAAATTTGTACTCGTACATATCATTATATCTTTCATGTCATCTTTCAATAACCACCCAGATACAGACACACACTTTCGGCATAATATCAATCATACTCCATACAGTTCGTTTAATTGTAAACAAAGAACACAATTTCACCCTAGACACATTAATATTTAATGTTAGCATTCGGCTTCCAACAATTGCCCACATGTTTATTTCCAAAAATTCACATTCGATCATGTCCCTTTTCCATGAGCTCACAGATTATACAATGCATTATAACTTCACCTTATCCTAAATAAAGGTTCGTTTCTCATGGACTTACCTCGTATTTTCCTGAGTAGTGCACGGTTTGGCTATTCCACGACCTTCGCTTTTCCTTTGTCCGAGAGTGTTCCTCTTTGATCTTGATCTTAAAATTACACAAGTTCGCTTAATTTAGACTTTATTCTCTTTACTAGCATACTAACAAAACATATACATACTTTACATACTAAGCACATTCGGCCAAGACAACATCTAACTACATGTCACATAAAAATCGTTAGGTCATCACAATTATACATAGACTTTTTTAACCAACTCATTACAATATACATAGCAATCACAAATGGCCGAACATGTCATACTCAAAATGATGAAATCACCAATCGTTGTCTATATTTTCTTTTTACTACTCATATAGGTACTTTTAGATGCATTCATACACATTCAGTCCAAATGAATATTCAGCTTACATCGCAACTAAATCTTTGACTAGCTAAAAATACAGTATCACAATTGAAGCCATTCGGCTCTCACACATACTTTAGATATGTAATTATCTCTAGTTCACAAGTAAAATTACTAATCCATATGACCGAATTTCTCTATAAAAAAAAATATCATATGAAATACGCACCTAAAGCATGTCTAACCATATGCGTGCGCATATAATGCATATTTGATATTATAGTTTGCCATCTATACTATAGCTTTAAGAGTATATCAAGCTCCAATTGACAAGGTTTAACACTTACCCTATCACGAATGATCATTTCATTTCCACATATAAGATTTCATACACCATCTTATGTCTTTCTCAAGACCTATCGGCTTTAGTCACACAAATATAGCTTCTTGACCTCAATTTTCACAAATAAATATCCAACTATTGAAGAAAGCAATTTAAACTACTCACATTGAATCTTAGACTAATTTCCTTAGCTCAATTCGGCATATTAGAAGTAGCCCAACCCAAAATTCTTTCATTTCTTTGCTACTATAATCACGGCAAGGTTAACTCCCATGAACCTTTAATACTAAAACATCCTTTCTCCCTAATAACATAGCCGAATATTTCAACAAGGAAATTTAAGTTACAAAGAACCTAATTTGCATCATTCAAGCATTTCAACACCAAAAATCATTTGAATTTGATCTCAATATATGATTCAACTCACCGTAACTATTTCCAACATTTGAAAGTAAAAACAAAAATTAAGCCTCACTCCATGGCCATGACCGAAGGGAGCATCAACCAAAAACTCTAAAAACCAACCTATGGGCTATGCCATATGCCTATCTTTCAACTAAAATTCACAAGATTCAAGCATAATTACAAGAATACATACCTCAATTTGGGACTACAATGGCCGAATCTCTCTTAAACTCCTACTCTCTTTTCTTTATTCACAATCGGCAATGAAAGGTGAAAATAAGGTAATTTTATTTTCTCAATTTTTTTTTGATATTATGATAAGTCAATATAATTTATTATCACACAAACAATATATAAAATAATATTATAACATCATCATTACCGTCCACTAAGGTGGAAATGGGCAATTTGACATGCAAAGACACTTATTATGAACCTTACTTAATTTGGCCCTTTCTAATTTGCCTAACAAAATTTCTAAGTTTTTCAACTAAACCCCTATTAATAAATCCCTATTGAATTATTCAAATTCAAGTCCACAACTTCCACACAAGCATTTAACACATAATTTAAGCATTGAAAATTAATATTAACTATTTTAAGGACTCGGTTAAGCGGTCTCGAAACCACTTCCCGACTAGGGTCGGAATTAGGGCTGTCACAACTCTCCCCCTCTTTAGGGATTTTCGTCCTCGAAAATCTTACCCGAAAATAAGTTGGGATATCGCTCCTTCATAACATCCTCGGATTCCCAAGTCGCTTCTTCGATCCCATGCTTTAGCCACAACACTTTTACTAAAGGAACCTTTTTATTTTGTAATTTTTTAACTTCTCGATCTAGAATACGGATAGGTTCTTCTTCATAACTCAAATCCGGTCGAATTTCGACTTCCGACGGATTAATCACATGCAAAGGATCGGATCTATAACGTCGAAGCATCGATACATGAAATACATTGTGGATCTTGTCAAGATCAGGGGGCAAGGTCAGTCTATAAGCAACCGGCCCAATCCGTTCTGAAATCTCGTATGGTCCAATGAATCGCGGACTCAACTTGCCTTTGCGGCCAAAACAGAGTATCTTTTTCCATGGTGAAACTTTCAAAAACACTTTATCACCTACTTGATACTCGATGTCTTTTCGTTTTAAGTCCGCGTATGATTTCTGACGATCGGATGCCATTCTTAAACTGTCGCGAATTATCTCCACTTTCTGCTTCGCTTCTCTGACTAAATCGACTCCGAGAATCTTATCTTCACTAAGTTCGGTCCAAAACAGAGGTGTACGGCATTTTTGACCGTAAAGAGCTTCATAGGGCGCTATCTGAATACTCGACTGGAAGCTGTTATTATAAGCGAATTCAACTAGGGGTAAGCATTTCTCCCACGAACCACTAAACTCGAGGATGCAACATCTCAACATGTCCTCGAGTATCTGAATAATCCGTTCAGATTGACCGTATGTTTGCGGATGAAAAGCAGTGCTGAAATGAAGTTTAGTACCCAAAGCTTCTTGCAGCTTTCTCCAAAATCTAGAGGTAAATCAAGGGTCTCGATCAGAAACAATAGAAGTCAGCACCCCATGTAATCGCACAATCTGAGAGACATATAATTCCGCTAACTTATCAAGCGAAAAGTCAGTGCGAACCGGGATGAAATGGGCTGATTTCGTTAATCGATCAACAACAACCCAAATAGAGTCCTTTTTGCTCGGCGTCAACGGTAAACCCGACACAAAGTCCATTGTAACGCGATCCCATTTCCACTCTGGTATCAAGATCGGCTGAAGTAATCCCGACGGCACCTGATGTTCCGCCTTTACTTGCTGACATACTAAGCATTTAGATACAAAATCAGAGATGTCTCGTTTCATGCCGTGCCACCAATACTGTCGCTTCAAATCGTTATACATTTTTGTACTACCCGGATGGACCGACATTCGGCTACTATAAACTTCATTCAAAATCATCGAAACTAGTTCAGACTTCTTCGGAACACACAATCGGTCTTTAAATCTCAAGCAATCATTTTCGTCGACCCGAAATTCTGAATTCACATTCGACTCACACTGAACTCGTTTAGCAACTAAGTCCTCATCGGCTTTCTGCGCCTCACAAATCTGTTGAAGTAGCACAGGTCTTGCTACCAATTCGGCAATCAACACTTCATCTACTGACATCATCAGTTTCACATTCATAGTACGCATGGAAAATAAGGATTTTCGGCTAAGAGCGTCTGCAACTACATTAGCTTTCCCCGGGTGATAATCAATAACAAGCTCGTAATCTTTTAGCAATTCTAGCCACCGCCTTTGTCTCAAATTCAAGTCTTTTTGAGACATTAAGTACTTGAGACTTTTGTGATCGGAGAAGATGTGACATTTTTCACCGAACAGATAGTGTCGCCAAATTTTCAAAGCGAAAACAATGGCGGCTAATTCAAGGTCATGCGTCAGATAATTTCGCTCGTGAGGCTTCAACTGTCTCGAAGCATAAGCAATAACCCGGCCTTCTTGCATCAAAACGCAGCCTAAACCGTTCAAAGATGCATCACTATAAACTACAAATTCCTTACCGGTTTCCGGTTGAACTAACACCGGAGCTTCAGTTAAAAGAGTTTTCAGAAGGTCAAAACTTTGCTGACACTTATCCGACCACTCGAACTTGACCTCTTTTTGTAGCAACCTTGTCAGTGGAGTTGCAATCATTGAAAAACCTTTGACAAATCGTCGGTAATAACCGGCAAGTCCCAAAAAGCTTCGAATTTCAGTAATATTTTTAGGAGGTTTCCAGTCAAGAATAGCTGAAATTTTGTTCGGATCAACTCGAATACCCGATGCAGATACAATATGGCCCAAGAAACCGACTTCATGCAACCAAAATTCGCATTTACTGAACTTCGCGTACAATTGGTTATCCTGCAAAGTCTGAAGTACCAGCCTCAAATGCTCGGTATGCTCTGACTCATCACGAGAATAGATCAAAATATCGTCGATGAACACTACTACGAAGCGGTCCAAAAACGGCCTAAATACCCGATTCATCAAATCCATGAATACTGCGGGGGCATTGGTGAGTCCAAACGGCATTACTAAAAACTCATAGTGACCGTATCTCGTTCTGAATGTCGTCTTCGGTACATCAGAATCTCTAACTCTCAACTGATAATAGCCAGATCGCAAGTCAATCTTCGAAAATACTGAGGCTCCTCTCAACTGATCGAACAAGTCATCAATTCGGGGCAACGGATACTTATTCTTTGCCGTGGCTTTATTCAGCTGTCGATAATCGATGCACATTCTCATAGTCCCGTCTTTCTTTTTCACGAACAAAACCGGTGCACCCCAAGGCGAAAAACTAGGTCGCGCAAAGCCTCTATCTGTCAGCTCTTGCAGCTGAGATTTTAATTCCTTTAGTTCGGTAGGTGCCATACGATACGGGGCAATCGAAATCTGCGTCGTACCTGGGATCAATTCTATACCGAACTCGACCTCTCTTACAGGCGGCAATCCCGGTAATTCTTCGGGAAAGACATCTGAAAACTCGCAGACTACGGGCACCTTTCCAAGTTCTCGGTCGGAACCTTTGTTATCTAGCACATAGGCCAAATATGCTTCATAACCCTTCCTCACGTATTTCTGAGCTGACATGGTTGTAATTATTGCAGGTGGCCCACTTAGATCAATGGACTCGATTCGGATTATTTCATTATTCGAACATCGCAAATCGATAGTTTTCTGTTTACAATTTACTATCGCGTCATGAACGGTCAACCAGTCCATTCCGAGAATAATGTCAAATTCGTCGAATGGTAGAAGCATCAAGTCAGCCGGAAAACAAAAATCTCGAACCATTAACGGACATTTCTTGCATACTTTATCAACCAGCACACAACGGCCCAAAGGGTTCGACACTCGAATTACAAATTCAGTAGACTCAACAGGAAGAGTCTTACTGGAGGCTAAAGTTTCACACACATATGAATGGGTCGAACCAGGATCAATTAGAGCAATAACATCAGTATTAAAGAGGGTGAAAGTACCAGTAATAACATCCGGAGAAGAAGCTTCCTCGTGGGCACGAATAGCATATGCTCTGGCCGGTGCTCGAGCCTCGGATCTGACTGTAGTATCTCTAGTCCCTCTCTGACTACCGCTAATATTTCCACCCCGTCGCGGTGGTCTACCCCACGAAGCTGTGCCACTAGCTCTCTGAGTCGCATCGGGAGTGCGTTCATCATTTCTTGGACAATCTTTAATAAAATGGTCAGCAGATCCACATCTGAAACAAGAGCGGTCACGATGCCTACAGCTCCCCGGGTGCTATTTACCACAATAATTGCAATCTAATCTATCCCGACGTTCATTCCCAACACTGGCAATAGAAGTAGTTCTCGAACCCGTGGGAGTTCGATGGTGTTCTCGTTTAGAAAAAACCGATGTATATTTTGATCGGCCTGAATCATCTCTAGTCTTTTTGGACGATTGCTGAACAGACTTTCCCGCCGATCTCTTACGGAACTCTCTATTTCCATCTTCGGCTTTTCTTTTTTCATTACTGAGCTCTTCAGCTTTACAAGCTCGCTCGACTAACATGACAAACTCCTTAATTTCCAAAATTCCCACAAGCAGGCTGATATCTTCGTTTAATCTGTCTTCAAAACGCTTACACATAATAGCCTCGGAGGATACACATTCTCGAGCATAACGGCTAAGTCGCACAAATTCTCTCTCGTACTCGGTCACTGACATCTGACCTTGTTTGAGTTCTAGAAATTCCTTTCGTTTTTGATCGATGAATCTCTGGCTAATATATTTCTTACGGAATTCGGTTTGGAAGAATTCCCAGGTGACCCGTTCCTTTGGAACAATAGAAACCAGAGTATTCCACCCGTAGTAGGCAGCGTCACGTAACAGAGACACCGCACATTTAAGACACTCCTCGGGTGTGCAGGACAATTCATCGAACACTCGGATGGTATTGTCGAGCCAAAACTCGGCTCGCTCAGCATCGTCACTAGGGGTAGCCCGGAATTCTTCGGCCCCATATTTTCTAATTTTGTCAACAGGGGGCCTACTCGATCTCACTAGATCGGTCACATGAGGAGTCGTGAAAGTCAGAAACGGAGTATTCGGGGGCGGAGGTTGCGGAGCAGCCGGATTTGTTCTAGCGAATTGAGCGAACCAGTCACTCATCATTGCATAGAAAGCTGGTCTAATATCATCATCTTGATGACCAATATTTGGCTGAGAGTCGGGTGGCGCTGTCCCTTGCGCGGGAGTAGGAGCTACACTCTCAACATCGTCCGCTACGGTTCGGTCAGGTTCGGGATCCATTCTATATCAAAAATCACATTTCAGATATCAGAAGTCATCTCACTATCAAAATGACACTAAATGGCATGTATAGCTAGACTCACACGCGCTACGTTAGTCCTAGAATCGACTAAACCGTAGCTCTGATACCAATAAAATGTAACACCCCTAACCCGGTCCCATCGCAGAAGGGTCAAGAGGCATCACCAGACCAATTCTCTGTAACGCCACATGATACTAAAAGAAGACCTTTACTAAACATAAATGTAAAATTGTCACTATTGGGCAAATGCTCATCCACCGAAAACAACTATACCGATTTACAAAGTTCAAAACAATGTACGAAATAGAATCATCCCTAGTCACATTCACACCTATATTTCATAGATCACCATAAACAAGGTATGACATACTACCAATTTTGCTTACAATCATGCATATTACAACCACCAAATCAGCACATATACTTATATATATATATGTACCTTAACCGAATATGTCATCTAACTAGATCATATCACAAACATTGATTCATTTATAGGACTTTACTAATTGCAAGAACCAGCCACCTTCGCATGGCATTAATATTTACATAACCAAAATATAATTTGTTTCAAAAGGGGAAAAATTAAGCCTATACATGCCATTCACTATAGTTTAGCAAATTAGGTACCGAACGAGGCTTTGATAGTAAAGATGACTTCGAGTTTGTGATTCCCGAGACCGTAGCTGACGAACAAAATCTACAAAATCGAGAGCAGAGATAACAGAGTAAGCAAATACTGCTTAGTAAGTACTTAAATAACTCAATCAAAATAAATGAAAGGCATAATATTATCAACTCATGTTTAAATCCTCCTTTGGCCGAATATGAGTCTAACATGTTACCATTTACTCGCAAGCATGTCTCAAAAGAAAAATGCAAGGCAATCAAAGTCATTCTTTCATAGACGAGTATTTCGATTTTCTTCTTTGCATAATCAATCGAGCACACATATATGTATACATAATTCAACATCAGATTTCTTAAACATACAAATGATATCAAACGATAGTTCACAGATCCTTACCAGGCTCGAATAAATCAATCTTAATGATATTCTAAACCATTAAGAGTATAGTATGCATACCTGCCTTCCTTACATTAGATGGCGCATTTGTTATAACTAAGACAATATTACTTATAGGTGAGTTTATACATCTGACCCATATCCAATTTCCACCACGAATGGTCTTCAAGGCCAAACCTGAATTTTATCACTGACTTTAAGCCCTTCGAGACTAAGCTCGACTTTAACTCTGGCTCGAAAGCCCTTCGAGACTAAGCTCGGCTTTAACTCTGGCTCGAAAGCCCTTCGAGACTAAGCTCGGCTTTAACTCTGGCTCGAAAGCCCTTCGAGACTAAGCTCGGCTTTAACTCTGGCTCGAAAGCCCTTCGAGACTAAGCTCGGCTTTATTTAAGAAATTTGTACTCGTACATATCATTATATCTTTCATGTCATCTTTCAATAACCACCCAGATACAGACACACACTTTCGGCATAATATCAATCATACTCCATACAGTTCGTTTAATTGTAAACAAAGAACACAATTTCACCCTAGACACATTAATATTTAATGTTAGCATTCGGCTTCCAACAATTGCCCACACGTTTATTTCCAAAAATTCACATTCGATCATGTCCCTTTTCCATGAGCTCACAGATTATACAATGCATTATAACTTCACCTTATCCTAAATAAAGGTTCGTTTCTCATGGACTTACCTCGTATTTTCCTGAGTAGTGCACGGTTTGGCTATTCCACGACCTTCGCTTTTCCCTTGTCCGAGAGTGTTCCTCTTTGATCTTGATCTTAAAATTACACAAGTTCGCTTAATTTAGACTTTATTCTCTTTACTAGCATACTAACAAAACATATACATACTTTACATACTAAGCACATTCGGCCAAGACAACATCTAACTACATGTCACATAAAAATCGTTAGGTCATCACAATTATACATAGACTTTTTTAACCAACTCATTACAATATACATAGCAATCACAAATGGCCGAACATGTCATACTCAAAATGATGAAATCACCAATCGTTGTCTATATTTTCTTTTTACTACTCATATAGGTACTTTTAGATGCATTCATACACATTCAGTCCAAATGAATATTCAGCTTACATCGCAACTAAATCTTTGACTAGCTAAAAATACAGTATCACAATTGAAGCCATTCGGCTCTCACACATACTTTAGATATGTAATTATCTCTAGTTCACAAGTAAAATTACTAATCCATATGACCGAATTTCTCTATAAAAAAAAATATCATATGAAATACGCACCTAAAGCATGTCTAACCATATGCGTGCGCATATAATGCATATTTGATATTATAGTTCGCCATCTATACTATAGCTTTAAGAGTATATCAAGCTCCAATTGACAAGGTTTAACACTTACCCTATCACGAATGATCATTTCATTTCCACATATAAGATTTCATACACCATCTTATGTCTTTCTCAAGACCTATCGGCTTTAGTCACACAAATATAGCTTCTTGACCTCAATTTTCACAAATAAATATCCAACTATTGAAGAAAGCAATTTAAACTGCTCACATTGAATCTTAGACTAATTTCCTTAGCTCAATTCGGCACATTAGAAGTAGCCCAACCCAAAATTCTTTCATTTCTTTGCTACTATAATCACGGCAAGGTTAACTCCCATGAACCTTTAATACTAAAACATCCTTTCTCCCTAATAACATAGCCAAATATTTCAACAAGGAAATTTAAGTTACAAAGAACCTAATTTGCATCATTCAAGCATTTCAACACCAAAAATCATTTGAATTTGATCTCAATATATGATTCAACTCACCGTAACTATTTCCAACATTTGAAAGTAAAAACAAAAATTAAGCCTCACTCCATGGCCATGACCGAAGGGAGCATCAACCAAAAACTCCAAAAACCAACCTATGGGCTATGCCATATGCCTATCTTTCAACTAAAATTCACAAGATTCAAGCATAATTACAAGAATACATACCTCAATTTGAGACTACAATGGCTGAATCTCTCTTAAACTCCTACTCTCTTTTCTTTATTCACAATCGGCAATGAAAGGTGAAAATAAGGTAATTTTATTTTCTCAATTTTTTTTGATATTATGATAAGTCAATATAATTTATTATCACACAAACAATATATAAAATAATATTATAACATCATCATTACCGTCCACTAAGGTGGAAATGGGCAATTTGACATGCAAAGACACTTATTATGAACCTTACTTAATTTGGCCCTTTCTAATTTGCCTAACAAAATTTCTAAGTTTTTCAACTAAACCCCTATTAATAAATCCCTATTGAATTATTCAAATTCAAGTCCACAACTTCCACACAAGCATTTAACACATAATTTAAGCATTGAAAATTAATATTAACTATTTTAAGGACTCGGTTTAGCGATCTCGAAACCACTTCCCGACTAGGGTCGGAATTAGGGCTGTCACAAAATTGAGATCACATGGCCAAGTCACACACCCGTGTGCTAGTCCGTGTGGAAAACTAATTTTTAAAAAATAGGTCAGACTTCACACAGCTAGGGGACACGCCCGTGTTCGAGGCCATGTCATCCACATGACTGAGACACACACCTGCGTCTCTGCCCGTGTGCTCAATTTTGAGCATTCTGTTTCTCAAAACTAAGGTGCAGGGTACACATAGCTCGAACACATGCCTGTAGGGCTGACCGTGTGTCACACATGGCCTAGACACATGCCCATGTGCCTATCCGTGTGGACAAAATATAGGCTATTTACCAAGCCATTTTGCCACCCTTTAATGCACACACCTACACAACAAAACATAACACCAATCCAAGCATATACATAAAACCAAATATCCACAACTAAGACATTAACTCATCATTCACGAAATATATCATCATATGAATATACTTATAACCAATATTGGCCCATTTCCAATGGCCTTATACAAAATAATCATCAAACCAAAATAAGCCAACATATTTGGCCAAATTAAGTATGACAAATAACAAAATGACCAAGTCCTCCTATACATTCCATACATTCAAAATGCTAAAATCATCAATACCCAAAATGAAAGAGTTGATAGTGTGATCCGAATCTCTGACGATCACCGATCCGAGCTAGCTTGGCAATAGTGTAAAACAAGGGAAAGAAAAGGGGGAGTAAGCTATATAGCTTAGTAAGTTCATATGCAAATAATAAGCATCTTAATCACAAAATTTTCATCCAATTCCTATAATGAAAGATAACATAATTGTCATTAAAATTCCATAGGTATAACATACTCAATCACAATCTTACCAAGAGTTTATCACTTATAGTATTCGTACTTGTGAGTTTTATGTACATACCTGTACCAAATCGTAACATAGCCATACATACTTTCACATCTTTGACACTTCCCGTTGAACACTTAGAATATTAACAGATACTCATAAATTTGCACATAAGTGCCACATATGTAGCCGAGTTACCTCATATTACATAACACACATAGGCTTTCTATCAAACTATTCACGGTCTTGCTCACACAAGCTATCGGTCAAAACGTAGCTACCCAATGTTGCTAACACAAGCTGTCAGGTATCCGCAACAAATGTCGGAGTACCTAGCCATTGGTAGGACATATGAGACCAACACCCAGGATCACATAAACATGTATATACACAGAGGTTCCTACTGACATGTCACTTGTATCCTATTCTATTCCTGAGGTTTAACCGGGATTTTCTCACTTGTCGAAACTTTGCAAATATGTTCAAAGAGTCAATCACACAATTTATACAATAATAAAGCATTAAAACATAAAATAACGATACATTATTTGCATACAAACTTACCTCGGTATAAAAATAGTTGAAATAGACCTAATTGTCAAATACTTTGTTTTTCCCTTGATCTAGGTTTGAACCTCGTTTCTCTTTATTTATAATAAAAAAATTAATTTTTTAATACACTATATTTTAATTCAGTCCAAAAATCATATTATGGAAAAATTACATTTTTACCCTAACTTTTCCATTATTTACACTTTAGTCCCTAAGCTCGTAAAATGAAATGTACTCAATTCCTTAAATGCCCATGCTTAGCCAAACCTTATACATGCTTGTAGCAGCCCACATTTTTTATTTATTCATGCTTTCTACACATATTTTACAACTTTTACAAATAGGTCCTTTTTGACATTTTTAACAAAAATCACTTAGCAAAAGTCATTTATCACACATCTAACATACATTTTCTACCATTAGACATCAAAGTACATGCATGTTTAAGATGGGTAAAATTTTAAACTTTGATAATACTTTAAAATAGTCCTTGGAAAAGCTAGTTTAGGTTACAAGGATCTCAAAAACATAAAAATCATTAAAAACGGGGCTAGGATGGACTTACAATCGAGCTTGGAAAGATTGGCAAAAGCACTAGCTATGGTGACTCTTCAAATTCGACAAGGGGGATGAAATTGAGAAGATGAACATCTTTTATTTGTTTTATTTTGTCTTTATTTGCCAAATGACCAAAATGCCCTTAATGCTTAACTTTGAAATTTCACCTAACCATGTCCATTTTTGTACATTTTAAAGTATAATGGTCTAATTACCATTTAAGGACTTTCAATTTAAAATTTCATTACAATTAAGCACCCTTCTAGTGTAACAGCTCGATTTTGACCCTATTCGAAATGGTGGTTTTGGGACCACGAATCCAAGTCAGAAAAATTTTTTAAGATTATTTTTGGAATTTATAATGTGTGAATTTGTGTGTGTTAAAATTTTGTTAAAAAATTTTATCATTTGAATGCCCGATTTAATAAAAGGACTTAACTGTGAAAAATAAAAAATTGATGGTTTATTTGACAAAGGCCGAATTGACTATGTTTTAATAATATGGAGTGTTTACGGTGATACTATGCCATAATATAATGGGTGGACGATTGAAACCATGATTTATAATGTTTGTGAATTTTATTTTAAGGTTATTTTGGTAACATGATTATTATGTTAAACTTATAATAAAACATAAAATAAAAAGACGTGCATCTTTTAGTTCATTGATAACTGAATACTTAAATAAAAGAGAAAAGAAAAAGAGTTTGAAGGTTTGGCCTTTGTTAAGCTCAATCAAGGTATGTAACTAGCTTAGTTTTTGATAATTTTTACATTTTTGAGATCGTTACTTTGAATACTATCCAACCCATGCTTGAATTTCTAATTTTGATGAATATTTTGAGTTATGCCATTGATGAATAATTGTGTTTTGTGGTGTTTGATAATGAAATATGGAAGATAGGTTTTGGGTTAATATGTTTATATTGGAAATTTTGATGAAATTGAGTAATTAGGGCTTAATTGCAAAAATAAAAAATGGAGGGACTAAATTGTCAAATAAATGAAATGTGTGGATTATTATGAATGTGAGTAATATTCGGCCCTAGCATGGTATGTGTAAATTTTGCATGTTTTGTGTTTTATGCAATTTGGACTAAATTGTAAAAGTGTGAAATGTCAGGAGTAAAATGGTAATTTGCCCCTTTATGTGTTGTTGGATAAATTGAACGAAATTGTGTTTGAATGAGCTCAATTTGAAATTGTTTAGATCAAGAACAAAAGAAATCAGACTTGGATCGGGGGAAAACAAAAATAGTCGAATAGTTGTTCTATATCGTTCGTCGATATCCGAGGTAAGTCTTTAGGCAAATAAATGCTGATAATTTTGATTATATGTGAACTTAATATGCCGAAATGAAATATGTGAAAGTTTTATGTGGTAGCTGAATGTGTAATTGCTTGGAAGAAATGTTTTTTATTTCTATTCAATTGCGATTCGACGTCCGTAAGCCCCGTATGAACCTTAGGAATAGATAGGATACATATTTCATGACATAGGATTCTAATATGTAATGTGCGAGTAAGACCATGGCATCGATATGTGATTTTGATATATATGAGCGAGTAAGTCCACGTCTGGGACTTTGGCATCGATATGTGATCGCGAGTAAGACCCTGTGTGGGACAGTGGCTTCGTTATGTAATTACATGTAAGACCACGTCTAGGACGTTGGCATTGTACGATATGTGTGATTACCCGAGTATACTATTAAATTCTGAATGGTTCAATGGGCAATGATAAATGTGATTGAATGTGCTAAATGAGTTAAAATGACCAGGTATGTGATATTTGATTATCCATTTGAAAATAAGGTAAGTTGGTTACTTGTTTTGTGAATAAAATGATATGTGATGATATCGAAAATGTATGTATTTATGAAAAGAGCAATTGGTTTTATGAAAGGTATGAGTATGTGATTTAAAAGTATTATGAGTAACTGTTTATGATTATCGAAGTATAATTAGTGAAACATGATGATATGATTTTGAAATTGGAGAATGCATTGTTAATATATTTATATATGTGTGTATATTCGACCATGATGAATTATTCATTATGAAAGTAATAGTTTCATATGAAATTATAAGATTAAAATAATATGTGATTATTATTGTATAATTCATTTTGGTTATATTGAGTTGATTATGTTGTTGAAATTGTTTATTTGCTTAAAGCTTACTAAGCTAAGATAGCTTACTTTGTGTGTGTGTATATATATATATATTTGATTTTGTTTTATAGATTTTGGAGATTGTTACGAGCTCAGGGATTGTCAGTGAAGTCATTCACACTATCGTCTATTTTCGGTACTTTTAAAAGTTTTTAAATCGAATTTATAGTATGTATAGGCTAATATGTATTTTTGCTCGATTTTGTGATATGTATATAAAGTACCATGCGAAAATGGCTAAGCTGGTATATGCTATTTCAAGTATAATGTTTATATGTGTTGTCTGTGAATGATGGTGGATTGAATTTGAGTATAATCCTTGTGGTTTGGTTGTGATTGAAATAGATAACTGATTTATAAATGCTAAAGGTAATGAAGTTCGATTATATATATATATATATAGATATATATATATATATAGATATATAGATATATATATATATGAATGGCATAAATGTTATGATGTGAACTTGTGGTTTGATTATGTGTGGTGATTTGAATAATGGTCATAAGATAAATTTTGATTTGGCATTGATTTATAAATAGATTTGAGATGTGTTGGTTTGATATGTATTTATAGGTGCTTAGCCGAATGTGGGTATACTAAAATGGTTATATATTTGACCTTTGGTTTAATATGAAATGATTGATGTTAGCATGATTAGATTCGATTTTTAAAAGAAAAATAAAATTTTAGTTATTTGTTAGTTGTAAATGGTCATTTATTTTATCTTATTATGGATGATACATGGTATGAATATAGACCAAATACCTTTGTTAGCCAATTTGCAAAAAGGAACTAATAGTATATATCATGACCGCTAATGAGTGAAATATTGGTATTTGGCAATTAGTATGGAAATTTGATTATTATATGCTATGTGATAATTGCTAATGGAATAATAGAAAATGGTTTAGTAAAGAAATGGTCATGAAGTGAAACGCATGCATTAAGCATGATCATATTTGGCTAATGCTTATAAAAGTGACCAAATGAATAGTGTATTTGACTTTAGAAAAGCATATTTGTTTGTATGATCATAGTGTATTCCAAATGATCATATTTAGCGCATGAAAATAGGCACTTTGGAAATGTATCATTTCATGTTCTTTGATTTTGGTTTAAGTTGTTTTATATGATTACATATTTTTATTATGTGCTGAAAGTACATGTCAATATTGGTATGCATTTTGGAATAGGTACTCTTTATAATTCATAATGAATTAATTGATTGATTCATTTGTAACATCTTTGATATGCACATATGTTATTTGGTAAAATGGTATATTGACACAATTTGTTTATGATTATATAATTGAGTATATTTTTAATATATGTTATGATATGATTCGTAAAGATTTTTGAATTGGTTATTTTTATTAATATCTGATTTGTGTTCGAGTCTTAAGGATGAAAAAGTCTGTGTTTGACTAGAAGTTGTATTTCGTCTGGTAATACCTCCTAACCCTAATCCAGCGATAGACATGGGTTAGGGGTGTTACATCTAGAACACACATTTTGCACCTATTGTAATTTAGTCTTACTAGTCAAATTGGTCACTCTATTGATAAAATTTCTTAACAAAATTTTCATACAATCGTTCAATCATATGGTAAACCTTAGAGAAATAATAAAATAATTATTTCTACTTCAGATATGTGGTTCTGAAACCACTGTTTCGATTTGACCCTAAAACTGGTTGTTACAAGTTTCATTCCTATCTTGTCGGTGCACAGGTTCCTATATTCGCTGACCATTTGGTATTGAGATATCTTTTTGTGAAAAAGGATGCCAAACCAAGACTGATATGATGGATATTACTGCTGCAAGAATTTGACATTGAGATAAAAGATCGTAAAGGTTCAGAGAATCAAGTTGTAGGCCATCTGTCTCGATTGGAAGTTGGTAGTGAAGACAGAAACATACTTCAATTTTTTGACGCATTCCTAGATGAGAAGTTATTTTTTCTAGATGCAACTCCTTGGTATGCAGATTTTTTTAATTATCTAGTGTGTAGAAAACTCCCATTAGGTGTTACAGGCCAAAATAGAAAGATTTTCTGTGACATAATGAAGTATCATTGGAATGAGCCCTATTTATTCAAATTATGCAATGATAATGTCATTCGATGTTGTGTTCCGAAAGAGGAGATACTTTCAATCTTGAAGCATTGTCATGATGCTCTTTATGAAGGTCATTTCAGTGGTATGACAACTGCTGCTAAAGTTCTCCAATCAAGATTCTACTGGCAGACCTTATTAAAGATGCCCAGAATTTTGTGAATCAATGTGATAGGTGTCAACGCACCGATTCTATATCCCGACTCAATGAAATGTTGCTACAGCCAATTATGGAGGTTGAAATTTGATGTTTGGGGTGTGGATTTTATTGCAAATCTTAATATATTACTAACTGTTAACTACATCTTGAAATAGGTTGAAGCTGTTGCAGTTTCAAAGGATGATGCAAAGACAGTGCTAAAATTTTTTTCACAAGCATATACTCACTTGCTTTGGCACACCAAAGGCATTGATTAGTGATCAGGGTACACACTTTTGTTGCAACCAAGTGGCGACCGCACTAAAGAGATATAGAGTTAATCATAGAATGGATACTACTTATCATCCACAAACCAATGGACAAGCTGAAGTATCAAATCAAAAAATTAAGAACATTCTTGAGAAGGTTGTAAATGCTTCGAGGAAAGATTGGTCTTCTCAATTAGATGATGCTTTATGGGCATTGCGAACAACATACAAAACTCTATTAGGGATGTGGCCGTATCAATTGGTTTGGGAAAGCATGTCACAACACAAAGCAATGTGGGAAATTAAGTAGGTAAACATGGATTATGAAGCGGCTAGAAAGAAAGGAATGTTGGATATCACTGAACTAGAGGAGATTAAGAGAAATGTTATGAAAATGCTGTAATTTACAAGGAAGAGACCAAATGATGGAATGACAAGATTATTTTATAGCAACAATTTATCGCGAGTCAACATGTTTTATTATTCAATTCTCGACTCAAATTGCACCCGAGTAAATTGCGTTCACGTTGGTCTGGACCTTTTAAACTTGTTGCCGTATTTCCTCATGGTGCAATCACAATTTGAGATTTATGTGATGGACACCAGTTCAAAGTAAATGGACATGGGGACAATGCGAACATTAAGTTTGGGGGAATGCACATGGAGCTTGGAAATGCACCCATATTTCAAAAAAAAATTTAAAGCATGCAAGGTTTAATTAATGAAAATTGTTCAAAATTTTTATTACATTCTATGCTTAATTCTTGAATCATGTGAATTATCGATGAACGAGTTGGATAAATTTAACAGAAGGTTGTCACTTCAATTCTTTCATGAATGGTTTAGGTTGCATTAGTAATGGATAACTGCTATCATTCCTTGAATCTTGAATGAATCTGCTTTTTACAGCTGCTTATATATGTATATATAGTTATAAATTAGAGACACTCCAAAGTGAGTGTAGTATGGAATGTTTAAAAGGAAAACTCCAATACAAGTGTTAGAAAAATCAATCTGGCCAAAGGTTATCACCACATGAGTGTATGTCGGCGTAATTATGTACTCCCTAGGGGTTTGTTGCACCCCATCGTTACTTCTCAAGAACAAGGGTATAGTAATGAAACGATATCCCTTACTCCAAAAAACAAATGTATATTTACTTAGTATTGTACAATAAATGTTGTAATGGTTGATAGAATTTAGGATTTGAAGCATGATGCTGACATTGATGAAGTTGCAACCTTATTCATTCATGCCTATGAATTATCGATGCAATATTCTTTCATCTGAATGTGATTCATCTATTGGGAATTTAGAGGGTTCAAGTTGCTAGAATGATCATTTGCCTTGGTAAAATTTTTTGTAGCCTTGCTAATTTCTGTTTTACTTGAGGACAAGTAAAAACTCAAGTTTGGGGGTGTGATAGTACTAGAAAGAACACAAGTTTTCCCCCTTACTTATTGGTTAAATTCTTCCCATTTAGTTATCCTTAGCATACATTTTAGCATTTTTAGTTTAGTAAATTGTATTTTAAAACTCAATGAATCCTAGACTATTTTATCCTTAATTTTGCTATCTTTTTTACATTAATGTCACTGCATGAGTTAAATCCAGATTGTGTCCTATAACGTCCCGAATTTTGGCCTAGGAGAAATGGGCCTCGTGTATCGGAGAAATTCGAATTTTTGTGTTCAGGAAAAAAATTTTGCAATTTCATGTTTAGATTGTTAATTAAGTGATTTGGAGCGTTTGGGGATGTCCAGGAAGTCATGGATTAAAAAGGGGACTTTAGGAAAAAAAATTAATTTTTACCTTTAAGTGGACATTGGTGTCACAAGGAAGGGTTCAAAAATATTTTTCGTTAAAGCTTGACATAAAGAAGCAGGTGGTCTGGTGGCTAAGAGTATTAGGAAACAAAGAGTGATCCATAGTTCGAATCCTGGCCTAACCTCAATTCTTTTAATTTTCACATAAGGACATAGTAGCAAGTGTTTAAATCTCATAATTAAATGGTCGAGATACTTGACACAAAAAGAGACTCAGGAAGAATGGCGAACGGCGTGCTGGGCATGTGTAAGGGAGCAGGTTTGAATCCCAGGCATATGAAGTTTGGTTTATTTTTTCTTAAAAGGGGAAGTGACGCTAGCATGTTAGGCATATAAATTGTTGTGACCGAATTTTAGCACAAAGAGCGCTTGCGTTGCAGCAGCAGTAGCGTGCTAAGAGTGCTGAAGGGGCGAAGGTTTGATTCAGCTTGCAGGTGGAATTTTCTTTTTATTCTCGAATAAAACAGTGGCTTCAGCAAGTAAGGGTTATTTTATTCGAGACCATATTATACTGAAAGAGAAGTTCTGGTGTAGTGGCCAATAGCGTGAAGGAGGTCCTAGAGGGCAAGAGTTTGAGCTCCCTCTTATGCAAATGAGTTTAATTTTTGCTGCTCGTGCATGAAGACTTGGTCAGCGGTGAAGGGCTACTGTCAGTGGAAACAAAAGAGTCAAGCGGTGGGAGTGCTTTTTGACTTGAAATTTAGACTGATTGTTGGCTGTGTTTTAGCTGCTAATAAAGGTTTAAAATGGGAGGTGTTGACCGAATGTGGGACTGTTTCTTGCTGCCATTCGGTGATGGTGACTTTGGCTATTAAAGGCTTATGTTTTGCTTTCTTTTTTTTTGAAGTTTTGACCGATTGGGAGGGGAGGTTTTAGTTGCCAAATTATGGTGTTTTGTTGCCATATTAAGAGAGTGTATTTGGATGGTTTTTTGGCTGAATGTGGGATTTGTGAAGCCATTCGGTCAATAGTGTTGCTATAGCTACTAAGGATATTTTTATTGCTTTCCTTTTCGCTTTAGCTTTCCATTTTGTTTTCTAACCTTGACCCACACCATCATTTTGCTCACACAATAGTCATTATGCTGATTTTGGTTTTTTTCTTCCCTTTTGTATTTTTCTTTTCCATTCCTTTGATTCCTAATCAAAATTCATCTCCACCCCTCATGTTTGATCACACATACTCCTACTTTCTTAGTTCTTGCAAAGTACTTTCTCTTTTCTTTTTGACTTGGTAAAAGCTGATGCACCTTTGGTCACTTTCTTTTCACTTATGACTTAGCCTTAGCCGAATGTGGTTTTGAATCCATCAACCCTTGATTCTTTTTCCTAACTGACACGTATATCCTTCTCCTTCTCTCAATTTTTGTTTCTCCTTTTGACTTACCCATAAACCGATTGTTGTTCACTCTTCCTCTTCTCTTTTCATTTGATCGACTGTATCAATTGTCCCTTTCGATTTTTGGGATCATCAAGGTCCTTTTCTATTCATCTTCTTTAATACAATGGCCGAATCTAAATTGTTATGTAAACCGAAACTGTGATTTTATTCTAGTTATTCTCTCTTCTTGGCCAATTAAATCACTCTTTGTTTTGGACGATTGCTAGGCTTGGGACATGTCGTTTTTGGTAAGTTCAATCACAAGGGTTGATTCTACTTTTTGAGGGCTGTTCGTACCCTCATGCTTTTTAATTGTTTCGTCTAAGTATTGGTTCTGTAACACTTTGTATTGATCATTTATGTCTAGAGATTCGATTTTATTAGGAGGGAGTTCACCGAACTCTCAAACTCTTGCAAGTGATCGTTCCTTTTGTGGGTAAGCGATGGTGGTTGATCTTGATGTTATTCATATGGTGGTTTTGGATTAGCCATGAAAATTGTCTAACAATAAGGTTATAGTTACTATAGGTGCTTGGATTTTCGAAAGCGGATAGCTACTATCTCGTTACAGGTGTGTTAACCACACTACCTAATTTGTTGGCAAAAATGCCACAAATACTGAAAAGCTGACAAATCAAATGTTGGCCTCATAGGCATGCGAATGCCCATGTGATCAACCAAGGCCACGGACTGTGGCCTTACATCAAAAAATGACTATCACGAATGGTTTTTGTGAGTTGGGCCGGAAAGGGCGAGTGGGCCCAACGGGCCTGTGGGCCGCATAGATGTTTGTTTGTAAATAGATGTGTGTTATTAATTCGATTATTGTACAACCTTGGCTTAGGCCAAATCTGGGCTTGGTGGGCCACATGACTGTGTGGGCCCCAATAGGCCAGCTTAATGGGCATCGGCCTATAAACGAGTTTCTGTACTAATATGATCACATGTGTCGCTAGACGACCATGGGCTTACTAATGGGCCTTGACATACGAAGGACCACACTGATAAATGACCGAAATGCCTCTAAGGGCAAATTGACCAAAATACCCCTCATGCGTAAATTAACAGTTTTGACACTTTATAATGTTTGAATTATTATGTATGCTCTGATATATATGTATGTGTGTATATTTTGTAATTTGACATTACATGACATTGAGTATATTGCATTGCATGGGGGTTGGGTATATATTTTTGGAGGAAGTGTACTATTCTAGCAGCTTCGCTGCATTATTCTGAGGATTATAGCCTAATATTTTGGTAGCTCTACTGCATTTTATTGATAGTGCCGCATCGGTACTTTACTGTGGAGTGTAGGGTTGGGTGGGTTGATTATATCCCCACATAGAGTGTTGGGTTGGAAAGAGATGGAGTGTAGCAGATGGATGGGTAGGATTCTGATTGTATGCCCTACTGATACTGTATTTCGATTCTGATTGCATGACATACTGATCTATATTTGGATTTGGATTGCATGCTATACTGTTTACTGTAATGTGCTTAGACCCACTGATTGTGCTATACTGATACTGTAATGGGCTCTCGCCCATTCTGATTCTGTTATATTGATATTACCGGGATTACACACTGAGTATTCGTATACTCACCCATTCATTTTAACTGTACAGGTAATTTCGAGGCATAGGTGATTCGGTGCTATGAGGACTTAGAGGCGGCCAACTATGCTGTTACACTTTGCTTTTACATTACTTTCGGTTTTCATTTAATTTATTTATGGTATTTATTTTGGGTCTATAATAAGGCCGCTATATAATTTTTCTTAAGTTTTGGGATTATTTATCTGCATGTTATTATTCTGCTAGCTGTAAGGCGCGTTTTACAAAATGGTTCTGTTTTCCAAAAGCCACGTTTCCACAACAAATGTGAATTTAAACAAAGCTTCTGCAACAAATATGTTTTTCTAAAGTAAACTATTTTCATAACCTGATTAATCAAAGATAGATGGAATGGTGATTTCTTTAAAATTTCTTTAAGAAGGGTTTTCAATGAAAACACGATTTTCTAAAAACACTTCAATGTGACACACCAGACTCGGGCCTAACTTCTAGGTCGAGTTTGCAATGTTACATTTAGTGGTATCAGAGCCAAGTTACAAAACTCGGCTGTGGAATGGGGTGTCAAAAATTTTTGAATTTCTGTAAAATGTTTTCAAAAGTTAGGGATACTCCGAAATTTAATGGTCTACAAACTGTTTTCAAAGGATTTGAGGAAAATTTTGAATTCTACTACTAAAAGTATGGTCTCCAAGTTTCCGGCGCTGAATCTGTAAGTGTTTAAAATACTGTTATTTGTTTACTTATTAACTATTGAGATTGTTATGCTATAGCAACTTTAGATAGGTTAGACTGAGACTGTAGAAACTAAAGACTGTAGTGTGATCTCGATCCGCGAAAACAAACTTTAAACTCCTATTTTCATAAGACATTCTTAATAATTACTAAAACTATAAGCTATTTCATAAATTTCTGATAAGACAAAACACGAATAGAGGATGCGTTCAAAGGTACACTTGAATGAGGTTCAAGAGGCTGAAGTAGAGGCCGTAAGGGTGCGTAAGTTGGGCCCTTGTCACAAATCTAGTCTGGAATTAGAGTGCGCAGCTGAAGCATAGTGGTATGACTTGAGTAGTGCGATTAGATGATAATTGGAAATTTTGAGGACAAAATTTCTTTAAGGGGAGTAGAGTTGTAACGTCTCGAATTTAGGCCTAGGAGAAATGGGCCTCGTGTATCGGAGAAATTCAAATTTTTGTGTTCAAGAAAAAAAATTTGCAATTTCATGTTTGGATTGTTAATTAAGTGATTTGGAGTGTTTGGGGGTGTCCAGGAAGTCCTAAATTAAAAAGGGGACTTTAAGAAAAAAAATTAATTTTTGCCTTTAAGTGGACATTGGCGTCACAAGGAAGGGTTCAAAAATATTTTTGGTTAAAGCTTGACATAAAGAAGCAAGTGGTCTGATGGCTAGGAGCATTAGGAAACAAAGAGTGATCCTAGTTCAAATCTTGGCATAACCTCAATTCTTTTAATTTTCGCATAAGGACATGGTAGCAAGCGTTTAAACCTCATAATTAAATGGTCGAGAAATTTGACACAAAAAGAAACTTAGGAAAAATGGCGAATGGCGCGCTGGACATGTGTAAGGGAGCAGGTTCAAATCCTAGGCATATGAAGTTTGGTTTTTTTTTTTTAAAAGGGAAGTGACGCTAGCATGCTAGGCATATAAATTGTTGTGACTGAATTTTAGCACAAAGAGCGCTTGCGTCGTAGCAGCAGTAGCGTGCTAGGAGTACTGAAGAGGCGCAGGTTCGAGTTAGCTTGTAGGTGGAATTTTCTTTTTCTCTTCCAATAGAATAGTGGCTTCAGCAGGGAAGGGTTATATTTATTCAAGACCATATTATAGTGTAAGAAAAGTTATGGTGCAGTGGCCAATAGCGTGAAGGAGGTCCTGGAGGGCTGGAGTTCGAGCTCCTCCTTGCGCAAAAGAGTTTAATTTTTGCTGCTCGTGCATGAAGACTTGGTCAGGTGGTGAAGGGCTACTGTTGGTGGAAACAAAAGAGTCAAGCGGTAGGAGTGCTTTTTGACTTGAAATTTGGACTGATTGTTGGCTGTGTTTTAGCTACTAATAAAGGTTTAAAATGGGAGGTGTTGACCGAAAGTGGGACTGTTTCTTGCTGCCATTCGGTGATGGTGACTTTGGCTATTAAAGGCTTATGTTTTGCTTTCTTTTTTTTTTTGAAGTTTTGACCGATTGGGAGGGGAGGTTTTAGTTGCCAAATTATGGTGTTTTGTTGCCATATTAAGATAGTGTATTTGGATGGTTTTTTGGCTGAATGTGGGATTTCTAGAGCTATTCGGTCAATGGTGTTGCTATAGCTAATAAACTATATTTTTGTTGCTTTCCTTTTCACTTTAGCTTTCCATTTTGTTTTCTAACCTTGACCGACACCATCATTTTGCTCACACAAACGTCATTTACCGATTTTGGTTTTTTCTTCCCTTTTGTATTTTTCTTTTCCATTCCTTTGATTCCTAATCAAAATTCATCTCCACCCCTCTTGTTTGATAACACAATTCATCTCCACCCCTCTTGTTTGATCACACATACTCCTACTTTCTTAGTTCTTGCAAAGTACTTTCTCTTTTCTTTTTGACTTGGCAAAAGCCAATGCACCTTTGGTCATTCTCTTTTCACTTATGACTTAGCCTTAGCCGAATGTGGTTTTGAATCCATCGACCCTTGATTCTTTTTTCCTAATTGACTCGTATATCCTTCTTCTTCTCTCAATTTTTGTTTCTCCTTTTGGCTTACCCATAAACCGATTGTTGTTCACTCTTCCTCTTCTCTTTTCATTTGATCGACTGTATCAATTGTCCCTTTTGATTTTTGGGATCATAAAGGTCCTTTTCTGTTCATCTACTTTAATACAACGGCCAAATCTATATTGGTTATGTAAACCAAAACTGTGATTTCATTCTAGTTATTTTCTCTTCTTGGCCGATTGAATCACTCTTTGTTTTGGACGATTGCTAGGCTTGGGACGTGTCGTTTTTGGTAAGTTCAATCACAAGGGTTGATTCCGCTATTTGAGGGATGCTCGTACCCTCACGCTTTTTAATTGTTTCGTCTAAGTATTGGTTCTGTAACACTTTGTATCGATCATTTATGTAACACCCCTTACCTGAGACCGTCGCCGGAGTCGAGCACGAGGCGTTACCGGACTTAACTTACTCAATTGGGTATAAAAATTTGCTTTTAAAAAATTTAATTTATTTTCATTCATTCAATAAGTCCCTAAGAAGGACCGTCGAGACCCTAAATCATGTTATTGAAATGGTTCGGGGCCAAACCGAGAATAATAAATTTTTTTCTGATTTCTTAAACGAGCCAAAATAAATTATTTCTCTGTTCCTTATAAAGCTGCCAACTGCATCACAGTCACTAAATAAATCATAACTCGAGTTACAAAACTCGAAATTCAATTCCAACCATAGTCTTTAATCAATCACTAACTCATAGTCTTTAACCAACTTCAACCATCTTCTTTGCCTCAAGTTCAAATCTTTTTGAGTCATCAAGTATTTCAAACTTTTATGATCGGTAAATATCAGGCACCTTTCGCCATACAAATGATGTCTCCAAATCTTCAACGCAAATACAATAGCAGCTAGCTCCAAATCATGCGTCGGGTAATTTTTCTCATGTGGCTTCAATTGTCTAGAGGCATAAGCAATTACCTTTCCTTCCTGCATGAGTACGCAATCGAGCCCATTCAAGGATGCATCACTGTAAATTACAAATTCTTTACCCGGTCCTGGCTGTACTAAGATAGGAGCTTCAGTCAACAATGCCTTTAACTTGTCAAAACCCTGCCAGCACTTCTCAATCCATTCAAACCTAACATCTTTCCGTAGCAATGTCGTCAATGGGGTAGCTATCATAGAGAATCCCTCTAGAAATCGTCTATAATAAACAGCTAAGCCAAGAAAGCTTCTGACCTCTGAAATGTTCCCAGGAGGCTTCCAATCAACAATGGCTGAAATTTTGCTTGGATCAACTCTAATACCTTCACCTAAAACAATATGTCCAAGGAATCCAACTTCTCGAAGCCAAAACTCACTTTTACTGAACTTAGCATACAACTGATTATCTCTCAGAATCTGTAAAACTATTCTCAAATACTCTGCATGCTCAGTCTTATCTTGAGAATAAATCAAGATGTCATCAATGAACACAACCACAAACTTGTCCAAATACGGTCTAAATATTCAGTTCATTAAATCCATAAAAATGGTAGGAGCATTAGTTAAGCCAAACGGCATCACCAGGAAATCATAATGACCATACCTAGTTTGGAATGCAGTCTTCGGAACATCTGACTCTTTAACTCGCAGCTGATAATATCTGGATCTCAAATCTATCTTGGAAAACACAGTGGCTCCCTTCAATTGATCAAACAAATCATCAATTTTGGGCAGTGGGTATTTGTTCTTGATAGTTACCTTGTTAAGCTGCCAACAATCTATGCACAATCTCATCGAACCATCTTTCTTTTTCACAAATAGCACTAGTGCACCCCATGGCGAACTACTGGGTCTTGCAAAATCTTTATCAGTTAATTCCTGCAGCTAAGCTTTCAATTCTTTCAATTCCAACGAGGCCATTCTATAAGGAGCAATAAAAATGGGTGTGGTACCTAGAATTAGCTCAATACCAAACTCAACTTCTCTCACAGGAGGCAAACCTGGTAATTCTTCCGGAAATACATCTTGATATTCGCACACCACGGGCACTGATTCAACTTTCAAGTCTGGATCTTTAGTATTCAACACAAAAGCAAGATAAGTCTCATACCCCTTTCTCAAACATTTCTAAGCAGACATAACGGAAATCATGGCAAATGAACTATCTGACTCATCTGAATCAACCCGAAGAATTTCACAATTTTCACATTTCAACTCGATGAATTTCCTTCCACAATTCACTACCACATCATGTGCAGTCAACCAATCCATACCCAAAATAACATCAAACTCATCAAACGGCAATAACATGAGATCGGCCGGAAAACAGTGACCTTTAATCATCAAGGGGTAATTTCTACATAGTTTATCTACTAATACATGCTTGCCTAATGGATTCGATACTTTAATCACAAATTCTGTGGATTCTATAGGCGTGCTCATACTAGGCATCAATTTCATACAAACATAGGAATAGGTCGAACCCAGATCAATTAAAGCAATAACATTAATATCATGCAAAGAAAATGTACCTGTAATCACATCGGGAGAGGATGCCTGTTCGCGTGCACGGATAGCATAAGTCCTCGCAAAGGCTCTAACATCTGGTCTCGCTGCCGAGTCTCTAGAGGTGCCTCTGTTACTCGTTCCTACTCCCAGGTTCCTCGGTGATCTGCCTCTAATAGGAGCATTTTTTGGATCTAGCACTCTACATTTCTTCTCATTTAACCACTTCTGGACACTCTCGTATAAAATGATTTGGAGCACCACACTTATAAAAAACAGTTTTGTCTGCTCGACAAGGGCCAAAATGAAGTCTACCGCACCGTGGACACCCTGATCTACCCGATCGGGCATTACCTACCCTCACAATCGAGGTAGTCTGAGCTTTCGGATCCTTAAATCTGTTACCCCTATTTCGACTAGAATACCGGCTGAAAAGCTAGCTCTAGTAAAGAACTCTCTAGGCCTCTTAGATGTAGACTGAAACGACTTGCTCATCTGTCTTTTCTTCGTATCTTGCGTCTCAATTTCAACTTTGCCTTTTCTTTTTAACAGCTCCTCTGCCTTACAGGCTCTATCAACTAGAACAACAAACTCTTTTATTTCTAAGACACCCACTGACAATCGAACATCATCATTAAGCCCATCCTCAAACCTTTTACACATGATCACCTCTGTAGATACACATTTTCGGGCATAATTGCTGAGTCTGACAAATTCAATCTCATATTCAGACATTGTCATATTACCCTGTTTCAACTCTAGAACCTATTTTCTTTTCTGGTCAATAAACCTCTGACTGATGTACTTTTTACGAAATTCCTCCTGAAAGAAATCCCAAGTGACCCTCTCTTTTGGTACAATTGATACAAGCGTCTTCCACCAGTGGTAAGCTGAGTCTCTAAAAAGTGATACTACACATTTCATACATTCCTCAGGTGTACAGGATAATTTATCAAAGACTCTGATGGTATTTTCGAGCCAAAATTCTGCTCTTTCTATATCATCATCTTTAGTAGCCCGAAACTCTTCAGCTCCTTGTTTTCTGATCTTGTCAACTGGTGGCTTTTCTCTTATCACCGTACCTATGACTGAGGGAGCTTGAGCTACATGGGTGGCCTGAGAATCATGAGGGGGTGGAGGTCTAACAACCGGATTCGTACGAATGAACTCGGTAAACCATTCATTCATAGCTTGGAAGAAGGCTTCTCGAGTCCCTCCTCCTTGATTCACAGTTACGAGCCTATCCTCGATGGCACTGCCCCTTTTGTGGGAGTAGGTGCATTACTTTCTACATCATCAGCACCAGCTCATTTGGGATCCATTACTATAAAACAAAATATTTTAAAATCGTTAGGAGTCGTCACACTATCAAAATATAAGTATGGCATGTATAGCTAGACTCTTACTCATGCTAACTATTCTGAGAACTGACTAAACCTTTACTCTGATACCAATAAATGTAACATCCCTTACCCGAGACAATCACCGGAGTGGAGCACGAGGCGTTACCGGACTTAACTTACTCAATCGGGCATAAAAATTTGCTTTTAAAAAAATTAATTTATTTTCATTCATTCAACAAGTCCCTAAGAAGGATCATCGAGATCCTAAATCATGTTATTGAAATGGTTCGGGGCCAAACCGAGATCAATAAATTTTTTTCCGATTTCTTAAACGAGCCAAAATAAATTATTTCTCTATTCCTTATAAAGCTGGCCAACTGCATCACAGTCACTAAATAAATCATAACTCGAGTTACGAAACTCGAAATTTAATTCCGTAAATTTTCCCTAAAACTAGACTCATATACCTTCTTACTAATTTTTTTATAGAATTTTTAGTTTAGCCAATTAGTACAGTTTATTAGTTAAAGTCTCTCTTGTTATGCAAGTTTGACTACTCTGACCTTTGTTCACTACGAATTAATTTTCTCTCTGTACAAAATTCAAATAGGTATGCTGTTTATTTCATTTGAAACTGGACTCAATAATGGAATCTAACTGTATAAACTATAATGCCTAATTATTTATGCACAATTTATGGTGAATTTTTAAAGTCAGAATAGGGGATCACGAAGTCAATCTGGAGCAGTCTCACTCAATCGCAAATAACTCATAACATAAAAATCTTTCACTTACTCTGTTTCTTCCGCATGAAAATAGACTCATTAGGCTTTAATTTCATGTCTCATTCACTATTTAATTCCATTTTAACTATTTTTAGTGATTTTTCAAAATCACATCATTGCTACTGTTTGAATCTGTATTTAAGCTATTTTCACCTTTTTCATGGTTTCCATGTGATAATTACCATTTAGGCATACATAGTATTAAACCTATGTTTGATTAGTCATTCCAATAGCTAATCATCAACAAGTATTTACATACCATTCATTAAACATATCCTAAGGACATTCATGAAACGTCTAGCTATACAAAAATGATCCTGTTGATAGTGTGACTGGATCTCCGACATTCCTTGCGATCCCCAAGTTGGCTTGGCAAGAACTATAAAAAGAAGGAAAATAAATAGAGTAAGCACTAAGCTTTGTAAGTTTACAATTAAATAAATCACAACATTCACCCTAAATAATAGTTAATCATAGTATCATCAAGCATCATAAGCTTTCCTTACACCTCATTTCTTACCCTCTTCCTTATTCACTTACTTTCTTTCTTACTTGATTATTCAATAAACTCATGAATATAACTTACCTTTCCTTTGCTAAGAATTTCCTATAATTTAACCTGTACAATAGCCCGTTGAACCACTCAGAATACTAAGGATACTTGGGTTTTCCTGCTTGATAATAGCCTGTCAATGCCATGTTCTAGACATGGTCTTGCATGAGATGTTCCCTGTCCTACCAAAGCCATACTTTTAATATGGACTTACATGGGATATTCCTGACTTGTCTGGTAACCCAAAATGTCATGACATTCCGTATCCCAAACATTCCTAGAGTTCAAACGGGGCTTTTTGATACTTTTTCTCTGTCATCTCGTCTTTGGTTCAACTTCGAATATTTTCATAAAGTAAATGTATATATGCTGGAAATTAACAACATTAATGTAAAATAATGAAATATTGCATTTATTTACCCTAAACTTACCTCAATACAAAATACGGTTAAACTTGACAATTTAGTCCTTTACTTTTTCCTTTCCCCGATCTACTCCCAAATTTCGTTCTTCTTGATCTATAATAGCAATTTAGCTTATTTAATACTCACATTTATCAAACAGCCCTTAACTCGAACTTTGGCAAAATTATATTTTTGCCCCTAAACTTTTGCATATTTACACTTTACCCCAAGGCTTGGAAATTAAACTTTATCCCAAATTCTTATGTTTTAGGACATGCTGATCATTTATTTACCAACAACAACCTCAAATTCCCACTATAACATGCACTTATGAACAATAGGTATTTTTACCGATTAAGCCATTTTACTCGTTTTTACTTAAAACCGAGTAGCACAAGTTGTCTAGCATAATTTAAAATGTCATATTCTATCATAAAACACCAAAATAAACAAATTTCACCTATAGGTATTTTTCCAAATATGAACCCTAGGTTGAATTATTGCTAGCATAAGCTAAATCGAGCTACCGGGGTTCCAAAAACATAAAAATCATTAAAAACAGGGCTTGGATGCACTTTCTATGAAGCTTGGAAGTTGAAGAAACCCTAGCTATGGAGAGAGGTAAGGTTCAGCCAAGGCTTGAAGAAGATGAACACAATTTGACCTTAATTTCCCTTTTAATTCATTTTAATTACCAAATGACCAAAATACCCTTAATGCCTTTCTTTGAAAATTTTCATGTACAAGCCCATTTTTGTCCAAAATTTAAGAAATTGGTCAAATTGCTATTCAAGACCCTCTAATTAATATTCCAAGGCAATTTCATGCTAAAAGCTTCTAGAATGCAAGTTTTCCAACTTATTCGATTTAGTCCCTAATTTCAAATTAAGCACTTTATGCATAGAATTTCTTCACGAAATTTTCACAAAATCATGCAATCATATCATAAACCTCAAAACAATTATAAAATAATTATTTCTATCTCAGATTTGTGGTTTCGCACCACTGTTCTATTTAGACCCTATTATGGGATGTTACAGTTTATGTTTAGGGATTCGATTTTATTAGGAGGGAATTCGCCGAACTCTCAAACTCTTACAAGTGATCGTTCCTTTTGTAGGTAAGTGATGGTGGTTGATCTTGATGTTATTCATATGGTGGTTTTGGATTAGCCATGAAAATTGTCTAACAATAAGGTTGTGGTTACTATAAGTGCTTGGATTTCCGGAAGCGGATAGCTACTATCTTGTTACAGGTGTGTTAACCACACTACCCAATTTGTTGGCAAAAATGCCACAAATACTGAAAAGCCGACAAATCAAATGTTGGCCTCATGGGCATGCGAACGCCCATGTGATTGACCGAGGCCACGGACTGTGGCCTTACATTGAAAAATGACTATCGTGAGCGGTTTTCACGAGTTGGGCGGGAAAGGGCCGAGTGGGCCCAACGGGCCTGTGGGCCGCATAGGTGTTTATTTGTAAACAAATGTGTGTTATTAATTCGATTATTCTACATGCTTGGCTTAGGCCAAATCTGGGCTTGGTGGGCCAGATGACTGTGTAGGCCCCAATAGGCCAGCTTAATGGGCCTCGGCCCATAAACGAGTTTCTGTACTAATATGATCACATGTGTCGCTAGACGACCACGGGCTTACTAATAGGCCTTGACATACGAAGGACCACACTGATAAATGACCGAAATGCCCCTAAGGGTAAATTGACCAAAATACCCCTCGTGTGTAAATTAACCGTTTTGACCCTTTATAATGTTTGAATTATTATGTATGCTCTGATATATATGTATGTGTGTGTATTCTGTAATTTGACATTACATGACATTGAGTATGTTGCATTGCATGGGGCTTGGGTATATATTTTTGGAGGAAGTGTACTGTTCTAGCAGCTTCGTTGCATTATTCTAAGGCTTATAGCCTAATATTCTGGCAGCTTTGCTGCATTTTATCGATAGTGCCACATCAGTACTATACTGTGGAGTGTAAGGTTGGGTGGGTTGATTATATCCCCACATAGAGTGTTGGGTTGGAAGGAGATGGAGTGTAGCAGATGGATGGGTAGGATTCTGATTGCATGCCATACTGATACTGTATTTCGATTCTGATTGCATGACTTACTTATACTGTATTTGGATTAGGATTGCATGCTATGTTGTTTACTATAATGGGCTTAAACCCACTGATTGTGCTATACTGATACTGTAATGGGCTCTAGCCCATTCTGATTCTGTTATATTGATATTGCCGAGGCTACACATTGAGTATTCGTATACTCACCCATTCATTTTAACTGTACAGGTAATTTCGAGGCATAGGTGATTCGGTGCTACGAGGACTTGGAGGCGGCCACACTATGCTGTTACACTTTGCTTTTACATTACTTTCAGTTTTCATTTAATTTATTTATGGTATTTATTTGGGGTTTGTAATAAGGCCGCTATATAATTTTTCTTAAGTTTTGGGATTATTTATCTGCATGTTATTATTCTGCTAGCCGTAATGCACGTTTTACAAAATGATTTCTATTTTCCAAAAGCCACATTTTCACAACAAATGTGAATTTAAACAAAGCTTCCACAACAAATATGTTTTTCTGAAGTAAACTATTTTCATAACCTGATTAATCAAAGATAGATGGAATGATGATTTCTTTAAAATTTCTTTAATAAGGGTTTTCAATGAAAACACGGTTTTCTAAAAACACTTCAATGTGACACACCAGACTCAGGCCTAACTTCTAGGCCTGGTTTGGGGTGTTACATGTCCAGAATTGTCACTACACCTTATAGCTATCCAGATAAGAGCTAAAATTACGTAAGCTGTCCAGTCTAAAATAACCAACCTGTACGTACAAGGACAGAATCATATTGGGGAAAAAACAAAGGTACTGTTGGAGGAGGACATAAAAGGTGAACGTGAGGAAAAAGAAGAGAGAAAGAGAGGAAAGCTTCTTTTTTCCATCATCATCTTCATAATCTTACCTTGAAGTTTGTAGCCATGGTAGGTTAAGTTTCTCACGGGTGAGCTAATGTGAAAACCAGGGGTAGACTAGCTCTTGGCGAGGAGACCTAAGTGTGAGACAAGAGGGAATAGGGAGATCCAGTCGAGTTGTCGAGTGATAGTATTCTCCATTCGATTCTTTCTTATTTCTTTCTAAATGCTGGTTATTACTCTTTGATTTCTATTTGTATGGAAGTACACATGAATTCTTCAATAAATGTTATCTTATTCAATCTTGCCTTTATTGTTTAATCTTAAGGTTTGAATGATTTTTAACACGGAAGTGCTATTGTAGTCACTGAAACTGGAAAGTGCAATGTCAGTTTGAGCCAACAAGCGTTACAATGAAAGTTGATTGAGGATTAGAGGAATTTAGTCCACTTGTTCTTAATAGTGCCATATTTCCATCATCAGAAGGTGAGCATGTTTCAGTCTCAGATTAAACAGAGGAGTAACGCTGGGTAAGATATACATTGAATTTTATTGCCTTGACAATCACCTATACTTTTGTACCTTGTGAGCACTTAGTATTCTGTTGAAGATTCATATTGGGGGTCCCAGTTTGTCACTATCATTTTTTATTTTATTATTTTCAAGTTATTCAATTGACAACTACCTTCAAGATTTTTCTTATTTATATCTAGTTATTGCATCAGCATTAATAGACAAAAGACTACCATCCATGTGGGATCGATATTTGATAGACTCACATCTGTCTACTATATGTGTAACACCCCAATTTAGGCATAGAAGTATTGGGCCTTGAGTAAGGGAACAGTTAGGAGACGGCACATAGGTATTTAGTTGTGTAGGATAGTGACATTAGTAATGGTCTGTTTGAATGGTTTAGGAGTGTTTGGGAGTGTTGGAAAAGTCTTGGGTTCAAACCTAGGCTTTAGCAAAAATTTCATTTTTGGTGCTTAAAACCCTTGGTGCTTGGAAATAGACCTTTTAAATATTTGTAGTTAAAATATGACATAAGAAGAGCTTGTGGTGTAATGGTAACGTGGCGTTAGGAGTGGTGCATGAGGTCTAGGGTTCAAGTATTGGCGTAGCAAAAAGAGGTATTTATTTTGCTACACTTGCCTTGTAGGAAACAAAGGTTGAATAAAACTCTGTTAAAGGAAACTTGAACTGGTCAAGGGGAGATTTGAAGAGTGGATTGTGGAGCAAATCATGGAAGGATTTTAAGAGGGATAAGGGGAGAAAATCAAGGAATTTGAGTTGAGGGAAAGTTGTGCCAATTGGGGACTCTAGTTATTCATGAATTCTGTAAAGGGTAGTGAGGTTCACATTCGGTTTTGGGGTTTTGCTTGTATTCTTTGTTGCCGATTTTGTTTGGTGTTATTTTCTCAAGTTGTCAGCATTTTGTGTGTTCTTTTGGCATTTTTGGTTGATTTTCTACCCTTTCTAATTTGCTTACCCTAGTACCCTAAACTAAATACCATTTCTTCCATCTCTTTTGAGCAGTGGCTGAATATCCCCCTCGTTGTTGGCCGATTCTCTTCTTCCTCTCATTCTCAATAGCCTTTGATAATTGAGTTCTTTGTTACTATTTTCTTTCCCTACCATTAGCGCTCTTCTATCTTGGTCGTATATTGTTAGCCTCTCCCTCTTTGGTTTTGGCTTTTGGTAATCTTTCTTTTCTCTCTAGCCATTCTATTAACCCCTTTTTATTTGTCTTTTCATTTAGGACACTGTGGCCAACTTCCTTATCGCCTTCTCCTTACTTAAGGCTTCGGGGTAGCAACTTTTCTCTGACGGTTTGGTAAGTGCGTTCGTTACCTTCTTGTTCTCCCTTAACAGTTAGCAAAGTCGCTTCTTTTTACTTTGCTTAACCGAATAATCTCTTCTTTATTGTCGAATTCTCCTTCTTTTCTCATAAAGAAGGTTCTTTTGGTTCTTAGAATTCCTCGAAGAGTGAAGGAGTTGTTCTCGAGTTCAAATCCTCCTTTCTGCAATCGATCGGGCTTTTGGGTAAGTTAGCTTGTTGGCCGAATGCTACCTTCTTTTATTTTACATTAATATGTGTTAGGTCTTGGTTTTAGACAATCACTTTTGATAGACTACTCTTGTAGTGTAGTTAATCGAAAAGGACGTGAGAACGATTCTCAGCTAGTGACCTAAGAGGAATAATCTGTATCTCACGCAATCAAGGTTGGGTGCTCGTAAGTTTTAGCGCGTTTTCGTAAAAAATTGTGTAACAATACCCTGTATCTGTTAGTCGGCTGAAAAGCCAAAAGTGTGTGTACTCACATTACTTTTGATCGTAAAACGGCAAAAAGCTGAAAAGGGAAAAATACGATAACGGTTGTCACTTCGAGCAACGAACGCACATGTGGGAACATTCGATATGACTGTAGAGGCCGTCCTGAGAGCTCTCATGAGCTTAGGCCATTTTGGACCTCGATGGGCCGAAATAGGCTGTGTGGGCCCAATGGCTTGTGGGTCTCACACGGATTAAAGTTTACATTTTGTGATAAATAATGGACTGGGCTGTGTAGTGCATGACCGTAGTTAACTTTGGACCAGATGGACCACATGAGCGTGTGGGCCCACTTGGGCCGCATATTGAGCATGAGGCCCAATTGCACTGTTATGATTGTTTAGGGTGCACGGGACGACCGTAAACTTTCCATTAGGTTGGTAAGCGGGTCTACACCCTAATACGATGAAAATGATCGATATACCCCCGTAGGGTAAAATGACCAAATTACCCCCATAGTTATTATCCCTGGAGGGTAAAATGACGAATTACCCTTAGAGGGTAAAAAGACCGAACTACCCCCAGAGGGTAATATGATTGAATTACCCCCGGAGGGTAAAAGGATCGAATTACCCCCGAAGGATAAATGACCGATATACCCCCGGAGGGTAAAATGACTGAATTACCCCTGTAAGGTAAAATGACCGAATTACCCTTGAAGGAAAAATGACCGAATTACCTCCGGAAGGTGAAATGACCGAATTACTCCCGGAGGGTAAAATGACCAAATTACCCCTAGAGGGTAAAATGATCGAATTACCCCGGAGGTAAAATGACCGAATTACCCCGGAGGGTAAAATGATTGAATTACCCCCGAGGATAAAATAACCAAATTACCTCCGTAGGGTAAAATGATCGAATTACCCCTGGAAGGTAAAATGACCGAATTACCCCCGAAGGGTAAAATGACCAATATACCCTCGTAGGGTAAAATGACTGAATTACCCACGAAGGGTAAAATGATCGAATTACCCCCGGAGGGTAAAATGATCGAATTACCCTGAAGGGTAAAATGACCGAATTACTGCCAAAGGGTAAAATGCCTGAATTACCCCCTAAAGGATAAAATGACCGTTATACCCCTATAAGGTAGAATGACTATTTTGCCCTTATATGATGTTTGATTGATTGAGCATGTTGTATGATATTTATGTGTTTTGCATACATGCACAACATACTGCATGGGGTTGGGATAATGTTATGGAAGAAGTACTGTACTGATCTGTTAGGGTCGCACGGGTCGCACGAGACGATTGTGGACCTACCTAAAGCTTTGTGTCGTTCTGAGGCTTTGTGCTATTATGAGGCTTTGTGCCGTTCCGAAGGCTTTGTGCCATTATTTAAGGCTTTGTGTTGTTTTTAAAAGTCTTGTGCTGTTTTTGATGGCTTTAAGCCACTTATTTATCAGGCAGCTTAGTTGCGATATTGGTGTGTTGGCCAGGTAGGTTGATTTTATCCCCACATGGTGTGTTGGTGGAACGGAGTGAGGTGTGTTGGCTGGATTGAGGTGGGTTGCACTTTTGCATGATTACACTGTACTGTTACTGTAATGGGCTTAGGCCCAGTTTTCCTCTGTATTCTATTTATTTGACTGATTATTTTTGTTTTAGAGGATTACACATTGAGTTTTCGTAAACTCACACCACTTTTAACTGTATAGGTAATCCCCAGCGTTAGGTGGACCGGTGCTGCGAGGGACTCGAGGGTGGCCACACTACTACTTTCATTTTATTTTATTAAGCTTTTATTTACATTTAGATTTCGTTTTGGGTTTTGATGTAATAAGGCTTCTCTCTAAATTTCTAGTTTTAATTTGGTTTTTTTATTTATCACAATTTATATCAGCTAGAAGTAGGACGCGGTTTTCCAAAATGTTAATGGTTTTCAAAACATTACGTTTCTGCAACACAATTCTTTCTTTTAAGCTTCCCCAACAAAATTTGGTTTTAAAGTACAACAACATTTGAATTTCATTAACAAATTTTTGACTAAGTCGTAATAAGGTTTTAACACGAAGCAGGTTTTCAAACAAAATCATGTTTTCGAAATACACATCCAACGAGTTGATTTTATAATTAACAAAAGAGGCTTTAACCTTCAAACGGGGTTTTTATCAACAAGATCAAGTTTTTGAAAGACACTCCAATGTGACACCGCCAGATTCAGCCATAACGTCTAGGTCGGGTTTGGGGTGTTACAATACGTGCATCAACAGTTTACGCTTGCGCATTATTTCTATGACATTAAACAGCCGATCAGGCTCATTATTGCAAATACTACAGCTAATAGCTTCTTCTTAATGGTGGTGTAATTTAGCTATGAATCTATAATAGCCCATTTTTAGTGAAATTAGAACAGTGATTTTGGGACCACAAATCCAAGTTAAAAAGAAATATTATTTTAATATTATTGCATGATCCATATTATGATAGGAATATTATATGAAAATATTGATAAGAAATTTTTATCGATTAAGTGATTAATTACGGAAAAGACCAAATTGCATAAAATGCAAAAGTTGAATTTTAGAAGCTATAAGTATTAAATTGCTATAGAATTCAAAACTTAAGGTCCTTATATGGTAATTAGACGATTAAAGAAAAGTTAGTATATTTTTTTGGTGATTCCTCCATGGAAATTAGAAAAGGCTAAGGACTAAATTGGAAAGTAATAAAATTAAAAGATGATAATTAAATTAAATAGATATTATCATCTTATTTTCATCATCTTCCTCAAAATTTTACATGGATATCCTAGGAAAGAGAGAAGAAACTAATCAAGTTTAATTGGGTAAGTATTCAAGTCTCATTTTTAGTAATTTTTATATTTTTGAGATCGGGATAGTTTAATCTTTTTATTTTAGGGACTAATTTGAAAAGATATCAAAGTATAGAAGATGTGCAATGGATGAATATGCTGAAAATTTAAAATTTATGGCAGAAAATGAAAGGTTGTTAGTTGATAAACGACTTTTACAAAGAGAATTTTGGTGAAAACGTGATTTAGGGACTAAATTGAAAAGTTGTAAAAGCCCTGGAAAAATTCTAATTTTTGTGAAATTGTGGGTTGTTATTGTGATATATAAAATTCGGCTAGGCTTGGAATAAGGATTAAATTGTAAGAATTTCATTTTTCGAGCCTAAGGATGAAATCAAAATTTATGAAAAAGTTTAGCGGCAAAATGGTAATTTTGCCTAGGATGTAAATTGAACTCAATTGAATATGAGATGTGTTAAATTGATGTTAAATTTATTTATATAGATCCGATAATTCAAATTCGAAGCTAGACCGAGGAAAAGAAAAAGTTTCAGATTAGTAGATTTACACATGAACGAGTGTGGAGGTAAGTTCGTGTAACTTAATTAAGTATGTATATATGTTTGAATTGATGTTGTATTTAGGTTGAATGTGTATAAGTTATGTGAAACATAGTGGTATAAGTTTATGTGAAACATATGAGTGTTATACATATAAGATACGATCATATGCTTGGAAGTGTTAGAAAAAGGGGGTTAGTTTGAATATAGAAATCCGATGGATATATGTGATTTCCCGTATTAAATATGGTCCTACATTTGTTGTGAATGGGATTTAGCTCGAACGATTAATCCCTAATATAGCCTCTCAAGCATCTTGTTAATAGTTTTTGTGAGCAACCTGATTGGTAGTGAACTTGCATGCGTTGCACACTACCATAGCTCTTTGTGAGCGTCCGGATATGATTCAATCAGTTGTGTTTCAGCATATGTCACAAATGCAGCTCTTCGTGAGTGTCCTGATATAGCTCACTTGAACTCTCTGAGATATGGCTATCCGATGCTCCTATTACATGGCTCTTTGAGAGCAATCTTGATAAGCTCCTTGTGAGCTTTTTGATTAAAAGTTCTTTGTGAACTTCATGAGTTCTGGCATGTATAATGGCATGTATATCTTGTTTAATATATAAGCATATGGTATGAATTGATTGAATTAGGGTAAGATATAAATCTTTACAAACAGGTAAGATTATAAACATGAGTACATATACACTGTGGATATACCATGTTAGATGATGGAATTGGCTAGGTTATATTGCTTAAATTGGTTGATATATATATATACACACATTGGTAAGCTTTGGTGTAGGTTGATGACAAGTCTGGGTGAGGAAATAAAGCTGGTAAATGGCTTTTTTTTGTCCACACGGGTAGACACACGGGCGTGTGTCTAGACCGTATGTAACACACGGCCTGGCATATGAGTATTTGGTTTGGCCGTGTGTCCCCTGCATCCTAAAATTGAGAAACAGAATGCTCAGAATTAAGCACACGGGTAGAGACATGGGTGTATGTCTCAACCGTGTGAGGTACACAGCCTAGAACACAGGTGTGTGATATGGCCATGTGAAACCTGCACCTAATTTTCTAAAATTGAATTAACCACTCGGCTTAGCACATGGGTGTGTGACTTGGCCGTGTGACTTCTACTACTTCATGTTTTACAATTCACAGAGTTACACGGGTTGGGGACACGTGCATGTGAACCCACATGGCCTGAGACATGGGCATGTCATTAAGTCGTGTGAGCTGACCACACAGGCGTGTCCCCTACTACACGGGTGTGTGTGCCCTGCATCTAAGGAAAAATTTTGGAAATTTCACAAAAAATTTCCTGAGTTCTTGATTTAGTCCCGACTTACTTCTAATGCTTAAATTAGGCCTCGAGGGTCCAGTCAAGGGACAACATGACTAGTTTCGGATATGGATAGTAACTGACATAAATTAATTATATTTGTTTTGTAAACTTTGGTAATGCTTCGTAACCCTATTCCAGTGACAGATACAGGTTAGGGGTGTTACAGAATCTGTCAACATACGGCTGGCATAATATATAGCATGAAATACCTTGGGTTTTGATTGTCCCAAGACTGCTCCAACAGTAAAGTCACTTGCATCACACATCAGTTTGAACTATAAGGTCTAGTCTGGTGTAGTGACTATTGGTGCTGTGATCAATCGCTTCTTCAATTCCTCAAATGCATGCAAGCATGACCCATCAAAATTAAAAGATCTTTTTTGTTCCAATAATGTGCAAAAAGGTTTGCGTATTTTGGAAAAATCCTTGATAAATCGATGATTGAATCCTGTGTGACCAAAGAAGCTCCGGATACCTTCTATTGAAGAAGGTGGTGGAAATTTCTCAATAACCTCAATTTTTTCTTTGCCAACGGCAATTCCTTGCTGTAAAATCTTATGTCCTAAAACAATTCCCTCACACACCATGAAGTGGCATTTTTCCCAATTTAGCACAAGATTGGTTTCTTGACATCGACAAAGAACTAACTCTAGATTTTGCAAACATTCTTCAAATGTATCACCAAGCACGAAGTAATTATCTATAAAGATTTCTAAGAATTTCTCCATCATGTTTGAAAATATTGTCATCATGCAACGTTGAAAAGTTGCAGGGGCATTACATAATCCAATTAGCATTCTTCGAAATGCAAAAGTTCCATACAGACATGTGAATGTGGTCTTCTCTTGATCAGTAGGAGCTATGGTAATTTGATTGTACCCGGAGTAACCATCCAAAAAGCAGTAGAAGGCTTTCCCTGCTAGTCTATCCACCAACAATGATCCTTCCTTGTTACTTCGTTGAGTTTCTGATAATCCATACAAACCCTCTATCCCGTGATAGTATGAGTGGGAATAAGTTAGTTTTTATCATTGCTTACATCAGTCACACCCTCTTTTTTGGGTATACATTGAACATGGCTCACCCAAGAACCATCAAAAATTGTGTATATGATTCCAGCATCCAACCATTTGATAATGTAACACCTCTAGCCCGTATTTGACACCAGCTTAGGGCTACAAAGCATTACCAGAAGATAACATCATACAACGAACATTTATTTATCATAATCAAATTACATCATAAATCATAGCAATAATATCCAAACTCATGCTTATACGAGCCCTTGAGGCCCTAAAATGACATTAGAAATGAATCGAGACTAAATCGAAAACATATGGGATTATACAAAAAATGATGCAAAATCATCAAAATCTACCGATATAGCTGAATGACAACCACTTTGAATACCATATATATACATGATATCATATCAACTATATCATTAACCAAAATAACACATACAAGCCACACATAATGGCTAATTTCATCAAACAAAGACACCTATACATGCCATTATAACCATGACTCAAAATTATCAAAATCTACCGATATAGTCGATGGATAGTGTGATGGATCTTGTAACACCCCAAACCCGGCCCAGACGTTATGGCCGAATCTGGCAGTGTCACATTGAAGTGTTTGAAACATAAAACTTATTGTCGTTGGATACCTCAAAATCAATTAGTCAAACAGTGATTTCGAAATGGGCTATTCATTTCCAAAACGCGCGTCATAGAGGAGTTATTAGTTTTTAAAACGTGAAATCATTTGAAAAGCCCAATCTCTATTTAGCCTCTTTGTGTGATCTAGAGGAAAAGTTAAAAATCTTGCATCATTATCAAAAGTACTTTCTTTAAAACGTTATTGATTTAAAATCTTGTTTATAGCAGAGGCTTTTCTTTTAAAAATAGTTATATTTTGAAAACACGTGTCCTACTACTAGCAGATATAAATCAATTTAAATAAAATCCCAAATTAAAGATTAAAAATTATAGAGAGGCCTTATTACAATAAAAATACCCATAATAAATTACTTATAACTTAAAAGATAAATATAGAAGCGTAAGCGGTTGTGTGGCCACCTTCGAGTCCCTCACAGCACCAATCTGCCTAAGGTTGGGGATTACCTGTACAGTTAAATAGAAGGGTGAGTTTATAAAAACTCAGTGTGTAATCCCTTATCATATAGTCAATCATATAGTATGCAGTAACAGCTCGGGCCTAAGCCCATTACAGAACAGTATCGGCGTGGGGCTTAGCCCATAACAGTATCAGTTGGGCCTTAGCCCATAACAGTATCAAAAATCAGAATGCATGATGCGCATAATCCCAACCAACCCTACACTCCATCTCCTGTCCAACCCTGTACTCCTACGGGGAATAAATCGACCCACTAATCCCTACACTTCAATGTTAGCACCGGTTGCGGCACTAACCAGTATTGCAGCAAAGTTGCCAGTAATACGTATGACACAAAGCCATCAGTAGGTCCACAGTCGTCTCGTGCGACCTGTGTGACCTTATCAATAATATGAACGACACAAAGCCATCGGTAGGTCCACAGTCGTCTCTTACGACCCGTGCGACCTTATCAGTAATATGAACGGCATAAAGCCGTCGGTAGGTCCATAGTCGTCTTGTACGACCCGTACAACCTTAACAGATCACTACACTTCCTCCAATTATAATAATCGCATCCCCATGCAACATGTGATGTGTAGTATCATAATATCATGCATAGATGCAACATACATACAACGTGGCATGCTCAAATATAGTCATACACAAAGTAACAGCAAAACAGTCACTTTACTTTATAGGGGCATATCATTCATTTTACCCTATGGGGGTATACCAGTCATTTTACCCTACGGGGGTATATCGGTCATTTTACCCTACGAGGATATATAGTCATTTTACCCTACAGGGGTATATCGGTCATTTTACCCTATGGGGGTATATCGATCATTTTACTCTATGGCGGTATATCGGTCATTTTACCCTATGAGGGTATATCGGTCATTTTACCCTATAGGGGTATATCAATCATTTTACCCTACGAGGGTGTATTAGTTATTTTACACTATGGGGGTATATCGGTCATTTTACTCTACGGAGGTATATCGGTCATTTTACCCTATAGGGGTATTTTGGTCATTTCATCTTATAGGGGTATATTGGTCATTTTACCTTATAAGGGTATTTCGGTCATTTCACCTCATAGGGGTATTTCGGTTATTTTACCTCATAGGGGTATTTCGGTCATTTTACCTTATAGGGGTATTTCGGTCATTTCACCAAATCAAGGTCTAGGTACACTTACCGACCCATCAGAAGGACCATAGGCCCATTGGGCCTACACGGCCAATTTCGGCCCAACTAGGCCCAAAACGGCCTAAGCCCATGAGTTCGCTCATGGTGGCCTCTACAGTCAAACGCCCATGTTCAGGTGCTCAGATTACCACACAAGCGATTGCACGCCCATGTGGCATCAAATGTCGTGTTTTCCAGTTTTTCGGCTTTTCCCAATTTTTAGTTAAAATAGTGTGAATATACACACCTGTTTGCAAAAATGTGCTACGATCCATGAGCTCCGAACCTATATTCAATCAAGATATACAATCAGTCTTATAACCAATAGGATTAACAACCATTTAATCCCAAAACGTCAATTCCTACTCACATTGATTGAATAATAATCGGTTTGTTTCCCTTAGATTACCGACTAGATCTGATCACACGTTCCCTATCGATTAGCTGCATTACACTTGGAATCTCTTAATAACCATCCACGAATTGAACAATTTAAACTTGAAGAGAAAACACTTACCCAAAACGTAGAGTCCAGGTTAGGAAAAGAGACAATCGGCCTAACCTTAGAATGCTCACATGATGCAGCCGAGACAAGGCCTAGCCTAAACACCCCCTTGAAATAATCGGTAGAATAAACCATGTTAGACGGAAGTTTATTGTGGCGGAGAGCAAATAGCAGCTACAACCGAGAAAATACACACTTGGTTGATCGAAGAATCAATTGTCAAAGTCGAAACAATACAGAATGAGGGATGGAGCATTCGGCTAAAAAAATAGAAGACTGATTACAATCCAAATGAATCGAGTACAATCCAAATGAATCGAGAATGGGAGGCTGCAAAAGAAAGAAAGTCGAAGTAGATTAAAGAGAAGAATAAGATGAATTTGGTCACAAAGATAGAGAGGAGAAAAACTGATAACAAAGATCAGCGGAAGAAGATATGTACTCGGCCAAGAGACAGTAAAAGAAGATTGAACCAAAACAATACCCAAGTGGTCAGAGACCAAAATTTGGCTACCCTTAAACAGTAAATGAAAAGAACCCGAGCCAAGTAAAGCCGAAAACAGAGAAAAGAAAAAGACTTGAAACAACCGCAAAAGAAAAGCCAAGAGAAACCCCAAATGAAAATCGACTCCAACACTCTTACAATTCAAATTTTCCTTGATTTTCTCCTAACATCCCAGATTAACTCCCTAAATCTCTCCTCAAATTTCTCCATGACTCATTGAAATTTCACCACCCAGCAGTGTTTGAGTCAAACTCCACTACTCACACAGCAAGGAAGTAAAATAAATACTCATTTGTGCATAGTGTGACTCGAACTCAAGCGCCCTAGCAGCATTAACACGCCACTACCACTAGACCACCAAGCTCTTTTTGTGTCATAATTTACCCATAATTAATTATAAGCCTATTGGCCAAAAGCTAGGCGTTTACTCAATAAAAACAATTTTTTTCTAAAGCCTAGGTTTGAACCCAGGACTTCTCAGACACTCCCAAACACTCCTAAATCACTTAACCATTAAAGCAGACATACCATTGTGTCACTTTCTTGCACAACTAAATATTTATGTGCAGTCTTCTAACTGTTCCCTTGCTTAAGGCCCAATAATTCTAGGCCCAAATCCAGGGCGTTACAGATCTTCAACAAGCTTCCAAACCAAACGAGCTTTCGATTATATGAAAACATCAGAGAAATACACGAAGTAAGCATATAATGCTTAGTAAGTTCGTAATTCATAAACAAAGCTTACCATTTCAATATATATAAGCTTAAAAGCAATTTATGAGATAATCCAACATAGCTTAGCACAAGCCTAAGCAACAACAACCTTTCAAGTTAGATAACTACATAACTTAGCAACTCATTGAAAAACATAATAGCTTTTATGCACATATCTTATAATCATTCATACTTTCATGAGTATGGCTAAGCATATTTAAAGCATCATTATTTCATACCTGTTTCATACTTTCATAGTTTTACTTATTGCAATATTTGTCAATCCTTCTCTTTTGTATACTCGTTGAACCACTAGAATAATTTCGGATATGTGAGAAACTCACACACTATGTGCTAACATATATTTAAAACCATTACTTTCTATTATCTCATATAAATGCTCTCTCTCGAGCCATCAATCAGGACGTAGCAACGCGGTGCTGCTCACACATGCTGTCAAGAAACCGTAACACATTTCGAAATCTTAGCCACCGGTAGGATGTACAAGACCAACACCCGAAATACGGTAACCACTAATGACATGTCATCTGTATCTTATATATTCCTAAGGTTCAAATGGGATCCGAAAGTCACCGAAACTTAGTTGGATTTTTTGTAGAGACGTAATACCATAATATAACTTAAACACATGTAAATCGAGCATAATACAACTTTAATTAAATGCACAAACTTACCTCGATCACAACCGAAGAAATACGATCGACTAATCTAACACTTTTTTCTTTCCCCGATCTAAATACGTACGTTGCTTTTCTTGATCTAAATAATCAAATTTAATTCATTCAAACTTTATTCTATTGAATTAAAATAAAAAATCATATTTTAGAAATTTTATGCTTTTGCCCCTATAATTTAGGATCTATTACAATTTAGTCTTTAAGCTTATAAAATGAATTTCATGCAATTTGGTACCAACCCACTATAGTCGAATTTTTAAGGCCCCTCACAAATCCTACATTTTATTTCTTTCACAATTTCACCACGAATAATTTCCTATTTTTTAATTTAATCCCTAATTGACAAATTCATCAAAATTCCCTTTACAAAAGTTGTTCAACTATCATCAAACATTCATTTTCATCCATCAAACATCAAAAACAACTAATATACATACATGGTAAAACCCTAGACTTTTAACAGTTTTGTAATTTATTCCCCAGGCTAACTAGATTAAGCTACAACGACTCCAAATATATAGAAATCATTAAAAATTAAACAAAAATACACTTACATGCACACACCAAGGTTGGCCGAATGCTTCAAGCCCTAACTATAGCTTCCTATGCTTCAATCTTTGGTGGTGTTTCACATTAAGGAAGATGACATCTTTATTTTCTTTTTATTTTATTTTACTTAATTACTAATTTAACCTTACTTTTAACCCTTTATAAATTACATTAATGATGTCCATTTTTGCCCACTAAATATATTAATGGTTTAATTACCATTTAAGGCCACTCATATTCTTATTTCATAGCAATTTGACACTTTCACTTGTAGAACTCTAATTTTGCATCTTATGCAATTTAGTCCTTTTTATCAAATTAAGCATGCTAACGATAAAATTTCTTAACAAAATTTTTATATGGTACAACTATCATGCTGTAGACAATAAAATAATATTAAAATAAATATTTCAGTGTTGAATTTGTGGTCCCGAAACTACTATTCTGATTTTACTAAAAACGGGATATTACATATAATCTCCTTTTTCACCACTTCCTTCATGATGGGATTCAGTCTCCTTTGCTGCTCAATAGATTTTCCATGGCAATCCTCCAATATTATCTAGTACATGCAATTTGTTAGACTAATTCCTTTAATATCTGCAATTGACCACCCTAAGGCTTTCATAGTTTTCCTTAAAACTTCCAACAATTGAGCCTCTTGATCTATTATTAACTCAGCAGAGATAACTACTACCAATGTGTTGTTATCTCCCAAATACGTGTACTTCAAGTGTCCTGGCAAAGGCTTTAATCCCAGCATAAGGGGGTCTTCTATGGATGGTTGAGGAGGTTTAAACGAATGCTCGGACATATTTAATAATTTGAAACTTCTCCTTGATCCATTTCCAATTTGTTGAACTTCCATCAGTTTATCAAGATCTGCAATCATATAACACCTAAAACCCAGCCTGGACATTATGGCCGAATCTGGTGGTGTCACATTGGAGTGCCCTTTTGAAAACTATTTTTTTTCTTATTGATAAAACCCATTAGAAAGTTACAGCCTCTTCGTTAAATTCTCAATCATCTTTGTCATTTGTTAACCAATTTAAATCGTCATCACTTATAAAACATCGTTTGATGCGAAAGCTTAAAAAAATTGTGTTGTGGAAACATGATGTTTTGAAAATAGTTATCTTTTTGGAAAACCGCGATCTACCAAATATAAATTATGATAAATAAAATCCAAATTAAAAGCTAGAAAATCAGAGAGGCCTTATTACAAAAATATCCAAACAAAGCTATTAAATATAAAAAGACGAAAATAAAGCAGATGCAATTGTGTGGCCACCCTCGAGTCCCTCGCAGCACCAATCCTTCTAACACTGGGGATTACTTGCACAGTTAAAAGCAGGGTGAGTTTACGAAAACTCAGTGTGTAATCCCCAAATATAAATAATCAGTCAATCATATAAAAATGCAGTAACAATCTGGGCCTAAGCCCATTACAGAAGTAGGATCAGTAAGAACAGTATGCAATACCATTTATCAATATGCAGGATGCATGTTACCCCAACCAACCCTGCACTCCATCCCCCGTCCAACCCTGCACTTACTGTGGGGAATGGCCAATAAACAGAATTAGCACTAGTTGCAGCATTAACTAGAATCGTAGCAAATCTGCCAATAAACAGAATGGCCAAAAGCCATAAATAGAATGGTTATAAACCATAAACAGGATGGCACAAAGCCATAAATAGGATATGAACGGCACAAAGCCAACAGTAATATGCACGGCACAAAGCCGTCGGTAATATGAACGGCACAAAGCCTTCGGTAATATGAACGGCACAAAGCCTTTGACAAAATGCATGGCACAAACCCATTGGTAATATGCATGGCACGAAGCCATCGCTAATATGAGCGGCACTAAGCCATCGATAGTATGCATGGCACGAACCATCGATAGGTCTATAGTCCTCTCGTATGACCCGTGCGACCTTAAAAGATCAGTACACTTCCTCCATAACAATATCTCAACCCCATGCATTATGTCATGTTCAATAATAGTGATATATAAATCATATAGCAAAGCAGTCATACAAAATATAAAGACCATAATAGTCATTTCACCCTACAGGGGAATTACGGTCATTTTACCCTATGGGGGTAATTCGGTCATCTTTGTCTATTAGGGGTAAAATAGCCATTCTACCGTTTAGGGATAATTCGGTCATTTTCACTAGAATGGGTCTAAACTCACCTACAGACCCATCAAAAGGTCTACAATCGCCTCGAGTGACTTATGTAACCTCAACATGCAATTCAGTGTTTATGGGCCCAAGGTCCACTATGCGGCCCAAGTAGGCCCACAAGTCCGTGTGGCCCACTAAGCCCAGAAACAACCCTAGCCATGTGTGCAATATAGTCAGGTCCACTATTCTCACATGTTCGTAAGATTTACCCGTATGAGGCCTATGAGCCCATTAGGCCCACACAACACAATGTGGCCCATAACAGCCTAAGCCCATGAGAATGTTCACGGTGGCCTCTACAGACTTATGCCCATGTTCGTGGGGTCAATTTTACCACACGAGCGTTTGCACGCCAATGTGACCTCAAAGCCTAACCTTTCGACTTTTCGGCTTTTCAGCTTTGCCGATCTACAGTCAAATCACCGCGAAATACACACACATTTGTGGCTCTTTCGACGATTAACAACTACAGGGTACCGATACACACCTTTATTTATGAAGAGTGTGAATAAACCTTGAATACCAAAACCTACATCCAATCACAATACATGATTAATCGCATAATAATAGAACATAACCAGCCTTAATCAACATACTTCAACACTTACACCACACTCCACTACCTTGCTTGAACTAACGGATACTTGTACCACACTACAGATCAAGAGCGATTACCCACTCCTTCATTAATATCTACAAACGAACGAACCACTCAATAACATTTATCTATGAAAATAACTTATCCTTAGCGAAACACACTTACCGAGATCACGATACATAGAACCAATAAGATTCCAAATAAGCAGAGAATGCAATAGAGCAGACTCGGCAGCAACCTCAAAAAAGTCAGCCAAAAAAATAGGAAGGGAAAGAAAACGCTTTCACGAGGGGAAAACCAATAATCGGCCAAGGGGTAGAACTTGTCAAAACCAAAACTGTTGAAAAAGAGAAAGGATTAAAAACATTTGGCCTACAGTCTCCAGACTATCAACCCAATGAAAAAGTTTTAGCAAGAGAAGAAGTATATTTGGTTTCCACAATACAGGATGAGACACTCGATCAAACTCGAAGGAAAATAAGAGAAGAGGGAAAGGGATATTCGGCCATGTGATGGAAAGAAAAGAAAATAGGACGAAAGGAGAAAGAGATAGCTGTAATCAGTCAAATAGGAAAACAAACCCCAAATGAGAAAGGGGACCAGAGATTTAGCCAATTAAGAAAAAAAGATTAAGATGGGAGAGGCAAACTTTGGCTTAAAGAAAGAAAATAAGAATGCCCCAAAAACAGTGTGCCTATTCGGCCAAGGTAAGAAAAGAAGGCAAAATTGATCATAAGGATAGAGCAAGAAAACGCAAGAGAGAAGAGGAAAAAAAATAAAGAATTTGGCATACAAGGAGAAAAAGCGGAAACTAGTTATCAAACACAACCCAAACCCAAAAGTGTCCACAAATCCTTCCCCTAGTTGAATTTCTCCTTCACCACAGTTCCAATTCGGCACAAAGACCTCCTCCCCATGTAACCCTCCCTTTTTTTCAAAATTTCTTTAATTTACTCCCTAACAACCATATTATCATCCACAAATCTCTCCTCAACTTTCTCCAAGACCATTTCAAATTCTAACTTACAGAGTTTCAATCAAACTCCACTTCTCATGCAGCAAGGAAGTAAAATAAATACTCTCTTGCGCATCATGAGACTCGAACTCGAGCTTCCTTGCATCCTTAATCATGCTACCGCCACTGGGTTACAAGCTCATTTTGTGATATAACTTAACCACAAATATTCTTAAAGCCTACACACTAACATCAAGGTTCATTTAAAAGAAAAATATAGATTTTTGCTAAAGCGTAGGTTTGAACCCAAGACTTCTCCAACACTTTTCAGGACCCCTAACCACTAAAGCAGACATGTATTTGTGCTATTCCTTGCTCACATAAACTTTTATGTGTTCTTAAGCTCAAGACCTATTTCATCTAGGCCCAAAATTCAGGGCGTTCAATTCACCCCTCCTTAAAGAAATTTCATCCTCAAAATTTCCAACTATCAGAACAGTTGCACAAACCAGACTACACCACTACACTCCCGCTGCGCACTCTGATCCTAATAACACTAACACAGTTTAACTTGAACTTGAAACCTCTTACACACCCAAAACACTTAACCACTGGACCAGATAGGTATCACACACAAACAATTTCTATATCTAAATCATCACACCTAAACAAAACATACCTGACTTAAAAGCGACTGGGCAATCCCGACCCTGATGCTCCTTAGACTCACATCTGAGACATGCCCAACTTCCTCTGGAAATCACCTGAATGGTACCTTTTAAAATGCTCGCAAGCTGGTAAGTTCGGATGCGTTTTAACAAGTTTCACAGAACGAGGTTCTAGCCTTAGAGAATCATGATCTCTCTTCTTCTTACAGTCTAAGCACCTAAACTAAAGTGTTTCACCAATCTCCTTAACTCTGGCCTCGAACACCTCTTCTAGCACTTCCCTTACGAACCGGGTCAATGCCTCAGCACCAAGCTTAGAGTTATCACCACTCGAAGTTGACGGGCTTACCTTAACCTTCGTCTCCTAAACAACCTCATGATCTGATGAAACATGCAACTCCTTGTGACCCTACTTACCTTCAGAATCCATATCAGTACTGTCGCTAACTTAAAAATCTATATTTCCAGAACACACACCGAATAAATACAAAATCTAAATTCAAGCATTTCAGTTTACTCTAACTAGAGTGCTTCAATACAGTCTAATATCTAAAGAAATAACAATATTTCTATCTACTGCATTTCGGTGCAAACAAACAACAGTTTCAGAATGACTTACAGAATCGGCGCCGAAAACTCTGTGTGCCACATTTTTCAGAAGAAATATCTCAAAACACTTCATATATTTGAAAAAATCTTTTCGAAATCCAAGATTTGAAAAACCATTCCACAGCCGAGTTTTGCAACTTGGCTCTGATACCTCTAAATATAACACCCCAAGCCTAGCCTAGACGTTATGACCGAATCTGGCGATGCCACATTGGAGTGCCTTTTTGAAAACCATTTTTTTCTTGTTGATAAAACCCGTTAGAAAGTTACAACCTCTTCGTTAAATTCTCAATTGTCTTTTTCATTTGTTAACCAATTTAAATTGTCATCACTTATAAAACATCATTTGATGCGGAAGCTTAAAAAAATGGTGTTGCAAAAACGTGACGTTTTGAAAATAGTTATCGTTTTGGAAAATCGTGATCTACCTCCAGCAGATATAAATTATGATAAATAAAATCCAAATTAAAAGCTAGAAAATCAGAGATACCTTATTACAAAAATACCCAAACCAAAGCTATTAAATATAAAAAGACGAAAGTAAAGCAGATGCAGTTGTGTGGCCACCCTCGAGTCCCTTGCAGCACCGATCCTTCTAACGCTGGGGATTACCTGCACAATTAAAAGCGGGGTGAGTTTACGAAAACTCAGTGTGTAATCCCCTAATATAAATAATCAGTCAATCATACAAAAATGCAGTAACAATTTGGGCCTAAGCCCATTACAGAAGCAAGATCAGTAAGAACAATATGCAATATCATTTATCAGTATGCAGGATGCATGTTACCCCAACCAACCTTGCACTCCATCCCTTATCCAACCCTGCACTTATTATGGGGAATAAATCACCCACCCATCCTTACACTTACAGAGTTAGCACCGGTTGCGGCACTAACTAGAATCGTAGTAAAGCTGCCAGTAAACAAAATGGCCAAAAGCCATAAATAGAAAGGCTATAAACCATAAACAAGATGGCACAAAGCCATAAAATAGATATGAACGGCACAAAGCCATCAGTAATATGCAAGGCACAAAGCCATTGGTAATATGAACGGCACAAAGCCTTCGGTAATATGAACGGCACAAAGCCTTCGGTAATATGAACGGTACAAAGCCATCGATAAAATGCATGGCACGAAGCCATCGTTAATATGAGCAGTACTAAACCATCGATAGTATGCATGGCACGAAGCCATCGATAATATGAACGACACTAAGCCATCGATAGTATGCGTGGCACGAAGTCATCGATAGGTACACAGTCGTCTTGTGCGACCCATGCGACCTTAACAGATCAGTACACTTCCTCCATAACAATATCCCAACCCCATGCATTATGTCATGTTTAATAATAGTCATATATAAATTATATAGCAAAGCGGTCATACAAAGTATAAAGAGCATAACAGTCATTTTACCCTACAGGGGAATTACAGTCATTTTACCCGGCGGGGGTAATTTGGTCATCTTTACTTATTAGTGGTAAAATAGTCATTCTACTGTTCGGGGGTAATTCAGTCATTTTCACTAGAATGCGTCTAGACTCACCTACCGACCCATCAAAAGGTCTACAATCACCTCGTGCGACTTATGTAACCTCAACTTGCAATTCAGTATTTATGGGCCCAAGGTCTACTCTACAGCCCAAGTGGGGCCCACAAGCCTGTGTGGCCCACTAAGCCCAGAAACGACCCTAGCCATGTGCGCGATACAATCAGGTCCACTATTTCCACATGTTTGTGAGATTTACCCGTATGGGGCCCATGAGCCCATTGGGCCTACACGGCCCAATGTGGCATATAACGGCCTAAGCCTATGAGAACGTTCATGGTGGCCTCGACAGTCTTATGCCCACGTTCGTGGGCTCAGTTTTACCACACAAGCGTTCGCACGCCTATATGACCTCAAAGCCCAACCTTTCAGCTTTTCGACTTTTCGGCTTTTACCAATCTACAGTCAAATCAGTGCGAAATACACACATTTGCGGCTCTTTTGACGATTAACAACTACAGGGTACCGATATACACCTTTATTTACGAAGAGTGCGAATAAACCTTCAATACCAAAACCTACATCCAATCACAATACATGATTAATCACATAACAATAAAACATAACCAGCCTTAATCAACATACTTCAACACTTAAACCACACTCCCCTACCTTGCTTGAACTAATGGATACTTGCACCACACTACTGATCAGGAGCGATTACCCACTCCTTCATTAATATCTACAAACGAACGAACCACTCATTAACATTTATCTATAAAAATAATTTATCCTTAGTGAAAGACACTTACCGAGATCACGATACGTAGAACCGAATAGGATTCCAAATAAGCAGAGAATGTAATAGAGCAGACTCGACAGAAACCTCAAAAAATGTCAGCCAAAAAAACAGGAGGGGAAAGGAAATGCTTTCACGAGGGGAAAACCAAGCCAAGGGGTAGAACTTGTCAAAACCGAAACTGTTGAAAAGGAGAAAGGATTAAAAACATTTGGTCCACAGTCTCCATACTATCAACCCAATGAAAAAGTTTTAGCAAGAGAGGAAGTATATTCGGTTTCCACAATACAGGATGAGACACTTGATAAAAGTTGAAGGAAAACAAGGGAAGAGGGAAAACAATATTCATCCACTATGATAGAAAGAAAAGAAAATAGGACGAAAGGAGAAAGAGATAGTCATAATCAGTCAAACAGGAAAAGAAACCCCAAATGGCAAAGGGGATCAAAGATTCGGCCATTCAAAAAATATATTGAGAGGAGAGAGGCAAAGTTTGGCTTAAAAAAAGAAAATAAGAATGCCCCAAAAGCAGTGCCTATTCGACCAAGGCAAGAAAAGAAAGCAAAATTGATCGTAAGGATAGAGCAAGAAAACGCAAAAGAGAAGAGGAAAAAATATGAAGAATTTGGTATACAAGGAGAAAAAGCTGAAACTAGCTATCAAACACAACCCAAACTCTAACGTGTTCACAAATCCTTCTCCTAGCCGAATTTCTCATTCACCACAGTCCCAATTCAGCACAAAGACCTCCTCTCCATGCAACTCTCCCTTTTTTTTCAAAATTTCCTTGATTTACTACCTAACAACCATATTATCATCCACAAATCTCTCCTCAACTTTCTCCATGACCATTTCAAATTCTAACTTGCAGAGTTTCAGTCAAACTCCACTTCTCATGCAGTAAGGAAGTAAAATAAATACTCTCTTACACATCATGAAACTCGAACTCGAGCTTTCTTGCATCTTTAATCACGCCACTGCCATTGGGTTACAAGCTCATCTTGTGATATAACTTAACCACAAATATTCTTAAAGCCTGCACACTAACATCAAGGTTCATTTAAGAGAAAAAAAATAGATGTTTGCTAAAGCCCAGGTTTGAACCCAAGACTTCTCTAACACTTCTCAGGACCCCTCACCACTAAAGCAGACATGCATTTGTGCTATTCCTTGCACACATAAACTTTATGTGTTCCTATGCTCAAGACCTATTTCATCTAGGCCCAAAATTTGGGGCGTTACAAATCATTTCTGTGTCAATTAACTCACATACATCATGTAACACCCCAAACCCAGCCCAGACGTTACGGCCGAACTTGGTGTGTCACATTGAAGTGTTTTTCGATAACCATGTTTTCATTGGAAACCCTTCTCAAAAAAACTTGTTGCCAACTAAAACTTGCGGCTGTTAAAATGTGGTTAATTAAAAGTTAATCCCTAAAAAAATATTATTAATTACTCCGTAAAATCCTGTTTCCGGTGCGAAAGCTTAATTTATTTTTTTAAAAGTGAACCATGTTCTACCTTTAAAGCATTAATCATAATACTAATCATGCCAATTTGAAATAATATCCAGAGGATAGGCCTTATTACATCCTTAACAAAATAATTTAAAATACTGAAAATTGTATTAAAACTAAGTCCAAAATATCTTGCGAGTTGGCCACCTCCGAGTCCTTCCATCCATCAAACCGCCTACTGAGGATCACTTAAGAAAAAAATGAAAGAGAGGGGTGAGTTTTCAAAAACTCAGTGTGAACGACCCTCGTCAAACAATACAACATGAAATAAACAAATCGTTTTGGGCCTGAGCCCAACTACATTACGGCGGCCTTTTGGCCTTAGCCCACATTAGCCTCGGTAGGGCCCGAGCCCATGTTAAGTTTCACATATCACATTTAACTAGGCCAAAACCCATTTCATTATTTGATCAAAACACATGTATGCAATGCTTATATACCCCATCCAGCCTGTACACCCCCTTCTAACCAACACTCCTGTGGGGAGATACTCGACCCACCCATCCTTAACACCCGATGTGGCACCAGTGGTGGCACCACTAATCGGTGCAGCATAGATGCTAGGTGGCTAAAAAAGCCTGCGGTGTCTATAAAGCCTTCGGTAGCTAAAAAGCCTGCGGTGGCTAAAAAGCCTGCGGTGTGTCCACAGTTGTCAAGCAACTGTGTGACCCTTATATACACTTCCTCCAATCATAATCCCGGCCCATATGCAATATAATAACACATGAATGCAACAGATAACATATAGCATGCATAAGTCATACTCATGGCACATACGGGTATTTTGGTAATTTACCAACTAAGGGTTTTTCTGTAATTTTGTAGATCAAGGGTATCTCAGTGATTCTACCCTACAAGGGTATTTTAGTAATTCTATCCTATCGGGGTATTTTAGTATTTCTACCCTCCAGGGTATTTTAGTAATTCTACCCCACAGGGCTATTTTAGTAATTTCATAACACCATGAGTCTAATTACGTACCTTTTCCTGTCAACAAGTCCTCGTTGGCTAAAGTGAACAGATACTATGCACCGGTAGGATTCTAGAGAATAGGAGGTGAGTCATTAAGACTGCTTAAGTACCAAGCTCTCACTAGATCCAATTCTAGACATGCATATACCCATTGCCACACTTTAACCTTATGACTTGTGCACAGTTACACTTAATTGGTTAATTAAGTTTTATGTTTGCTTAAGCAATTATTAGATTGTAGGCCCAAAAGTCCATTACATAACCCTAACGAGTCCACATACATTCATATAGCCCATTAGGCTTAAGCACATTTATATGGCCCACTAGGCCCAGTCATATTTATATGGCCCATCAGGCCCAAATCTATTCCAAGCCATACAACCAACTTAATCAGCTCGTCGCTTATTACCAATTTACCAATTTTTGCTTATTTGGGCCCACGAGCCCATCGGCCCATTTGGCCCATTCTGGCCTAGTTGGCCAAAACGTGACGCAAGTCCATGAGATTGCTCATGGGGTCTCTGGTATTGTATCGATTACCCTCATATGAGTGTTCACACACTCGCAAGACTACCGTAGCTAAACCTTCAACTTTTCAGCATTTCGGGATTTGTTGATCTATTGTGTGTGTGAAGTGTGTGTACACACCTGAGAACAAAATGCGCTACGATCTCCTAAGCCACGAACCTACAATCAATATCGCTCTTCAATTAATCATATGCTTAACAAATATCTTTACCAAAAACTGAAATCTTACCACTAGCCTTACCTTGTGCGTTAAGCCCTAATAGCCCTTTCTTAATCACCAACCGTGATTATTTCTTAGATCTAAAACCCGAAACGTATGCAGAGAGATTTAGCAAAAATCTGGAGAACAGAGATCCGATATCAATCCCATATAGAAATCTACTTAGAAAGAATGAGCGAGGGGTTCGGCCTAGCCAAGAAAGAAGAATTCGGCTATGGTCTAGAGCCGTTTGAAAAGGGAAGTTAGAAAAGAAGAAAAAGGAATACCTGGTTCACAACAGGGTCGACAGTCGTTGGAGTGAGGGATTGAGAATCTAAATCGAAGAAATCGACACAAAATAGGAAAAAGAAGAAGAAAAAGTCAGCACTCAATGAAGGAAGAAAAAGGGATTTCGGCTTTTGAATAATTTAAGAGAAAAGTGTTTTGAATGGCTTAAACCGGAAAGGGTAGATACTATATTCAGCTTTAAAAACAAATAAACCACGAAAGAAATCAAATGCTACCTAGATGTTCAAAGAAAATTGAAACCTAATTGAAGAGAATGCCAAAACTGTCAGTAAAATTTGGCATAGCACTTTTATAGCCGAAATTACTCTCCCCAAATTACCTATTTGGCTCTACCACTTCCTCTTAATCTCTTCCTAATATTTCTCCATGATAAGCTCCTTAATCCCCTCCTCAAATTTCTCCTCTGATCACTTCCTTCAGAGTCCACCTCCAACGTAACCACTAGCCATCTACAGAGTAAAAATAAATCCCCAATATTATCGTGCCAACACTCGAACCTAGGATCCCTTTACCTGCTAATGACGCCACTTACAGCTCCCTAAGTGGCGCTACTTTTCCACTGCACCACTAGCTCATTTTTGTCTAATTTCTACCCTATTTATTTAAAAGCCATACTACTCGATGTCAGGGTTCTTTTAGTACTTAAACTAAATTTTTCCCTACTTCTAAGTTCAGATTTACAACTTCATGGAGGCTCTCCCACACTAAAAAAAATTACCTAACTAGAAAATCAGTCACACATTCCACACCCAAAATCGCAAAAATGAAGGTTCAAAATTTTTGGGGCGTTACACATCGCATCATTTTCTAAATTGTTAGAAAAAATCTTCAATTTTTTCTTGTATTTCTGTATCAATAATTTTAATAGCATGGCTTTCTTCATCAGTATCTGCACACTTCATAGCATCAAAGACATTAAAAGTTAATTGTTGATCATTAACTCTCATAGTTAATTCACCTTTTTAGAAATCAATTAATGTTCTACTAGTTGTTAAGAAAGGTCTCCCAAGTATGATTGGCACCTCTTTATTAGCCTCATATTCTAGAATAATAAAATCTATTGGAAAAATAAATTCATCAACTATTACCAACACATCTTTAATTTTACCTTCTAGATGTGCATAGGACCTATCAACTAAGTGTAGTGTGACAGTTATAGGTCTCACCTTTCCTATTCCAAGCTTTCTAAAAATACTCATGGGTATTAGATTTATGCTTGCACCCAAATCACATAATACTTTGCCTACATAATGATTGTTGATAAAGCAATGTAACGCCCCAAAATTTTAGGGTTTTTATATTTTTCTTGAATTCATTTCTGCATGACTTGTTGTGCTGAATTAATGATTTGAGTGTGGTTAGTGGACCTTTAGGAGGCCTAAGTTTAAGTCTAAAGCCTGGCAGAATCTTTAATTTTTAGCTTTAAGTGAGAAGGGACTTTGGCAAAGTGGGCTTTTAAATAAATGTTGGGAATTTAAGGCACAAGGAAGCTTGTGGTAAAGTGGCAAGGTGGCGCCACTTAGAGCACAGGATGGTGGCGTGTGATACCTTGTGAAGGGAGCTGAGGCTCAAGTCCCTTTATGAGCAAGGCCGTTATTTTGTTTTATTGCATGGTAAGAAGTGGTTGGGATTTAAACTCTGTAGGTGGTTGGGAGTTGGTCACTAGAGATAAGGATGAAGTTGGTAGGGATTGGCAAGAGAGATTTTTGGAGAAAATTGAGGAGATTTCAAATGGAGAGGTAGTAGCCTATTGGGAAGTGTAGCTAGGCAAATCGGCAAGGGCTTATGCTTTTGGACATTTCGGTAATTAGGAAGTGAGTGTGCCGAATCCTCTTTTTGGGTTTTCTTTTGGGATTTGATTGCTTTTACGTTTCGGTGGGTGGATTGTGGAGGTACCGATTTCTTTTAAGGCACCCTCAGGTTTTGGTTATTATTTGTTTCTCCTACCTAAGATGCTTGATATAGCCGACCCCTAGACCATTCTTTCTTCTTCTTTTCTTTGGTGGCTAGCCGAACCTATCATCTTCTTTCCTTCTTTTCTCTATTCTTTCTTCAAAAATTGAAAGTACCTAAACCCTAAATCTTCTCTTGGTCGATTGACTAAAGAGCCGAACCTATCTTTCCTTCACTTTTCTTCTTCTTAATGGCCGAAACCTTCAAACTTTGCCTCTCTATCGCTATCTTCTCTACTTCTCTTAACCTGTTTCTCTAAAAGTCGAAAACTCAAGACACTTAGCCTTTCTCTTTGCCGATTTGTGCAAAGGCAGAATCCTAGTGAGTTTCTCTGTTTTTCTTTGCTTGTGCCTTTTACAAAAGCAGAACCCTACTTAAACACTCCTTGGCTGATTGTCCCTTAGCAATCATTCACCTCTTTTGTTACTTTGCTAGCCATGTAACACCCCAAACCCGGCCCAGACGTTATGGCCGTATCCAATGTGTCACATTGCCTACAACTAACCATATTACCTAGTTACTAAGATTAAGGTGAGCTTTGCAAAACTGATTTTATAGTCTTTAAAGAAAATTCCCGATTTGTTGGTGGACGTCCTATTTAATACCAGTTATTAAGAGGTTTATTATAAATCGAGACTTTGTTACTTGCTAGTTACGTGTGATTGATTTCGAAAACATTTGAATTACTTTAAGAAAAACTCGTGCAGCTAAAATTCTAAATAATTAAAGTATCTTAAGTAAAAGTAATAAAAACCCAAAAATAAAAATAATAAGAGCGGCCTTATTACAAACCCAAAACCATAATAAAATAACTTAAATAAAAGAAGAAATGAAATGTAACTTAATTGAAAACTAGAAAATTTAATCTTCGTGGCCACCCTGAATCCCTCCCAGCTCCAAGTCTATTGTCTAGGGCTCACCTGCAAAGATGGAAGAGAAGGGGGTGAGTTTGGAAAACTCAGTGTGCAAAGAAGCCCATCCAAAGCCCAAATCAGTCATAGTAATAACTGGGCCGAAGCCCTATCCAGATACAGAATACTGGGCCTTAGCCCTTTTCAGATAACAGTACAGCCCATAGGCCCATTACAGAACAGATCAGAGATTATGCATGTATGCCCAAACCTATCACATGTGGGGAGACTACTCAACCCACCCAACCGCTACACGCCACCTGTACCAGCCCTATCTCCCCATTGTGAGGAAACTATCAACTCACCCAACCGCTACACGCCACAGTGGCAACATTGCTGCGTAAACAGATAATGTGACAGAGTCACCAGAACAGATATTGTGGCAGGGCCACTAGATTCAGAATATCGAGGCAGAAAGTGGCAAGGCCACCAGAACACTTCCTCTATCCATAAAAACCTAATCCCATGCAACAGATAATCATGACATGGCATACAGTAAATAGAATCAGTAACACATGCATTTTCGTCAAATTTAGCCCTAGGGGTAAAACGGTAATTTTGCACCTAGGGGAAAACTGTAATTCTCCACCCATGAGGGTATTTCAGTAATTCTATCGATTTTTAGAGTTTCTATACATATTAAAAGCACTGTTAATTCATTTATCGTCACAGTAATCTATTGAGCTTAGTTTAACAGTTTTAGCTATTACGCTCTAAAACCCCTAACGGGCCCTACAGTGTCTACTGGCTACTTAAGCCCATCTAATCCAGATTTTAAGATCAATTTATCAGTTTAAACAGTTTTGACCCTACAATCTATCAGGACACCTTAATTACCCGTTTTCACCCATATGGGCCCGTAAGCCCATTGGGCCCATTTGTAACCCATCGAGGCCCAATTACCGAAGTATGCAAAATTCCACATGCGATTATCTTACCACCTTACAATTTCAGATCTAACGATTTCTAAACGTCTTGTAAGCATTCGCACACTCACAAGCCCACGAAATGTCGAAGTTTCAGCATTTCAGCTTTTACTGAATTGAACTATGAGAGGGTGTTTGATACACACTGATTCATGACGACTGCTAATAAGATCCCCCACGATATCCTACAATCGACTACCATAACTTTTAGTTTACAAGTCAATCAATAACAAATCCTAATATACCCTTACCATAATCAGCCATAGCCATTAAAGGCCCTTGAGAACTTACCTTTGTCGAAGTTAGTTACTAGATCTAAATCTGGTTGATCCACTTGTCCAAGCCTTCGATCAAACGCCTCTAGAACACACTATTCACCAAAAGAAATCATTGATTAATGACCCTTAGAGCCCTATGCCCCAATCGACAGCCTCCCTAGATTTTAAGGACTTCGGCTTTTACTAAATCGCAAAATAAGACTAGATCTGAGGTGATGAGTACTTACCACTGATTTCCCTACCATTTCTACTTAGATATGATATAGATCTAGCCCTTAAACACTCGCAGAGATCAAATCGTAGAGATCTCAAGTTTCAACTATAAGCTCCTAAAGGAATGGCGTTTTCGGCTTTTAACTGATAAAGAAGATGATAATTTGGGGTCGTAATCTTAGAGTGATGCTGTCGACAAGTACTAGGGGTTTAGAGAAGGTAAAAATCGGTCAAAAGGAATGAAAATAATGGAGGGATTTTGGCTTGGAGAAATCGGCACAAGATTAAGTTTTCGGCAAAAAGAAATCGGCTCAACAATGGTGTTTTTGCTCAGTATTTCGGTCAACTTGAAAAAGAAAAGAGTAGAGAAGAGTGGAAGGTATAGATTCAGCTAAAGAGGAGAAGGAAAGAAAGGAAGAAAAAGAAAGAAGGAGAGGGAATGAAGAAGAAATCGACACAGAGGGGTGTACCTTGCGTTTTCAGTCACTAAGTGAAACTGAGAAGAGAATAAAGTTAAGGTGGCTAACCCTAATTTGTCTTGACAGAAAAAGAAAAGAAACTAGCCCTAATTTCTAACAGAGCAATCGGCCCAACCTCCCTAAGGCCCTAGCTGATTCTACTTAAGTAATCATATGCCCGGTACATGTCTAAAAATTAAACGTAACTATACGCTTACCTTGCAACTTGAACCCTGGATCTTTAATTCCTTCCCAGGTGCCACTTTTTTAGCAACTTAGTGGTGCCACATTGCCACTTTACCAAAGGCCTCTTTTGTGTCATAATTTATGAAGTTTTTCTTAAAAGCCCACTTAAACAAGTCTCCTATTCACTTAAAATCCAAACTTGATATTTTACCAGGTTTTAACTTAGGCTTAGGCCTTCTAAAGGCCCACTAACACATTTAAACACAATTCCAGTATCTAGACCACCAAAATTTTAAAATTCACCAAAAATCACCGAAACTCAAAAAATCCTAAAAATCAGGGCGTTACAACTCACCCCCTAAAGAAATTTCGACCTTGAAATTTACCTGATCTAAATAATTGAGGGTATTGTTGACGCATAGTCTCTTCTGGCTCTCAAGTAGCCTCTTCCCTTCCATGATTGCGCCATAGTACTTTTACCAACGGAACTGACTTCCTTCTTAAAACTTTAACCTCTCGATCCAGAGTTTACACAGGTTCCTCCTCAAAGGTCAAATCAATTTTTACTTCAATCTCTTCCACTGGTACAATATGTGATGGATCCGATCGATATCGACGTAGCATAGACACATGGAAGACATCATGAATTCTATCCAACTCCGGTGGTAACTCCAACTGATACGCCACTGGCCCTACCCGTTTCAGAACTCGATAAGGCCCTATAAACCGCAGACTAAGTTTGCCTTTCTTGCCAAACCTCAAAATCTTCTTCCAATGTGAAACCTTCAAGAAAACCATATCCCCAACAACGAATTCAATCTCTTTACGCTTCAGATCTGCATACGACTTCTATCTATCAGAGGCCTCCTTTAACCGATCCCTGATCAACCTAACTTTACTCTCAGTATCTGCCACTAATTCCAGTCCAAGAACTTGTCGCTCTCCCAACTCCGTCCAACACGTAGGCATATGACATCTTCGCCCATAAAGTGCCTCATAAGGAGCCATTTGAATACCCACTTGATAACTGTTGTTGTACGCAAATTCTGCCAATGGTAAGTAGTCCTCCCAACAACCACAAAAATTGATGACACAACCTCTTAACATATCCTCCAAAACTTGAATAACCCATTCTGACTGTCCATTTGTCTGAGGGTGAAAAGCAGTGCTGAAGTTCAATCGCGTACCCAACGCCTCATGCAACTTCTGCCAGAATCGAGATGTGAACCTAGGATCTCGATCAGAAATAATCGACACTGGTACTCCATGCAGTCGTATTATCTCCGCCACATACAACTTGGCCAACTTTTGGAGTGAGTAATCGGTACGGACAGGTATGAAATGGGCAGATTTCGTTAATCTATCCACAATCACCCACATAGAATCTTTCTTGGAGGGTGTCAAAGGTAGCCCACTCACGAAATCCATAGTTACTCTCTCCCACTTCCATAGTGGAATTTTCATCGGTTGAAGCAATCCAGAAGGCAGTTGATGGTCAGCCTTAATTTGCTGGCACGTTAGACATTTCCCAACAAATTTAGTCACCTCTCTTTTTAGACCAGGTCCAGTACACCTCTCGCAAGTCTCAATATAACTTATTCCCTCTAAGATGCATAGCACAAGGTCCACCATGAGCCTCTTTCAGAATTGACTACCTCAATTTAGAGTCCTTTGGAATACAAACTCTTCCACAAAAGCACAAAACTCCATTAGTATTCAATCCAAAATTCGCATCCTCACCATCTTTAGCTTGCTGAAACTGAAGAACTAATGAATCATCTTCCAACTGCTTCTCTTTGATCTGCTTAGTCCAAGTAGGTCTCACTTGCAATTCTGCCAATAAACTTCCATCGTCGTACAGACTCAATCGAGCAAACATAGCTCCCAAATCAGCAACAACCCTTCGACTTAATGCATCAGCCACCACATTAGCCTTGCCTGGGTGGTACTCAATCGAACAGTCGTAATCCATGAGCAACTCTATCCATCTTCGTTGCCTAAGGTTCAACTCCTTCTGAGTCAACAGATACTTGAGACTTTTATGGTCTGTGTATATAATACACTTTTCCCCATATAGATAGTGTCTCTAGATTTTTAACGCAAAGACCACCGCTGCCAACTCCAGATCATGCGTAGGGTAATTCGCTTCATGAGGCTTCAGCTGTCGCGAAGCATAAGCGACTACCTTACCTTCTTGCATCAGTACACAGCCTAATCCCACATGTGATGCATCACTGCACACAATGAAGTCCTTTCTAGACTCTGGCTGAATTAATACTGGTACCTCAGTTAATACCTTTTTCAACTTGTCAAAAGCTCATTGCTATTTCTTAGTCCAAGTAAACACTATTCCTTTCCTTAACAGTTTCGTTAGCGGTGCAGCAATCAGAGAAAATCCCTCTAAAAATATTCTGTAATAGCCTACCAAACCCAGAAAACTTTGAATTTCCGATACTGACCTCAGTGGCTTCCATTCCAGAACTGCCTCAAGTTTCTGTGAATCTACTCTAATTCCTTCAGCAGAAACAACATGCCCCAGAAAAGTCACTTCTCGCAACCAAAATTCACACCTACTGAACTTCGCATAGGGTTGCTTCTCTCTCAGCACTTGCAGTATAATACGGAGATGCTCATCATGCTTCTCCTCAGTTTCCAAATATACTAGAATATCGTTGATAAAGATGACCACGAATCGGTCCATGTAAGGTTGGAACACTCGATTCATCAGATCCATAAAAGCTGTAGGTGCGTTCGTCAACCCAAATGGCATAATCAGAAACTCATAGTGACCATATCGAGTTCTGAATGCTGTCTTGTGAATATCCACCTCCTTTACCCTTAACTGATGGTATCCAGATCAAAGATTGATCTTGAAAAATACCGAAGCTCCTCTAAGTTGGTCAAACAAATCATCGATTCTTGGTAGAGGATACTTGTTCTTTATCGTCAGTTTATTCAACTGGCGATAATCGATGCACATACGCATTGTCCCATCCTTCTTCTTCACAAATAATACCGACGCTCCCCACGGAGACACACTCAGTCTAATGAAACCTCGATCCAACAATTCCTGAATTTGTGCCTTCAGTTCCACTAACTCCTTCGGTGCCATCCTATAGGGCGCGATAGACACTGGAGCCGTTCCAGGCAGTAAGTCGATTCCAAACTCGACTTTCCTGTTCGTGGGTAATCCAGGAAGCTCCTCAGGAAAAACATCTTGGAACTCATTAACAGTTCTGACTGCCTCCACCGTCAATTCTTCAGTCTCAGGTTGGCTCACAAAAACCAAGGTCACCTCGCATCCCTTGCGAATCAGTTTCTCAGCCCTTAATGCTGAAACTACATTGGACAAGTAGTCACTTCGCTCTCCAATAACCATTACCTCCTTATCCTCAGCAGTTCTTAACACCATCCTCTTAGCCGCACAATCTAGAGTCGCCCTATGTTCAGTCAACCAGTCCATTCCTAAGATCAAATCGAACTCTCCGAAGGGTAACTCCATCAAATCTCCAACAAAGATCCTACCCTGAGTCTCTAAAGGCACCTCTCTAAAGAGTTTATCTACCCTGACCGAGTGACCTAGAGGACTTATCACAGTTACCCCACTCACAGTTTCCTCAGAGTGCACACCTAACGACCCAGAAATCTCACATACGACATATGAATGGGTTGAACCCACATCTATGAGAGTAGTGTAAGGTATGCTAGAGATCAAAAACGTACCCGTTATGACGTCAGGTGATTAGCCTCCACTCAGCGACGAGCAACATAGACCAAATCTGGCTGACGAGCATCGGCATTTCCAATACCCCTGCCAGGTGCTCCACGTCCACGTCCATTTCCATTCTCATTGCCACCCCTACCTTGCCCACGACCTCTCGGCGGTTGTGGTCCACCTCGCACTAGTTGACCAGCCCCTTGTTCAACCACTTGAGTCTGAACTGGCCTCCGAGGACGATCCTTGATCCTATGTTCCATGGACCCACATCGGTAACGTGCCCCAGATGCTTCCTGCATTCGCCAAAATGTACTCTACCACAGTCCCTACAAGTGTGTGGCCTAATTGTATTCACTGGAATTGCTCGAGCCGGTTCCTCCATTCTAGCCATCTTGACATTTCGGTTTGCAGCACCAGATGGTCCAATATCTCTCCTAAAGCGGTTTCAATCCTTATCGTAGTTCTGTCGCTCAGTTCGCTTTACCTCCTCAGCTATCTTGGCATTCTCCACCAAAGCAGTAAAATCGCGCTCCCTCTGCGGAGCTATTAACACCCTTAGCTCATCCCTGGGTTAGATTCAGAAATTCCTTTCTGCGTGCATCCACATAGCTTGCTCCCACGTACGTCCCCTTAAAAGACGTCTTAAATAGTTCCCAGGTCACCCGATCAGCTGGGGTACCCTCTTTTACCGTGATCCACCATTGGTATGCCTCATCTCGCAGCAGAGATACTGCCCCTTTTAGCTTCTGCTCCTCCAAGCAATCCAGGTCGTCCATAATTCACTCCGTGGCTTCCAGCCAATACTCAGCCACATTTGGGGCCACTCCAGAGATGCCCCTGAAAACCTCCGCTCCGTTAGCTCGGAGTCGCTCAGAAATGGATCCCCTACTCATGGGCCCAACATTAGCTCCAGCTACCCTTTCCAGGACCCTTAACATCACCTGGGATAAGGCATCATCCCCTGCGGCCAGATCATACAGCCCATTTTTAGCTATCGGTGGCGGTCATGCGTCACTAGTTGGCATATGTTCCGAAGACGATGACCTAGCTTGAACACTGCCTCAGCCACGTCCACGGCCTCGTCCACGAGCAGCTCTCGTACTCATACCGACTTATCTGATTTAGAATTTTATGACAGTAGGTTAATATTCTGGTCATTTATTATAAATATTTTATGTAAAGATAGAGTTTCAGAGTTGTTTTCGCAAATACGTTGCCTAGCTACAGTCTTAGTCTTTTAGCCTTAATACTACCTCAACTACAGTATCATATCAGAGGCTTAGTTCTAACTACAGTATTGCTTCAGTATAGTATAGTATATAAAGTAGAAATACTTACAGACTTGGTGCCGGGGATTCAGTGTGCAACTTCTTCAGTTGTCAGATTTCAGAAAACTCGAGACTTTTCAAAAGCAGAAAACTAGCTTGAAAAAGTTTTTCCTAAATTTTTGAAAACCAATTTCCAAAAATATCCTTCTTTGGCCTAAGTTTCAAAATTTTACGAAAACATTTTTGGACCCGATCCACAGCCGAGTTGTTGCAACTGGGCTCTGATACCACTAAATGTAACACCCCAAACCCGGCCCAGACGTTATGGTCTTATCTAGTGTGTCACATTGCCTACAACTAACCATATTACCTAGTTACTAAGATTAGGGTGAGCTTTGCAAAACTGGTTTTATAGTCTTTAAAGAAATTTCTCGGTTTGTTGGTGGACGTCCTATTTAATACTAGTTATTAAGAGGTTTATTATAAATCGAGACTTTGTTACTTGCTGGTTACGTGTGATTGATTTTGAAAACATTTGAATTACTTTAAAAAAATCTCGCGCAGCTAAAATTCTAAGTAATTAAAGTATCGTAAGTAAAAGTAATAAAAACCCAAAAATAAAAATAATAAGAACGGCCTTATTACAAACCCAAAACCATAATAAAATAACTTAAATAAAAGAAGAAATGAAATGTAACTTAATTGAAAACCGGAAAATTTAATTTTCGTGGTCACCATGAATCCCTCCCAGCTCCAAGTCCACTGTCTAGGGCTTACCTGCAAAGATGGAAGAGAAGCGGGGTGAGTTTGGAAAACTCAGTGTGTAAAGAAGCTCATCCAAAGCCCTAATCAGTCACAGTAATAACTGGGCTGAAGCCCTATACAGATACAGAATACTGGGCCTTAGCCCTTTTCAGATAACAGTACAGCCCATAGGCCCATTACAGAACAGATCAGAGATTATGCATGTATGCCCAAACCCATTACATGTGGGGAGACTACTCAACCCACCCAACCGCTACACGCCACTCATACCAGCCACATCTCCCCATTGTGAGGAAACTATCAACTCACCCAACCGCTACATGCCACAGTGGCAGCATTGCTGCGTAAACAGATAATGTAACAGAGTCACCAGAATAGATATTGTGGCAGGGCCACTAGATTCAGAATATCGAGGCAGAGCCTCTTATCAGAAATTGTGGCAAGGCCACCAGAACACTTCCTCCATCCATATAACCCAATCCCATGCAACAGATAATCATGACATGGCATACAGTAAACAGAATCAGTAACACATGCATTTCCGTCAGATTTAGCCCTAGGGGTATAACGGTAATTTCGCACGTAGGGGTAAAACTATAATTCTCCACCCATGAGGGTATTTCATTAATTCTATTAATTTTTAGAGTTTCCATACATATTACAGGCACTGTTAATTCATTTATCATCACAGTAATCTATTTAGCTTAGTTTAACAGTTTTAGCTATTAGGCTCTAAAACCCCTAATGGGCCCTACAGTGTCTACTGGCTACTTAAGCCCATCTAATCCAGATTTTAAGATCAATTTATCATTTTAGACAGTTTTGACCCTACAATCTATCAGTACACCTTAATTACCCGTTTTCACCCATTTGCGCCCGTAAGCCCGATGGGCCCATTTACAGCCCATCAAGGCCTAATTACCGAAGTATGTAAAATTCCACATGCGATTATCTTACCACTCTGTTATTTCAGATCTAACGATTTCTAAACATCTTATGAGCATTCGCACACTCACAAGCTCACAAATGCCAGAGTTTCGGCATTTTAGCTTTTGCTGAATTAAACTATGAACCCTGGACCTTTAATTCCTTCCCAGGCGCCACTTTTTTAAGAACTTAGTGGCGCCACATTGCCACTTTACCAAAGGCCTATTTTGTGTCATAATTTACGAAGTTTTTCTTAAAAGCCCACTTAACCAAGTCTCCTATTCACTTAAAATCCAAACTTGATATTTTACCAGGTTTTAACTTAGGCTTGGGCCTTCTAAAGGCCCACTAACACATTTAAACACAATTCCAGTATCCAGAACACCAAAATTTTAAAAATTCACTAAAAATCACCGAAACCCGAAAAATCTCGAAAATTAGGGCGTTACAAGCCGAATACTTTGATGCACTTCTCCCATTGTGCTCAGAGTAGATCAAGTGTAGATCTAGGCTTAGAATAGTGGTATCTACTTCTAGTTATCGACTCAGTCAAGTGAATCCGTGTATAAGTACTCTTCATTTTAGATTTCGGTTTTGATACTAGGCTTTTCTCTTAAATTAAGATTGGGTTTGGGAGATTAATACTCCTTTAACTTTCATATGTTTGATTGGATCTGTCCATGGTCATAAGTACTTAGATCTATTATTGCTTGATCAATCTCGGAGGGAAGCATTGGACTTAAGTGATTTTAAGCAATCTAGATCTAGTAGCTAGATTTCGGCAAAGGTAAGTGATGGTGATGCTTTAATGGTTGCCGAATAGGAATGTTAAGGTAATATTGATTGTTCAATTGGATTATGATCTGACGTGTGGTTAAACAGTTGTAGGATAATCATTCGCGGGATCTCGGCGTAGTAAGCAAACAGGTGTGCAATCGACACCTTCTAGTAGATTAGATCGGCAAAAGCCGAAAAGCTGAAATGCCGAAATGCCGGTATTTCGAGGGATTACGAGTGTGCGAGCACTCGTGGGTCAGTATGGAATCGTGAAATTTGAAATAATGGATGGTAAGGCTACTATACGCGTTTTCGTACACTTGGGCTATTTTGGGCCCCGATGGGTCGAAATTGGGCCCAATGGGCTTACGGGCCCATATGGGTAAAAGTATGGGATAATTGTTTTTTGGTAAACTGGATATTAATTCTGCAGAAATATGTGTGAAATTTAGACTTAGCGGGCCACAATAACATGTAGGCTCCCTTGAGCCCATTAGGGGTTTTAGGGCCCGATGGCACTGTATGAATAAATGGGCTATTTGAGTCGCTCGAAGCGATGTTAGATCTGTTAGAAGGTCATATTAAGCATGAGACTTAGAGACATAGCAAAATTACCAAAATACCCTTAAAGGTAAAAATTACCATTTTACCCCTAGATGCTAAATGACAATTTTACCCCTAAAGAAAAGTTGACTAATTTGCATGTTACTGTAACTAATATTATGTATGCCATGTCATGTTATATTCTGATTTGCATGTGGTTGGGTTATTGATACGGAGGAAGTGCTAAAAGTGGCAATGCCACATCATCTGTTTAGAGGCTCTGCCTCGTTTTACTGTTCTGATGGCTTGGCTACGATATCTTATTAGCAGCTCTGCTGTGACTGTGGTGTGTAGGGTTAGGTGGGTTGAGTTATTCCCCACATGGTGTGTAGGGCTGGTACGGGTGGTGTGTAGGGCTGGATTGGGCTTGGGCTTTACATACATGCATATATAATTATACTCTGATCTGTTTCTGTAATGGGCCCAAGGCCCACTCTGTTTTCTGAAAAGGGCCAAGGCCCAGTTTAATCTGTATCTAAATAGGGCTTCAGCCTAGACTGAGCTTGGACTTATCTCTGACACTGGTTGGGTTAGTTTACACACTGAGTTTTCACAAACTCACCCTCTCTTTTCCATCCATACAGGTAATCCCCAACCATAGAAGACTTGGAGCTACGAGGGATTCGGGGTGGCCACGTGAATCATATTTCTGGTTTATAGTTTTCTTAAATTTACTTTATTTTTTTATTTTAACTTTCGGGTTTAAGTTGTAATAAGGCCGCTCGGATGTTTGGTTTTGTTTTCTTTATTACTTATTTCTACAATGGAAGGCTAGATTATACGGGTTTTTCCAAACTTAATCAAATGTTTCCAAAACATGCGATACGTATCGATTGAATAACTTGACATCAATAACACAATAACGAGATCCACTAAAAAAAAGGAATTTTACTCGGTAATAACTATGGTTTTAAAACTTAAAATGATTATTATTCACAAACTTTTGAACATGGTTTAACTACAAACAACATTGTGTTTTAATAAAAGAAGATCAAAGCTTAGTCAAACGTCCATGTGACACACTAGATCTGGCCATAACGTCTAGCCTGGGTTTGGGGTGTTACAAGCAAGGTATAGTAAAACTCCCTGTGTCCTTCAATTTTGGTGGCAATTTGTTTCTGAACATTGTTATGTACTTTTCAGTGAGAGCAACAATTTTAAAATCTCCTAATTTTTTATTCTTTGATAAAATATCTTTTATGAACTTCACATAGTTAGGCATTTACTCCAATGCTTCCACCAATGGTATATTAATATGTAATTATTTCAGGACGTTCAGAAATTTCTTGAATTGAACATATTGTAGGATTTTTGGAAACGCTGAGGAAAAGGTGGTGGTGGCATTCCTTCTATTTGTTGATATTGTTTTATCGTGGCATTTTTATCGGCAATACAAGTTGTATCCACTTCAGCATTTTTCTAGTTTCTCTTTTCCTTTGTAGCTTGCTCCCCTGCTGATTCTAAATTCTTTTCATTTGCAAAAGTTGAAATTCTTTCGTCAATAATGGTGTCATTCACAACTCCTAGTTGCTGAGTACCACTTTGCAGTGTAATGGCTTTGCACTGTTCCTTCCCTTGAGATCAAGAACTCTTAATGTCACTCAGCAATGCTCCTTGCTGTCTGGAATTTAATGTAATGGCAATTTTCCCTACTTGGTTTTCCAAAACTCTTAAAAATGTAGCCTGGCTCTGAATGATAGCATCATTCTTGGTCATATACTCTTTCAATAGAGCTTTCATAGATGAAGAACTTGAAGCTGAATTTTGCTGGGCATTTTGTCGTGGCAAAGATTAATTTTACCCTTGTGGTACACTAATGTCATTCTGTCAAATGTCATTACTGGCATTTCCCACCCCTTGAGTACTCTACTAAAATTAAGATGTTGTTTCCACCCCAAATTGTATGTGTTGGAGTATGGGTCGTTGTTGTTGAGATTAAAATTCCTCATGTAATAAACTGAGGCTGGGTTTGATGGGCATTCATCAAAAACATGATCTTCGTAATAGTAAACTCATTCTAACTCTTTTGTCTTCATTTCCTGCACTGCAGATGACTTTTTTAGTGTTTTAATCATATTTGTTAAAGATGATACCTGAGTTGCTAGATATGTAATTATATCAAGCTCCATTGCTCTTGCAACTCTTTTGCCAGTTCCAACTTTGGCAGTGGGGTATTGATAATCGTTATTTTTTATCCTTTCTAGAATTTCATAAGCCTCGTTCTATGATTTATCAGGTAAAGTCCCATTGGTAGATGCATCAACAACCATTCTTGTATACGCATTCAATCCATTATAAAACATTTCCATTTGCATCCAATGTTGGAAACCATGCATCAAGCATTTTTTCAGAGCTCCTTGAATCGCTCTCATGCTTCATATAATGTTTCATCCTCTAATTGTCTAAACGATGTAATGTTGTTCCTCAACTTGGCATTCATGTTAGGAGGATTGTATCTTAGCATAAACCTCTAACATAGCTCATTCCATGACACCATCGTACTGACGGCAATGCATTTAACCATGCTCTGGCACGATCATGCAATGAATAAGGGAATAACTTCAGTCGCTGGGCATCTTCAAGAACAACTTGCTGTAATAGTCCGATTTAAACCCTAATCGGAATGTTGGTTTTGGGACCACGAATTCGAGTCAAAAAAATATTTAAATATTATTTCTGTGTTAATTATATGTGAATTTGCATGTGTGAAAGTTTCGTATTAAAAATTTATCATTTGTGTACTTAATTTAATAAAAGGACTTAATCGCGTAAAACAAAAATTTGGTGGTTAATTATGTAAGGGCTGAATTGTGTTTGTCTTTGTAATTTGAGGTGTTTAGTATGCAATTTGTCCATGAAAATAAGTAATGGACGGTAAAGACTTTAAATTATAATGGTTTTATATTAGTTAATAAAGGTTAAATATGTAATTGAATTAAAAAGTTAATATATTACAAAACATAAAATAATAAAGTCATGGTTTATACTTTTATCTTTGACCGAATATGAAAATATAAAGAAAAAGAAAAAGAAGCTAGGTTTCGGTTGTATTCAAGCTTAATTAAAGTATGGGTTTAGCTCGGTTTTTGATAATTTTTACATTTTTGAGATCGTTGCTTCGAATACTACTCGACCCATGCCTGAATTTCAAATTTTGATGATGTGTTCATGAGTTTCCATTATTGATATCTTGGTGGATTTTGTGTTTGATGTTGTTAAATAAGAGATATGTGTTAGATTACTAAGTTTGTATTGGAAATTTTCATGAAAATTAAGTAAATAGGGCTTAATTGCAAAAATCGTAAATAGAGGAACTAGATTGTGAATTAAATTAAATGTGAGAACTTGTAGGGGCTTGAAGAGTAGTCGGCTTTAGCTAAGAGTAAGTAAATTATATTTGTTTTGTGTTTTGTGAATTTAGGACTTAATTGCTAAATGTGTAAAATGTATGGGGCAAAACTACAATTTGCCCATTTATGTGTTTTTGAGTGAATTGATTGAATATTTGATTAAATAAGTTTAATTTATATCAATTTAGATCAAGAAAAGAGAAAATCAGATTCGGATCGGGGAAAAACAAAAATAGACGAATAGTCGGTTTACGTCGTTCGTTGATATCTAAGGTAAGTCTTTAAGCAATTAAACATCGTTTATTTTGAATGTAAAATGGTTTAATATGATGATTCAAATTTTTTAGATTTATAGTAGAGTAGCCGAATGTGGTTAAACATGGAATTAATGTAGTTGAATTTTATTCGATTGAGTTAAAACTTTTGAAAGTTCGTATAAATTATGTGGAATATCTGAAACGTTTGTTATATGAATTGTTTATGAGATAGCTTTATAATAATGATATTGGGGCTATGAGCCTAGCAAGCAATGTGCTGGTGAATTAAATCGGGCTTTATGCCTAGCAAGCTTATTGCCGTTGAATAAAATCAGACTTTGAGTCTAGCGGGCCTTGTGCCGGTGTGTGATTTAGGCTTATGCCTAGCAGGTTTTATGCCGGTGATTTATTTCTAGTCTGTGTCTATAAGACTTCATATTGATGTGGAAAGTGAGCAAGTAATTTGATCTAAATGATTTCTATATTTAACCACATAGGTAAGTATATATGTGAGGTTATATTGAACTTGTATATTCGGCTGCATGTGAGGTTATATTGAACTTGTGTATTCAATTACATGTGAGCTTATATGGAACTTGTATATATTCGGTTACATGTGAGGTTATATTAAAATTATATAATCGGCCATATGAAATAATATAATGAACCTTGTGAATTTGGCCATATAAGTAAGTTTTTATGAGTTGATATATTGGATTTTATATATATACTCGGTTATATAGGTAAGTGTTTATGTGGTGTTATAATTGACCTTGAATATTCGGCCACGTTAACTTATTTGAGTTAAAGTATATCTTTAATGGTACAATTCAGCTTGTATGAAATGATTTGATTATTTATTTAAGTTGTTTAATTTGCTTAAAGCTTACTAAGCTAAGTCAGCTTACTTTGTGTGTTTTATTCTTTGTTACTTTATTTTATAGATTTTGATTGTAAGTCACGAGCTCCGGGATCGCTATAGAAGTCATCCACACTATTGTCAACTTTCGGTACTTTTGAAAATTTATTTTTGAACTTATGGCATGTATAGGCTAATATGAATTTTGTTCAACCTTAGATTTGTATAAACTTAGCCATGCGAATATGGCTTAACTTCAAAGTTTGGATGTGGTTATGTTTGGAAATGGTTTATTCCATTTTGATTTTAATGTTATGTGAAATGAATGAAAAGTATATGTGAAGGGTGTTTTATGTTTTAGGAAATTGTTTGAAAATGATTAGTGAACTTGATTTGATTATTGATAGTTTAAAAATGTTAATAAAGTATATGTATGTTCGAATATGCATAGTTTTATTTGGTTCGGTTTACATGGAAAGTACTTATGTACTTAAAGTAGTTAATTGTATAATGATATAATTATTGTTAATAAAGTTAAATAAAGATTATTTATTGAGATTATTTGTCTAATATGGATTGTAAATGAAACAAAGATAAATTACCAAATGAATAGTAATTTATGTAATAGTATACTATAGGAATATATGAATTATAGAAAGACATTAATTATATATATGTATAAGTATATGTTAGTGTATTTGAATGATGCTTGCCATTATGGTTTGGTTTATAATGAAAGTGTATGTGTATCTATATATTTGCTCAAGAATAAATGCTTTATGATAATATTATTCGATTTAATATACGCATGTATAGAACTAAGAAATATAATATTTATATATTTTTTTTTTAAAATATATGAATATGATTAAAGTGATAACTATATGAATTGAGCTATGTTTTTATAAGGCATATGATGTATGGTTTTGAAGTGTGTTCATTGGTTTTGAAAATATGATTATATGCATGGTATAGGTTCGGCTAAATTTTGAGGTATAATTCGTATATGCAATATGATTATTAATATATGTTTAATATGTAATTAGCCATTTGTTTTATATATATATATGAATATGTGAATGTTTGGAATTATGTTTTTGTTCAGTAATACCTCGTGACCCTAGTCTGGCGACGGATAAGGGTTAGGGGTGTTATACTTGCTGCCTGAATGAATCATAGACTTCCAGAAAAAGTCATAAGTGAAACCTTGGATCCTCTGTAGGCAACCCACTAAATTGCCCCACTATTTGCAGCATTTGAAACATTACTGGTTTTAATTCAAAATGTTGAGCCTGAATATGCAACCTAACAATTCCTAGACTTAGATCATCTAAGATTGGCACTACATGTTCTCTAATGGGTCTGTTTCTGTCATCTATAATTTGAGGAATATCAGCATCCCTTCCATTCTAATGTAATGGCTCTTCTCTAACCTGATTGTTTCTAATTCTTTCCATCTCTCACTGCTCTTTTCTCATTCGCCTTAAGGTTCTCTCGATCTCTAGATCAAAATAATACTCTGTATTCTCTAGAATATTTCTATGCATGCACTAGCACAGACCTGAAAAACAAAAATCAAAATAACAAATTAAACTAAACTAATAGAAATTAAACAGATAATAACAAAGTAATTTTTAACCAATATTGTCGATTCCCGACAATGGCACCAAAAACTTATTGCGTGTAAATATGTAATGCAAATGTGCAAGTGCACAAGTTGATTCAAGTAATGTAATGATAAGTGAGTATCGTCTCCACAGAAATCGAAAATTGATTAGAATTGGTAAGTATTATTACTGTAGATTTAACTAATGAAACTATACAAAAGAAATAGAGCATAAATTGATGAAAAGGATTAATGAATGAACTAATAATATCAATTATAACTAAAAAATGATAAAATAATCTAAACATCATGGCAATTCACAAAGAATAAGTAGAGAGTATTTCTACTATTGAATGATAAAAGTTGGAATTACTCATGAAATATTTTCAAAACATAATAATGCCATGGCAAAATTTTGACTAAACTAGTACCCAAAGAATTACTACTACAAGACTCACGAATGATAACCACACTAACGTTCTTCACCTGTACAAATCACAACTTATATGTCTAGAGTGCTACGAATATTCTTTCGAGAGTTAGATTTTAGTTATTATTCTGAGTATGTGTATGTCTACAAGACACAAATGATAACCACACTAACGTTCTTCACTTGTACAAATCACAACTTATATGTCTAGAGTGCTACGAATATTCTTTCGAGTACTCGTCTATATCAATTGGTTAATAATCTGATGTATTTAATCATTTCAGATTCAAATCCATCTAGGAACATATCATGCAGTCAACTATGTCTAGAGCTTGCATGCATGCATGCAAAATAAACATGAATCGAATGAAATAGTGATTTTAATCAGAACCATATCATGGGCATTACAGATAATTTAATATTCACCCAAATAATTCCAACCCAAAGATAATTAGCTCATGGTTTGGACAATGAAATATGAAATTAAATCATTCATCAACATTCTTCCAACTTTATGAATCACAAAAATTAAAACCAAGAAAAATAGAACAAAGGCAGAATTGCATAAAGTTCTTACTGCACTCCAACTTCTTCTCAAGATTTTACGCAAAACTCAGGGCAAATTTCTCTTCCCCTTCTTTGCGTTTGTGATCTCCTCTTTTACCCTTCTCTTTTGAATTTTCCACATAGTTTTTCCATACAATTTTGTTACGGAGAGGGTAACCGCTCTCTTTCTTTTTCTTTTCTTCTCACAATCTGTATGTCTTTTCTTCTCTTCTCTCTCCTTTTATAGGGTAGATTTTTCCCTCTCATCACACATATTTTGCTCCTATTTTTCAGGGTAATTTATCTAGTACACGTCTAGTTGGCTGAGAGTGATGTGGATTGAGAGCTGCGTCATCTTCTTAGAATTTCCATGGCATTTCTATTGGAAATCTATCCCACCATTTACCATGGCAATGTTTCACCTCCTTTGTTCTCTTTTCCTCTTCCTCTTTTCCTTCTTCTTGCCTATTTCATCCTACCTGCACCTACTACCAAAGACTACCAAACCTCTTTCCAGCAATTAAAAGTAGCATAAATTTACAGCTAAAACACAATCCAAGCTTTAGTATGTAATGCTCTAGTAATAAGTCTAAAATGCAAACATATTTTCTTAATTACAAGCAAATACTTCAGCTCAGAGGCTTGAAATATAACTCTTTTCAAGAGTTATCAACCATATAGTGCCTCGTAGGGTGCCATCTGAATGCTCGACTGAAAGCTATTATTGTACACAAACTCTGATAGCGGTAAATGTTCCTCACCACTACCACAGAAATCGATTACACAACCCTTTAGCAAATCCTCAAGGATCTGTATAACCCACATAAACTGCCCATCAAACTGCGAATGACAAGTCATGCTAAAGTCTAGTCGAGTATCAAAAGCCTCATTCAACTTCTTCCAAAACCAAGATGTAAAACGAGAATCCTAATTTGAAATGATAGATACTAGTACTCCATACAATATCACTATTTCTGAAATATACAATCCTGCTAACTTCAGCATATAGTTGATTATTATACATATTTTAAAATAAATAAAAAGGTAAAAAAAAAACTAAAAAAAAAAAGAACAAATTTAAAATGAAAAAAAAATTCAGAAGTATGAATTGAAGTAGGAGTTAGATTTGGGAGACAAACCGTTAAAAATATGAACAAGGACATTCAAAATGGATACACTTTTTTTTCACTTACTTTTCTTTTTTGGTTTGCATGTCGTTATTTCATTGAGTACAATTTTTTTAAATAAAGTTCTTGAATTTTTTTTGAAAATTCATAAACTAAAGTTAAAAGTTGTATTTTTCACAAAGATCGAAGAATAATCTTCAATGAAAATGGTGTTTCATCAAGTTCAAGACCCTTGCACCAAGGAAGGTTATGGTCTTTGAAAAATCAAAAGAAATCATGCAAAAAAAAAAAAAGGGACATGAAGACTTCCTTTCCTTTATGAGATTCATTTTTTTTTTTTTTGAAATGCGGAAGTTTTGTTAGTTTTGGTTACTAGGAAAAGTTATGAGAGTTGAAGAAATATGAAAAAAAGTGAGGAGTTGAAGAGAGGAATTTTTTTTTCAAAGCTTATTATTAAGAAAACTAATTTTTTCTATTGTGTAAGAATAAACTCATAATTGAATAATGATTTTTAATCTAGTTATTAAATTTCAGTGTTTTTTTATCATTAATTTGTTCACACTTTAGAAAGCTCTACAAAAGTCTTTAACTAGTCTAATTTTTTAACACAATTTTATAATTTTTTATAAGATAATAAAAGAGTAGGGATCAAATTGATAACAATTGCAAAGGTTGAGAGCTAAATTTATGCTTATACCAAAATTTTTAACAGGACTGAGTAAGCAAATCAAAAAGTAGAGGGACCAATTTGGAGCAAATAAACATAGAGGACTGAATCCGCATAAATCAGAATTTATCCAATCCAGAAATTTCTTTTTTTTTTTTGAACCAATCCAAAACTTTAGATGCGTAAAAAAAGGTAAAAATTACTATTCCCGACTGCAGCGATAAATTCTCATCACACGTAATTATTTCATTATCATTATGATAACAGGTTATTTGCATCTCTACCAAATCACTATCTCACAACAAAACAATGCCTCACTCACAACGTTTACCAAAAAAGAAAACACAACTCAACATGCCCTCCCTAGATTTTACTCCACCGTTTTGGCTTTGCCCACTCAGTTTCAAGGTTCAATCACAAACAGAGGCTGTTAAAGGATAACAAACAAAATGTCAGAGCAACAGGGTGAAATAGAATCAAATTGCTTCAATTTTACAATATATATTACTTGGAATCCAGGAAGTCCAGAATACTCACCATATCAACGCTGACTGCTTTGCCATCTTCTGCAAGGATCTCAACTATGGTTCCCGACTGATCAGCCTAAAGCAATAAGCATTTTTCAGTTAAGAGACAGTTTGACAATTTCACAGATGGTGAATATAACAAAACATTCTCTTGATTATGGGCCATATAACACATTACAGTTTGACACTACAACAGCTGCAATTATGGGCTGTAATCACCAAAGGGAATCAAAATGCAGCTTTCTGGTTAGTTGTTGAGAGTTCTCCGATACAAAAAACTAATAGGTACCCATGCCTTCCACTGGCTGAATCTCAATTTGCCTATATTTGGCTACATCAGCTAATTAAACCAAGTAGTTAAGCCAATAGCTACTCACAAATTTTTCCCAATATATGATACAACAGAGAGCACAAAAATGCGTGCAATGAACCTCAACCACTGCCCATCTATTATAAAAACTGTTTACATATTCATAAACATGGTTTGGAACATTTTACCTTTGATGGGTAAATATCAAAGTTCTGTTAAGGTTAAACTATTATCAAGGAAGCATAAGCGGTCAATTCAAGAAATGGAAACATAACTGGCCATCTAAATGAAAACCTACAGCAGCGTCAAACACTAATAACCAGAAAGTACTCGTCAAGCTAGCCTCAAGTTTTAGTTGGAGTATTGAACCTTTATGCCTTTCACATTCAAAATCCTAACCAGAATTAGAAACAAAACTCTTGATGTCAACTAAATGAATCTTTTCCTTGCATTTTGCCTATGTTAAAAGCATACTCTTAAAAACATGAAAAGAGCAATTGACTCGTAAATTTACCAAGGCACACGATAGAGGACCCTTGGGTGCAGATTAGAACTATTATCATTTGGGCTTGCTAACTCTATGCTAACCAGCAGCGAAAAGTACAAGACATATGGAGGAGAATGAGAATGAGAATGAGAATGATGAAGGGTGAAGCCAAATGGAGAAGAGCACAGAACCACTTCTATGTGGGGAATCCTGTAGCTTCAAAGATCCCATTTTGAATGAGAGGTATCCTTTTAAGCTCACATGGGAGGATATTCTCGAGAATGGTACAATGATAGTACCGAGGAAGATTGGGAAGCGCTGATTTCATCAACTCCCTTGCAGCCAAAACAACCAGTCTCAGAAGAATTGAACAGTTTGAACTGTGGAGGTGGTTTTCAATTTTTTATTGAACGGACTAAGGCAAATCTGGAGAATGGTGGAAATGATTTCTTTCTGGTAAGAGTTAATAACCAGGACGATTATAACTTTCTTTTTTATGAAGGTTCTTGGATTGTTGCAAGACATTATTTGACATTTGGAAGATGGAAGCCTTTATTCCATCTGATTAAAAAGATTATTAGCACAACTGTGCAGATAATGTTAGGATCAAGCCCCAACCCATAGACCAAAAATTATAGATGTAAGTTAGCAGGAACTTTATTTCCTTTTAAAAGCTTGTACTTTGTAGCACAGAACCCCATAAAATTTACGTGATACAGGTGGGCCTAGGAAATTTTGCAAGGAACACTTACCACCTCAACAGGTTGGGCTGTCAAGCACCTGATGAGACTAAAGTGACCACTGGCCCCCATAAGGCAACAATCTCAGTCCACCCCAATCCCCTGGTGACACCCGAGAGAATGAACCTGCAACCTCGCTCTAATAACATCTCTAAGGATCAAGTCTCAACCACTAGACCAAATGCTACAGCTGTTAGTTAGCAGAGAATTGATTAACTTCTAAGCTAGCAGCACAAAACCCTGCGTGCAGACATGCTGCAAGCAGGCCTAAGGGGCTCTGCAAGGCACTTGGTATCCCAATAGTTTGGACCGTCAAGCATATGATGAGTTTAGGGTGATCTCTGCCTCATAAGCCAAAAGATACCTAGAAACCTTCATGAGCACATTTGTTATCAAATTCCAGTCTGTGTTGCTTGGAACACTCGAAGTTTATTAAAAGACACTTCAAGTCTCTAAGAGCTTCAGAGTTTATTTCAAACTTTCTTTAAAAGTTCAGACTTAAATATATCAATATTATTCTACATCAGGAATATCAAAGTTCTAAAATAATGAGAGAAAATGTAAAGGAACACTAACATTTGTATGACTAAAATCATTATATCTTTTCTAGGCAGAAAGAATAAGAACTTACCTCTATTTCATTCATCAACTTCATTGCCTCAATGATGCATAAAACTTGACCCTTCTGCACTTTGTCTCCAACCTACAGATTGCATAAGTCCAAAGAGCCAAAGAGAATCAACTGCAGGATAGACATAATACCAATGGCATTAAAACAATAAAACCTAACATGGAATACAAACTTTCACAAATGGTGGTTCACCAGGAGCCGGACTTCTGTAGAATGTACCGGCCATTGGACATTTGAGAGGCAGAAGTGATGATTTGGCTGACTTAGAAGCAGCTAGGGAAGGTGCTGGAGTTGGGGCAGCAGATGCTTGACCAGGAGGAAGTGCAGGGACAGATGGGGCGGGAGCCATTACTGGTGGTTGAGAGGGTGACTGCATCATCACAACTGGAGCTGCAGATGGTGGTTGTGCCAAGGCCTCCTTTTTCCGAATTACCAGTTCACAGTCAAGTTGTTTAAGCTGCAACTCCACAATATCTCGTGAATCAACTAGCCTAGAAGAAAACATATAATAACCATGAAATTGATCAACCTTAGGGGAAATGAAAAACAGCCAAAAACCTCATAAAGAAACATACTTTACTAGACTCGAAACTTGATTAAGGAATTCTGCAATTGACTCTTCTGTGGCCATAGCTAGAGGAGATACATCGCTTGATGTCCTAGCATCCTTTGCTTCTGCTGTTGGTGCCCCTGATTTGATTGTAGGTGCAGCAGAAGCATTTGATGATCCATCTATGGCAACCTTTGAAGGCAACAGATGATTCCAAAAGCATGTTTAGGATGGAATCAAAACTTGGAAACTGATACTCTAACCAAAATCATTTAAAAGAGGTTTACCTCATTAAGTTGGGCTTTCATCACTGTTTTAGAGTTCTGACCATGTTGCAAACTCTGCAATGTAAAGACTAGAAACATTTTCAATTCAACAAAGAAAATCAGCAGTTAAAGTGCACTTGGCAGAAAAACATAAAATTTCAGTTTTTCTTTGTATTATATGTCTATAATTCATAGCAAAAAACAAAATGTTTGAGAGCTGCACAAGTAGAAAGATGTCAATTTTCAACCATTGATGAGCCTCACACTCTCATATTACATTGCATGGATGACAACCATAATACATAATGAGACTAAAAAACCAACTGTTTATATCCAAATAACTCCATTAATAGTAAGGTGAGAGAAAAAAATTCTTTTTAGACTTAATGAAAACCTTGGCCCCATTATTTTGCAAGCAATTAAGAATCTGGTAACCACCAGTCAACTATAATATGTATAACTGCATGAATTTTCTTCACATAGTTTAGCCAATCATCGGAAAAGTGTTAAATCACCACTAAGGAGTGAACTTAATTGCATTCATGAAAGCATTGAGAATGTCCTAAAGGAATTCATTTAACTTTGCATTGTAATGTATGATCACCATGTCTGCAAGTGAAGGTGACAGATTACTCTAAATGTTCGGGACTGGTCCTTCTAACAAAACTATCCTCCTCCAAATTATGCAAAAAGTATCAGCTCTATGCAATTAAAATTGCAGTTTTTCCTAGTTTCTTGCCTCTTAGACATATCTTTATGTTAAACAAGAACCATATTATAGTTTCATCTAATAAAAACTACAACAAACACTAACTTAAAACTTTATAGAATTATGGAATAAAATATGATAGACCTGGATGATTAATATAATCCGCCGATAAGAGATTTGGGGCTGTCAATTAGGAATTTGGAGATAATTTAGGAGGTTAGGTTTTTTTGCTATGTAAAGTCTTAATAAAGAGATCCCTAGCCTAGAATCAATGATGTTTATCAATTAAGGGAATTTCATACCTAATCAGTGGTATGCTTCCCTATATATTATGTTTAACTTTTTCATAATAAATTATTCTGAAAATTACAACCATTTGTTCCAAACTCTCTTATTTTGTCCTAAAGTCTAATTTTCGTCCACAACTTTTTTTTCCTAAAATCTGCATGGTATCAAAGCTAGCTTAATTTTCCTTTATGGTTGAAACAACCATCATGGAGAGAAAAATACTCGAGGCAAAAAGCTCCACTCTTGGTAGAAAATACAGAACCACCATATTTCACAAAAGTGAAAACTCAGCCCATGTTTCAAAGGAAAATGAAGCTTAAATAGCAGCAAGAGAAAACCCTGGTGTGGCTGTGCCTTTGACACACCAAATGAAGAGCAAGGGCAGCAAAATACTCCAAAATCGTCTCATTGTACAAAGGAACAAGAGGACCTGTACAATACTTTCCAATCTCCACAATTCCAAGTAAATTCCCCAAATTCCTTATATTTTTTGGCTCAGAAAGGTAATTTTGTTTATGCACTCGGTGTTAATCCTAGCTAAACAAGTTCTTGATCATAGATTCTGGAGCAACTGATCAAACGACAAGCTACTCCCAATTGTTTTCCACTTACATTCCTTGAGTAGGGAATAAAAAAGTCAAGATTGTTGATGGGTCTCTCTTGACAATTGCTAGGACCAAATCCATTGTGATATCCCCATCTATAACCTTGCATCATGTCCTTCACATCCCTAAATTCTCTTGTAATCTTCTGTCCATTACTAAAATAACTAATGATATCAGGTGTGGTGTTAAGTTTTACCCTCCTCAACATGAGTTTCAGGACATGGCCTCAAGGAGAACAACTGGCAGTGCTAGGGAAAGTGGAGGTCTTTTGTCCATTTCTGATGATGTTACACTTTAGCATTACAGATTAGGACATCCAAATTTTTATTATTTAAAACATTTTCTTCCTAATTTATTAAACACTAAAAGGCTGCCTTCATATCAGTGTGAGATCAGTGAATTGGCTAAACATTACCAATCATCCATTCCCCCTAGACCTTATAAATCCACACAACAAGTTATGCTAATTCATAATGATATGTTTCAAGACCATATAGGAACTTTACCATGTCTGGTAAAAAATGGTCTATTACTTTTATTGGCAATCATAATTGGTTTAGTTGGGTACACTTATTAAGGGATAAGTCTTAAGTAAAATATGTATTTAAGCTTTTTAATACAATGATAACGACACAATTTGAAGAAAAAATAAAATTCTCTAGAAGTGATAATGGTAAAGAATATTTTAATAAGGTATTAGGGGATTTCTTCTCAGAAAAAGGTATAGTACATCAAAGCTCATGCATTGACACACCCCAACAAAATGGCATAACAAAAAGAAAGATACCTTCTTTAAGTCACTAGGGCATTGTCGTTTACTAATAGGGTTCCTAAACATCTATGGGGAGAAGCTCCTTCGACTGCTACATACCAGAGTCAAAGAAATTGGACTGGAACTTCTCAACACTATCAAAAGTCTATACTTCGTTGTTCAAAACCTCATTGAAGTTCTAGGTAATCCTCATGTTAAATCTATCCACATGAGTTTCCCTAATTCTAAGTTAGTTCATTTTGAGTCTAGCATGAAATTGTGTTAAGCATCCTATCTCAAAATTTGTTTCCTACAAAAATCTGTCATCAATGTTCTGTGTTTTCCTCACATTTGTCTAGTGTCGAGATTCCAAGATATTTACAATACACAATTAGTAGTTAAAGGGTTTACCCAAACCTATGGCACTTCTTACCTTGAAACCTTTGCACCCGTAGCAAAACTAAATACAATAAGAGTGCTACTAACAATTGCAACTGACTTTGATTGGTCGCTCCAATAACTAGATGTAAAGAATGCATTCCTCAATGGTAACTTAAAGGAAGAAATTAACATGGATCCACCCCCAATTTGAATGGAAATATCGATCAAAGGTATGTAAACTAAAAAAGGCCTTTATGGTTGAAGCAATTACCAAGTGCTTAGTTGGGGAGATTTACTCAGTTTGTGAAGAAACAAGGTTATACTCAAGGATAAAAAGATCACATGTTCACAAAGCATTCAATTAATGGGAAGATAGCAGTTTTGATACTGTATGTTGATGATATTATTCTCATAAGAGATGACAAGTGAAATGAAGAGATTGAAGAAGTGCTAAGCTTTTGGGTAAAAGTATCATGGAGGCCCTTGTATTAGGTGTCGGATTGCATTTTGCCCTCTCTACTCAAAAAATGGGCAAATTAGTCCCTATATGTTAGATCAAAGAGCAAACTGGTCCTCCTATTAAAAATTTCATCTATTTCTACTGCTAAAAACTGATCATTGTATATCAACATAAGGTACATGCGATACATGTCACTGTCTAGTTATTCCATCAACGACATCAATTTTTAACAGTACAAATGAATGAAATTTTTAATAGTAAAGACCAATTAGCTCTTTGGTCTAACGTACATGGACTAATTTGCCCATTTTTTAAGTAGAAGAGGTAAAATGCAATCTAACTCCTAATGCAGGGGCCTCCATGGTACTTTTACCTAGCTTTTGAGGTTGAAATCAAATCCTTGGGATTACTAAAATATTTTCCTGGTATGGAGGTAGCTCGATCAAGGAAAGAGATTCCAATGCCACAAAAAAAAAAAAAGAAAATATGTGATGCATCTACTTCAAGAAACTGGTATGAGTGGTTGCCCTACTAAGACCCTTATTGACCCAAATCAAAAACTTGGAGAGCTCGATTGACCCAAATCAATAAGGGAGCCCTAATGAACACATCTTGTTAGAATCTCTAAGATTAAGGACAGGATACTTGCCTTATTGCTAGGAATTACCTTGTATAGTAGGATCAAATACTAATCTCTAATTCTTAGGAAATTACTGATTTTTAGGGATTGATTCCTTATTTGTACTTAGTTCTACCTATAAAATCTGTATTCTAATTAAAATAAAATAACAATCTTCTTTCTAAAGTTTGTTCATGGTATCAGAGCCTTTGGATTTTTTGATCCTGACTTCTCTAATCTCTCATTCCAAACGTCCCCTCTTCAATTTCTCTTGTCTCTTGATTTATTCCTTCCCATGAGTGATACTATCAAACTACATGGCTATCCGGAAAAAAATCAGAAGGACAATAAGGCTGCAGAAGAAACTCTTGATGTTCGTCTAACTAAAAATCAACTTGAGGCTCTCCATAAGATACTAGGCACTACCACTACTCATGGAACCATTGCTACTCAAGGTATTGCTCTCAACAGTACTTTTGAACCTAACAACCAATCTTTTTGGATACTCGATTCGGGTGCCTCCGATCACATGACAGGTAATTCTACCTTGTTTCAAACTTATACACCTTGTTATAATCAGTCCCGAATCCGCATTGCTGATGGCTCTTACTCACCTGTGGCTGGTGTTGGAAAAATACAAGTAACAAAGTTTTTTTCTCTTGAAGAAGTGTTACATGTTCCAAACCTATCATGCAATTTACTCTCAATCAGTAAACTAACTAAGGATGAAAGTGTCCTTGTTGAATTTTCTGCAACTGGTTGTGTGGTACAGGAACAGAAATCAGGGAGGATGATTGGCACTGCTAAAGTTGTTGATGGTCTCTATATTTGGAATAAAGACAGTGGACAAGAAGGGTTGGCTCTATCTACTTTCAAGGAAGATCCAATCATGTTATGGCACCGTAGACTAGGACATCCAAACTTCTTGTACTTGAAGAAACACCTTCCACTGCTATTTAAAAATAGAAGTGTTGAGTCCTTGAAATGTGAAATCTGCCAAATATCCAAACACACCCGTGTTCCATACCCATTGAAACACTATAACCAGTCCCAACCATTCTCTTTAATTCATAGTGACTTATGGGGAGCTAGCCGAGTGAAAAATATTACAGGGGCTAAGTGGTTCATAACTTTTATTGATGACCACACTAGGGTTTGTTGGATTTACCTTCTCAAAGAAAAATCAGAAACACCTAAAATTTTCCAAAATTTTCATTCAATGATTAAAACCCAGTTTAACTCTACCATACATACTCTCCGTACTGACAACGGAAGAGAATATTTTAATTCTGTCCTAAGTCCTTATCTTGCTGAACAAGGCATCATACACCAAAGTTCTTGTCCTGACACCCCTCAACAAAACGGGATTTCCGAGAGAAAAAATCGCCATCTCCTTGCTGTGGCTCGTGCACTAATGTTCACCATGGGGGTCCCAAAATACCTGTGGGGAGAAGCTGTCCTAACAGCCTGTTATCTCATAAATCAACTACCATCAAAGGTTCTAAATTTCCAAACACCTATAAATGTCCTTAAAAAGGCTTTTCCTTTATTTCGTGTTTCTAATCTTCCACCCAAAATCTTTGGTTGCAAAGCTTTTGTTCATAATCACCAACCAAATCAATCCAAACTTGATCCTCGAGCCCATCCTTGTGCTTTCATTGGCTATTCTCCAACGCAAAAAGGCTATAAATGTTATTCACCTACCTTACGTCGAATGTTTATCTCTCGGGATGTCACCTTTTTTGAGAATGAACCATACTTTACAACAGCTCATCTTCAGGGGGAGATTTTCAATGAAGATGAGACTCTTAACACCCTCCTCATTATACCTCCTGATCCTACAAATCAGCCTAATCCTACCACTGTTACCAAGCCTACAAATCAGGGTATCATTGTAGTTCCAAATTTAGATGTAGTTCCAAATTTAGACAGTGGCTCCTCTGTGCAGCAAGAAATAGAAATAGGCATGATAAATGAGCAGCAGCCACCTGATCCAAAAAGGCAGCAAGAACAGGCTCCAGAACTACGGGTTTACTCTCGACGTCAGCGTCCTCCTGAAGATGAGACAGCAGTGCCAAGTTCATCCTCAACCGAGGACTGTTCCGAAACAGAAGTTTCACCTCTATCGCCATCCATCTACCTTCCAATTGCTGTTCGAAAAGGCACAAGAAGCTGCACTCAACACCCTATTTCCCGGTTTGTGTCCTATGGAAACTTGTCTAAGTCTTATAAAGCTTTTGTATCTAATGTTGATTCTGTAGAAACACCAAAAAATATAGAAGAGGCTCTTGAATCTATTGATTGGAGGAAAGCTGTGATGGAAGAAATGAGGGCTCTCAAGGCAAATGAAACTTGGGAAGTCTTAGATCTACCTAGTGGGAAGAAGACTGTAGGATGCAAATGGATCTTCACCACAAAGTTTAAACCTGATGGCAGCATTGATCGATACAAAGCTCGGCTCGTTGCTAAGGGTTTCACACAAACCTATGGCCTTGACTACGATGAGACGTTCGCACCGATTGCCAAACTAAACACCATTCGAGTTCTTCTATCCCTAGCTGTCAACATAGATTGGTCTTTGACTCAATTGGATGTAAAAAATGCATTCCTCAATGGAGAGTTAAATGAGGAAGTGTACATGGATTTTCCACCCGGATTTGAAGAAAGCAAGGGCCGAGTATGCAAATTGAAGAAGTCCTTATATGGGCTAAAACAGTCTCCAAGGGCGTGGTTCAGCCGATTTGCCAAGGCTATGATTAGTAGGAGCTACACCCAAGGGCAGGCAGATCATACCATGTTCTACAAGCATTCGCAAGGTGGGAAATGTTGCATCCTTATTGTTTATGTGGATGATATAATATTAACTGGGGATGATTCAAGCGAAATTGAGAGTCTAAAGAAATTTCTTAGTACTGAATTCGAACTTAAGGACTTAGGGAATCTTAAGTACTTCCTTGGAATGGAAGTAGCAAGGTCTAAAGCAGGGATTTCCATCTCCCAAAGAAAGTATATCCTTGATCTATTATCTGAAGTTGGGATGTTAGGGTGTAAACCAGCCGAAACTCCCATGGAATTCAATCTTAAATTGGGAACTGATAAAGATGGAGAAGAAGTCGACAGGGGGAGATATCAACGACTGGTAGGAAAACTCATCTACCTATCTCACACCCGTCCAGACATAGCCTTTGGTGTGAGCGTTATCAGCCAATATATGCATGCCCCAAGAGAAAAGCACTTGGATTCTGCTTATAGAATTTTAAGGTATCTAAAAGGGACTCCTGGTAAAGGCCTACACTTCAAGAAAACTGCCAGCCGAAATGTGGAAATTTACACTGATGCAGACTGGGCAGGATCTGTCAATGACAGACGTTCTACAAGTGGTTATTATAGCTATGTGTGGGCAATCTTGTGACATGGAGAAGTAAAAAACAGCCTGTTGTAGCACGCAGTAGCGCAGAGGCAGAGTATCGAGCACTATCTCATGGCATATGCGAAGGACTCTGGATACAACGACTAATGAGAGAATTAAAAGTGCTCTACACTAGACCTATAAAGATGCATTGTGACAATCAAGCAACTGTCAGCATAGCTCATAACCCTGTTCACCACGATCGCACCAAACATGTAGAAATAGATCGCCACTTCATCAAGGAAAAAATTGACTCAGGAGACGTGTGCATCACCTACCTACCTACCAGGCAACAAGTTGCAGACATGCTAACTAAAAGCCTGAACAGGAATATGTTCGAGGAACTTATCAGCAAGCTGGGTTTGATAAACATCTACACTCCAGCTTGAGGGGGAGTGTTAGAATCTCTAAGATTAAGGACAGGATACTTGCCTTATTGCTAGGAATTACCTTGTATAGTAGGATCAAATACTAATCTCTAATTCTTAGGAAATTACTGATTTTTAGGGATTGATTCCTTATTTGTACTTAGTTCTACCTATAAAATCTGTATTCTAATTAAAATAAAATAACAATCTTCTTTCTAAAGTTTGTTCATAAATACCAAAAACTAGTTGGGAAGTTGATTTATTTATCACACAACCAAACATTGCATTTTTCGTATGCTTTGTAAGCCAATTCAAGCATTTCCCCCGAAGAACATCTTCAAGCAATCTACCGCATCTTGAGATGCTAAAAAACCCTTCTAGGAATGGGTTATTTTTCAGAAAGAACAATCAACAAAGCATGAAGTCCACAGCAAGATCCATTAAATATCGAAAAAAATCAGGTTATCGTACGTCCGTCTGGGGACACTGGCAACTTTGATAAGTAAAAAACAATATGTAGAGACCTATAGTAATGCTGAAGCAATTTATAGATCCATGGCACATAGATTGCAACATGATGTGGCTTAAACATATTTTGGAAGATGAAGACTTGTGACTATGAGAAGCTATATTGTAACAACAAAAGCAGCCATTAGTATTGCCTACAATCTAATCCAACATGTCAAAAGAAAGCATGTTGAGATTTATAGGCAATTCATAGAGGAAAATATTGAGATTGGAATATTTTGTATGTCATTTATTCCTACATCACAATAAGTGGCAGGTATTCTCTCAAAGAGATTGTTCAAATCAAGCCTTGAGTGGGTATGATCAATATCTATGCAACTACTTGAAGGGAGCGTAGAATTATGGAATAAAATATGATAGACCTAAATAATTAACATAATATGTCAATAAGGCATTTGAAGTTGTAAATTACGGACTTGGAGATAATTTTGAACATTGGATTTTTTCATGTAAAGTCTTCATAAAGAGATCCTCAAGCCAAGGATATCTAGCAATTAAGGGAATTTCATATCATATTTAGTGGTATGCTTTTCCCATAAGTAATGTTAATTTTTTTTAAGAATGAAGTATCCAAAAAGTAACAACCTTTTGTTCTAAACTCTCTTATTTTTTTGTCCTAAAGTTTCTATTCTATAACATTATTTTTGTCCTCAACCTTTTTTCTTAAGTCCACAAAATTATCACCATCCCCACGTCCTTTTGGCTTCATTCCAAATGGAAACATTATAATTTTTATGCAATTTTATTTTCCATTGCTATAAACCTCTTAAATCAATGTATCTTCTAAATTTTAAGTTTGAGAATTAGTTTTCATGTATCTCTTGCACACAATATATCAAAACATATGAAGGTAAACAAATTATACTTTCTTTAATCATTTTGACCTCATTTTTCTAGTGCATTATATTTTGAGAGTTAATTCTCACGCACATCTGTGTGTTTTGTACCATAAAATATCTAGGCGAATACATGTGGAGTGTCATTCAGAAGAAAAAAGACCAGCTTACGTTAGTCAGCCAAGTTAATGGAACTATGCCAATAATCTAAATGGTGACACATAAATTCAATAATAAACTTAAAACTTTTTCTTGATACAATAAGTTAACTACTTTCTTAAAGAGAAATCATTCATGTAATACATTTTGTACTATAGATCTTAAAACAAGAAGTAATTAGTATACTCTTTGATTTACATGTATAATATAAGATCAATCAAAGCATAAGTTAATCTGGTAGAATAGATGATAGAACAAATTTATGATGAATCTGACACAATAGACTTTATTAAAAAGGGCTAAAACATTTATCAGATTTAGATGTTAACAATTGATTAATAATACATGGCAATGGCTTTTTACAATCTGTAGTGGCCTACTGAATTTGGGATTGTAATCCTAAATAGCAACCCAACAAATAATCTCTTGATTCGAAAGGGCAGCTCCGTTCCACAAAAAAGTAGCATGATTGTTTTTCATTGTCAGCAGGGCCTAAAGGACATTATACTCTAACAGTAATTTCTACTATGGCATAGTATTCTAGAATAGGTCATCAAGCATTTTACCTTGTTATGGGATTTAGCACTTAACATATAACTCAGATTTTGGTCAAACTTCCAAGAATGAAAAAGATTAAAATTATTTTAAAACTAGTATTAGTTATAACTAAGAAGGCAATGGGGCTCATTTCCTAGCTGCCGGAAAAAAGAAAATTCCATTAATCCTACTAACCAGAAAAGCTTTGATCCTTTAGAATGAACTTTTGCTTAGTAAAGCTTTGGTTTCCATCCTTTGGATTTCCACAGATGATACCTCAGTTTATCTGAAGCATCAAAGCCAGTTGCATATCTATAAATTGTCAATTTCTTAGCTTGTATATTTCCTTTAACTCCCATGCACAATGCTAGTTTCCAATCTTTATTTAGTTTCATAGAAACTCTTACAAAACGTATTTAGCTTAAATTACAATTTACTATTATCCCAGAAAAAACCTGAAACTTACAAGTTGTATTATCCAAAAACAAAAAGAAAACAGAAAATAACAAGATAAAATTTTTAACATATGATATATGAGAGAACACTAAGAAATACTTAGTTTATGGTCCAGAGGTTCAGCAGAAAATGGAATCAGTAGAACATAACCCTTCATTCCTCTACTTATTCATAAAACTCTTCTACCACAAAAAGGTGCACGGTTGACCAGCAATGAAGAAAACTGCACTTCTAGCGCAAGAAACATATTGTTTCACAAATAAGCTGCCTGGAGACTCATGCAAATGAAAGCACAGGCATCAAACATTCAAGTCTTTTGCTCTTTCAGTGAATGATGACAGAAAGATCAGACCATGCTGTGACATGGCCAAAGCTATTACTTATTGTTGTATAAATATTTTTAAAAAAAAAAGAACGAATTTCCTAGCTTTCCTCCCCCTACCCCTACCTTCCTATCTATTCCCATAATATTGGATAAACTAATTTTTTATTTCTAGCACAATACATGGAAGAGAAATGACCAAGAAAAAAAAAAACCATCTAATTACAAACTCAAAGAGAAACAAGCATTCCATTTTCCTTTTGGACACTTGCTTTTACTTTTCCAAAAGTTGCTGAAAGAAAATTCATGTTTGGTTTAACCATGGAGATAACTAAAATGTCGCACACATAAACAATTTTCAATTTCACAACGGGTAAAAAAATTTGTAATTCGTTAATGTAAATAATTTTCTGTATAAAAAAGCCTAAAATACGAGGCCAATATGCAAATAAAACAGCATTGAACACATTTATGAAAGCAAGAAAATTTAAATGCAAAGATAAACAAACATCTTCTCTCTCTTTGCTACTAAATTTAACAACAAAAAGGCAAGGATTCAAGCTTAAATTTGCTCAAACAATGGAGATCACCAATTTACACTCTGCTTCTCTCATAGCAACAACAAAAAAGAGAAAAATCTAAGCAAAGATTCACAGAATAAATATATTATCTCTTCCTAGTATGGAATTTGGCATTAACAGATTGAAAGCAGCTAAAAATGCATACTAAAGAAATAAAATTACAAAAAGGGAGAAAATTTAGAAGGATGTAGTTACCTTGGAGAAGAATCGAATGTTTGGCCTCGAAGAAAAGCGAAAGGAGACGGTGGAGAGCTGAAGGTTAGTGGAATTAGGCAAGGCAGTGGTTGTTTTAGCAACGGAAGTGAAGGCAGCGGAGGGTGTTGTTGAGAGTGAAGAGGCCATTTATTTTTCAATCGACAGAGAGAATAAGAAAATGAGATTGGATTTGTAAGAGAGAAGAACTTGAAAGGAGATGAGAAGGAGGATTTAAAAGAGTTACAGGGAAGAAATGAAAGGAAAGGGTTTTGGGGAATCCGTCGAGGCGGGGAAGAGAGGAGGAAAGTGGATGAGTTAGTCGATGAAATTGAGAGTGACGATAGTAGAAAGTGAGGTTCCAAAGTGCGGGATTGGATTAGACTTGGGCTGGCTATTCGCTCCGTTCGATCTCATTCAATTTGGTTTTCTTTTTCTCTCTTACGTGACTCTTATTGGATTAAAGGGGTAAAATTGTTCGCAAGGCTCTTATATTATAAGATAGAATCTATTTTGTCTTTTCCATTAAAAAGTTAGATAAATTAATTTGTAGGTTAGATTAACGAGTAAATTGATTATAACAACCAAAAAGAGAAAACGACTTATTATTGATTATTTGGCACGGAATGTATTGGATTGTATGTTAGTAAGATAAAAATCACTTTTGGACAAAATTGGAAGACATTCAAAAATATAGGGACTAGATAGAAAAATTAACAAATTTACCTAAAAAGGGTAAATATGTAATTTTCTCTATCGATGCATCCATATTAAGAGATAAATGTGAATTATTAGATTTGGATATGATAAATAACTATTATTATGAAGAAATTGAGTTTTTAGGTAAAAAGGGTAAAATGATAATTTTACCGCAAAAGGACATTTCAATCTTTTTCTGAAGATTTCATGATGAAAATATTAATTAGATAAAATATTTGATAATTAGAATTATTATAGATCATTCGTATATCGTACTAATAAAATGGCCTACGACTTGTTAAATTTAGACTTAAACATGTGGAGTTAGGCTTTTAGCCCACTTGATGGGTATCTTTAAAAAGGAAATAAGGGAGAAACCCCCATTCATCTTTCCCCTAGTCGACCATCCCTTCCATAGAGGCTTTCATCTTCTCCTTCAACTTTCCCTTACTTTTTCTTTAATTTTTGTAAAAAAATCACATGGAAAACCATCTCATGAACCCTCTTCCACCTTCAAACCACTAATTTTTAATTTAGGATTTTATGGGTTTTAGTGAGAGAAATCATAGATAGTGAGAGAAAGCTTCATTAACATAAGAGATAATGTTTTTCCAATCTTCAAATCATATAAATAACATCTCCCTCTTTCTCCTCTTCCTTGAGGTATGATTTACTTGTCTTCTTTTATTCCAAAACTATATTCCACATTGGTTAATGAACTATCTCCGTCAGCAACAACTCGAGCAGGACTAAATTTACGAAGCAATACTAAAGTGCATATGGAGCCGCAATCAAAGAATGTACTTTTCAACGAACAGCTCAGGTCATGGATCACCACCGAGCTAAAGCTCCTATGTCTCTAATCGAGCCATTCACAAGACCTGCTAGGAGTATGATTGGGGACAACCTTACGACCAATTCATTGAGCTCCAACAGAAACAAAATCAGGATAATGAGCTATGAACTAAACATAGGAGCTATCATCAAGGGCCGACAAAGAGAAAGAGTAAAGCTCACACGTTAAAAATCACGGGACTCATGGGCATGCCCATCTCGAAGTGGCAGACACGATAGATGTAAGATATGGGAGACATTCTGATTCACATTATGGAACAAAATAGATGGCTAACACCTACACCACTCTCAAACATGTTCAAGCGATTCCCACCGCCGAGCGAGGAAGGTGCCAACGAAGAAGAAAAAGATGAGGAGGAGGAAAAGGCCTTGATTGTACCATTAGATTATGAGCAAGTATTTCGACTAGATCGTCATCAACGAAGGGTGTGGTGATCCATGACCCGAGCTATCATAGCCAGGCCTAGATTTCGGGAACGTGGGGTACTAAAGCGTCGACGGGGGCAAATGAGGCAAAGCACCAATTATGAAGGAGTCGGAATCTAAACATTTTTAATTTTTATTTTGGGTTTATATTTTTAAGACTTATTTTAATTATGGATGCTCTTTATTTTTTTAGATTAATTAGGATTTTATTTTATAATATGTATAATTTGTGTTTATTTTTTTCTTTGTATGACCCTCATATTTTTTATGGCACTACGATTGTGAGCCAAAATCGAAAGGAGTAGTCCCACCAATTGTATCACACATATCACGCCAATCGAGTAACCTCATTCCTTAATATTTTTAATTGCATATTAGGGATAAAGTGTCGATAAAGTGTGGGAGTGACTTAGGAAAACTTTTAAGATTTTTCCATTATATTATATTATTTTATTTCTTTAGTTTTTTTTATTTTTAATTACATGCTTCCTATGTGCTTGAGCTTGTAGAAATACAAGTGATTAGTTAGAAGTATATACCTAGGTTGTTTGTTTAAATTGTAAATTTAGCCTGAAATTAAATAATTTACTTTTTTATATTTAGACTAATTAATTCGATATATTAAACCGTAAATAGGAAAAAGAGATTAAATATACTACGTGATTAATATAGATACAAATAAGTAATAATATTTGTAGAAGTATAGGATGTTTGAATTAAAAAGAAAATACTTAGTAAAATCCAAGGTTATTGAAACAGTACAATATGACTAGTATAACTCTTATAAAAAGTGCCCAAAAAAATCTCGATCCTATTGACACAAATAAAGAAAAAAAATCATAAGGGATTATCGGGGAAATATTATTGCATTAGAGTTTAAAGCATGGATAAAAAAATTAAAAAAAATTCAAGCCGACTATACCCTGCAAAAATAAATATTATATTCGTATATACATGTTGATGGAGATCTATATTTAATTTTTTTTTAACTTGTTTAATTTGTAAATTATTGAACTAATATATTTAAATGTAAATAATTGTAAATTGTTTAAAATTTTAGCTAGTGTTATATATTTAGACAAATTTTCCTATAGTCGATGCTCCAATCTAATCTCCTGTATCAAGTCGGCTCAAATACATTGTTTAGTTATACTTTTTATTTTGTTTTTGTTTAGTTTGCTTGAGGACAAGCAAAGACTTATGTGTGGGGGTATTTGACCTAACGTCAAATGTAGTAGTTAAGTCGAGTCAATTTCGCACTTGAGGAGCTTGTTTTCTAAGCAATTTAGTATTTAATATTGCATTTTTAGTATTTAGGACTTTGTAACACCCCTTACCTGTATTCGACACCGGGATAGGGTTCGAGGTGTTACCGGACTTAAACATTAACATCCATGCAAAACCGGGCCATAAAATTTCCACTTAAAATTAAAACTTTTCAAAAACAATCATATCATCCTTTAAACGAGCCTACGAGGCCCTAAACATACATTGGAAGTCATTAGGGACTAAACCGAGAACTTTTGAAACTTTTACAACACTTAGAAAATTTTCATATTTTGGAGAGTCACATGCCCGTGTGGGTAGGCCGTGTGGTCACACATGCCCGCGTGGCTTGGGACACTCCCGTGTCCTTAGCCCGTGTAACTCTCTATTTATGACGTCATCAACAATTTGGGGTCACACGGCCAAGTCACACGCTTGTGTGCTAGGCCGTATCCCCCCATACGGCTAAGACACACGGCCGTGTCTCTGCCCGTGTCGCTAAAGAATTGGTTATTTTCCCAACCAGTTGTCAACCTTATTTGCACATAGTTAAACATAACTTCAAAAGTGTATTTCATGGCATAAATAAGCTACCAATATATCAACAATTCAACCTTAGACTTGTTATTTAACTACCAATATACCTAGTCTCACTTAGTCACATTCAATATGCATCATCAACATCTCTTATCCGTGCATAATTATACCTAACATCATACCATACCATTGAGCCAAACTTAGCCATTAGGCATCAAGACTACTAGCACATTCAACCAGTAGGTATTTAGGCCATAACCCACAACTCATCATGTATCATGCAAACACAACTCACATCTCAAGGCATTGGCACATAAATAATGTATATATAGGCTTACATCTAATTAGCCAATATAAGTCAAGTTACATGGTTACACATAAATCAAACCTTTAACCATTACAAGCCAATACATTTGGCCAAAACATAACAACTCATACACAAAATGACTGAGTCCCTATACATGCCATAAACTTAAAATTCTTGAAAACATTGATACCGATCAATTGCTTGATAGTGTGATAGAATCTCCGACGATCTCCAACTCGAGCTAGTATCTGTGACACTAAAGGAAAAGGAAAGGAAGGGGGTAAGCTATATAGCTTAGTAAGTTGGTATGTAAATAATAACCAATTTATTAAAAAGCTTTAACCAATTTATTAACAAGCTTTTACTAATTCTCATAATATGTTCTCAAGATAATACAATCATAATTGCACATAGTTCCACTATTTACTCAAGTTCATCTCTAGCTGTCTACTCGAGTCATAGTCACTAAATTATTTATATCTTGAGTTACAGAACTCCAAATTAAGATCCACAAATTTTACCTGAAACTAGACGTATATATCTTCTTACCATAAGATTTTTAGAATTTTTGGTTTAGCCAATAAGTACAGTTTATTCATTAAAATTACCCTTGTTTTGTTGTCCTACAGTTTTAACCCCTCTTCACTAAAAATTAATTATCTCTTTGTACAGGATCCGGATGATGTTCTTGTTTGGCTTTTTGAAAGTAAACTCATTAAGTATTTTAATCATATAAATTATAACCAATAATTATTTTTGTATAATTTTTAATGATTTTTCAAATTCAGAATAGGGGATTTCGAAATCATTCTGACTCTATCTCACAAGAACTCAAATATCTCATAATATCAAATTATTTTGCTTACATAGTTCCTTTTATATGAAAATAGACTCAATAAGCTTCAATTTCATATATTATTCAACCTCTAATTCACTTTTCACCTTTTTTGGTGATTTTTCAAAGTGATACAACTGCTGTTGTTCAAATTATTTTATTGCTAATTTTACTCTTTCATGTTTCCTTTGTATTAATTCTCATTTACACACATATAACACTAAAGTATATCCATAGTTAGCCATTCCAATAACTAGTTATTATCAAATATTTACAATTCTTCATTGTAACACCTATTCCACATCAACCTTACCAAAGTTCGACACATATCGAGCACATTGTTCATGAATATATATGTATATAAATGTTGTAAAGCCCCAAAAAGTTAAGCTTTTAATTTTTGTGTTGCGGCTTCAAATTGCATGTTTGCTTTAATGGCTAAAGTGAATTGGGTGTGTTTTGGAGTGTTTGGGGGTTTCTATGAAGTCTTGGGTTGAAGCCTTGGCATATGGAAAAATTTTGTTTTTAAGCACCAGGGGAACCCTGACTCTAGGTTCTTCTTAAATTTTGATGGTAAAACTTGACACAAGAAGAGTTTGTGGCTCGGTGGTCAGTGGCATGTTCTTTGTCTAAGGGGGAACTAGGTTCGAGTCACTTCCTACTCAAAGGAGTATTTATTTTACTCATTAGCTGAGCAAGTGTTGGGGTTGGAGTCGAACACTAATAAAGGAAGTTTGAATTAGTCTTGGAGTGGATTGAGAAGGGGATTATGGAGAGATTTTAGGAGAGGAAAAATAGAGTTTGAATGGGAAAAAGTTGGTGCCGAATTTGGTTAGTGGGAAGTGGGAATTCGGCTTGGCATTTTGAATGTGAGTGTCGAATTTTGGTTTTGTCAACTGAGGTATTAGCTTTTGTTTTGGGTTTTTGCATTTTTATTCTCTTCTCTTCTTTCTGTTATGCCAAACTTATTTTAGGAATTGACCATTCGTGTACTTCTACCTATCTTTTCTTTTTGGTTTCAGTTTATCTCTAGCAAAGTGCTAAGTCACTCTCTCAAGTTCATTCCTTTCTTTTTCTGCACTAACCATTGCCGAAACCCCCTCTCATTTACTCTCCTCTATTCTTTGCAAGTTTTGACCGATTGCTCCTCTTCAATTCTCTTTTCTCTCAACTATCTTCTTTTGAGCCGAATTTCCCTTTGTCCTTAACACCATCTCGTTTTGATCACAAGATGTGTAAAAGTCGAATACTTCGTGCTCTCTCTATCAACTTTTGTCGAATCTGTTCTCACTTCTTTCCTCCTATTATAAGGTTGTATTTTCTGCTCCTCTTTTTGCTAAGATCGAGTGAAAGTATTAGTGACTTCTTTCAATCAGTTTTGTTACTGGTAGTATTCGTTTCCTTCTACCAAATCTCCCCTCTCTTCTCTTAGTCTAATATTGGTTGGTACCTAGGTTTTCTCGAGGTTTGATAAAAGGGCAATCAACTTGAAGCAATCGACATCCTACTCATTAGTCTTGATCAAAGTAAGTGTACATGCCTTGGTATGGTTGTAGGTTGAATACTATTCATGGCTCTGTAAACTGTCAAGTGCGGATTTACCTACGTGTTTTTGCAATCTCATTTAATAGGGCTTGTTGTTACGTAAAATCCGTCAAGGGGGTTTAGTCTTGCTAACGATTAGAGAGGAGTTAACAAGGCTCCATCAATTAAGGTATGTGTTAGTGGGGTTTCGATTGATGTTATGGAAATTAGGATAATTTTATTGATCGGGTGATGACTATTAGTCCTATGTAATATAGGTTTGTTGCTAGGGGACTCGTAACGCGTCCGTAAACCAGGTGTGTACTCACAATAATAGATCGTAAATCGACGAAAAAATAATACTTAAATGCTGAAATGCCGAAAAGCCGAAATTACGACAACGGTTGCCACACAAGCGTGCGAACGCATGTGTGGAAAATCTGATGCGATAGTAGAGGCCACCATGAGCGACCTCATGGGCTTAGGCCGATTTTGGGCCGAAGCAGGCAGTGTGAGCCCAATGGGCTTGTGGGCTCACAACGGGTCCTTGTCAAGGACATGTGGAAATGTTGGACCTAGCTATGTCGCTCATATGGCTAAGGTTGATTTTGGGCTTAATATGGGCCCCATTTGGGCTATGTATGAGGTTTTGGGCCCAATTGTACATTTTCATTGAAAAAAGTTGCACGAGTTGTGCGAGACGACCGTGGGCCTACGGACAGGTCGGTAAGTGTACCCAGACCCTGAATTGCGAAATGACCGTTATGCCTTTGAAGGGCAAATTGACTAAAATACCCCTATGTGATATGTTATTGTTTTTGCATGCTATCTGATTTTATGTTTGCATTCATATGTGCCATTATACTGCATGGGGGTGGGTTCATTGATTAGAGGAAGTAATTGATACGGTAGGGTCGCACGGGTCGCGATAGATGACTCTAGATCCACCGATGGCCTTGAGCTGATTATGTGATTAGCAGCTCTGCTACGATATTGGTTAGTGCCGCAACCGGTGCTACATTAGAGTGTAGGGATGGGTGGGTCGATTTAATCCCCACAAGAGTGTAGGGTTAGACAGGAGACGGAGTGCAGAGTTGGTTGGGTTTCCATACATTGCATATTCTGAATTTGATATTGATATCGGTTAAGGCCCAACAGAGGCTGTTATGGGCTCAGGTCCAATTGCCATCGTTATTGTATCGGGCTTAGGCTCAGATTGATGTGATACATGTTAGTTGATTGATGGGGTAGTACACACTGAGTTTTCATAAACTCACCCCTCATTTTAATTTTCAGGTAATCCTAGTAGTATGGCAGTTCGACGTAACGGAGGGTTCAGAGGTGGCCACACTTTAAATAAATGGTTTTTGAGTACTTTAAATTACTTTGTTTTAATCGCGTTTCTTTCATTTGGGTTTTTATTGTAGTAAGGCCTTTCTGTGGTTTTTATTTCTAATTTTGGGATTTTATTATGGTTGAATTGCTTAACTTCTAGTTTTTAAGTCTCGTATTTAAAAATGAAAACAACGTTTTTTTAAATCTAATGCAAGTACTTAAATGTTTTCAAAGAACTGCTTCTACTGTAAACGAATATGAAAGACTAATAACACTTTTAAAGTAATAAAGGTTTTTGTTAACAATATGGGGTTTACAACCAATTCTTAATGCTTAAAAGAATGTGAGCCTAGTTTAACTTTTCGGATTACATACGTTTTAAAAAGCTAATAAACAAAAGTGTATGGTTTTTGAAGGAAGAATCTATTTAAAATCTCGGTTTAAAAATGTTTGTTTTGATCAAATGAACTTGAAGTTTTTCAAACATTGAAATTTTACGATACGCCCTCAATGTGACACTGCCGGATTTGGCCATAATGTCTGGGCCGGGTTTGGAGTGTTTCATTTAGTGGTATCAAAGTCCGGTTGTAAAACTCGACTGTGGAATGGGCTTAGTTTTTGGATTTTAAAGTTGTTTACAAATAAATCAAAGCATTTTGGAGGATTTTATTGTGTGGCACACCGAGTCTTTGACGTCGAACCAAGTAAGTTTTCTGGATACTGAAATTTGTTTTAAACTACTATACTGTAGGTAGTTACTAGGATTACTTTAGATATCAAACTACTGAGACTCTTTAGCTATAGTAAACTGAAAACTGTAGGAGACTAAAACTGTAGTGAGCCTACGACTGTGAAAACAACTCTTAATTACTGCTTCTGATCAAACATCTGCTTAAATTACTGAAACTAATTTGCATAAAATTCCTAATTCGGATAATACGCGAAGCGATAATGAGCACTAGAAGTGGTGCAAAAGGCCGTGACAGAGGCCATTGAGGTACTAGGGCTGGATCTTCGGCATCAGGCCACATGCCTAATGTTGAGCTGGGGAGGCACCGGCTTCACTGGTAGCTGAGACGGGGTCATATGATCGAGCAACTGGGACGATGCATTGTCCCAAGCAATGTTGAGTATTCTGAAAAGGGTTGTTGGGCCTAACACTGGTATTGGGAGCCGAGGTTCGATTTCAGAACGACTTTGGTCAAATGGAGCTAAGATTTTTAAGATTGCGGGTGTAGCTCCTAATGTGGCCGAGTATTGGTTGGAGGCTACGGAAAGAATCATGGATGACCTTGATTGCACTCCCGTGCAAAAGTTAAAAGGTGCGGTATTGCTGCTGCGTGAAAAACCCTACCAGTGGTGGCTTATTGTAAAAGAGGGCACTCAGCCTGACCAGGTAACTTGGGAGTTTTTCAAATTAGTATTCCAAAGGAAATATGTGGACCAAGTTATGTGGATGCCTAGAGGAGGAAATTTTTGAATTTGACTCAGGGAGACAGATCTGTGGCAGAGTACGAGGCAGAGTTCCTACGACTCAGTCAGTATGCATAAGGGATGGTGGCAACAGACTATGAATGATGCGTTCGATTTGAGGACAGCCTCAGAGATAGTCTTCGGGTGTTGTTAGCTCCGCAGAGGGAGCGAGATTTCACAGCGTTGGTGGAGAAAGCAAAAATCGCTGAGGTTGTGAAGCGCAATGAGCGCGTAAACTGGGAAAGAAAGAAGGGAAAAAAATGGATTCAGAGTCTTTCGGTTCCGTCCAGAGGTCTAAGAAAAGGGCCAGAGTCAATAGGCTAGTCAGAGCTGAGCCCCCTAATGCTACTACTAGGGTACCACCTTGTGCTATGTGTGGAAAAAGCCATGTAGATAAGTGCTGGAGGAGGACGGGAGCTTGTTTGAGTTACAAATTGATAGAGCATCGTATCAGGGAATGTCTTAGAAGGCTAGATCAGATACAAGCTACTAGTAAGGGTAATGCACAACTGCCGAGAGGCCGTGGACAGGCCAGGGGTGGGAACGGTTTGAGATGTGGTCGTGGAGCACCGGGTAGATGTACAGGACATACTGAGGCAAGGCAGCCAACTTTGGTTTATGCTGCTCATCGCCGAGAGGACGGAGACGCCTCGGATGTTATAACTGGTATGTTCTTTATTTATGAAGTATCTTATACTGCGTTGGTTGACATTAGGTCGACACATTTATACATTGTATGCACTATGACTGAGACTTTAGGTGATATGTATAAGATTACTGTGAATAAGGTCACTGTGTTAAGTCTCTTAGGGCAGTCTGTGAAAGTGAACAAGCTATTTAGGGATATGCCTTTAGTGGGACAAGGGGTTACTTTTGAGGTAAATTTGATGGAACTGCCTTTTGGCGAATTCGACTTAATCCTGAGGATGGATTGGCTGGTAAAACACCAGGCGACGTTGGATTGTGTTGCGAAATAAATGACACTAAAAACTGCGGAAGATGAAGAGGTGGTGGTGATTGGAGAGCAACAAGATTACTTGTCGAATGTAATTTCTACATTAAGGGCCGAGAAGTTGGTTCGCAAAGGCTGTGAGGCGTTTTTGGCTTACATCAGTAGTTTGGATTCTAAGGGTCCCACTATGAAGGAATTAAGAACAGTTAAAGAGTTTCCTGATGTTCTTCCCGTTGAGCTACCCGGATTACCTCCAGCCGAGAAGTTGAGTTTTGAATCGAGCTCCTACCTGGTACAGCTCCAGTGTACATCGCCCCTTACAAAATGACACTAAAAGAGCTGGTGGAACTTAAAGCGCAAATTCAGGAATTGCTGGATCGAGGATTCATTTGACCTAGTGTGTCTCCTTGGGGAGCACCAGTGTTATTTATGAAAAAGAAGGATGGGTCAATGCGAATATGCATCGACTATCGACAATTGAACAAGTTGACCATTAAGAATAAGTACCCTCTGCCAAGGATAGAAAACTTTTTTGATCAGTTATGATGAGCTTCAGTTTTCTCCAAAATTAATCTCTATTCAGGGTAACATTAATTGAGGGTTAAGGAGGCGGATGTCCATAAGACAGTGTTTAAGACTCGTTATGGTTACTACAAGTTCCTTGTGATGTCGTTTGGGCTAACGAATGCACCAGTAACTTTCATGGACCTCATGAACCAAGTGTTCCAACCCTATCTGGATCAGTTTGTGGTAGTGTTTATAGATGACATTCTGGTGTATTTGAGAATCGAAGATGAACACGATGCACACATCCGAGTTGTTCTGTAGATTTTGAGGGAAAAATAATTGTTTGCCAAATTTAGCAAGTGCAAGTTTTGGTTGAGGGAAGTTACTGGGTCATGTGGTTTTAGCTGAGGGGATTAGGGTTAATCCTCAAAAAATTGAAGTTGTGCTCAACTGGAAACCACCTAAAATAGTGTAAAAAATTCGAAGTTTTCTGGGTTTGGCAAGGTATTATAGACGCTTTGTTGAGGGTTTTTTGTTAATTGCTGCTCCTCTGATGAAGTTACTGAGTAAAAAGGGTATCATTTATTTGGACTAACAAGCAGTAGGAGAGTTTTGGGAAACTTAAGAAAGTCCTGACAGAGGCCCCTATCTTGATTCAGCCAGAGCATGGAAAGGAGTTTACGGTCTACAGTGATGCATCACACATCGATTTGGGCTGTGTATTGATGCAGGAGGGTAAAATAGTTGCATATGCGTCACGCCAGCTTAAGACTAACGAGGCGAATTACCCAACCCATGACTTGGAATTGGCTGCGGTGGTATTCGCACTAAAAATTTGGAGACATTACCTATATGGGGAGAGGTGCATAATTTACATGGATCACAAAAGTATTAAATACCTCCTTACTTAGAAGGAGCTAAACCTTAGGCAGCGGAGATAGATTGAGCTGCTTAAGGACTATGATTGCATGATTGAATACCACCCTGGTAAAGCGAATGTGGTAGCCGACGCACTGAGCCGTAGGGTTATGTCTGACCTAAGGGTTATGTTCGTCTGTTTGAGTTTGTTTGACGATGGTAGTCTGCTGGTTGAACCTCAAGTTAGGCCGTTGTGGATTGAGCAGATTAAAGATAAACAGTTGATAGATGAGACTCTGGGTCCTCGATTCCGACAGGTTAAGAATGGGGAAACTTTAGATTTTGCATTGAATAATGAAGGAGTGTTGTGTTTTCATGAGAGAGTTTGTGTACCGGGGGATCCTATTTTAAGGCAGTCGATACCGCAAGAAGTGCATAGTAGCCCTTATGTTCTACATTCTTGTGGGAACAAAATGTATCAAGACCTCCGCGAGTTATATTGGTGGCCGAGACTTAAGCGAGAGGTTACTAAGTTCGTTAGCAAGTGTTTAACATATCAACAAGTCAAGGCGGAACATCAGTTACCTTCAAGATTACTTCAGCCAGTTAAGATTCCACTTTGGAAGTGGGAGAGGGTAACTATAGATTTTGTTAGTGGGCTGCCTCTGATGCCTACTAAGAAAGATTCGATATGGGTTATTGTGGATCGATTAACTAAGTCTGCCCATTTTATACTGGTCTGAACTGATTTCTCACTACAGAAGCTGGCTAGGTTATAGTGGCCGAGATTGTAAGACTGCATAGGGTACCATTCTCCATAGTATCTGACAGAGATCCTCGTTTCATGTCTTGGTTTTGGAAGAAGTTACACGAGGCATTGGGTACAAGATTAGACTTCAGTATGACATTCCACCCTCAGACAGATGGTCAATCGGAGAGGGTGATTCAAGTACTAGAGGATATGTTAAGGGGCTATGTAATCGAGTTTTGAGGCAGTTGGGAGGACCATTTGCTGTTAGCCAAATTTGCGCATAATAATAGCTATCAGTCGAGTATTGGGATGGTACCGTATGAAGCATTATATGGCCGTAGGTGTCAGACTCCTACATATTGGACTGAATTGGTCGAGCAGCGAGTTTTGGGACCAGGGTTAATTACTAATACTGAGGATAAGGTGAAATTGATTCGGGACTAGTTGAAGGAAGCATCTAATAGGCAGAAATCATATGCCGATCTTAAACACCAAGAGATTGAGTATGCAGTGCGAGACTTTGTGTTTCTTAGGGTCTCCCCATGGAAGAAGGTACTAAGGTTTGGGCGGAAGGGTAAATTAAGCCCTAGATTCATCGGGCCTTACCGTGTACTAAAGCGTATGGGACCGGTTGCCTATCAGCTAGAATTACCGTGAGAGTTGAATCAGATCCACGACGTGTTTCATGTTTCAATGCTAAGGCATTACCGCGCTGATCCCATGCATGTGGTCTCAACCGAGGAGATTGAGGTTAGGCCAGACCTTACCTTTGAAAAGGAACCAGTACAGATACTGGACCGTGAAGTAAAGGGGCTAAAGAAGAAATCTATTCCGTTGGTTAAAGTGCTTTAGCGTAAAGGGGCTAAGGAAGAAATTTATCCCGTTGGTTAAAGTGCTTTAGCGTAACCACAGTTCTGAGGAGGCTACATGGGAACCTAAGGAGGCAATGCCACAACAATACCCTAAACTATTTTAACCAGGTAAATTTCGAGGCCGAAATTTCTTTTAGGGGGTAGAGTTGTAACGCCCTAAAAAGTTAAGCTTTTAATTTTTTTGTTGTGGCTTTAAATTGCATTTTTGCTTTAATGGCTAAAGTGAATTGGGTATGTTTTGGAGTGTTTGGGGGTTTCTATGGATTCCTAAGTTTAAGTCTTGGCATATGGAAAAATTTTATTTTTAAGCACTAGAGGAACCTTGACTCTAGGTTGAATGCTTCTTAAATTTTGATGGGTAAAACTTGACACAAGAAGAGCCTGTGGCTTAGTGGTAAGTGGCGTGTTCTCTGTCTAAGGGGGAACTAGGTTCGAGTCAGTCCCTACTTAAAGGAGTATTTATTTTACTCTTTAGCTGAGCAAGTGTTAGAGTTGGAATCGAACACTGATAAAGGAAGTTTGAATCAGTCTTGGAGTGGATTGTGGAGAAAATTGAGGAGGGGATTATGGAGAGATTTTAGGAGAGGAAAATGGGAGTTTGAATAGGAAAAAGTTGGTGCCGAATTTGGTTAGTGGGGAGTGGGAATTCTACCTGGCATTTTGAGTGTGAGTGCCAAATTTTGGTTTTGTCAACTGAGGTATTAGCTTTTGTTTTGGGTTTTTGCACTTTTACTCTCTTCTCTTCTTTCTGTTGTCCCGAACTTATTTTGGAAATTGACCATTCGTGCACTTCTGCTTGTCTTTTCTTTTTGGTTTTGGTTTATCTCTAGCAAAGTGCTAAGTCACTCTCTCAAGTTCATTCCTTTCTTTTTCTGCACCAACCATTACCGAAACCCCCTCTCATTTACTCTCCTTTGTTCTTTACAAGTTTTGACCGATTGCTCCTCTTTAATTCCCTTTTCTCTTAACTATCTTCTTTTGAGTCGAATTTCCCTTTGTCCTCAACGCCATCTCCTTTTGATCACATGGTGTGTAAAAGTCGAATACTCTGTGCTCTCTCTCTATCAACTTTTGTCAAATCTATTCTTACTTCTTTCCTCTTATCGTAAGGTTGCGTTTTCTGCTCCTCTTTCTGCCAAGATCGAGTGTAAGTATTAGTGACTTCTTTCAATTAGTTTTGTTACTAATATTTTTTGTTTCCTTCTTCCAAATCTCCCCTCTCTTCTCTTAGTCAAATATTGGTTGGTACCTAGGTTTTCTTGAGGTTTAATAAAAGGGCAATCAACTTGAATCAATCGACATCCTACTTGTAGTCTTGAACAAAGTAAGTGTACATGCCTTGGTATGGTTTTAGGATGAATATTATTCATGGCTCTGTAAGCTGTCAAGTGTGGATTTACCCACGTGTTTTTGCAATCTCGTTTAATAGGGCTTGCTGTTTCGTAGAATCCGTCAAGGGAGTTTAGTCTTGCTAATGATTAGAGAGGAGTTAACAAAGCTTCATCGATTAAGGTATGTGTTAGTGAGGTTTCGGTTTATGATTTGGAAAGGAGGATAATTCTGTTGATCGGGTGACTGACTGCTAGTCCTGTGTAATGTAGGTTTGTTGATAGGGGACTTGTAGTGTGTTCGTAAACTAGGTGTGTACTCACACTAATAGATCATAAATCGGTGAAAAAGCTGAAATGCTAAAATGCCAAAAAGCCGAAAGTACGGCAACGGTTGCCACACAAGCATACAAAAGTACGTGTGGAAAATCTAATGTGATAGTAGAGGCCACCATGAGCGACCTCATGGGCTTAGGCTGATTTTGGGCTGAAGCAAGCTGTGTGGGCCCCATGGGCTCATGGGCCCCACACGAGTCCTTGTTAAGGATATGTGAAAATAATGGAATTGGCTATGTCGTTCACATGGCTAAGGTTGATTTTGGGCTTAATGGGCCAAATGAGCATGTGGGCCCCACTTGGGCTACGTATTGGGCTTTGGGCCCAATTTTACATTGTGATTGAAAAAGGTTGCACGAGTCGCGCGAGAAGATTGTGGGCCTACAGACAGATCGGTAAGTGTACCCAGACCCTAAATTACGAAATGACCGTTATGCCCCTGAAGGGCAAAATGACTAAAATACCTTTATGTGATATGTGATTGTTTTTGCATGCTATCTGATTTTATGTTTGCATTCATATGTGCGATTATACTGCATGAGGGTGGGTTCATTGATTGGAGGAAGTAATTGATATGTTAGGGTCGCATAGTCGCGTTAGACGACTCTGGATCCACAGGTGGCCTTGAGCCGATTATGTGATTGGCAGCTCTGCTGGGATATTGGTTAGTGCTGCAACTGGTGCTACATTGGAGTGTAGTGATGGGTAGGTCGATTTAATCTCCACAGGAGTGTAGGGTTGGACAGGAGATGGAGTGCAAGGTTGGCTAGGTTTCCATGCATTGCATATTCTAAATTTGATATTGATATGGGCTAAGGCCCAACGAGGCTGTTATGGGCTTAGGCCCAATTGCCACCGTTATTGTATTGGGCTTAGGCCCTGATTGATGTGATACAGTTAGTTGATTGATGGGGTAGTATACACTGAGTTTTTGTAAACTCACCCCTCGTTTTAATTTTGAGGTAATCCCTAGTAGTATGGCGGTTCGACGTAACGGAGGGTTTGGAGGTGGCCACATTTTAAATAAATGATTTTTAAGTACTTTAAATTACTTTGCTTTAATCGCATTTCTTTCATTTGGGTTTTTATTGTAATAAGGCCTTTCCATGGTTTTTATTTTTAATTTTGGGATTTTATTATGGTTGAATTGCTTAACTTCTAGTTTTTAAGTCTCGTATTTTAAAACGAAAATGACGTTTTTTAAATCTAATGCAAGCACTTAAACGTTTTCAAAGAACTGCTTCCGCTGTAAATAAATATGGAAGACTAATAACGTTTTTAAAGTAATAAAGGTTTTTGTTAACAATATGGGGTTTACAACCAATTCTTAATGCTTAAAAGAATGTGAGCCTAGCTTAACTTTTTGGATTACATATGTTTTAAAAGCTTATAAACAAAAGTGTATAGTTTTTAATAGAAGAACCTATTTAAAATCTCGGTTTAAAAATGTTTGTTTTGATCAAATGAACTTGAAGTTTTCCAAACATCGAAATTTTACGATACGCCCTCAATGTAACACTGACGGATTCGGCCATAACGTCTGGGCCGGGTTTGGGGTGTTTCACATGTACCTACACTTTTTCATCACATAATCACATTCAATTACACTTAGTCATTTTTGCCATTGAAGACATCGAAATTTTAATGGATACATCCGAATTTTGCGCATAAATGCCACACTTGTAGCCAAAGCTACTTCACATCACTTTTCACATAGAGGCTCGTTCTCAGGCAATTTACTTTCACGAGCTTGCTCACATAAGCTGTCAGTCATTCGTTGCTACTCAGTGCTTCTCACACAAGCTGTCAGGTATCCGCAACACATGCTGGTATACCCAGCCACTGGTAGAACTTAAGACCAACACCCGGATTCACTTAGTCACAATTTCACATAGATTTCACATAGGTCCCTAGTGACATGTCACTTGTATCCTATTCTATTCCTAAGGTTCAACTGGGACATTGTCAATTTCATTTAATATTCAGCCACATCTCATAAAATATATCAAAACATAAAAACATAAGTAAAAATGATGCATTATTTACATACAAACTTACCTTGGTAGCATAATTGGTGAAAATGTCCTATTTGTCAATTTCTCGTTTTTTCCTCGTTCTAGTTCCACACCTCATTTTCCTTGGTCTATAATATCACATTTAATTTATTTATTAGTCACATTATTCAATGTGACCCAAAAATCATATTATGGAAAAATTACATTTTTGCCCCTAAAGTTTTACTTATTTATAACTTTACCCCTAGGCTCGTAAAATGATTTTCATTCAATTTCTTTGTACTTTAAGCCTAGCCGAACCATTTTCATAACTATAACAGCCCACAATTTCCATTAAAACACACCTTTATGACACATTTTATAACTTTTACAAATTAGTCCTTTTAGGCATTTTCACCGAAAATCACTTAGTAAAAGTCGTTTCTCTAACCATAAACATGCATTTTCTACCATTAAACACAAAAATACACACATATTCATCATGTGTAACACCCCTAACCTATATCCGTCGCCGGACTACGGTTAAGAGGCATTACCGGATAAATCGAAACATTTTACGAACAATTCATAAATATAAATCAAACATCATTATGTCATATTCAAACATCATCAATTAGTCCCTTTCTTAGGTCAACTAGACCTTAAACATAAAGGTCGGGACTAAACCGAACTCATACAAAATTTGTCGAAACTTAAATATTTTTCAAAGTTATAGAGGTCACACGCCCATGTAGCCTGGCCATGTGCCTCACATGGCATTAGACACGTCCGTGTGTCTAGGCCGTGGCAAAACAGGGCTTACCTACTGACTTAGGTCACACGGCCAAGGGCACGTCCGTGTGCCAAGCCGTGTGCAAACCTGGAGGGTATATTAACTTCGGTCACACGGCTAACCACACGCCCGTGTGTCAGCCTGTGTGCCCTACAAAATAGCCCGCACGCCCGTGCATCAGGCCTTGTATTCGGCCGTGTTGAAACCTGTAGGGTATGCTTACTTATGCCACATGGCCAGTCACATGCCCATGTGTGAGGCCGTGTGGTCTATCTAGGCTCAATTTGAATTGACCCTCAAGCAACACGGCAGAGACACACGTCTGTGTCCTTGCCCGTGTGGGCACAAAATAGGTCATTTACAAGGCCAAAATGCCACCCATTTTGGGTCCTCCCTACAAGCATCAAATATGCACCAATTGTACCATAATTTCAGCCAAAAACACTTCCAAAACATACTTCGTTCTATCCATAATATCATCAACCAATTTCATGCTTATTGATCATACCAAATCATAAGCCAAAATACATACTAAATTGACCATTTCTTTTGGTCATTCATGAGCATCAATCATACCATTTCTTACCACATATTTCATACCAAAACTAAGCCAAAATTTTAAAGCAAAAGCTAGCCATATCACATGGCTTGACATATATACATCTCAAAATCATATCTCAACTTATCTAGACTATATATGCCATACTTAGACATTTACACTTTAAAAAGGTACCAAAGTCAAGTTTGATAGTGTGGTGATGATCCTCGACGATCTCCAAGCTCCTGGTAGCTACGATATCTATAAAACAATGCAAACACATACAAACTAAGCTTCAAAGAGCTTAGTAAGCCATATACAAATAAACTTATCATGAAAGCCAATATTCATCTTATTATGCACATAATCCATTTTCAAATACATTCATAAACCTTATTCATCACATATATATATCACATTTTCCCAATTCACTTGTACATATGTCATATTTTTCCATTCATATTTCACATATCTTCAATGGCACATATACATACCTTTCATGATCAAATATTGAACATATCTCAAACGTACCTGATTCAGATATATCTTAACATAGTCATACATTTCTCGAAATGCTCGTTGAACCGTACGGAATCAAATAGGATACGTGGATGGCTTGAAAAGCTCGTACAATGTCAATGTCCCAGACCTGGTCTTACATGTAATCAGCATCGATGCCCTGTCCCAGATAGGGTCTTACACAAAATCAAATATGATGCCGAAGTCCCAGACACGGTCTTACACATAAATCACAAATCGATGCCAACGTGCCAGACATGGTCTTACACGTAAATCACAAATTGATGCCAACGTCCCAAACGTGGTCTTACACGAAAACTCATATCGGATCCTATGTCATGACATATGTATCCTAACTATTCCTAGGTTAATACAGGGCTTTTCAGACGTTGTCACACTATCGTAATTATCTCGGAATTTCACATATTCAGCTCTCATAGCCATTCAAGACAATTCAAACATCATACAAGCAATCATAACTCAATTTAACACATTTATTTGTATATCGACTTACCTCGTTCGGATTCGGACGGATGAAAACGATTACTCAATGATTTTCGACTTTCCCCGATCTAATTCCGCTTTCTTTGGTTATTGATCTAAACACATTCAAAATTAATTCATTCAATCCCACATTCATTCAAATCAGTCCGTTAACACATATTTAGGGCATTTTACAAATTAGCCTTCACATTTTTACAATATGACATTTTAGTCCTTAATTCACAAAATCACAAAATATGCAAAATTTCATTACACAATAGCTTGGCTGAATATTCACTTGGCTCATATAAGCCTATATATTTCATTTATTTCGCATTTTAGTCCTTCAAAATTTCATTTTCACAATTTATCCCATAAAGCTCAAATTCATAAAAAATCCAAAGACAAAACATATTTATCAAACACATATCTTTCATTTTCTATCAACTATCATCACAAAGCCTCCAATTTCATCAATGGAACATTTCAAAATCTTCCTCAAATTCTTAAATTAAGACATGGGCTTGAAAGAATACATAGCAACAATCACAAAAACATAAAAATCATCAAAAACGGATCAAATTACATACCTTAATTAGCCAAGATTAGTGTCAAAACCTAAAATGCCTTTGTTCTTTCTTTTTCCTTGTATTTTCGACAAGAATAGGTGAATAATAGCTTTAATCTCATGTTTTAATTAATTAATATCACTTATACATCGAGTCACTAATTTGACCTTTTTAATTTCATTACAATTCCACTAACTCATATCCATTAATGATCATTCATAATTTCAATGGCCATTAGCATAATAAGGACATCACACTTAGCAAGCCAGTGAATTCGGCACATAAATAAATAGAAGGACAATTTTGCATTTTCTGTGATTTAATCCTTTTTGCAAATTAAGCACACAAACGGAAAAATTAAATCACGAAAATTTCACACATGTCAATTCACATACTTTAGGCATGGAAAATAATATTTAAATATTTTTGACTCAAATTTGTGGTCTCGAAACTACTATTCTAGTTAGGGTCTAAACCGGGATATTACATCATGGGTCAAAACCCTAGACTTTAACCATATCTCAAATTAGTGGTAGAAATAGATAGATCTTGTTACGAGGATTTCAAAAACGTAAAAATCATTAAAAACAGGGCTAGAACAAACTTAAAATTGAGCTTGGAAGCTTGAAAAACCCTAGCCATGGATTCCCCTTATGAAATTCAGCCATGGGGTTGAAGATGGACAAAAGCTGGCTTTTTTGTTTATTTAATCATTTAATCACTAAATAACCCAAATTCCCCCAACTTAAAAATATTCTATTGCACCTATTTCATGTCCATTTTTGTCCAACAAATTAATCAATGGTCTGATTATCATTTAAGGACCTCTAATTTAAAATTTCATAACAATTGGACACCTCTAACATGTAGAACTCAACTTTTTTACTTTTTACAATTTAGTCCTTTTGACTAAATTGAGTGCCCAAACGTCAAAATTTTCGAATGAAATTTTTACAAAATCATTCTGTGAAATTGCAGACCATAAAAATATGATAAAAATAATTTTTTTATTGTTGGATTTATGGTCCCGAAACCACTGTTTCGACTAGGCCCAAGTTCAGGCTGTTACAGACTTAAGATTAAAAGTTAATAAAAATAAGTGTTTTTAACACATTTTATGAGTGTTGATGACCTATTAGGCTGACATAGGCCTTAGGTAAGGTTAATTTGTGTATTTAAGTGTGCATGAGGCTTAATTTTTGGCCCAATTGACGTATGAACTTGGGATGAGTGATGCACAAGTTTCTCGGGGCATGAAAGCATGACAAAAATGTCCAAAGCCACAAAATGCCTTGTGTGGCGCAACATGCAATGTGTGTAACACAACGTGCAATGTCTATGTTGCAATACACACCCTGTGTTTTGAGCCACAACAACCTTGTGTTGAGCCATAACCTAAATGTGGGCTACAAAAAGGATGACATTGGCAATCATATTTTGGCTGATTCTTAGAGATTTTATTTCTTGCTTGCACCCAAAGTATTTTAGCCTATAGATAAGAGGCTTCTGTACACAAATTAGGGGGATCCTATCAATCAATCCATCAACCTATATATGAAACACAATTTTTAGTTTTCTTGTCTTTTGTGTTTTAGTTGGAACTTTTCTATTTCGATTTGAAGACAATAGCAAGCAAAGATTACTCCGGATATGCACTTCAATATATATATATATATATATATATTCATGAGCATTCTCTCTACTCTTATATTTTATTTGTATTTTGTTAGCTTGATCAACTAATGTCTGTATGACTATTAGAATAAATCTTATGCTTTATTCATATCTTACATGTTTCGATCATTGAACTAATTCATTAATCAAGTCAATTAGTTAACAAAAGAATAAGGGTTCATAATAGGATTAGTGGGTATAGATTATATGTGTTCCTAAACCCTAGGCTTGATAACCCTAGGAAGTTATCATAAGGGAAATGAGATCATGAGATAAGTTGAATCAAGTAAATCATAGTTTATCCTGGTGAAGAAAGTAAGGTCAAGAGATAAGCGTGTATTCATCGATTAATTAATTAGTAGAGGCTGGGAGGTAATACTAGCTAATTAATAACTAATTCATATTAAAACTCGAATTATGAAATTAGTTGACCTTTTATTTATTAATTAGGGATTTAATTGATCATAGGCTAGAGGCTCGTGTTGTCGACACTAAGAATAGGAAAGTTCATTAGGTTAATTTAGGTTAGTTAATTTAATTAGTTTAATTAAAATATTGATTTGGATTAACACTATTAATTCGTGACTCGATTAGATTAGTAATTATTTTATATAATTAATTTAATATTAATTTCTCCAATCTACAATCCCTTAGGTACGATCCTCAGAATACTTATAAGTGTTTTGTTGTAAACTTTACTATATTGCAATTTGACCCATACACTTGCAGACATTGCCGATTTAATTTAATATATTTTTGGTGTGATATTTAACTATAAAAAAGAATAACATGTTTATAGGCAGTCAGCTGCCATGCCATAGGCACATTTAGCAGATACGTGACTTGTGGACTTCAATTGGCGGATACTTGATTTGTGAACTTCACTTGATGGATACTTTCCCTTCTTTCTTAACAAAATATCAAAGGTTTTTAGAATAACTCATTTGAGATGCTAACACATGTTACACACGAATTGGAATCATTGGACGATTTTCTTACAAATTTTGATAACCTAAAACTTCAAGAGGATGTTTCAGTTTAAAACTTGAAATTAAGGAAGTGGAATCATTACTTACCCCATTTAATTTTATTCCCAAATTTCTCTCCTGCAAAATTGAATTCCTTAATCTCTTTTTCAGTCTCAATCTCTTTTTCTGTCTCATCATCTTCTTCTATTTCTTGCCATTCTTATTGGCAGAGTGTATCTTCTGCTTTCTTTCTAGTCTTAAATCATTTCCAAAGGTAACCCTCTACTCTTTATTTTTCCTTTTTTTAAATATTATAGCCATAATGGTGAGGGATATGATATGTTTAGAAGGTAGAGTAGGGGGTCATGGTGGTTGGGGAAATCAAGGTTATAGAAGTACTTTGACCAGTGAGGATGGTGAGGAGCCCTGAAACCGTAAAGCAAGTACATCGGTAGAAGCGCCTATTTATCGTTACGTGACAACTAGGATGAAATGGTGTGACAGCTGGCCATTCGGGCAATCAAACTAGTGAACTTCTCTTACAACTTCAAAATCATCTAGGGAGAGAGATGATTGAGTGATACATAATGGGATTTCATACTACCTCTTTATTTTTTGAAGGTTGGTTTTCATCTCCCCTTGCATCCCTTTTTTTTTTTTTTTTGCACAGTACTAAAAGAGTATGGGATTGCACCAAGGCAACTTGTTGGCCTACCTTGGACTTTGGTAGCCTACTTCATAGATTGTTGTATCTGAGAAGAGCCACCCATGTTCGACGTCTTCCAATATTTTTATCAATTGAAGGTCATCACTCAAGGGGCTTCAGTAGGAATGGTACACTTTAGTGCCAGCATGGGTCGCAAGCCCATAATTAAGAATTGGGCTTTGAATATCCACCTCAACCGCAACAAGATATTTGGGTGAAGAGGAAGCTAAGGGTGATCTAGATTTCCCAATAAAGTAGTTCATCCCAAGGGAATCTACATGTCGTCAGCATTAATTCTTCGATTAAGAGATTTTCAATGCGCAATACAATCTATTAGAGATGGGCCACACCCTAGTGCTAGAGAAACTTCTAACCACTAGAAACATTTTCCAATATTGTTTTGAAGGAAATAGTTGTAATGGTTTTCGAGTAGCGGACCTTATGTATGGTGCAAATCCTAGGAGGCTAATGTCCACAGATCAGGCATGGCTATATGGGGTTGACAATGATTTGGCCTTAGTTCTGACAGGGAAGATGAGGGAGCCTAATGATTTTCCTACACAATCTATAAGATGCATCCCCGCCGTTAGTCCTCCTTACCAGCAAGTGACAGAGGTGAGTCAACAACTACTGCTTTAGTAATTAATGGTGTTGATAATGTTGTTGTTGTTGTAGTCTCTTCTAATTTCTCTAGTTCTTCCAGCTCCTTCAAACACGAAATGGATATAGAAGAAAAGGTAGACAATTTGTAAGTGAGTGAAAGAGCTACTACCTCAAAGGTAAGGGCTAGAAGTAGTGGTTGTAATAGGCCTCAAATGGGGGAAAAGTCCCATAGTATCTATGATAGTAGTGGTGAGAGGTTGATTTGTAACACCCCTTACTCGAGTCGAGTGCCAGGACGTGGTACGAAGCATTATCGTACTTAATCCTGCTTAAACGTACAAACTTGAACTATAAAATTTCATTTCCAATTTAAAACTTTTCATTTATTCTCTTAATATCCTTATCATGGGCTTATGAGGCCTAGAACATACTTCGGGAGTGGTTCAGAATCAATCCGAGAACTTCCAGGCACTTAGAAAATTTTTTCTTAAGACAGGGCCACATGCCGGTGTGGTATGGGACACACCCGTGTGGTCAGGCCATGTGGTCACACACGCCCATGTCCCTAGCCCGTGTCAAATTTATTTCTCAATTCCAAATTTCAGGTTTTAACACAGCTTGCGCACATGTCCGTGTCTATGGCCTGTGTCCCTTACACGGCTTAGACACGCTCGTGTCCGTATCCCGTGTACTACTTTATTATTGAACACTAAAACTACCAGGGGTTCACATGGCCAAAGCACATGCCCGTGTGCTTAGGCCATGTGCAATACTGACTTAACTACTTAAGATGCAGGGGACACATGGTTGAGTTACACGCCCTTGGTGTGGACTGTGTGTCACACACGGCCTAGACACACACTTGTGTGCCTAACCCATGTGGACAATATAGGCCATTTTCCAAGCCTTTTTGCCACCCTAAAACACAATCAAACTCATACCAAACTCAACCTCGCATAACCATACATAATATACATTATAAACATTCTCAGCTAAGGCATCCAATGCCACCATGCAAATCATTCTCATCCATCATTATTCTACTTAAACATACAACTTGCACAATCATGAAATTTATCCACTTTGCATGAGTATAACTTAGACAATATTAGCCAATCTCAAAGGCCATTACAACACTACTTGAGTAATATTAATAGCCAACACCTTTGGCTACGCAAAATGACACTTATCAAAACAATCAAATTTCCTACACATGCTATACATCAAATAACTAACTTTACTATACCAAAATGAATGGTTTGATAGTGTGACTTCGAGCTTGACTTTGATTGATCCCCGAGCTAATTTGGCAATCTACATGGAAGAGGGAAAGAAAAGGAGTAAGCACATATATGCTTAGTAAGTTGCATGAAATAAAATAACAACATGATTCATGACATAAACATTCAATGTAAAGTAACATGGAATATTATAACTTTCTCTATTCAATAATAGAGTTTACTCATGCTTTTTCTTACCAATTTTTTCATGTCATTACATATTCTTACTCATGCTTTTCTTATCATCATACTCATAACGTTATGTACAATTTCTCATGACTTAGTCGTGTACACCTGTATCACTCATCACAAAACTTTAGTCTTCCTCGATAAACTCATTTACTTACATGCTTCTCTTGTTAATTTACTTGGAATATCGAAGGATATCCGAATGTCATTCTCATGGTATGTAACACTCCTTACCCAGATTCGTCGCCAAAACCGAGTACGATGCATTACCGGACGATAACACAACCAATCATGCACAATCAAGCCACAAAATTTCATTCCAATTTAAAACTATTCATAACATATTGTACCATCCTTAAAATGGGCCTACGAGGCCTATCACATAGTTTGGAAGTAGTCCGGGACTAAACCAGACACTCAGAAATGTTTTGGATAATTTGATCTATTAAAGGGCACATGTCCGTGTGAGACAGGGACACACCCGTGTGGGTAGGCCGTGTGGTCGCACACATTCATGTTCCTAGCCCGTGCTAAATTATTTTTCAATTCAAACCTACAGGGGTTTTCACATAGTCGAGCACACGCCCGTGGTCCATGCCCGTGTCCTTCACATGGTCAAGCACACGCCTATGCCTTAGCCCGTGTGAAAACTTTGGGGTATTTTGTTTATGACGTCATCACAGAAACTTTGTCACATGGCCAAGCCACACGCCTGTGGGCTAGGCCATGTCTGTCACACGGTCGTGTCTCCAACCCATGTGTTTATTAAAAAACATTAAATTTTCATAAATTCAGGTGCAGAGGACACACGGCCTATACACACGCCCATGAGGCTGGCCGTACCCGCACGTGTGTCTACCTGTGTGGACAATTATAGGCTATTTTCCAAGCCAATTGCCACCCTGAAAACAAGCACGGCCATACATCATGACATTAATAGACACCTAAAGGGCCACATTTGATGGTTTAACAACATACTTTGATACATATCCACACATTGACACCAACCAATTCCATAAAGTTCCTCATAATGATATATATATATATAAACCAACATTATCATTTGCCATATCACATGGCATTACTTATATAATACCCATCAAAAGACTTATGTCCATATGACAACCAACCCAAGGACACTTACAACACAAATCCATCCCTATACATGCCATAGTTCAAAGGGTTTTATTTCACTATACCAAAAATAGATGTTGATAGTGTGGATAATCCTCTGATGCATCCCGATCCCAAGTTGGCTCGATTCAATCTATAAAACAAAGGAAAAGAGAAATGAGTAAGCTTTAAAAGCTTAGTAAGTCTATATGTAAATAGTTAACGTCATGGCAACATTAAATAATAGTAAGAGTTGTTCTCATACACCAACTTACCACCTATTCTTACCAATGTTCATACACAAATCATGCATATTAATTTGCATCCTTTTTTCACCCTCATACAATTTCCCACCATTTCTCTTGCCCATTAAATGCACCTGCACTTACACAACACATCACTATACCAAACTCTTTAGTAAGATTTCTCGTTGAACCCTTCAGTTTAACCTTCAATACTCAGTGGTTTTCAGCACACAGCTCCACCCACACAATAATTCAGCTCTCATGTGCACATGGTGAAAATCACTTTAGCACCCATATGGCTTAGCCATTAAATCTCATAGCTCTCGTGTACCCATGGTGAAGATCACTTTATCACCCATGAGACCTAGCTACTTATAACATAGCTTTCGTGTCTACATGATGTACCCTCGATACCATCCATGTGACCTAGCTATCTTTGATTCGTAGCTCTCATGTACACATGGTGAAGATCACTTTATCACCCATGTGACCTAGCTACCACATAACTCCCGTAGCTCTCTTGTACACATGGTGTCCTACCCTCAGAATCACACATGTGACCTAGCTACATAATATCCGTATACTTTTGGTTTTCCGAATGTTCAACCGGGAATTTACTTTCCATAATTTTTAGCATCAAATAAACTTATCCAACATCAACATTTCATAATATACATTAAAATTATTAATGTAAAATTAAAGTTCGAAAATTTTCTTACATATAAATTTACCTCGATAACAAAAAGCGATATTTTGCAAATCAATCTGATACCTTACCCTTGCCTCGGTTAAGGTCGATTCCTCGGTCTTCTTGATCTATAATAACACATTTAACTTGTTTAATACACATATTACTCAATTTAGTCCAAAACCATCCTATGACAATTTTTACCATTTTACCCCTAACTTTGTCAATTTTTACAACTAAGTCCTTAGGTTCGTAATTTGAAATATATCAATTCTCTTGGTTACCCAAGCTTAGCCGAACATCAATAGTACCCAAAACAGCCCACATTTCTCATCAATTTATACTTTTACCACACAAATCTCTATCTTTACAATTTGGTCCCTATTAGGGACTTTCATGAAAAATCACCTAGCAAACATGGTTTACCACACCGTAAACTTTCATATTCCACCATTAGACATCAAATTACTTGCATGTCATACATGGGTAAAATTTTAAACATCAACCCTAGCTTAAAATAATGGTAAAATTAGCTAGAGCAAGTTACGAGGATTTTAAAAATACGAAGAGAATTAAAAACGGGGCCTGAGTGTACCTTGAATCAAGCTTGAAAGTGACCAAAACCCTAGCTATGGAAGGCTTCCAATTTTCGGCACCAAGGAAGAAGATGGACACTCAATTTTGACTTCTTTTCCCATTTTATTACCTTTTATTTACTAATGACCAAAATGCCCCTCATTAAAACCTTTGTTATTTTTCTCCTTCCTTGGGAATTTTTGTCCAAACTAAGTTAAAATGGTTTAATTACCATATAAGGACCTCTAATTTAAAATCTCAATAAAATTTAGCACCTTTATGGATTAAAACCCATATTTTTCACTTATTGCAATTTAGTCCAACCTATCAAATTGGACATGCAAATAATAAAAATTATCCACCAAAATTTCACGTAATTATTCAAACACTCAATAAACATCAAAACTTAATCAGAAAAATATTTTTAACGTCGGAATCATGGTTTCGAAACCACTATTCTATTTAGCCCCTAATTCGGGCTGTTACATGGTAAGATGCCAAAACCATATCCCAATATGGTCTTACATGGGATCTCAAGTCAGTGCCAAAGCCATATCCTAGATATGGTCTTACACGGGATCTCATATTGATGTCAATGCCATGTCCCAGACATGGTCTTACACAAGATCTCTCTTAGATGCCAACGCCATGTCCTAGACATGATCTTACAGGGGATCTAAGTCTCATCTCGGTGCCGGTGCCATGTCCCAAACATAGTCTTATATGGGACCTCATGTCATGCCAATGCCATGTCCCAGACATGGTCTTACATGGGATCTCATCTTGATGCCAATGCCATATCCCAGACATGGTCTTACATGGGATCTCAGTTCAGTGCCGAAGCCATGTCCCAGACATGGTCTTACACGGGACCTACATAACTCATGTCATGACTTTGGTATCCTTCGTATTCTTTAACATTTTATTCGGGATTTCTCAACTATAATTCATCTTTTCTTGATGAAAGTCACATTACACAAATTCATGAAAATTTACATAATTTCATAGAATTTCCTCATCATAAGTTTACATAATGCATAAAGCTAAATTATTACATACAACATACCTCGGAAATCAAATCGTGGATGGATGTTCAATTTAGTCCACCACTTTACTTTTTCCCCGGTTTCGATCCGAGCTTCGTGTTTCTTGATCTAAAATGAAAAATTAAGCTTATTTAATATTCACATTGGCTAAATAGCCCATAATTAACACTTTGGAAAAAATATAATTTTTCCCCCTAAACTTTTACATATTTGCAAAATGGTCCCTAGGCTCGTAAAATGAAATGCACTTATTTTCTTGACTACCCAAGCCTAGTTGAACTTTTCATGTACTCATAACAGCCCCTATTTCTCATTAATTCAAACTTTACTACACATTTTACCACCTTTTCAATTTGGTCCCTATTAGGGATTTTCATGAAAAATAGCTTAGAAAAAGATGTTTACTACACTTTAAACTTTCATATTCTACCACTAGGCATCAAAATACTTGCATGTCATGCATGGGTATATTTTTGAATATAAGCCCTAGCTCAAATTAGTGGTAGAAATAGCTAGATTAAGCTACGAGGATTTCAAAAACACGAAGAGAATTAAAAATGGGGCTAAATTGCACTTACTTGAAGCTTGAAAAGTTAAAACAAAACCCTAGCTATGGATCTTCAAATTTTTGGGACCCTTAGGAAGAAGTTGGACACAATTTTTTATTCTTTTTCCCTTTTTATTACTTAATTTTACTAAATGACAAAAATGCCCTCATGCACACATATATTAGGATGCTCATATGAGCCATGTAATAGGATGCTTATTCGGGCTAAATAGGAATGCTCATAAAAGCCATAAATAGGAAGTTCACAAAGAACTTTTAACCGGGAAGCTCATGAAGAGCCTATCGGGGATGCTCATAAAAAGCCATGTAACAGGAGCTTCGGATAGCCATATATCAGGGAATTCAAGCGAACACTAATTGGACATTCATATAAAGCTGCATTTGTGTCTGCAACATATGCGAGATCACAACCGATCACATAACAGGACGCTCACAAAGAGTTGTAGTAGTGCGCAACACATGTATAATCAGTACCAATCAAGATGCTCGCAAGAACTATATAACAGGATGCTCGAGAAGGCTTTTAACAGGATGCTCGTTCAAGCTATAATATCCTCAACAAATGCAGGACTATAATCAATACAGGAAAATCATGTATCCATCGAATTTCATTCTTCAAACAGAACTTATTATTTATCGAGCAATTTCGGGCATGTGATTATTTTCATACATTAATCATTTATACAATTCTCACATATACAACATTTAATTCAAACATATAAATGTACATGATTAGGTTACACGAACTTGCCTCGTCATTTGTTGTATATAAAAGTCTACTAATCCAGCACCTTTTTTTTCAGCGATTTAACTCTCTATTTGATCTTTTCGGAACTATATAAATGAGTTTAACATCAATTTAGTCCCTAAATGACAATTTTTCCCCTATACTTTTCATAAATGACAATTTTGTCCCTAGGCTAGGAAAATGAAATTCTTGCAATTTATCACTTATTCCAAGCCTAGCCGATTTTCATATATAACAATAACATTCCATAAATTTCACAAAAATCAGAATTTTTCTATGAATTTTATAACTTTACAATTTAGTCCCTAAATCACAATTTCATCAAAATTCTCTTTGTAAAAGTTGTTTATCTATCAACAACCTTTCATTTTCTACCATAAATTTCAAAATTTTAGCATATTCATCCACGGAAAAATTTCTATACTTTAATATCTTTTCAAATTAATCCCTAAAATAGATAAATTAAATTATTCCAATATAAAAAATATAAAAATTACTAAAAACGAGACAAGAATACTTACCCAATTAAGCCAAGAAAGTTTGTTTTCTCTTTCCTACGGTTTCCATGTATATTTTGGGGAAGCTGATATAAAATGATGATATTAAACCTTTATTTAATTTATTATCTTTTAATTTTTCTCATTTCCAATTTAGTCCTTAACCTTTTCTAATTTTTCCATGGATGAATCATAAAAAATATCTACAATCTTTTCTTTAATGGTCTAATTACCATATAAGGACCTCAAGTTTTGAATTCCATAGCTATTTGGTCCTTCTAGCTACTAGAATTCAACTTTTGCATTTTATGCAATTTGGTCCTTTCCATAATTAAACGCGTAATCAGTAAAATTTTCGTATTAGAATTTTCATATAACATTCTTATCATAATATAGATTATGTAATAATATTAAAATAAATTTTCTTTTTGACTTAGCTTTGTGGTCTCGAAACTACTATTCTGATTTCACTAAAAATGGGCTGTTACAACTCTCTCCCTTAAGAATTTTCGTCCTCAAAAATCCTACCAATAAAAAGATTTGGGCATTGTTTTCTCATGATATACTCCGGTTCTTAGGTAGCTTCTTCAATCCCATGTCATTGCCAAAGAACTTTCACGAATGGTACATTTTTATTTCTTAACTCTTTTGTTTCACATGCTAAGATTTTAATTGGTTCTTCACTATAAGTCATATCAGGCTGAATCTCAACCTCTGTCGGGGAGATAACATGTGAAGGATCTGATTGATACCGTCGTAACATGGACACATGAAAAGCATTATAAATTATTTCAAGCTCTGATGGTAATGCCAACCGATAAGTAACAGGTCCGATTCTCTCAATAATCTCATATGGCCTGATGAAACGTGGGCTCAATTTTCCTTTTCGGCCAAATTGGAAAACATTCTTCCAAGGTGATACTTTCAAAAACACTTTATCACCGACTTGAAATTCTATTTCCTTTTGTTTAAGATTGGCATAAGACTTTTGACGATCAGAGGCTACTTTCAAGCTATCCCGAATCACTTTCACTTTTTCTTCAGTCTCACGAATCAAATCAACTCTGTGTATCTTTTTCTCACTAAGTTCAGTGCAATACAACGGAGTTCTACATTTACGACCATACACAGCCTCGTATGATGCCATTTTAATACTAGACTGATAGCTATTATTGTAGGCAAATTCAACTAAAGGTAGATATTTTTCCCAATTACCTTCAAATTTTAGAATATAGCATCGAAGCATATCTTCAAGAGGCTAAATCACATGTTCTAACTGACCATCAGTTTGAGGATGAAATGCGATACTAAAGTGCAATTGAGTACCCAAAGTTTCTTACAATTTGCTCCAGAATCAAGATGTAAACCAGGGATTTTTGTTTTAAATATTGGAGACTGGTATTCCATGCAATCTAACAATCTCAGACACATCTAATTCAGCCAACCTATCCAAAAGAAATCCATACCTACCGAAATAAAGTGTGTAGACTTTGTTAACCAGTCAACGATTACCCAAATGACATCTTTCTTCTTCGGAGATAGGGGTAGTCCTGATACAAAATCCATGGTAATTCTTTCCCATTTCCATTTCAGTATCATAACTAGCTGTAATAATCCCGAGGGCACCTGATGTTCAGCTTTTACTTGCTGACATATCAAGCATTAGATGCAAATTAAGAAATATCCCATTTCATTCCCAGCCACCAGTACATCTTTTTCAAATCATTATACATTTTGTTACTTCCCAGATGAACAGACATAATACCATTATGAGCTTCATTCAAAATTTTCTGTACAAGTTCTAAATTCTTTGGTACACATATTCTATCTCTGAATAAAAAACAACCATCAGACCCAATCTGAAATACTAAATCAGGATTTGACTCATATTGTACTCTTTAGCTTGTAATTCATCATCATTTTTCTAAGCTTCGCAGATTTGCTATAGAAATACCAGTTTAGCTTTTGACTCAGCTATGTTTGAACCATCATTAGATAAGGTCAGTCGAGTATTCATTGCTTGCTAAACAAACAGTGACTTTCTGCTTAGGGCATTAGCAACCACATTAGCTTTTCTCAGATGATAGTCAATAACTAGGTCATAGTCTTTTAATAGTTCAAGCCATCTACGATGTCTCAGATTCAAATTTTTCTGTGTCATCAAATACTTCAAACTCTTATGATCAGTAAAGATTTGACATTTTTCACCAAACAATAATGTCACAATATTTTCAGTGCAAATAAAATGGCTGCCAATTCAAGATCATGTATCGGGTAATTCTTTGGATGTGGTTCAAGCTATCTAGAGGCATAAGCTATTACTTTGCCTTCTTGCATCAAGACACAACCTAAACCATTTAATGATGCATCACTATAAATCACAAATTCCTTACCCGATTTAGGTTGAACTAACACTGGTGCTTCAATCAACAAGGTCTTCAATTTATCAAAACTCTATTGACATTTATCATTCCATGCAAACTTTACATCTTTTTGCAACAATTGTGTCATCGGAGAAGCTATCATTGAGAACCCTTGTACAAATTTCTGATAGTATCCAGCTAATCCTAGAAAACTTTTAACTTTAGATACGTTCTTTGGTGGTTTCCAATTAAAAATAGCTAAAATTTTATTTAGATCCACCCGTATAACTTCTACAGACACTATATGTCCAAGGAAACCAACTTCCCGTAACCAAAATTTGCATTTGCTAAATTTGGCATACAATTATTTCTCACGCAAAGTTTGCAACACAATTCTCAAATGATCAACATGCTCATTTTCGTCTCGGGAATAAATTAGGGTATCATCAATAAATACCACTATAGACCTGTCTAGATATGGTCTGACAATTCTGTTCATTAAATCCATAAATATTGCAGGTGCAGGTGCATTTGTCAAGCCAAATGACATTACAAGAAACTCATAGTGCCCATACTTGGTTTTAGAAGTTGTCTTTGGAACATCTGATTCTTTAACTCATAGATGATAGTAACCAGAGCGAAGATCAAACATTGAAAATAGAGTGGCACCTTTCAACTGATCAAATAAATCGTCAATTCGAGGCAGTGCATACTTGTTCTAATTGTGACTTTGTTGAGCTATCTGTAATCAATATATAACATCAGCGATCCATCTTCTTCTTTACAAATAGAACTGGCACACCCCAAGTTGAAGAACTAGGTCGTGCAAAACCTCAATTAGTCAGTTCTTACAACTGTGCTTTCAACTCTTTTAATTCTATTAGAGCCATTCTATAAGGTGCTATGGATATCAATGTTGTTCCTGAAACAAGATCTATAGAAAATTCTACCTCTCTAACTGGTGGTAAACCAGGTAATTCCTCTTGGAACACACAGGAAATTCACAAACAACCGGTATTGATTTAATTTTTTATTCTAAGACTTTAGTATCCAACACATAAGCAAGATAAGCATCGCACCCTTTTTGATATATTTCTATGCTGATATCACTAAAATTACATTAGAGAACCCATCCAGTTTATCAGATTCAACATGGAGTAACTCACCATTTCGACATTTTAACACAATGTACTTTTGTTTACAATTCACTACTGCATCATCCTGAGTTAGCCAGTCCATTCCAAAAATCACATCAAATTCATCCAAAGGTAGTAGCATCAAATCAGCTGAGAAACAATAACCCTTTCCCATTAATGGATAGTTTTTACAAACTTTATCCACCATAACATATTGACCCAAGGGGTTTGCAACTTTAACCACAAATTTAGTGAATTTAACAAGTAAATTTTTAGCATACACTAAATTCATGCAAATGTATGAATGTGTTGAACCAGGATCAATCAAAGCAGTTATATCAGTGTCAAGAAGAGAAAATGTACCACTAATAACGTCTAGTGTAGAGGTATCCTCTCTTGCACATATAGCATATGTCATTGCTGATGCTCTGGCTTCAGATTTGACTGTGAAATCTTTCGGCTACCACTAATATTTTCAGAGTAACGGAGTGATCTACCTTTCGAGCCAGGATTACCCGGCTTCAAAGTCTGATCAATATCCTTTTCAATTTTTTTGGACAATCTTTGAGGAAATAATCAAAAGAATCACATCTATAGCAGGCTCCACTTCTCATACGACACTCCACAAAATGAAATTTATTACAATGTTTACATTTTGGTCTAGGGTTACCAACACTTCCAACACTTGTTACAAATGGAGAAGAAGATCTCAGGTTAGAGCGTTGAGAGCCCCGCTCTTTTCCAGAATATCCTACAGATGCAGTAAAACGATCATGGTATTTCTTTGGTTTCTGTGAATGATATGCGTGATATGAAGTAATAAAATTTATAATAATGATCGCACCAAAAACTAACTATTATCACGACTTTAAGGTAAGCGCACCTATCAAATAGTAGTATAGTTTAGCGGCAAGACCGAGATATCGTACCCAAGGAACAGAAAGTACTAGTACTTACTTCTTTTCTATTTTTTAACCTAAAAATAAAAAGGGTTTTTATGAAACTAAACTAATTCTAAAACTAACTATGAATGCATAAAAAGTAAAATGGGGGAAAACTCTTTTAGAAAAAACTGATTGATTTGGGCAATACTCAAGGGAGAATCCATCTAGACTTCACTTGTTATCAATTCTAGAGCTAGACGATCTATTCATTTGACTTGATCCGTAGAGATCCCTAACTTATGTTAATACCTCCGTCGAGGATAAGAACAACTAATCCTAGGTTGATTAACTGAAATCTCTTTCTAGTTAAAACCCCTAGTCTTGCATTAACTCGATCTATGGATCCCCTTATCAGGTTTGACCCTAATTCGGTAGATTTATGTTGCCCTATGTCTAGGGTTGCATGCAACTCCGCTTAATTATGCTAGATCTACTCTTAAACAGGGACTTTTGCTCTTTTGAATAAGCACATCAATACTTGAATTAATACCTAGGATTATTAAAACAAGAATTAAGAACAATTCAAGTATTTATCATATAATTCAAGATAAAATAATAACAAGATCTATCTTAGTTTTCATCCCTCTCAAATATTTGGGGGTTTAGTTCATAGTTAATAAAGACAACATCTCAGAAGAATAAAGATAGCAAAACATAAAGAACCCAAAAACCCCTGAAGGATTGAAGGGAGATCCTTTATCTTGATGTAGAATTCAGCTTCTGGGATGAATCAATCGGCTTCCCTTAGAGTAATCCCTTGCTTCCACTATCTGTTTTGGAAGAAATAAAGTACCCTTTTGAGGAGAGAAAAGCACACCTTTGTAGTTGCCCCCTAGGGTCTTTATATAGAGCTTTGGAATGCCTTTCTTAGCCTCTAAGTATCCAAATCTGAGTGAAATTGAACTTCCTCACGACAGGGACACGCCCGTGTGCCACATCTGTGTGGATCGACAAGAGGCATGTGTGAGACTGTTGATGGTGGCACGGCTATGTCACCTGGCCATGCTTGTCGGGGTTGGGCTGTGTTGGACTTTATGTGGCAGGCCATGGGACACGGCCGTGTGGTGGATCCTTGGGCCGTGTTGTTTTCACACTTTGGCCCATTTTCTCCGTTTTTGGCCCATTTCTCGTTTTTTCTCTTCCCTATGCTCTCCTAAGTATAAAACATGAAATAGAATGATTAAGAGAACCAATTTCCACACATTTAATGATAATTCATCCAAAAATTATGCTAAGCATCAGGTAAAAATATGTATAAATTATCGTTTATCAAATACCCCCACACTTAAACCTTTGCTTGTCCTCAAGCAAAATCTCAACTCACAATTAAGAATCATTCTTCTCAATTTATAATCCTTATTAATAATGTTTCAAACTAATCCACAAGTAATCATACAATGAAAATTCAATCAGAAGAATAGTAAAGATTTAATTACTCTAAGTTGAGAATTTTATCATTGAAACATAGGTTTTCTCCATTCTCTTAAGTAATTATCTCTCAATCAAAATCAACAAGAATTGAAATCCTCGCTAAGGATTCACTCTATCCTCTCAAAGTGTTTAGGGTTCAAGAATTAAGTAGTCTCTATTCAATCTAAAGAGTTATTGCCATAGGCTTGCAAGAAAATGAAATCTCTACCACTATAGATTGATATGATACATCGATCAAAAGGTCTTTCAATGGTTGTAACGGGGCTTTGGTTAGGGGTGTTGTCACAAGCTGAAAAAGAGGGTTAAAATCCAGATTGAACTGAAAAATTATCTAGCTAGAAAAATCTCTATCACTGGAACACATTTCTAGAGCTAAGTCTTATGATCACACCATTCTAGCCTTAGTAGCCTTAAAATAGAAATATGCAAAAATGTTAAACTATGAATTATAGCTGTATTAACTGTAAATAACCATTTTTTTAATTAAGAATAATTCAAGTACAATTTATTTACAAACTTTACAACCTGGAAAAGAGAATAAAGCTAGATAATAATTCAACTCAACTCTATAAAAAAATAGGGATCAAAGTAATTGAATGGAATTCAACAAAAACGGGTTATGGGTTAATATTAGAGGTAAGTCAAAGAATGGGTTGTTAGGCTCAATGGGGTTCACTAGGGGTTAATTTGTAGAGGTAGGCTTTTATGCAGTAAGTGGGTTAAATCCTAGGTGCCTTTATCATCTCAGTGTATCAAATCAAATGATGTGGTCTCGACATGTATAATCGAAGCAAGCTCTAGAATAACAAATCAGTATTGACTCACTCAAAGCAACAATAAAGGTGAGCACGAAAGAATGTATGCTCAAAAGGCTTAAAAATCTCACCAGAATTATGGCTTTTGATGTCAATCCTGCGAATTTCAAATCTCAAGATAATACTTAAAATTAGGGAAAATAACTTATGAAAAAAATTTAGATTCTCAAAAATTTCAACTTATCATACTTGATTCCCTAGTGTTTTCAAGTTTGAATCATCACAGTACAAACGCCTGTGTCTTAATTCTCAATACATCAATAAAAATTATAAATCGATCAGAATAAATTCCTAACAGGAGATTGAAGAAAATGCAAAGAGTGAAAGTGAGAATTCGAAATTTTGAGAACAATGCAAATAAAAATTTTCTGGAATTTCAAAGAAAATGTAATGACTGAAAGTAAGTTCCCCCCCACACTTAAGATGTACATTGCCCTCAATGTACAAAGATATATTAGTAGCAATAGAAGCATAAGATCATAAGATAGGGAAATGTATGAAACTCCCTAAATTTTGGATGAATTTGTGAGATGGAGATTGGAATTGGAAGAGCCGGAAGTTACTGTCCCGTTAGATTTTAGATATGAGCTGTACAGCTCCTTTAAAACTACGAAGGCATTTATCAGTATTTAGGTATTTTAGTGAAGCGAAATTTTCTTGTTAGGGAATAACCGATATAAAAATAAAAGTAAAAACTAAACTAAAATATTTACTAAACAAAAAGATCAAAGTAAAGATAAAGAAAAATCTAAATATTCTAAGAAAACTTAAAGTTCAAGAGAAGGTGGAAATAAAGATCAAGAATAAAAATAAAAATTAAGATAAAAAATAAAGATAAAAGGAATAGAAATCTCTAATCCTCAGATGGTTCGTGAGGTGGGGAAGGTGGTGCGATATGGAGGTGCTGACAAATCTGCGCTAAAGTGGCATCAATATGATCAAATCTTTGAAAACATTATTGCTCGAATCGTATGAAACGCTCAGATAAGTCAGCGTGAGAAGCTATCGCATGAACTGGTCAGCGATGGGGTGGTGGTTCAGCTGGGCCTTCTTCTGGTGGTGGTGGTAGGACATCATCAGTAATGTCCTCTGGATCCTCGGCCTCTTGGAGTAGTCGGTACTGTAAGCGGTCGGCACCTGGTCTGCACTAGATCATCCTCATGTGGAGCATAGTTTGGATGTCCTTTGGGGACATCTGACCGACGAGGGTGTAGGAGGAAGTCTGGGCCGCGGTATTGAATAGCCCGAAGTAGCGGGCTAGGCGAGTCACGTATGGGCCTATGCTGATCACCCCCTTTCTATGCCTCTCTGTCTGATGTTAGATGGTAAGAGTGATGAAGTAAGCCAGGTCAAAGACATGGCCGTGTGCCATGCTCGATAGAAAGTAGGCGTTGTGAGTGTTGACGACACTGGTACTCTCGCGCCTTCCGGTCAGTGTATGCGCGAGGAGGGCATGAAGGTACCTCAATGATAGAGGTAAGGCGGTCGCCTTAGAGCGACTGGGGTTGTATGTTGATGCTACCGGGACTAGGGCCTCTCAACACTTAGAGGGTGAATAGTGGATATGGCGGTAGAGCTCAAAGAGGTCTTCTTCTTCCAAAAATTGCTCCGTGTATAGCCCCAGTGCGGTACCAAACTCAGGGACGCTAAGTTGTCGAACAAGGCCTCCGAGGCAGAATTGAACTGTCCCTGGATCATCATATTGGGAAATCACGGTTTGTAGGTGGAAAGTGGAGTAGAGCTCGAGGGTGATTTCAAAGTATGTAGGCTCCACAATTTGGAAGAATTGCTCCCATGGGTTCATTGTTAAAAGGGCTTGGACCACGTCTGCTAGTTGGACTTGCTCTAAAGCGGGCCAATCGATACATCTCCCTACCCCGAGGGGTCTCGCCCTTAAAATTTGGAATAACTCCTCTTGGGAGTCTTGTGAAAACTGGAGGTATGGATGTCAGACTTCCGTCGTAAGTCTAGAGGATGAGCCACCAGCCCCTTTGCGTTTCTTTTAAACGGGTACGACAGCTTTCTTACCGCGGGATGATGACATGGTACCTAAAAATAAAATGATATACATTAGTCCTAATAGAATTTGAAACTAAAATTAAAAAGAAGATAGTAAAATTTCCTTAAGCTTTAAACAAAACGAAACATATTAAGAAAGTGTTAATTTACTAACCTAAGTAATACATTATACGTGTCCTAAGTATGATACCAAGTTATAGAAGCATGGGTATGATTTTATACTAAATGCATGTTAGTTTAGATAGGAAAAAGTGGTAAGAAAATGTGAGTCTAAGTGGCATGGTATCATGAAACTTTCTATGATATTCTAGATGGTTCACTCTAAATCTATGAATTTCATTCCCTAAAACTAGTGCAAAAATGAAATAAGACATATTATGAACATAAAAATAGATAAAGCTATTAAAAACTAAAAAGAAAATAGAACCAAATGGGTGATTAATGAGGTGTTTGCACGGGCATGGAGGCGTTGCACGGTTGTGGAGATGTTGCACGGTCGTGGAGTTGCCTTGGGAGGCCGGCGACGGCGCTGGGGAGGTTTGAGGTAGGTTTTGGGTGGAAGGATTTAGGGTTTTAAGTGAAGGAAGATGATGAATAGTGGCCTCTTTTTATAGATTTTGGGTCACACGGGCATGGTACACACCCGTGTGGCTCAGGTTTTGCTGTGTGATTTAAAAATCGGTGATTTGGGCACGTCTGGTTCGTGGCAAACGCTCATATACCTAGGGCGTGTTGAGGCACACGGCCGTATCGTACGGTCGTGTCCTATAATGTTCACTTCTCCCACGACCGTGTAGTAGGTCACACGCCTGTGTCTGAATTGACAGTGTCGACCATGGTCTTGGGGCACGGGAGTGTCGCATGCCTGTGTTTGAGTCCCACGGCCATATCGCACGGTCGTGTCCTTGTGTTCTAAGCCTGTGTTTCAATTGTCAGTGTTGGCCACGGCCACATCGCACGACCGTGGCCCTTTATCATAGCCCGTGTACCTAGAAAATTTTCACCCTGCTTATACACGGCCAAATTGCACGACCTGTCTCTGCTTAGAGTGTCCACATGGCTTTAGGCACGCCGGATGGCATGGCCGTGTGGTCCAAAATCCTACATTCAAAAGAGTTAGTCGATGTATTAAGAGACTGAAATAAAAAGTTACTAAGTTAGTGCTCGGGTTGCCTCCCGAGAAGCGCTTATTTAGAGTCTAAGCTCGACTCTACCTAGATCTATCACGAAGGGAGTTCGTGGAGCTGAAGCTCCTCCCTATTATCTTTAAAATTCTCACCTTTGTAATGTTTAAGCCGATGGTTGTTTACCTTAAAAGTGCCGTGGCTTGGGTGAGTTACCTCAATTATGCCGTATGGAAAGACAGTTTGAACAGTGAATGGGCCTGACCACCTTGATTTAAGTTTTCCAGGAAATAGCTTAAACCTTGAGTTGTAAAGTAAGACGAGATCACCGATTTTGAACTACTTAGGATGTTTCAGCCGATTGTCATGGCGTCGTTTTGTGGCTTCCTTGTATAATCGTGAGTTTTTGTAAGCATTGTAGCGCCATTCATCTAGCTCATTTAGTTGCATTAGTCGTTTCTCACCTGCAAGCTCAAAATCAAGATTTAAAAATTTAATAGCCCAAAATGCTTTATGTTCGAGTTCAAATGGTAGATGACAACTTTTTCCGTAGACAAGTCTATAAGGAGACGTTCCTATGGGTGTTTTGAATGCAGTTCTATGGGCCCATAAAGCATCATCTACTTTTCTCGACCAATCTTTCCTTATACTATTTTTTCTAAGATGCGTTTTAACTCTCTATTTGTTATTTCGACTTGGCCACTGGTTTGTGGATGATAAGGGGTAGCTGTCCTGTGGTGTACTCCATATCTCTTTAAAACTTTTTCAAATTGAGCATTGGAAAAATGAGTACCCCTATCACTAATAATTATCCTAGGTGTTCCAAATCGAGAGAAAAGTTTTTTTAGAAAGCGTACTACCATTCTAGCATCATTAGTAGGTAAGGCTTGGGCCTCCACCCATTTTGACGTGTAATCTACTACTACTAGGATGTACTTATTTCCAAATGAAGCAGGGAACGGACCCATGAAAATCAATGCCCTATACATCAAATATCTCACATGCAAGTATATAATTTTGAGGCATTTCATTATGTTGAGAGATACTACCTATTCTCTGGCATTTATCACAAGAGGTCACATACTTGTTGGCATCTCTGAAAAGTGTAGGCCAGTAAAAACCTGATTCGAGTACCTTGTGAGCACTTCTAGCTCCACTGTGGTGTCCTCCTGTTGGTCCCGAATGGCAGTGATCTAAAATTTGGTATGCTTTTGTTTCAGTAACGCATCTTCAGATAACTTGATCTGTACAAATATGAAAAAGAAAAGGATCTTCCCAAAAGTAGTTTTTCACATCAGCAAAGAATCGCTTCTTTTACTAATGGGTCAACCCTTTTGGGGTTATGTTAGCTGCTAAATAATTTGCAAAATCGGCAAACCAAGGAACTGCTGCATCTGCTATGGCGAGGAGTTGTTCTTTAGGAAACAAGTCATTTATTTTATTAAGGTACTTGGGGTGTGGATTTTCTAATCTTGAAAGGTGATCTGCTACCAAATTTTTGGCTCCTTTCTTGTCTTTTATTTCTAAGTCGAATTCCTATAACAATAGAATCCATCTTATCAATCGCGGTTTTGCTTCAATTTTAGTTAGAAGAAAACGAAGAGCAGAATGATCAGTATAAACGATGACTTTTGACAATATGAGATAAGATCTGAATTTATCAAATGCAAAAATAACAGCTAGCAATTCTTTTTCTGTGGTCGTATAATTTGCTAGTGCGGCTATTAGAGTTCTGCTGACATAATAGATTGGTTGAAAATGCTTGTCTCTTCGTTGTCCCAAAATTGCACCTACTGCAAAATCACTCGCATTGCACATTAGTTCAAAAGGAAGATTCCAATCAGGTGAAATCATAATCGGGGCATTGACTAACTTTTCCTTGAGAGTGTTAAAAGATTCTAAACATTCTTGCTCAAAGTTGAAAAGCACATCATTTTCTAGTAATTTCGTCAAAGGCTTAGCTATTTTAGAAAAGTCTTTAATAAATCTGCGATAAAAACCAACATGTCCTAAAAAGCTTCTTATAGCCTTAACTGAATTAGGGGGAGGTAATTTTTCAATAGTTTTAATTTTTGCTTTGTCTACCTCTATCCCTTTACTAGAAATTTTATGCCCTAGTACAATACCTTCTTGAACCATAAAGTGGCATTTTTCCCAATTAAGCACTAGATTTGTCTCTTCACATCTTATCAGAACACATTTTAAATTATTAAGACAAAGTTGGAAGGAATTACCAAAAACCAAAAAATCATCTATAAATACCTCCATGATGTCTTCCACGAATTCGTCAAAGATAGCTAGCATGCATCGCTGAAAAGTAGCAGGAGCATTACATAATCCAAAAGGTATTCTACGATAAGCAAACATACCGTATGGACATGTGAATGTTATCTTTTCCTGATCTTTTGGAGCCATCGGTATTTGAAAGTAACCCGAGAGGTCATCTAGGAAAAAATAATACTTATGACCTGATAATCTCTCCAACATCTGATCGATAAAAGGTAAGGGAAAATGATCTTTTTGAGTTGCGTCATTCAGCTTTCTATAATCAATGCAAACTCTCCATCCAGTGACTGTTCTTGTAGGTATTGACTCCTTTCTGTCATTAGACACTACAGTCATGCTTCCCTTTTTAGGAACAACCTGCACAGAACTTACCCAAGAACTGTCAGAAATAGGATAAATAATACCTGCATCTAGAAGTTTAATTACCTTGGCTTTTACGACTTCCTTCATGTTGGGATTCAATCATCTCTGAGCTTGCACCGATGGTTTATATTCATCTTCCATTAGGATTTTGTGGGTGCAAAAAGAAGGACTAATTCCTTTAATGTTCGAAATCTTCCAAGCTATAGCCTTCTTGTGTTCTTTTAATACTTGAAGTAATTCCTTTTTATTTTCAGTACTTAAGTCTGATGCGATAATTACTGCTAATGTTGAATCATCTTCTAAAAATGCATATTCTAAGTGGTCAGGCAACTGTTTTAATTCCAATTTAGGAGGTTCATCAATCGAAGGTTTTTGTCTCAGTTCATCATTCATCTTAATACTTTCATAACTTATGTGCCTTGTGACAAATTCGTTAGAGTTTAACTCCTTCATTACTTCTCTGACTTCAGTGGTGGCTTCATCTTCCCCCCACCTTGAACAAGGCACAGTTCCAACGTGTCTGCGAGAGAAATTTCCTAAAATTTATCTTGAACAAAATAATCAATAACATCAATAAAATAACAGGAGTCGTCTTGTTCTCTAGAAAATCTCATAGCATCATTGATTTAAAAAACGACTTCTTTTTCACCAACTCTAAGCACTAATTTACCGTCCCCTACATCGATAACGGCTCTAGTAGTAGCTAAAAATGGGCGTCCCAAAATTAAAGGCACTTCAATATCCTCATCCATATCAAGCACAACAAAATCAACTGGGAATATAAATTTATCTACCTTTACTAGCACATCTTCAATTATTCCCGTAGGGTATTTAACAGATCTATCAGCTAATTGTATACTCATCCTAGTGGGTTTTGGTTCCCCTAGACCTAGTTGTTTGAACATTTTGTAGGGCATTAGATTAATACTAGCACCTAAATCAGCTAAGGCTTTATCAATGATTAAACTACCAATTAAGCAAGGAATAGTAAAACTCCCTGGATCTTTTAGTTTGGTCTACAGTTTATTTTGGAGAATAGCTGAGCATTCCTCGTTGAGTTCCATTGTGGCTAGTTCTTCCAACTTCCTTTTATTTGTGAGAAGCTCTTTAAGAAACTTTGCATACTTCGGCATCTACGAAATTGCTTCAACAAAAGGTAAGTTAATATGCAACTATTTAAAAAGTTCAAGAAATTTACCGAATTGAACATCTGTGCGGTCTTGCTTCAACTTTGCCGGATATGGTATGGGTGGTTTATATTCCTTAAATGTTGGTGGAGTACTTTCTTTAGGTTCTGCCTCCTCTACATTGTCCTTTTTGGCTTATTGAACAGGCTTTTTTTCTGATTCAACTAGGACTTTCCCATCCCTTAGAGTAATTGCTTTGACATGTTCTCTAGGATTTGGCTCAGTGTTACTTGGTAGCCTACTTTATGGTCTTTCTGAAATTAATTTGACAAGCTGACCAATTTGATTCTCGAGCCCTTAAATGGATGCTTGCTGATTCTTTAGTGCTGTTTCGGTATTTTGGAAATGAGTTTCTAAGACGGCCATGAATTTGGCGAACATCTCTTCAAGGTTCAGCTTTTTCTCTTGTTGTGGTAGTTGCTACTGAAATCCCAGAGGAGGCGGTTGTCTTTGATTTCCTTGTCCTCCCCATGAAAAATTGGGGTGATTCTGCCAACCTACATTGTAAGTATTACTATAAGGGTTATTTTGAGGTCTAGAATTGTTACCCATATAGTTGGCTTGCTCGGTTTCCATGCCATGTCCATAAGAAGAGTAGTCTAGATTGACCATATTTCCTTGAGTTGTGTCACACTTCATCACTGGTTGTGCCTGCGTAGAACCAACAAAATTATCAAACTTTTTATTTAAAAGTTCTACCTAATTAGTAAGCATAGTGACGACATCAATATTAAAAACTCCTACAGCTTTTGTCGGCTTTGTCCTCATGACTTGCCACTGATAGTTGTTCAGTGACATCTCTTCTATAAATTCATAAGCTGCTTCTAGTGTTTTGTTGTTGATTGTTCCTACTGCGGCTGCATCGATCATTTACATTGTTGATGGATTCAAACCGTTATGAAATGTTTGAACTTGTAACCACAGAGGCAACCCATGGTGAGGGCACCTTCTCAAAAGATCTTTGTATCTCTCCTAGGCATCGTAAAGTGTCTCTAAATCCATCTACACAAAAGAAGAGATATCGTTTCGTAATTTAGCTGTTTTAGCTGGAGGAAAATATTTAAGTAGGAATTTCTTGGTCATCTGTTCCCATGTAGTGATTAAGCCTCGCGGTAGAGAATTCAACCATTGCTTAGCTTTATTCCTTAGGGAAAAAGGAAATAGTCGGAGGTGAATGGCATCGTTAGAAACGCCATTGATTTTAAAAGTATACACAATTCCAAAAAATTGGCTAAATGTGAGTTGGGATCCTCATCCTGTAAACCATCAAACTGCACAAATTGCTAAATCATCTGAATAGTGTTAGGCTTTAGTTCAAAACTATTTGTAGCAATAATAGGTCTAATAATACTAGATTGAGTACCAGCCAAATTCGGTTTAGCATAATCATACATAGTGCGAGGAGCATCATCCTGGTTCACTGGTTGCACGGCTATCGCGGGAGGTGGTTGATTGTCCTGAATTGCTTCCATCTCTTCCGTAGGTTGAGGTTCTTGTTCTTGGTCTTGCTCGGGATAATGTAGGCTCTCGTCTGATCTCTCTATGAGTTCTACGAACTGTCACTTCCAAGTCTTCGTCGAATAGTAGTGGTCCTCCTGGGTTTCTTCTAGTCATAAACTAGAGATACCTAGAAAGGAAAAAGCAAAGAAAAAGAAATAAAAAAAATGAAAATAAAATATGAAAATATAAAAACAAATAGTAATGGCTAAAGTAATAGAAATCGAGTTTTCTTAATATTTTAGTCTCTCGGCAATGGCGCCAAAAACTTGATATGCGTGATATGAAGTAATAAAATTTATAATAATGATCGCACCAAAAACTAACTATTATCACGACTTTAAGGCAAGCGCACCTATCGAACAGTAGTATAGTTTAGCGGCAAGACCAAGATATCATACCCAAGGGAACCAAAAGTACTAGTACTTACTTTCTTTCTATTATTTAACCTAAAAATACAAGGGGTTTTTATGAAACTAAACTAATTCTAAAACTAACTATGAATGCATAAAAAGTAAAATGGGGGAAAACTCTTTTAGGAAAAACTGATTGATTTGGGCAATACTCAAGGGAAAATCCACCTAGGCTTCACTTGTTATCAATTCTTGAGCTGGACGATCTATTCACTTGACTTGATCCGTAGAGATCCCTAACTTATGTTAATACCTCCGTCGAGGATAAGAACAACTAATCCTAGGTTGATTAACTGAAATCTCTTTCTAGTTAAAACCCCTAGTCTTGCATTAACTCAATCTATGGATCCCCTTATTAGGTTTGACCCTAATTTGGCAGATTTATGTCGCCCTATGTCTAGGGTTGCATGCAACTCCGCTTAATTATGCTAGATCTACTATTAAACATGGACTTTTACTCCTCTGAATAAGCACATCAATACTTGAATTAATACCTAGGATTATTAAATCAAGAGTTAAGAACACATAATTAAGAACAATTCAAATATTTATCATAAAATTCAAGATAAAATAATAACAAGATCTATCTTAGGTTTCATCCCCCTCAAGTATTTGGGGGATTTAGTTCATAGTTAATAAAGAAAACATCTCAGAAGAATAAAGATAACAAAACATAAAGAATCCAAAAACCCCTGAAGGATTGAAGGGAGATCCTCTGTCTTGATGTAGAATTCGGCTTCTGGGATGAATCAATCGGCTTACCTTGGAGTAATCCCTTGCTTCCACTCTCTGTTTTGGCAGAAATAAAGCACCCTTTTGAGGAAAGAAAAGCACACCTTTGTAGTTGCCCCATACGGTCTTTATATAGAGCTTTGGAATGCCTTTCTTAGCCTCTAAGTATCCAAATCCGAGTGAAATTGAACTTCCTCACGATAGGGACACGCTCATGTGCCACGCCCGTGTGGATCTACAAGAGGCCATGTGCTAGACTGTTGATGGTGGCACGACCGTGTCACCTGGCCGTGCTTGTCGGGGTTGGGTCGTGTTGGACTTTATGTGGCATGGTCGTGGAACACGGCCGTATGGTGAATCTTTGGGTAGTGTTGTTTTCACACTTTGACCAATTTTCTTCATTTTTGACCCATTTCTCGTTCTTTTCTCTTCCCTATGCTCTCCTGAGTGTAAAACATGAAATAGAAGGATTAAGAGCACCAATTTCCACACATTTAATGATAATTCATCCAGGAATTATGCTAAGCATGAGGTAAAAATATGTATAAATTATCGTTTATCAGTGAAGTAGATGCTTGTGACTTCCCTATAAATCTTTCGCTAGAAATCTGGGCCTCTTTCTCTGCTTGTTTCTTTTCTTTATTCAATTCCTCGGCTTTGTGTGCTCGATCAGCCAGTGCCACAAATTCTCTTAATTCTAGAATTCCAATCAATAGCTTGATGTCTTCATTTAATCCTTCTTCACAACATTTACACATATCAGCCTCAGTTGGAACCTATTCCCTGGCATATTTACTTAACAGAACAAATTCCCACTCGTATTCAGATACAGTCATGTTTCCCTATTTAAGCTCTAGGAATTCTTTCTTTTTCTGATCAAGGAATCATTGGCTAATACATTTCTTTCTGAATTCTATTTGGAAAAAATCCCATGTAACATTTTCCCTTGGCACAACAGAAATCAGAGTATTCCTCCACTGATAAGCCAAGTCTTTTAATAAAGATACTGTGCATTTCTAGCATTCGGCTGGTGTTCAAGATAATTCATCTGGAACCCTGATTGTATTTTCCAACCAAAACTCAGCCCTCTACAGAACATCTTTAGTAGTAGCCCTATATTCTCCTGCCTCATATTTTCAGATTTTATCTACAAGAGGCTTACCAGTTCTAATGGGTTCAACACCTTGTGGCATTTTAGGAACTAGTTGAGGAACATGAGGGAAAGGTGGTTGTATAACATGATTTGTTCTCAAGTATTTAGTGAACCATTTGTTCCTTATTTAAAAGAAGGTTTCTTTTGCCTCCTCACCTCGGCCCTCAGATACGGGCCTTTTACAACTACTAGATACAACTCGCTGAACAGAAGCTTTAGTAATGCTCTCAGCTTCCTTATATTCAGCTCTAGCTTGGTTGGAAGACATTACTATATAAAAAAAACACATTTAAAGTGGTCAGGAGATATCACACTATCACAATTTATATAATGCTATGTATAGCTAAACTTGTACTTACTACATTAATCCGAGAATCGGCTAAACCATAGCTTTGAAACCAATAAATGTAACACCCCTAACCCGTATTCATCACCAGAACAGGGTTACGAAGTATTACCAGAGTTTACAGAACAAATATAGATACTTCATGCCATTTACTGTACATATTCAAAACTAAACATATCGTCCCTTGATTGGACCCTCGAAGCCCAATTTAAGCATTAGAAACAAATCGGAACTAAATCAGGATCTCAGAAAATTTTTTGCAAATTTCAAATTTTTTCTTATATACAGGGGTCACACGTCCGTGTGGTCAGGCCGTGTGGTTAACACGGCCAAGTTACATGCCTATGTCTCAGGCCATGTGGCATATGAGGTAGGGCACACACCCGTGTCCCTAACCCGTATAACTCTCTGACTTGCAACTTAATTAATTGCATGGGTTACACAGCCAAGCCGCACACCCATGTGCTAGACCGTGTGGTCAATTTAATTTTCAAAAAGTAGGTGCAGGTTTCACACAGCCATGGCACACACCTGTGTATAAGACCATGTGTTACACATGGCTAAGACACACACCCGTGTCTCTACTCATGTGCCTAATTCTGAGCATTCTATTTCTCAATTTTAGGATGTAGGAGACACACGGCCAAATCACATGCCTATATGCCAGGCCGTGTGTCACACACAGTCAAGACACACTATTGTGTGTCTACCCACGTGAACAAAATAAGGCCATTTCCTAGCCTTGTTTCTTACCCAAAATTTGCCAACAACCTACGCCAACACTTACAAACATATACCAACCAATTCAAGTCATATAAATCAAGCTCAATTCAAATACTATGTAAGTTATTTTAACATGTATATTCAAATGATTAAGCTTACCGAATTTTCATTTATGTACTTAGGTAAATTTGTATCATTAATTCTAATTGAATTTCATTTACCATTTGATTCACATTTCATATACTACTTAACCATTTCAAAACATATCATTCTAGCCATTCCAATGGCTAGTTTACAAACAACCATTTACAAACCAATAGTTGGCCAAGTTAACCTATACATGCCATTATAGCAAAATAAGTTTACTATTTATATCAAAACAAGCTAGTGGATAGCGTGAAGATGCTCTGACAAATCTCCAAACTTTGTGAGCTTTCGAGCACTATAAAACAGAAGAAAGAAAACCTAGTAAGCATTTAATGCTTAGGAAGTTCGTATAACGGGAATTAAACTTACCAAATTATATTCATTTGAACAACATAACAATAACATGCTTTCCAACAATTTGGCAAAATTTGTCTAATCACAAACACTCAAATAAGCAAGTTAGTCACATATTTCTGATGTACATCAATTAAACATGGATGAGCTAATCATACTACAAACTTTCAAGTATTTCAGAAGCATTTGAGATATAATTCTTTTAATCTCATAATTTCTCATGTTAGGAATTTATTTCGTTGAATTATAGAAATATCGATCGATACTCAGTAGTATACACGAGGTATATGAATTAGTAATTTGTTAATTCATGTTCCAGGGGTACACATTAGGGACATAATCAGGGACCATATTCTCGAGCCACATATATTAGGATGCTCATATGAGCCATGTAATAGGATGCTTATCCGGGCTAAATAGGAATGCTCATAAGAGCCATAAATAGGAAGTTCACAGAGATCTTTTAACCGGGAAGCTCATGAAGAGCCTATCAGGGATGCTCATAAAAAGCCATGTAACAGGAGCTCCAGATAGCCATATATCAGGGAATTCAAGCGAGCACTAACTAGACGCTCATATAGAGCTGCGTTTGTGTCTGCAACATATGCGAGATCACAACCGATCGCATAACAAGACGCTTACAAAGAGTTGTAGTAGTGCGCAACACATGTATAATCAGTACCAATCAAGATGCTCGCAAGAACTATATAACAGGATGATCAAGAAGGCTTTTAACAGGATGCTCGTCTGAGCTATAATATCCTCAACAAATGTAGGACTATAATCAATACGGGAAAATCATGTATCCATCGAATTTCATTCTTCAAACGGAACTTATCATTTATTGAGCAATTTCGGGCATGTGATTATTTTCATACATAATCATTTATACAATTCTCACATATACAACATTTAATTCAAACATATAAATGTACATGATTAGGTTACACGAACTTACCTCGTCACTTATTCGTATATAAAAGTCTACTAATCTGGCACGTTTTTTTCCTCAATTTAACTCTCTATTTGATCTTTTCGGATCTATATAAATGAGTTTAACATCAATTTATCACATTTTATATTCCATCAGATTCAATTTACATTCTAGGCAAAATTACTATTTTGCCCCTATACTTTTCATAAATGACAATTTTGTCCCTAGGCTCGGAAAATGAAAATCATGCAATTTATCCCTTATTCCAAGCCTAGCTTATTTTCATATATAACAATAAAAGTCCATAAGTTCCCCAAAAATTAGAATTTTTTATGAATTTTACAACTTTACAATTTAGTCCCTAAATCACAATTTCATCAAAATTCTTTTTGTAAAAGTTGTTTATCTATCAACAACCTTTCATTTTCTATCATAAATTTCAAAATTTAAGCATATTCATCCATGGAAAATTTTCTATACTTTGATATCTTTTCAAATTAATCCCCAAAATAGATAAATTAAGTTATTCTGATCTCAAAAATATAAAAATTACTAAAAACGGGACAAGAATACTTACCCAATTAAGCCAAGAAAGTTTGTTTTCTCTTTCCTAGGGTTTCCATGTATATTTTGGGGAAGATGATATAAACTGATGATATTAAACCTTTATTTAATTTATCATCTTTTAATTTTTTTATTTCCAATTTAGTCCTTATCCTTTTCCAATTTTTCCATGGATGAAGCACCAAAAATATCTACTACCTTTTCTTTAATGGTCTAATTACCATATAAGGACCTCAAGTTTTGAATTCCATAGCTATTTGGTCCTTCTAGCTACTAGAATTCAAATTTTGGATTTAATGCATTTTAGTCCTTTCCATAATTAAACACATAATCAGTAAAATTTTCTTATCAGAATATTCATATAACATTTCTATCATAATATAGATTATGAAATAATATTAAAATAATTTTTCTTTCTGACTCGAATTTATGGTCTCGAAACCACTGTTCTGATTTCACCGAAAATAGGGTGTTACACTTTCTATGGAGCCAAGCTTTGGTACAACCCACTCCTTCCCATGGGCTTCTCCTTTCAACTTCTTGCAGTTTAGTTCTCCAACTGTTGAGGTAAATACTTTCTTCCCTTGGTGAGATTGCATTCGTGTAGGGCAGTATCCCTTCTCTCTATACAAGGTCAGGCAGAAATGGGAGAGGGACTTGCCTCAAGAGTCGAGAGAATGTGCCTACCCTTCTTCTTCCTAGAAAAATTCCCAAAAACCTACACTTAAAGAATTAGTGGACTTTTTCTAGATTGTAGCGATGGGGTGCATACTCCTTGGTTGAGCCCTAATTGAAGCTTGCAATGTAAACAAAGTAAAACAAGTTGAGTTTGAAAGGACCATAGGTTTATATAAGGCATCACTTGCTTAAATTTGCCAAATTCATGAGGACACTATTTGCCAAAATAAGGAGCTCACTTAATCTATCTCCACTTATGAGACTAGAGGAAATTCCTAAGAAGCAAAAAAAGAGGAGATGGAGGAGAAGGGCCATCCATTGGAGGCTGAAGAAGGCTTTAAAGGAGCAACGCCTCACTGATTTGGAACAATTCCAATGGAAAAGCAGTAAGGCTTTGAAGGTCAAATCTAATGTTGCACGCCCAAGTTATTGTGGGCCTTTTTTGTGTGAGCCAGGTATATTTCAATTGCTTGTGAAAACTCACAAATTTTGATCTTGACTTTAACATTATTTGTCCCTCGAACACAGAGTGGAATAAGTTCCAAAAGAAATGGAAAGAATTTAGAAAACGTTTTCTTCCACTTGAACCTGAGGTGACCAGCCCCACCCCATTGAAAAAGTTGGCCAATAGGAAGAAGAGAATATGGAGGAGAGAATTAAGTTTCTACTTGTGAATGTGCTTGTAACGCCCCTAACCCGTATTCATCACCGGAACAGGGTTACGAGGCATTACTGGTATTTACAAAACAGTTACAGATAACTCAAGTCGATTACTATCTCGAAATTAGTCATAACGTCCCTTATATGGACCCTCGAAGCTCAAAACATGGATTTGAACTGAATTGGGACTAAATCAGAATCTTAAAATTTTTTTCGCAAAATTACAAAATTTTCCTTATATAAATGAGTCACATGCACGTGTGGTAAGGGACACACCCATGTGGCCAGGCCGTGTGGATTCACACACTCATGTCCCTAACCTGTGTAACTCTTTGACTTGTAACTCATGTAGAATTTAAAGCCACACGGCCAAGTGACACACCTGTGTTCTAGGCCGTGTACCTCACACGACTGAGACACACGCCCGTGTCTCTGCCCGTATGCTCAATTTTGAGCATTCTATTTCTCAATTTTTAGGATGCAAGGGACACATGACTAGGCTACACGCCCATGTACCAGGCCATGTATCATACATGGTTAAGACACACGCCTGTGTGGACAAAATAAGGCTATTTCCAAGCCTTATTCCTTACCCATTTTCATCCATTTCCTGCACCAAAATTTGTATATATATATTCAAACCAATCCAATTAGCATATTCAAGCCAAATATATAGGTTTGCATATTAATTTATCACATTCTTACATGTATTTGTCAAAGCTTACCTTTCATCATCATTCATTTTTCCTAACACATATCAACCATGTTTAGCTCTTAAATATTTACATCAAAATACACTAAGCATTAGCCATTCCAATGGCTAACTACAATCAAAATGATTTTTCATACACATTACTTTAACCTATACATGCCATTATATCAAAATAAATTTACTAATTATACCCAAATTGAGCTAGAGGATAGTGTGGTGTTGCTCCGACCGTCTCCAACCTTTACAAGCTTCCAAGCACTAAAAAACAGAAAAATGAACTAAATAAGCATAGAGTGCTTAGTCAGCTAATATAACTAAAACCAACTTACCACATATTTATTCATCAAATAAACATACACATGCAACCCAAGTAATTTGGCCATAACCTAAGCATACAAAAACTCTCCAAAACGTTAGTCCTTTATTTCATATAATTATCAATAATATGGATGAGCTCAACAATTCTTGAAATCCCATATTTTCCACGTACTTTCACATACTGATCTCACTTTGATTTATTTCCTTAACTTCATACCATGATTTCCTTCTTTTCTTCATTTGAAATCTCAATGGATATGAGAGTGGTACACTTGTAGTGTACTATACTATCATTTCGCCAATTCTTAATCAGAAGTGCTTCTATTAGCACTAACTAGAAAGCTTACTCTCAAGCATTTTAACAAAATGCTTGGGTGAGCATGAAACGGAAAGCATATCTAAGCTTAACAACAGAAAGTTCATAAAGAACTTATATTGGGAAAGTCATGTAGCATAATGCTTGTTCGGGTTTGATAACAGAAAGTTCACAAAGAACTTGAATCAGGTGGCTCCAAAGAGCATTTTATAGAAAACATCAGATAGCATATAACAGAAAGCTTCGGATAGCTAGGCAACAATAAATTCAAGCGAGCGCTATCAGTAAGCTCTGGAAAGCGGTTAACAAAAAGTTCATGAAGAACTTATAAACAAAACGCTCATAGAGTGTGGGTGTGTCTACAACAAATGCAGATCACAACCAAATTAGAATGTTTCAAAGAACATGAACAGAATACTCCGAAAAGTATAAACTGTAAGCTCGCAAGAACACCATGTCAGTAAGCTTGAGAGCATTTATGCTCTTTCGAGCCATAGATATCCTCAACACATGCAAGACACTATCATTTCGGGTAACAGAACCCTGTATCCAAACGAGTTTAATTCTTTTATCAAACTTATTCACATATTCAATATTTACACAATATATTCAGTTTACATGCTTTTGGCCAACTCAATTCACATGCAACTTATTCAAATCAATTGAATCATATTATTATACAATTAAGTTATATGAATTTACCTTGATGCTTATTCGTTTATAAAATCTACTAATCTGAAACTTTTCCCTTTCCTCGGTCTAACTTCAAATTTGAGTTATCTGGATCTATATAAATGTAACACCTCTACCCGTATCCATCACCAGAACAGGGCGCGAGGCATTACCGTAGTTATTGAATCCTTTTTCTATTATTCCGAGTCAGGCACTATTCATTTTCTGAGACATACTATTATGTCCCCTAGATAAGCTTTCGAAGCCCAAAGCACACTTTTAAATCGATCCGAGACTAAATCGATACCTCAGGGAATTTTTCGTAAAATCCCAAAATTTTCCTTAATTTTAGGGCCACACGCCCGTGTGGACTAGGGACACGCCCATGTGGTTCAGGCCATGTGGCCAACACGCCTATGTGCCTTACCTCACTCTAGGCCATGTGGCTTCACACGCCCGTGTCCCGTGCCCGTGTGAAATTCTGATGCATTCTAATTTGCAACCAAAGAACAAATTGATTTTACACGGCCAAGCCACACACCCGTGTGCTCAGCCCGTGTGGATTGATTTCTATTTTGAATTTAGGTGCAGTTTTCACATGGTCATGTCACAAGGCCATGTTTGAGACTATGTCTTTCACACGGCCAAGAGACACAGCCGTGTCTTAGCTCGTGTGCTATTCTGACTTCAAATTTTAAAGATGCAGGGGACATACAGCCAGTTCACACGCCTATATGTTAGCCCTGTGTCTCACAAGATCTGGTCACACGCTTGTGTGCCAGCCGTATGGACTCTGAATGAACCTTTATAACTATCTAACCACCCTGAAATTTTAAAGCCACAACCAGTTCAACACAAGTATATTAACCAACATATTTCTCATACAATTACACTTAATATACATAAGAAACATCAACCTTAACTTATCCATTTTATGCTCATGCATATTATCAAATAATGTTCAAAATAACTTTGATGATTTCATTCATTTCAAATTCAATTATTATACCATAAGTATTCTTTCATAACTTTATATATATCACATAACAAGCCTTAGATTATTACAAAATATAGTTATTAGGGTCTTTATACATGCCATATAAACCATCAAAACAATTATAGTAAAGTCTATCGGAAAATCGAGATAGTATGACTGGAGTGTGATGATCTGATCCTCTGACCCTCTCGTTAATCTACAAAGAATAATAAACATCACAACTAAGCTAAATATAGCTTAGTAAGTTCGTCGAGTTAAAATATAAATCTTACCAAACATTGAAATTATATCAAAGAGATATATACTTCATTAGTTGAATTTTTCTCCTGTCGACCACAACTCATTTGGGAAAATCATTTAATTGGGCTCAACATTATTAATATTAATATTACTCATCTTCCTTTATACAGGTTCCATTTACTACTTACCATTGTCTATACAAGGAACAACTTACGGATTTGAGTACATCGTGATCTGAAGCCCAAAGGCTAACTGAAGAACATAAGTGCTAACGAAAACCTATAAGGGTTAAACTGAAGCTCATAAGAGCTAAAGTTCAATCCCATAAGGGATTGAACTGAAGTTCATAAGAGCTAAACTGAAACCCAGAAAGGTTAAACTGAAGCTCATAGGAGCTAAACTGAAACCCAAGAAAGGGTTAACAGAAACTCATATGAGTTAACGGAAGCTCGTAAGAGCTAAATAGAAAGCAAACACAAGATCTCGCAACAAATGCTAAATCTCAGTTTACTTGGGTAATTTACCGTCAATTCATCTTTTCCACTAAACGCTCGTACTCATTTCCTGCATTTTGGTCCTCTGTAACATTCGATTCAATTCCACAGCTTTAACGCATAGTTTTCTTATTTTCAACAATTGATATGAATAAATACTATTTACCAATCAGTAATTAATTTATAATTATTGATAATTTAACCGTACAAACTTACCCAGAACAATTTGTAGTAGTTGTAGGAATTTCCAGGACTATTCTGCAACTTTATCATTTTCTCATTTATCTTCAATTTCTTAATCTATAATATAAAATTATTCATTTATCAGCATCCAATTTCAATCTACTTCACTTCACAATTTATACCCCTCAATTTTCAAAATTCCAAATTTACCTCAAATTTTATAATTTTTACAATTTAGTCCCTACTCAATTAACCCCTCAATAGAGCTAATTTTTCTCAATTAATACTTTATTCCATCATTTTAAACTATTATACAACCTTTGGTAAATAGAATTTCAACATAAAACCCTAATTTCCACATTTTTCACAAATAGGTCCTAAATACCAATTTCTATTGAAATTCCCTAATTAAATCATCTCACAATCAATTTAAAGCTTCAATTCCATACTAGTTGATCATAAACTTTCAGAACTCATTCATGTTAACTTTCAACATCATCCATGGAATCAAAAACTAATGAATTTAATAATAGGACCTAGTTGCAAAAGTCTTAAAAACACAACAATTACAGGAAAAAGGCAAGAGTTAACTCACTTGATGCAAAAATTATGGAAAACCAGCTTAGAGAACCCTTCTATGGCGTTTTGGCTAATGAAAATGAAGAAAAATAAAGAGAAATCTAGATATTTCCACTTTAGTCCTGTCTTTATTTAGTTAATTTTGTAAAATATTCCAATTTTGCCCTTATTTCATCATTTCTGATTTTTCTCTGCTTGTACCACCCAAAATATCTCCCTTGGGCTTATTTTCTCTTTAAGTCCTTCCTTGTTTGACAATTGAGCTAATTAATCCTTCTAGCAACTTTTACACCTTCTTCAATTTAGTCATTTTTATTTAATTGACCATCAAAACGTTAAAATTTTCTAATGAAATTTTAATACCACATTACTAACACTCCATAAATATTTATAAAAATATTTTCGACTCGATTTTTTGAAATTGAGGTCTCGGTACCTCGTTTTTGACTCAATTTATTTAATAATTTCTCTTTAAATTTCAATTTCACCTATTTAAAAATATTTCTAATATCTCACTAACTTCTAAATATTATTTTTATTTAATTTTCTAATCTTATTCGTTGGATTTAGTGATCTCAAATCACTGTTCTAACACCACTGAAATTTTAGGTTGTTATAATAAATAAGTTTAATTATCAATTTCATTCTATTCATATTCAATTGCATTTAATTTATACTCTAGGCAAAATTACCATTTTGCCCTTAAACTTTTCATTAATGACAATTATGTCCCTATCTAGGAAAATAAAATTCTCACAATTCAATCTTTATTCCAAGCCAAACCAAAATTTCGACGTATCATTTACAGCACTTATGTTTCACAAAATTCAAAATTTTTCCATGAATTTTACAAGTTTACAATTTAGTCCTTAAATCTCAATTTCATAAAAATTCACTTTGTAAAAGTTGTTTATCTACTAACAACCTTTCATTTTCTTCTATAAATTTCCAATTTTCAGCATATCCATACAAGCCATAAACTTTATACTTTGATATCTTTTCAAATTAATCCCTAATTTAGGTAGATTACAACTATCCTGATCTCAAAAATAAAAAAAATTACTGAAAATGAGACTTGATTACTTACCTAATTAAACAAAGAAAGGTTGTTTCCTCTCTCCTAGGGTTTCCATAGAAAATATGGGGAGAGGGTTTCCATAGAAAATTTGGGGAAGAATATGATAAAATGATGATATTTTCATTTTAATCTAATTATCATCTTCAATTTTTCCCCATTCTAATTTAGTCCTTTTCTTTTTCCTAATTTCCATGGATGATTCATCCATAAATATCTACTAACTTTTCTTAATGGTCTAATTACCATATAATGACCTCTCATTTTGAATTCCCTTTTAGCTACTAAAATTCAACTTCTACATTCTATGCAATTTATTCCTCTCTAATTAATCACATAATCAACAAAATTTTCTTATCAAAATCTTCATGCAATTTTACTATCATATTATGGACCATGCAATTAATATTAAAATAAATTTTCTTTTTTAGCTCGGATTTGTGGTTCCGAAACCACTTTTCTGATATCACTGAAATTGGGCCGTTACAACTCTCCCCCTTAAGGATTTTTGTCCTCGAAAATCTTACGAGTAAATAGGTTTGGATATTACTTTCTCATGGTATCCTCCGGTTCCCAGGTAGCCTATTCTATTCCATGTTTTTGCCAAAGAACTTTTACTAATGCTACCTTTTTGTTTCTCAAGTCTTTTGTCTCCCTTGCCAAGATTTTGATCATATCTTCACTATATGTCATGTCAGGTTGAATTTCAACCTCAGTCAGGGAGATCACATGTAAAGGATCGGATCGATATCGCCATAACATAGATACATGGAAAACATTGTGAATTTTATCAAGTTCTAGTAGAAGTGTTAATCTATACGCAACAGGCTCGATTCTTTCTGTGATTTCATATGGCCCGATAAACCGCAGACTCAGTTTTCCCTTACGGCCGAACTGGAGAACTTTCTTCCAAGGTGAAACTTTCAAGACTACCTTATTACCGACCTAAAATTCAATCTCTTTTAGTTTAAGATCGGTATAGGACTTTTGACGAACTGAGGCTGCTTTCAAACTGTCCTTAATCACTTTCACCTTTTCTTCAGTTTCCCGAACCAAATCAACTCCATGTATCTTTTTCTCACCAAGTTTTGTCCAATACAATGGAGTTCTACATGTTTGGCCATACAGAGCCTCGTACGGTGCCAGTTTAATGCTAGACTGATAGCTATTATTATAAGAAAATTTAATCAAAAGCACATACTTCCCCAAATTACCTTCAAACTCTAGCACATAACATCAGTGCATATCCTCTAATACTTGAATTACACGTTCAGACTGGCCATCAATTTGAGGATGAAATGCGGTATTAAAATGCAACTGAGTTCCCAGAGCCTCATGCAATTTACTCTAGAAACGAGATGTAAATCGGGAATCTCTATCTAAGGTAATAGAAATTGGTACACCATGTAACCTAACAATCTCAGATACATACAACTCAGCCAATTTATCCAAAGAAAAATCCATACATACTGAAATAAAGTGCACTAACTTTGTCAACCTGTCAACGATTACCCAAATATCATCTTTCTTCTTCGGAGACAGTGGTAATCCTGACACAAAGTCCATAGTAATCCTTTCTCATTTCCATTCTGGTATCAAAATTGGCTGTAATAAACCCGAAGGTACCTGATGTTCAACTTTGACTTGCTGACATATTAAACATATCGATACAAACTCAGAAATGTCACTTTTCATTCCTGGCCACCAATACATCTTCTTTAAATCATTATACATTTTATTACTTTTCGGATGTACAGACATCATACCGATATAAGCTTCCAGTAAAATCTTTTGTAAAAGCTCTGAATCCCTCGATACACAAACTCTACCTCTAAATCACAAACAACCATCAGATCCAATTTGAAATTTTGAATCAGAACCCGATTCACACGGTACTCGTTTAATTTGTAATTCATTATCACTCTTCTGAGCTTCACAAATTTGTTGTAGAAATGTCGATTTAGCTCTCATCTCAGCTATAATCAACCCATCTTCAAATAATGGCAATCGGGTATTCATTGGTCATAAAGCAAATAGAGACTTTCTGCTCAAAGCATCTACAACTACATTTGCCTTACCCAGATGATAATCAATAACAAGATCATAATCTTTTAACAGTTCAAGCCACTTGTGCTGTCTCAAATTCAAATCCTGCTGTGTCATCAAATATTCAAACTTTTGTGATCAGTAAAAATATGACATTTTTCACTAAACAGATAATGTCTGTAACACCCTGAATTTGGGCCTAGAAGTATTGGGCCTTGAGTCTGAGTTCGGGCAGAAGATGGCCCGAAATAAAATTATTGATGTTTTAAACTTTTATGGAAAATTATTATTAATATTATTATTAATTTATTGTTTAATGTAGTATTTAAGTGAATTAAAAGGGATTTATAGTGTGGGAAAAATCTTAGGTTCGATCCAAGACTCTAGCAAAAATTCTTAATTTTTACATTCTTAGGAAAACCTGGGCTTAAGGCCTTATAAATTAGTTGGACAAAAACTAGGCATAAAGGAATGCCTGGCTCAATGGTTAGGCGTGCTAGGCAGCAGCAGGAGGAGCTGGGGTTCGACTCCCAAATGCGCAAACTATTTTATTTTTTTTAAGTAAGCAGGGGTGCGACTAGATAGAGTTTAAGAATAGCTGCAACCGGATTATGCCACAAGGAGTGCCTATGGCGCAGTGGCAGTAGCACGTTAGAAACTCCAAGGGGACGCAGGTTCGAGTCCAGGCGCAGGTAAATTTTAGTTTTATTTTTAAATGGACGAGGTTGCAGCAGGTAAGGTTTAAAATTAAATGCGATGGTAATAAGTTAAAGAAGAAGCCACGGCGCAATGGCCAGCAGCGTGCTTGGTTACCTGGAGGTCCTAGGTTCGAGTTGCTGCACGCACGAAGGACCATCCTTTTTGCTGTGCACGCGTGGAGAGGAGTTGTACGGGATTGGAACTCCCCTTAGCAGTAGGATAGAGCGGCTAAAGCGGTGTGGAGTGCTGCTGTTCGGTGCAAGGAGTTTGATTGAAATTCAAACTCTGCTACGGGCTAAAATCAATGAGTAAATCGTGAGATAAGGATGAATTTAAAATAGGATAAACGGGGCAGCAGCTGATGGAAAAAAATTTTAATTGTATTCAAATTTGGTAATGGCTAATTATTGTGCCGAAAAGGGAATTCATGGGCACCAAGTCGGCCCTGGGCATTTAAATGCCGAAAAAGTTTTTAGTAATTGTTATCTTTTTGCTAAAATTCTCCTATCATTCCATCAACCTTCGTTCTTTTTATTTTTGTTCATCTTCTTCTACTCTTAAAATTTTTTTCCCTTTTGTTTCTCCTCAAAAAACGTTGGTCACCGATTTTCCTTAAAAGCTGAAACCTTACACCTTAACTTACTTTTCTGATTTCCTTCCTTTAGCCAAATATGTACACTCTATTTCTTCTATCTTCTCTTCTTTTCTCCATCTTCTTTACATCCCCAATCATAAAAATCTTCCTATTTAACTTTGACTAGTTAATTACCACCAAAAGTCGAACCTCCATAATTTGGGAATTGAAATCTTTAGAACTTTTGGGTTAGTTCTCTGCTCGGGGTTGAGGGTTAGATCTATGTCATATCTGGGTTGGAAAAGCATTGGAAGCGTTCTTGTCTAGTAGATCTAGCAAGGAGCATAGGAGGCGTGGATCATAGGAACGAGTAGATCTAGATCTAGTCACTGTTCTCGGCAAAAGGGAAAATCATGTGGGAGATCTCGTTGTGGAAATCGCAAATCAGTTGTGTAAACGAACACCCTCTAGTAGACTAAATCGGCAAAAGCCAAAAAGCCGAAATGTCAGAATTCTGGCATTTCGAGGGCTTGCGGGTGTGCGAACGCTCGTGGGTTGGTTATATTGGTAATTCTAATAAACGCAAATGGTAAGACTTTTAAGTGCGTGTTTTTGTGTACGTTGGCGACTTTGGGCCTCAATGGGCTGAATTTGGGCCAATGGGCTTACGGGCCCATTTTGGTAAAAATATGCGATAAGTATTTTCTGGTAAAGCGTTATTATCTGTGATGAGCATGAAACTCCAAAATTGATATAATTATTGAAATATCCCTTAGGGTGTGAAATTACTATTTTACCCTAGGTGCAAAATGACCATTATACCCCTAGGGCTAAATTTGTCTAAAATGCATGATTTACTGTTTCTATACATTGTATGCCATGACATGATTATCTGATGTATGGGGATTGGGATTATTGATGGAGGAAGTGCAAGTGGCAATGCCACGTATTTTAAAAAGGGGCTTTGCCCTAGTTTACCGAAAAGGGGCTTTGCCCTAGTTTATTGTTCTGGTGGCTTGGCCACACAATCTGATTATGCAGCTATACTGCCACTGTGGAGAGTAGCGGTTGGGTGGGTTGAGTAGTTTTCCTCACATGGAGAGTTTGGCTGGTACGGGTGGTGAGTAGCGGATGGGTGGGTTGAGTAGTCTCCCCACATGTGATGGGCTTTGCACACATCCATTCTTATTACTATACTGTTACTGTAACGAGCCTATGGGCCGTACTATTATCTGAAAAGGGCTAAGGCCTAGATGTACTGTTTACTGAATAGGGCTAAGGCCCAGTTAATTGATTACTGAATAGGGCTTCGGCCCAGTCATTACTGTGACTGGTTAGGGCTTAAGCCCAGTGGGCTTGAGCTGATTTGGGCTCTGGATGGGTTTCTTTGCACACTGAGTTTTCCAAACTCACCCCCTTTTTCTCCATCCTTGCAGGTGAGCCCTAGACTGTGGACTTAGAGTTGGGAGGGATTCAGAGTGGCCACGAAGACTAAAATTCTGGTTTTAATTAAGTACTTTATTTTTCTTTAATTATTCTATTCTGATTTTGTGTTTGTGATAAGGCCGCTATTTAATTTGTTTTTAGATTAAGTATGATATTGTTTAAATTGTTTCGAAATCGGATAGCTTTAAGGTGCGCTTTTATAAAAGTTACTTGTTTTCAAAATATCACAATAACGGAGCAAAGCTTCCGCAACGTAAATGTTTTCAAAGGAAATAAATATTTTAAATAGACTTAAACCTAATTTGTGTTCTGTAGACAAGTTTTAAGGTTAAAGTGTGGTAATGGCTAGGATTGGATCTAGGAAGAACTTAGTACTTAAGCAATCTAATTGACTCACCTCCTCTTCTCTTGAATCCTACCTGATGCATAGTACCCATTCACTTTACAAAGAAGATCTGATTTTTTCGATACTTAAACTGTTTTAAAATATAACATGTTTCCGCGAGCTACAAAGGTTTACAAGCTTTCTCAATTTTTCATAAAATTTTACAAAACTGTTAACAATGTTTGAAAAGGGAAGGATTATTTCAATGAACCATGTTTTGTTAAAAAAAAAAATAAACAAACACAAGCTGAGGTTTTATACAAGTTTAACGGTAGAAGTTCCTAAACACTAAGAAGGGTTTTTAATGAAAACATGGTTTCCGCAAAACACTTCAATGTGACACACCAGACTTGGCCGTAATGTCTAGGCCGAGTTTGGGGTTTTACATTTAGTGGTATCAGAGCCCCGTTGCAACAACTCGGCTATGGAATCGGGTCCAAAAAGCTTTTCCAAAAATTTTAAAAATTAGTCCCAAGAAGGGTATTTTTGGAAATCGATTTTTGAAAAATTTAGAAAAACTCTATTTAAACCTATTTTCGAATAGACTCAATAAAGGTTTTACTTTAAAAGTTTTGTTAAAATTGGGCTTTCTGAAATCTGGTTATTGAAGAAGTGGCACACTAAATCCCCAGTACCAAGTCTGTAAGAATTTCTGTTTCTTACATTGTATTATATTAAAATGACACTGTAGATAGAACTGAGACCTTATTATGATACTATAGATAGGATAGTACTGAAAACTGTAGAGACTGAGACTGTAGGGAAACCAAAAACCCTAGAAGACTGAGACTGTAACTAGGCTATGATTTTGTAAAAATAAAAACTCTGAAACCCTATCTCTGCATAAAATATATGAATAAAGTACTGAAATTTTTGAATTAAGATCTTTGTAGTTATTTGGTATGTGCACGTGAGAATGTTTATTTACTTCGGTAATTAGATAGCCTGGGTCGTATTAAAAAATATTTAGATTAGAGGGCGCAGCGGTAGTGTAGAAGAGTAGTTGATGCACGACTATCTTTTTATTTAGAAATTTCGAGGACGAAATTTTTTTAGGAGGGGTGAATTGTAACACGCTAAATTTGGGCCTATAAGTATTGGGCCTTGAGTCCGAGTTTGGGTAGAAGATGGCCCGAAATAAAATTATTGAAGTTTTAAATTTTTATGGAAAATTATTATTAAAATTATTATTAATTTATCGTTTAGTGTAGTATTTAAGTGAATTAAAAGGGATTTATAGTGTGGGAAAAATCTTGGGTTCGATCCATGACTTTAGCAAAAATTCTTAATTTTTGCATTCTTAGGAAAATCTAGGCTTAAGGCCTTATAAATTAGTTGGGCAAAAACTGGGCATAAAGGAGCGCCTAGCCCAGTGGTTAGGCGTGCTAGGCAGCAAGATGAGGAGTTGGGGTTCGACTCCCAGCATGCGCAAACTGTTTTATTTTTTTTAAGTAAGCAATGGTGTGACTAGATAGGGTTTAAGAATAGCTGCAACCGGATTACACCACAAGGAGTGCCTATGGCGCAGTGGCAGCAGCACGTTAGAAACTCCAAGGGGACGCGGGTTCGAGTCCAGGCGCAGGTAAATTTTAGTTTTATTTTTAAATGGACGAGGCTGCAGCAGGTAAGGTTTAAAATTAAATGTGACAGTAATAAGTTAAAGAAGAGGCCGCGGCGCAGTGGCCAACAGCGTGCTTGGTTGCCTGGAGGTCCCAGGTTCGAGCTGTTGTGCGTGCGAAGGACCATCCTTTTTGCAGTGTACGCGTAGAGAGGAGTTGTACGGGATTGGAACTCCTCTTAGCAGCAGGATAGAGCGGCTAAAGTGGTGTGGAGTGCTGCTGTTCAGTGCAAGGAGTTTGATTGAAATTCAAACTCTGCTACGAGCTAAAATCAATGAGTAAAGCGTGAGATAAGGATGAATTTAAAATAGGATAAAAGGGGCAGCAGCTAATGGAAAAAATTTTTAATTGTATTCAAATTCGGTAATGGCTAATTATTGTGCCGAAAAGGGAATTCATGGGCACCAAGTCGGCCCTGGGCATTTAAATGCCGAAAGAGTTTTTAGTAATTGTTATCTTTTTGCTAAAATTCTTCTATCATTCCATCAACCTTTTTCTTTTTTATTTTTGTTCATCTTCTTCTACTCTTAAAATTCTTTTCCCTTTTGTTTCTCTTCAAAAAACGTTGGTAGCCGATTTTCCTTAAAAGCCAAAACCTTACACCTTAACTTACTTTGTCGATTTCCTTCCTTTAGCCGAATCTATACACTCTATTTCTTCTATCTTCTCTTCTTTTCTCCATCTTCTTTACATCCCCAATCATAAAAATCTTCCTATTCAACTTTGACTAGTTAATTACCACCAAAAGCCGAACCTCCATAATTTGGGAATTGAAATCTTCAGAACTTTTGGGTTAGTTCTCTGCTCGTGGTTGAGGGTTAGATCTACATCAGATCTGGGTTGGAAAAGCATGGGAAGCGTTCTTGTCTAGTAGATCTTCGGGGACGATCTAGCAATGAGCATAGGAGGCGTGGATCATAGGAATGACTAGATCTAGATCTAGTCACTATTCTTGGAAAAAGGGAAAATCGCATGAGAGATCTCGTTGTGGAAATCACAAATCAGGTGTGTAAACGAACACCCTCTAGTAGACTAAATCGGCAAAAGCCAAAAAGCTGAAATGCTAGAATTTTGGCATTTCGAGGGCTTGCGACCGTGTGAATCTCTCGTGGGTCGGTTATATTGGTAATTCTGATAAACGCGAACGGTAAGACTTTTGAGTGCATGTTTTCGTGTACGTTGGCGACTTTGGGCCTCGATGGGCCGAATTTGGGCCAATGGGCTACGGGCCTATTTTGGTAAAAATATGCGATATGTATTTTCTGGTAAAGTGTTATTAACTGTGATGAGCATGAAACTCCAAAATTGAAATAATTATTAAAATATCCCTTAGGGTGTGAAATTACTATTTTACCCTAGGTGCAAAATGACCATTATACCCCTAGGGCTAAATTTGTCTAAAATGCATGATTTACTGTTTCTGTACATTGTATACCATGACATGATTATCTGATGCATGGGGATTGGGATTATTGATGGAGGAAGTGCAAGTGGCAATGACACGTATTCTGAAAAGGGGCTTTGCCCTAGTTTACCAAAAAGGGGCTTTGCCCTAGTTTACCATTCTGGTGGCTTGGCCACACTATCTGATTATACAGCTATGCTGCCACCGTGGAGAGTAGCGGTTGGGTGGGTTGAGTAGTTTTCCCCACACGGAGAGTTTGGCTGGTACGGGTGGAGAGTAGCGAATAGGTGGGTTGAGTAGTCTCCCCACATGTGATGGGCTTTGTACACATGCATTCTTATCACTGTACCGTTACTGTAACGGGCCTATGGGCCGTACTATTATCTGAAAAGGGCTAAGGCCTAGATGTACTGTTTACTGAATAGGGCTAAGGCCCAGTTAATTGATTATTGAATAGGGCTTCGGCCCAGTTATTACTGTGACTGGTTGGGGCTTAGGCACAGTGGGCTTGAGCTGATTTGGGCTCGGGATGGGTTTCTTTGCACACTGAGTTTTCCAATTCTCCATCCTTGCAGGTGAGCCCTAGACTGTGGACTTAGAGCTGGGAGGGATTTAGAGTAGCCACGAAGACTAAAATTCTGGTTTTAATTAAGTACTTTATTTTTCTTTAATTATTCTATTCTGATTTTGGGTTTGTAATAAGGCCGCTATTTAATTTGTTTTTAGCTTAAGTATGATATTGTTTAAATTGTTTCGAAATCGGATAGCTTTAAGGTGCGCTTTTATAAAAGTTGCTTGTTTTCAAAATATCACGATAACGAAGCAAAGCTTCCGCAGCGTAAACGTTTTTTAAGGAAATAAATATTTTAAATGGACTTAAACCTAATTTTTGTTACGTGGACAAGTTTTAAGGTTAAAGTGTGGCAATGGGTGTGTGCATGTCTAGGATTGGATCTAGGAAGAGCTTGGTACTTAAGCAGTCTAATTGACTCACCTCCTCTTCTCTTGAATCCTACCTGGTGCGTAGTACCCATTCACTTTAACAAAGAATATCTGATTTTTCCGATACTTAAACTGTTTTAAAATATAACATGTTTCTGCGAGCTACAAAGGTTTACAAGCTTTCTCAATTTTTCATAAAATTTTACAAAACTGTTAACAATGTTTGAAAAGGGAAGGATTATTTCAATGAACCATATTTTGTAAAAATAATAATAAACAAACACAAGCTGAGGTTTTATACAAGTTCAACGGTAGAAGTTCCTAAACACTAAGAAGGGTTTTTAATGAAACATGGTTTTCGCAAAACACTTCAATGTGACACATCAGACTTGGCCGTAACGTCTAGGCCGGGTTTGGGGTGTTACAATGTCGCCATATTTTCAGTGCTAACATTATGGCTGCCCATTCAAGATCATGTATCGGGTAGTTCTTCTCATGTGGTTTTAGCTGTATTGAAGCATATGCTATTACTTTACCTTCTTGCATCAAAACATAGCCTAAGCCATTCAACGATGCATCACTATAAATAACACAGGTGCTTTTGTCAATAAGTCTTTCAACCTGTCAAAACTCTATTGGCATTTGACAGTCCACTCAAATTTCACATCTTTCTGTAATAGACGAGTCATTGGGGAAGCTATCATTAAAAATCCTTGTACAAATTTTTCATAGTACCCGGCTAATCCCAAAAAAATTTTACTTCCGATACAATATGTCCAAGAAAACCCACTTCTCGAAGGTAGAATTCACACTTGCTAAATTTAGTGTACAACTGCTTTTCATGCAAAGTTTGCTGTACAATTCTCGAATGATCAACATGCTCATTTTCATCTCAAGAATATACCAAAATATCATCAATAAACACCACTACAAATCTATCCAAATACGGTTTAAAAATTCTATTCATTAGATCCATAAATACTTAGGTGCAGTAGTCAACCCAAACGGCATCACAAGGAACTCATAGTGTCCATACCTAGTTCTGAAAGCTATCTTTGGAACATCTGACTCTTTTACTCTTAGCTGATAATAACCTGAACGGCGATCAATCTTTGAAAATACAGTGGCACCTTTCAACTAATTAAACAAGTCATCAATCTTAGGCAACGGGTACTTATTATTTATTGTAACTTTGTTGAGCTGTCGGTAGTCGATACAAAATCCCAAGGATCTATCTTTCTTTTTCACAAACAGAACTGGTGCACCCTAAGGCGAATAACTAGGTCGAGCAAAACCCCTATCAGTGAGTTCTTTTAACTATGCTTTTAACTCTTTCAATTTAGTAGGAGCCATTCTATATGGTGCTATAGATATTGGAGTTGTTCCCAGAACTAGATCTATTGAAAATTCTACCTCTCTTTTCGGTGGCAATCTAGGTAATTCCTCTGGAAACACATTAGAAAACTCACAAACAATCGGTACTGACTGAATCTTTGACTCGATAGTTTAGTGTCCAACACATACGCAAGGTAAGTATTACATCCTTTTTAACATACCTCAGTGCTGACATAGTTGAGATCACATTAGACAACCCATCTAGTTTATTAGATTCAACACGAAGCAATTCATCATTCTGACATTTTAACTCAATATATTTTTGCTTACAATTTACCACTGCATCATGTTGGGTTAGCCAATCCATTCCCAAAATTACATCAAATTCATCACAAGGCAGTAGCATCAAATCAGCCAGAAATCAATAACCTATAATCATCAGTGGATAGTTTTTACAAATTTTATCCACCATAACACACTGGCCCAAGGGATTTGAAACTTTCACCACAAGTTCAGTGAATTTAATAGGTAAATTTTTAATAGTCACTAACTTTGTGCATATGTATGAATGTATAGAACCAAGATCAATCAAAGTAGTAAAATCAGTATCAAGTAAAGAAAGTGTACTAGTAATGACATCTGGTGCAGAAGTATCTTCTTTGGCACGAATAGCATATGTCTTTGCCGGTGCTCTAGCTTTAGATTTAACTGTTGAATCTTTAGTAGCTCATCGGCTACCATTGACATTACCAATATGACGGGGTGGTCTGCCTCTTGAAGCTGGATTACTCGGTCTAAAGGTCTGATCAATGTCTTTTCCAAGATTTTTCGAGCAATCCTTAACATAGTGGTTAAAGGAACCACATTAGAAACATACTCTGTTTCTTACACGGCACTCACCAAAATAAAATTTATTACAAAGTTTACATCTTGGTTTCAGATTTTCAACACTTCCCACACTTGTCACAGATGGAGAAGGAGATCTCAGGTTAGAACGTTGGGAGCCCCGCTCTTTACCAGAATACCTTGTGACTGTGATAGCACGATCATGATACTTCTTCGATTTCTTTGAAACTGATATTTGTAACTTGCCCATAAATCTTTTACCTAACATCTGGGCTTCTCTTTCTGCTTGTTTCTTTTCTTTATTCAATTCCTCAACTTTATGTGCTTGGTCAGCCAGTACTACAAATTTCCGTAACTCGAGGATTCTAATCAACAACTTGATATCTTCATTTAATCCTTCTTCAAAACATTTACACATATCTGCCTCAGTTGGAACCCAGTCTCTGGCATATTTGCTTAGCAGAACAAATTCCCGCTCATACTCAGATACTGTCATGTTTTCCTATTTGAGCTCAAGAAATTCTTTTCTTTTTTTATCTAGAAATCTCTGACTGGTGTATTTCTTTTTAAATTCAGTTTGAAAGAATTCCCACGTGATCTGTTCCTTTGGCACAATAGAAATCAGTGTATTCCACCATTGGTAAGCTGTATCTTTTAATAGTGACACAACACATTTCAGGCATTTAGCTAGGGTACATGACAATTCATCTAATACCTTGATAGTACTCTCTAACCAGAATTTAGCCCTTTCTAGATCATATTCGACAGTGGCCCTGAATTCTTTTTCCCATATTTTTTGATTTTATCTACCGGTGGCTTACCAGTTCTATCGGAAGCATTTAAAATCATACTTAACTTATTTTCAAAAATTACTAGAAACATTAATATCAAATTTTTAATGAAATCGTCCACCAAAATAAAATGTTATAGTTACAAAATTCCTAGTTTAAGTTATTAATATGCAAACTTATAAAAATATTAACAAAAATGGCTTTACAACATTTAAACAATTTTACATCATAGAATATATTATACCCAGTTCATACACAATTACAAAATCTAGTCCTTGAGACTTGGCCTCTAGTTTACCCCATTATATGCATGTTACAAATAGGAACACAGGTTCACCTAAACTTGAGCTAATTCTTACTTGATCCCTCCTCAGCTCCACATATAAACCGTTATACTTGGAAAAATAACAAAACTAAGTAAGCTCAAAGGAACATAGTGAGTTTCTAATATTTCATACCATTTATGACTTTATAAATTAAAATTTTATGGGTCAGATCTCTTGTTTGACATACTTGCATGAGCGTATATCACACATCTTTTAAGCGTACTCTTCTCCTCCCTTGCGTTGACTCAATTTAAGAAGTTGTACATGTAACAGCCCGAATTTGGGCTTAATCAGAATAGTGATTTCGGAATCACTAACCTGAGGATAGGGAAATTATTTCTAATATTTTTATATGTGTTATAATATTTTTATAAGGGTGCATGAAAATTTTGGTAAATTAATTTTAGCGTTTGTGAGCTTAATTGCAAAAAAGGACTAAATCGCATAAAGGACAAAAGTTTTATTTTATTGCCCAAATATGTTAAATAGCTAGAGAACCAAAATTGGAGATCTTTAAAGTGTAAATAAGCCATTTGGGAAGTGATGGCCGGCCATAGGGACAAGAAAGTTTGAAAAGTCAACATTTGGTGGCATTAGGTGACTTGTTTTGGTAATAAAATAAAATAAAGAAAAAGTTATCATCTTTTTTCATTTCTTCTTCTTCTTCCACCAAAAATGGCAACAAACATGGAGGTTTTGAGAGCTTAAATTTCCAGCCACTTAGTTCCATTGCTAGTAAGTGATTTTATGGTCATTTTTAATGATTTTTGTATTTTAGGAACCATTGTAGCTTAATCTAGCTAATGGGGGATTATTTTGCAAAATGGTTGAAAGTCTAGGGTTTTGCTATGTGAATATTTATATTGTTTGCTAAATTTTTATGGAAGAAAATAAGTCATGGTTGGGTAATAAACAACCTTTGTGAAAGGATTTTCATAAAAACAAAAACCTAAAAAGGGCTATTTTGTAAAGTTTGTAAAATGAGTGTAAATGTGTGAAATAATCAAAATTGTGAGTTGCTATAGTTATAAAAAGAATTCAGCTAGGCTTGGTAAAGGTGGAAATTCGATAAAAATCGATTTATGAGCCTAAGGGCAAAATCGTAATTTTTGTAAAGTCTAAGGGCAAAACAGTCATTTTGCCAAATTGTGAATTATAGAATGTTTTAATTAATGTAATGATTAAATGGGTGAATTTCATCATGTTAGTTCAAGAAAATCGTGTTTGGGCTTAAACCGAAAAGTACGAGATTATGGACTAAATTGGAGTAATAAGCCGAAATTGCATTCGAGGTAAGTCCGTGTGAATAAATAAGCATATATCCATGTTATTGTTAATATACTTGAAATATATCTTGCTATGATTGCATTGAATTTTATGTTGAAGATATTGTATATGAGAAAGTGATGCCAAATGTTAATAACATTTATGTGATGATTGAAAGCATTGGAAATTTAATGGAATATGATATTCCATTGAAACGAGTAAGTTGGTGTGGCAATGATAATGCAATGTTGTTGTTGTTTATGTTTGAAGCCTAAATTGATAAGGCTTAAAACGAGCAAGTTTACATGTAAATGATATATCTTCTATTGATGCTTTACATGTGGATATTCTATAGGAAATGTGAATGATTATTATTGTCATTGCATGAAATTATGAAAAGTGTGGATAGATAAATTCCGTGGAAATTTTAATAATGGTGGACATGTGCAAAACCATCGGGAATTATCAATAGTGGTAGGCTATCTGCAAAACCACCGAGAATTATCGATAATGGTGGGCTATGTGCGAAACCACCAGGAATTATTGATAATGGTGTGCTATGTGCGAAAACACCGGGAATTATTGATAATGGTGGGCTATGTGCGAAACAATCTTATAATTGCTAATGTGAATGGCTATGTGCGAACCATTGAGCATGTATTATATTGAGGTGTGTATTGAGATTATGATTAAGTGAAATTATGAATGTGGTGATGATGAATTAGTGCAGAGATTGAATGTGGAAATGTGTAAACTTTGCGCATGCCATGTGCTTGAGAAATGTAGTAAGGTTGCAAATGAGTAAGTTATACACATGAGAATGACTTTATGACGACCTTGTGATTATAGGTCGATACTTATGATGTATGAGAATGTGATAAAGTCGATTGACAATATGTGTGTTTCAAAAGAAGTTCAAACAATGAAATCATGAAAGAGTAGAATTAGCTGTCAAACAATATTGGACAACAGCGGTTACGTGATTTTGAAGAATCACCATAAATGGTGCAAATTGAATTAGAGACTGAATGAGATATGGAATGAAATCTTGTTGAGTCTATTGTCTTATAAAAGATGTAACGCCCTAATTTTCAGGATTTTTGTGATTTTGGTGTGAACTTAAAATTTTGTTGTCTAGTTTTATAATTTATGCTTTGAGTAGGTTAGTGAGCCTTTAGAAGGCCCAAGCCTAAGTTAAAACCCGGAAGAATTTTGAAATTGTAGACTTAAAGAGAATGGGTCTTGAGTATAAGGGCTTTCAAGAAAAAGTCGGTAATTTAAGACACAAATGAGCCAGTGGTAAGGTGGCAATGTAATGCCATTTAGAGGACAAGGGTGGCGTGTGGAAGCTATGCAAGGGCTTGGGTTCAAGTCTCATGATACGCAAGGAACTATTTTTTTTATGCATGTACAATGCTTGTGATGGACTCCAAGTGAAACTCTGTTGAGAAGATTTTGAGGTGTTCATGGGATTGAGTCAATGAGGGATAAGGGGAGAATTTTAGGAGTTTTGAATAGTAGAGTGTGTTGGCCGTTTGGAGGGTTGAAGGTGCACATTCGGCTAGGGCTTTAGGAGGTTGTAGTTTCGACATTAGGAGCTAGGTGAGTACCAATTTCTTGAGGTTAGCTTTCGAGATTTTTGTCAATTACCTTGATTGCCGAATAGGTTTAGCAGTTGGGCTCTTTCGTTCATACTTTTCCTCTCTTTTCTATTCTAAAAGCCGAAACCTTACACCTTACACTTTTTCTTACCGATTTCTTCCCTCTGGCCGAATCTACTCTCCTCATTCTTCCTTTCTTTCTTTTCTTCTTCTTTTCTTCATTGATCCCCTTAAACCCCATTTAGCCAATTGCTTCAAGATTAAAACCTGAATCTCTTCGAGCCAAACTCTTCTTGACCGATTTCATAAAAGCTGAAACCTAAAGCTAGTGTTGTCGATTTCACCTTGACCAAAACTTCTCCCCATTGCTGTTTCTTTTCAAGAAGCTGAACCTCAAACCTCTCATCTCATCTGCCGATCACCTCTTCTACTTTGGTAAACCTTTCTTCTTCTTCTATTCACTTCTCAAACCAAAGCGAACAAACCTTAGAGTAGGTTCTAAAAGCCGAATCATTAGATCTATTCTTTACTTGAATCTTGGGGTTAGATCTACATCAGATCTGAGATAGAAATGTGTTGGAAATGTTCTTCGACAAGTAGATCTTCAGTAAGTACTCGGATCTCCTTTCCATTCAATAACTTGTGGTTCAAGAAAAGCTGAAACCCCTAATATCAAGGGGTGGCTGTCGACTAAGGCTAAAGGGTTTATTGGTTTTATCTTTCAGTTTATTATGTGTTAGTGTGGACTAGAGGCTATCGATCAAGGAGTATTGGAGGCTAGGACCATTGGAGCAACTAGATCTAGATCTAGTCATTGTTTTCGGCAAAAGTAAGGGACTAAGGGCCTGAGTTGGTGTTGGCCGAATAGGTATGTTGAATTGATGTTGGTTATTCAATTAGATTTTAGTGACATGTGGATTGAAACGATTGTAGGTGAATTGCGTGGGAGATCTCGTCATAGTAGATCGCAAATCAGGTGTGTAAACGACACCCACTAGTAGACTAGATCGGCAAAAGTCGAAAAGTCGAAATGCCAAAATTCTGGCATTTCGAAGGCTTGCGAGTGTATGAACACTCATGGGTCGGTTGACTCGGTAAAATCTATAATCGCAAACGGTAAGGAGGATGTGTGCGCAATTTCGTGCACATTGGTGAATTTGGGCCTCGAAGGGCTGTACTTGGGCCCAATGGGCTTACAGGCCCATATGGGTGAAAAAAGCGGTAAGTGGACCTTAGTAATCTGAATGTTAAGACTGCTAAAACGAATGTGGAAATTTGGGCTTAGTGAGCCGTAATAGTTAGTGGACACCGTAGGGCCCATTAGGGGTTTAGGGCCTGATAACTCTAATTGGACTAAATAGGCTAAATAAGTTGCCTAGATGATTTTTGGACTGTTAACAACTGAAATATGCATAAAACCCTAAAAACTGGTAAATTTACTGCAATACCCCTTAAGGGTGGAAAATTACTATTTTACCCCTAGGTGCAAAAAGAACATTATACCCCAGGGCTAAACTTGACTGAAATGCATGCTAAGTTAAATCTATTTTCTGTATGCCATGACATATTATACTGTTGCATCTGATTGGGTTTTTGATGAAGGAAGTGCTAAGTGGCAATGCCACGTTTACTGATAGGGGATTTGCCTCGTTTTACTGTTAGTAGCTTGGCCACGTTATCTGATTAAGCAGCCATGCTGCGATTGTGGTGTGTAGGGCTAGGTGGGTTGAGTTATTCCCCACATGGTGTGTAGGGCTGGTACGGGTGGTGTGTAGGGCTAGATTTGGGCTGGGCTTCGCATACATGCATAATTTCTGAATAGGGCTAAGGCCCAGTTAATACAGAATCTGGATAGGGCTTAGGCCCAGTAAAGCTTGAACTGATTTGGGCTCTGGTTGGGTTACTTTACACATTGAGTTTTCCAAACTCACCCCCTTCCCTTTCATCTGTGCAGGTGAGCCCTAAACTAGTGGACTTGGAGCTGGAGGGATTCGGAGTGGCCATGTGGACTGCATTTGGTTAACTTTTCTTAAGTTATTTTATTATTAGTATTTTATTTAAATTATTTCCTTTTCGATTCCGTTTGTAATAAGGCCGCTCTTAAGTTTTTAAATTGGTTTCCAATTCTTTTATTATGACTTGCTTAAAATGGATGAACTTAGGCTATGCAAGTTTTTAAAATTAAGTAACGACTTCAAAGTATACCACACGTATCAAATAGATAACGTAAAGTCAAACAAGACTTCTAAAATAAAGTAAACTATAAACCGGTAGTGGATAGGACTTTTGCCAATTTAAAAACCTGGTTTTCTTTCCAAACTACCAACAACGGTTTTGCAAACTCACCCTAATCCTAACAACTAAGGAATGTGTTTCAACTCATCGTTGATGTGACACACCAGATTTGGCCATAACGTTTGGACCAGGTTTGGGGTGTTACAAAAGAAACAGAGTAAGCAAATGAATTTTATATTATCAGATATTTGAATTTTAGTGAGACAGGATCAGAATGATTATGGAATCCCCTCTTCCTATTTGGGAAAATCATTAAAAATTATAAAAAAATAGTTATGGATTATAATTTATATGCTTAGAATTCTTATTGAGTCTATTTTTAAGAGAAATAGACAAAAACATCATCCAAATATAGTATTATGAGATAATAAAATTTTAGTGAAGAGGGTTTGGAATTGTCAGATAGCAAAAAAGGGGTAACTTTAAGGAATAAACTGTACTAATTGGCTAAACCAAAAATTCTAAAAATTTTATGTTAAGAATATATGTGAGTTTAGTTTCTGGGAAAATTAGTAGATCTTAATTTGGAGTTCTTTAACCCACATATAAATAATTTAGTGACCGTGACTCGAGAAAACAGCTTGACCTAAACATAGGTAAAAAGGCAATTATGAGAGTATTACCTTGAGATCATGTTGTAAAAAATGGTGGAAGCTTATTGATAAATTGCTTATTATTTCTATATGGACTTACTAAGCGTGAAGCTTACTCCTCATTTTCATTTCCTTTAGCTTTGTTAGGTTAGCTCGGGGTTGGAAATCATCGGAAGCAGCATCACACTATCAAGTCGCTACCTTTGGAATAACGAAGCATAAGTTAGAAATTTCAAGTCGCTCCTTTTCAATCCCGATGTATGTTTTGGGCTTCATAGACCCAAATAAGGGACGACATGCATGTGTTTGAAAAGTTTTGAATTAAAAGAAACTTTATAGCCTAATTTTTGCATGTATGTGTATGTTTAAGTCCGGTAATGCCTCGTACCTTGTCCCAATGTCGGACATGGGTAAAGGGTGTTATATTTAGTGATATCAGAGCAATGGTTTAGTCAGTTCTCAGACTAACCTAGCACGTATGAGAGTCTAGCTATACATGCCGCAGATTTGTGATAGTGTGATGTCTCCAGACGCGAATGAAAACTATCTTGCTTAGACATGGGTACTCTCCAACTGAGCTACACTCAACCATGTCGATAGTGATACCAAAGTATTTGAATGAAGTGCCATGATGATGAGTTGAAACTCAGAAAGGTAGAACAAGATTCATAATATCATGCTATGGATAAAATTACATTGTTCCGATTGGACATTAAAATTTTGATGGATTGCAATGGTTCTTGTAATGAGATAAAGGATTATATTGTAATGAGTTTATTTATGTTTAGTTGATGATTCTATGATGTATATGGCTGATTTACTCTGGTGAAAGCATGTGTTTAGATAACTATTCAAAAATATTGATGGAATGAATGTTCATGTATACCTATTTGAATGAATATGTTTGGCAAGTTCACATAGTCTGAGTATAAGTGTTAAATTGCTTGGATTGATTTACATGTTTGTAATGATATGCATACGATGATGTGTGAGATGAAAGTATAGATTGGAATATACTTATCCATGTTTGTTGGCCCTCGTATGATGTTATGTACATGACTTGTTTGATTTAATGAATGAGATAAGTAAAGATAATCAAAATTCGTAGAGTGCATGCATAAGTGTACTTGTCTAAATGAGATAATTGGAAAGTTGGTGTAAAACAAATATGAATGTCAGTTTGTCTGAAATCAATGATATGATTTTGATGATGTTGCTATGATGATAAAAATTGTGTCACATGTGTATGTATATGAGAGACGAGTTAAGAACCTTACGACCTCACCCTCCCCCTTACCAGAGTGGTGTTTTATAATGGAATTTCTCGAGATTTGTATTGAAAAAGTTTCCATGTGAGAGATCAAAGAGTTCAGTGATAGAATGGTTATAAGCATGATTAGATATGTCTAGAGGTATGTATGGGCCGGGCGGCCCGGCTCGGTCCGAAAGCCCACCCGAAATGTGGGAGGGTTTGGGTAAAAATATAGGCCCAAAAAATGGGCTTGGACAAAAAATAAGGCCCGTTTAAAAAATGAGCCAGGCCTCGGGTAAGGTATTTTTGGCCCAGGCCCGGCCCGAATTCACTAAAGACAAAAAAATCTATTTTTTAATATTATTTTCTTATTGTTTTCTCCCTATTTTGCTACCATTTTACTATTATATTGCAACTATTTTGTTGTTATTGTTTAGATATTGTATAAAACTTATTTTATTGTTAATTTTGTTATTATTTTAAAAACATTTGTTAATTTTTTTATTATTTTAGAGGTATTTGTATGTTAAGTTGCATCTATTTTATTGTTATTTAAGTATATATATTTTTTAAAATTTATTTTTAATTTGTTGAGAAATATTTATTTTGATGTTTTTAGTATTTTTGATGGTTTATATATATATTTTAAAATTATATAAAAATAATATAAAAATTAACATGGGCGGGCTAGGTCAGGCCCGGATTTTAACATTTTTATTCGGGTCAGACTTAGGCAAAATTTTAGGCCCATTTTTTGGGCTGGGCAGGGCCTGGGCTTAGCAAAAGGGCATAAATTTTTTGTTAGACCGGGCCGGGTTCGGCACACTTGGCCCGGCCCATGCACACCTCTAGATATGGCAAATGGGTTGATAAGTACAGACAGAGCTAGAAAGATGTCAGATTGACAGAAAGGATTGTTTAATTTTTATAATATCGCAGTTAGTGAAAAAGGTTAATTTTGGTAAAACGATCTATCTTAGAATGACATCAAAAAATGTATTAATTGAAAATCCCTCATGACCTGATCTCCTTTAGTGAGAAGAATAACATGAAATTCTTGATTCAGAAAATAGTTAAAGGAGTAAGGTTCGAAATATGAGATGTCTGAGTATGGTAAATACAGTGAACAAGTTATGACAACCTCTCTCGAAATATTGTATGAGATCATTTGCCTGCGGAAGTATTATTGAGACTATCTATTTTCTGATGAACTTTTATACTATGAGAATGTTTTCTGATCTTAATGATAGATAAAGGCATGGTCAGTCCGATTTGTGGATAACCTACGTGACCTTATTTCTTTCTGGTATTCTGTTACCAATCTGTCTATGGGGAATAGATGAGAAATTGTGTATAATGCTATGATTGGGTTCTTCTAAGAGTTGCCTTGCCCGATATGTATATGGGAAGGTATATTATTCTTGTTGCATTTATCCTGGGTAGTCTGAATGATATTTTCTTCAGGATTTCTTTTTTCCGAGGGATCATTGAGATCTTCCACATTTTCTTTTGAACTTTGTTCTCGGTCTTTCGATACGGTATCGTGATTTGGATTTCTTTCTTTTTTTTTTATTTTCTTTATATTGAATTTCTATATTATGGATCTCTCTATTATGAGTTTCTTTATCTTGAATTTTTGGTCATCTTTATCTGGTAACTTGTCGAGCATGGCTTATATTTAAAGTATGACCGCCAGCTTGTGATATACACATGAGAATGACTTTGTGATGACCTTGTGATTATAGGTCAATACCTATGATGTATGAGAATGTGATAAAGTCGATTGACAATATTTATGTTTTAAAAAAAGTTAAAACAATGAAATCATGAAAGAGTGGAATTAGCTATCAAACAATATTGGATAACAACAGTTACGTGACTTTGAAAAATCACCATAAATGGTGTAAATTGAATTAGAGGCTGAATGAGATATGGAATGAAATCTTGTTGAGTCTATTTTCTTATAAAAGAAACAAAGTAAAAAGGAATTTTATATTATGAGATATTTGAATTTTAGTGAGATAGGGTCAGAATTATTATGAAATCCCCTGTTCCTATTTTGGAAAATCATTTAAAATTATACAAAATATTTATGGATTATAATTTATATTCTTAGAATCCTTATTAAGTCTATTTTCAAGAGAAATAGACAACAACATCATCTGAGTCCCGTATTATGAGATAATAAAATTTTAGTGAAGAGGGTTTGGAACTGTCAAATAGCAAAAAAGGGGTAACTTTAAGGAATAAACTGTACTAATTGGCTAAACCAAAAATTCTAAAAATTTTATGGTAAGAATATGTGTGAGTCTAGTTTCTAAAAAAATTAGCAGATCTTAATTTGGAGTTCTGTAACTCTAGATATAAATAATTTAGTGATCGTGACTCGAGAAAATAGCTTGACCTAAACATAGGTAAAAAGGCAATTATGAGAGTATTACCTTGAGATCACGTTGTAAATATTAGTGGAAGCTTATTGATAAATTGCTTATTATTTCTATATGGACTTAGTAAGCCTGAAGCTTACTCCCTCCTTTTCATTTCCTTTAGTTTTGTTAGGTTAGCTCGGGGTTGGAAATCGTCGAAAGCGGCATCACACTATTAAGTCGCTACCTTTGGAATAACGAAGCATAAGTTAGAAATTTTCAAGTGAGTGGCATGTATAGGGATCTATTTTTATGGCATGTGTTATTATGATTTTGGCCAAATGTATTGGCTTAGATTAAGTTATATGTATATGGCCATGAGATGTGGCTCATATTAATTACGGTTTGCAAATTTAGCTATTCATGTTATGTCTAATGTTTATGAAGTGATTCTGTTTGGTCGCCATGCATGGTTGGTAATATGACATGTATGTCGGATGTATGCTCTATGACCATTGGAGGTGATCATAGCTATGTAGTAATTGTATGTTATAAAAACAACATGACGATGGTTGAATATGAGTGCCCGAGATATTTCTGGCAATTCAGATTCGTAGCTTTCTATAGAGATAGACATTCAGATTCGTAGCTTTCCAGATATTCCTGGCAATTCACGCCATATAAACTTAGCAAAATACACCATATAGGCAATCGAATAGAACACGCCACTAAGGCAATCCATTCAGAGTTCGCCATAAAGGCTATTCTTTTATATTATGCCATAGATACGTTCCTTTCATATTACGCCACAAAGGCTTTTCCTTCCTTTTACGCCACAAAGGCTTTTCTTTCATATTACGCCACAAAGGATTTTCTTTCCTAATGTGTTTACAATATGGATTTGCCTAAACTCACGTTATGTGAGTTTTCCCATCATCGTCCTGGGACATGCAAAGAACCCCATTGGGTAATCACCGTCCTTTAGTTCCTTTCGAAAAATACCATAGTCATGGACTTTTTCTTTTAGATATTGTGTTGAAAGTCCCAACAGACACCTTTAGACTTCACCACAGTGAACAAACATAGACTTACTTGACAGACTCATCATGGACTGACATCGCTTAAGACAACACTACAAGACACTAATTATACACTTCATCACATGCACTTTAGATGTGCCATACATGTAACATCCTGTCATTGGGCCTAGAAATTTTTCTATCTTAAAGAGAGGGTTTGCTAGTGTTTCGGCGAACTAAGGGTTCATCGGTACTTCGTTGAACCAAGGAGTTTGCCAAAAGATGTGGTAAGGAGGTCTGCCAGTGTGTTTGGCAAGCTAGCTTTTGCCAGAATGTTTCATAAGCTAGGGTTCTCTAGGTAATATGCAAACTGAGGGTTCGCCAATCAAATATTGAGTTAGACTCAAATTAGAAAATAAAGATATGATGTATCTAGAAATACTTTACGTGCAAGTAACACCTTTCCTAAGTCAAATAGGGTATCCTAAGATTTTTAGGACACTTAGGTCTATAAATACGACCCTTATTCCATGAGAATTTTCTCATATAATATTCTGCTATCAAGTCTCTGTTCTGAATCAAGTTTGTAACACCCAAGGTAAGTCTTTATCCTGTTAGGTTTGATTATCTAGAATGTCACCGCTTGAATATGTGAATTCTAAAAGTTCTGTCTACTTAGTAATTTGTGTGTTTATACTGTGAACTAGTCAAACCATCTACCAGCAAGGATAAAGGCAAAGCCAAGCTTGCTTAGTTCTCAATTTTTCCGTGAGTGGTTAAGAATTACCATAAATATGCTAACTAATATGTCTTTTAGTATGAATGTTAAAGGTTCGTATCTTGTGTGTGAACTGTGATGGTTTTCAAAAACATTTCTTTTAAAATTAATTTCCAAGAGTAAGTTTTCTAAAAAACTCAAGTTTTGATACTCTATTTTCAATATATGTTTTTAAAGTTATGTTTCAAAGATATGTTTTATGCGTTCTCCTAAGAGAGTCAATGTTTTAAAGTATGTTTTAAAATACTATTTATAAATTATGTTTTTATGAGATTTCATGCGAGCTTTTTGTGATAAGTCTCTATGCGTGTTCCTTTGCGAGCCATATGTTGGATATATTGGTATACAAAATAATTGTGAGTCTATAAGTTCTGTAATTTCAGGCGTTGAGGCCATGGGAAATATGGAGAGATAAGGGAATGTCAAGCTATGCTCTATTCATAGAGTCTGCAAACTAGGTCTTGTAACTTCACCTACGAACCCTATATGCAAAATGATTTTAAAACCGAGTCTTCTTTTTGTTTTTTTAAGCTCAGTTTTTAAGCATATCTTGTAGATTCCCGATTATTTACTCAGTTCGCAATGAGCTCACCCACTTCTCTCTTACTTTTCAGGTAAGTAGGTCATAAATAGCAATGGCGAAGTTGATAACTTGGTAAGGCTCATTCTTGTTTAGATACTGGTGAACCTGGGAAAATAGGTAATAGGGTTTACTTTATATAGGGTTTTAGATTTATTATATCCTGTTATTCAGAATAGTTTTTTACAATATCAGTTACATTGCTTGCAAACCATGAGGAATATTTGATTGTCTTTTATAATAAATAAAGATGATGTTTATTCATGCATGAATGTTATGTGTATTTCTTTTACTATGATATGTATACTTGATTTCTTATTGAGCATAATTTTTTGGTGACCTTGATAATTACATGTGTAACCCTATAGTTTGTGAACCCATGTATTTATGCAAACCTTGCTAATGTTAACCCATGCTTGTATGTTTCCTTCGCTAGCAAAGTCTGTTATTTATGAAACCATGATTCATGCTGAGATCTTTAGTACTATGCAAACATTCGTTTTTGTGCAAAGCTTATACTTTAGGAGTTATTTGAACTCATGTGCTACGCGAAGTTTGACAAGTATGCGAACTTCTGCCTTATACGAAATTGCAAACTTAAGTGATTTCTTGTTGTGCAGACTGTGTTGTTGTATGCAAAGCCTAAGTTGTGTTTGGAAACTCTTAATTCTTGTTGCTATTAATCATGGTAACCTTTCTTTGTGGTTTTGTAAGCTTTCATGTTTACATAGTGAGTTTTTAAACTATTTCCATTGTATGCACAATATCTGTGATTTCTAAGTGGTGTGTTGGAGGTTAGGTTAGAAGTTAATAGAGAGTCACTTTAGTGGCTAATGTTGCTCACCAGATCCGGGTTGAACCCACTTGGTCGAGTTTGGGGTGTTGTATTGGTTGGTATTAGAGCTAGCTAGGTTAAGGCTGAGCTAGTCCTATTATTTATATGACAAGTATGTTCACCAGGAAGGTGAGACAAGTTCATCAGATTTGGCAAAATGAGTTCACTAGACTCAAAAAAGTAAGTTCACCAAGATTGTAAGTAAAATTATGAAGTGTTTTGTATATGTGTGTGGCTACTTAATTTTGGGGAAGGACTAGGAACAACATCTCCATGGTTCAATTGTATCTTTTGCAGGATTATGCCTCAAATCATCCATTAATTGTTCGTCATCCTAGTAAGTAAGTTATGTTTTGGCGAACTGTGTTTGCATGTAAGTTTGTCAAGTGCAAACTATGTTCGTAAGCATGTCTATATGTCTGGATACCCTGTTATGTGTGTTATCTAAGTTAGTATCTCATGTACGTTTAGAGTAAGTAAGAATGTCTCCTCAAGTAGTGAATGTGAACCATGTGAACAGAACTGCTAACCCCTCTAAAGGTGACCGGACTTCAGCTACGCAAGAGTGACCTCACAAGACAAACATCTTGAAAGAAGGTATGGATCCCTTAGTGCAAGCTATGATTGGGGCTTTTCAGTGAGCTGATGGTGCCAACACTGCATCTATAAACTGTGGATTTCCATTAGAGCATTTGTGAGCTCTAGGTGATAAGGAATTCAGTGGTGTTCGAGGAGCTAGCCCTACCAAGGCTAAATATTGGCTTGAGGGTGTTGAGAAAACCCTTGAACAGATGGTGTGTTCTGATGCAGAGAAGTTGGGATGCACTGTGTCCTTACTCACTGTCAAACCTTATCATTGGTGGAATACCGTGAGGTAAGAAATTGCTGCAAACTGGTTGACATGGGAGTTCTTCATGGGAACTTTAAGAAAATGTTCATGAATTAGCAGTATTTGGAAGCTCGTAAGTGTGAGTTTATCAATCTGGTACAAGGTGAACTGTCTATGGCTAAGTATGAGGCAAATTTTGTGCGACTGAGCGAGTACACAGTAGAGATGGTCTCGCAATAGAAGGATCATTGTCAAAGGTTTCGTTTTAGTTTACATCGTGATATCCAACTCTACCTGGTGACTCATGATACTATAAACTTCGGTGAGCTGGTGGGCGAGTGTTCAAGACTCTGAAATTCTAGAATAAATGTCAAGAGAAACTTCAAGTTAGATCACTCACGATAGATGAACAAAAATTAGGATGGGAAGGAGAGTTCGCACAGGCCTGCAAGCTAGTCTTATTGCGAACACTGTGAGAGAAGACATATTGAGGAATGTTGTAAGATGATTGGGGGTTGTTTCAAGTATGGTTTTAAGGATCACTTGATAAAAAACTATCTAGAACATCAGGAAGGTTCGCAAGTTTAGACTACAACCCTCACTCAAGTGCAAGCTAGTACTCGTGATCGAAGAAGGGGAAGAGGTGGCTAAACAAGGCCAATTGAGCAATGGACTTTATCTCACACTATTACGACACAAAAAGAAGATTCAAGAGGCCTTGCACGAGTCTATGCTGTAAGGGACCCTCATGAGAAAATTACCACTAATGTTGTTATAGGTGCCTTCACTGTAACACCCCTTACCCGTGTTCAATGCCGGAACAGGGTACGAGACGTTACCGAATAATAGCACAACCAACCATACATTACTGAACGATAAATTTTGCTCTAATTTAAAAATTTTCAAACTATATCATTTAGTCCCTAAAATGGGCCTACGAGGCCCAAAACATAATTTGGAAACCATTCAGGACTGAACTGAAAGCTTTAAAACACTTAGAAAATTTTCTTGTTTTGGAGGGTTACATGCCCGTGTGGGCAAGCCATGTGGTCACACACGCCTATGTGGTCGCACACGCCTGTATGGCCTGGGACACACCTGTGTCCTCCACTCATGTAACTCTCTGTTTGTGACATCATCATCCATTTCGAGGTCACACGGCCAAGTCACACGCCCATGTGCTAGACTGTGTGCTCCATACGGCTGAGACACACGGCCGTGTCTCTTCCAGTGTGGCCAAGAAATTAGCTATCTTCCAAGCCATTTTCCACCCTAACATTCCCATACATGATTCCAACTTTAACGACACTTTTCATGACATAACAAGGCTATCAAAACATCCCTCACATACTTGACAAGTCATAGCATACATTTTATTCAACCATGAATTTCCTCTTCACAAGCTTGTAGCATAATGAATTTATTAGCCATATAAAATAGCAACATACAACAATAATTCCAAATATCATAGGTCAATATTCTAGATCAACTCATAACAACATGTACCCATGACTTAGTTTCCTATACATGCCATACCCTTGAATATTAGAAAACCATCGATACCTAAAGTGCAAAATCAATAGTGTGATAGGTTCTTCGGCGGCTTCCAACCCGAGCTAACCTAAATACAATACAAGCACCAAAAATAACGAAGTAAGCATTAAGCTTAGTAAGTTATATGTAAATAACAATAATAATAAACAATTTGTTAACTTTCTTCTAACAAACCTCATGGCATGATTTAAAATGATGCCATCATTTTCATAAAAATTTTCATGTTTTACCTACGTTCATTTCAAGCAGTTTACCAGAGTCACAGTCACTAAATTATTTTTATCCAGAGCTACAGAACTCCACATTTAGATCCGCTAATTTTCCTTGAAAAGACTCGCATATATTCTTACCATAAAATTTCCAAAATTTATAGTTCATCCAATCGATACATTTTATTCATTAAAGTCTCCCCTATTTTGGTACCAGATGGTTATGACCCCACTTCACTAAAATTTAATTATCTCATTGTACAGAATCCGAAATAAGTTCTCGCTTGTTTCTTTTGAAAGTATACTCATTAAGGAATTCAAGAATATCAATCATATCTCACAATTATTTTTATAAAATTTTTAATTATTTTCCTAATTTGAAATAGGGGATTTCTAAAACCATTCCGACCCTATCTCACTATAATTTAAATATCTCATAGAATATAATTCATTTGCTCACACTGTTTCTTTTATGTTAAAAAAGACTCAATGAGATTTAATTTCATATCTCATTTAGACTCTAATTCAATTTCAACCATTTTTGGTGATTTTTTTAAGTCACGTAACTGCTATTGTTTCAAACTGTTTTATTGAAAATTTTACTCTTCCATGTTTTCCTCATATCACTTCCATTTATGAACGCATAACACCAAACATGTTCAATATTAGCCATTCTAATGGATAATCATCATCAATATTTTCAAGTGTTCATGTTAGCACTTACAACATATCAACCTTGCCACAAATTCAACTACATCTTGGGCACATTACTCACATTATATATTTGCCCACACATTCACTTGCTCACATTTACACCTGCACTTATACACCACATAATCACACCAGTCTCTTTTAGTAAGCTTTTCCCGTTGAACCCTTCAGAATAACATTCAATACTGGTGGTTTCAGCACATAGATCCACCAACACATAATCTGGCTCTCTTGTACACATGGTGAACTCTCAATGTCACCCATGTGACCTAGCCATTAAATCCCGTAGCTCTCGTTTCTACATGGTGTCCAACACTCGGAACCACACATGTGACCTAGCTACTTAGTCTCATAGCTCTTGTGCCTCCATGGTGTCCAACCCTCGGAACCACCCATGCGACCTAGCTACATATAACATAGCTCTCGTGTCTACATGATGGACCCTCGTTACCATTCATGTGACCTAGCTATTTTTTTAACCTGTAGCTCTCGTGCACACATGGTATACACCTAGTATTACACATGTGACCTAGCTACCACATAGTTCTCATAGCTCTCTTGTACACATGGTGTCCTACCCTTAAAACCATACATGTGACCTAGCTACACATTATCTGTATCTTTCATTTTTCGAAGGCTCAAGTCGGGAACTCCACATTCCATAAGTTTCCAATTCATACATGTCACCCAATAATATTTCATAACAGACATTAAATTATTATTATGCAAATAAAATCGATGTAATATTTACATATAAACTTACCTTGACCATGAAGAAAGCTAATTTTTCTAATTTGGTCCATAACCTCAATCCTCCCCAATCTAAGCCCAAATTTCGTTTTCCATGATCTATAATATTACAATTAGCTCATTTATTAGTCACATTATTCAATGTTACCCAAAAATCATATTATGGAAAATTACTTTTTTGCCCCTAAACTTTCACAAAATTACACTTTTACCCATAAGCTCGTAAATTGATTTTTATTTAACTTCCTTGTATTTTGGACTAGCCGAACCATTTTCATAACTATGGTAGTCCACATTTCTCACTAAATCACATACTTATGATCAATTTTTAACTTTTACAATTTAGCCCTTTTTATTCGGTTTCATCGAAAATCACCTAGTAAAACCCGTTTCTCTCATCAAAGACATGCATAATCTACCTTTAATCACCAAAATACAAAATTATTCAACATGGGTAATTTTTTGAACTCAAACCTTAGCTCAAAATAAGGGTGGAAATAGCTAAACCGAGTTATCGGGATTTCAAAAATGTAAAGAACATTAAAAACAGGGCAAGAACGGACTTACTATGAAGCTTAGAAGCTTGGAAACCCTAGCCATGGCTTCCCCCATGCTACATTCGGCCATATGAAGAAGATGGAAAAGAATTTGGCTTGATTTTCCGTTTTTAATTCTTTTAATTAACAAATGACAAAAATGTCCTTTTGTCCTTTCTTGAGATTTTTTTCTACTCATGTCCATTTTTGTCATTATAATGGTCTAATTACCATTTAAGGGCCTCCAATTTTAAACTTCATAACAATTAGACACTTCTAACATGTAGAACTCAACTTTTGCATTATTTACAATTTAGTCCTTTTGAATAAATTGAATGCCCGAACGTCAAAATATTCAAACAAAATTTTCGTGAAATCATTTCATGAAATTGTAGACCACAAAAATATAATAAAAATAATTTTTTCTTCGTCCAATTTGTGGTCCCGAAACCACTATTTCGACTAGGCCCAAAATCGGGTTGTTACATTCACTCTGTGAACTATTCCTTTGTTTTCCTTGATTGACTCTTGTTCCACGCACTCGTTGTTGTATTATTATGCACAATATTTGTTATTTCTAAGTGGTGTGTTGGAGGTTAGGTTGAGAGTTAAAGGAGAGTCACTTCAGTGGCTAAGGTAGCTTATCAAATTCGGGTCAAACTCACTCAGCCGGATTTGGGGTATTACAATACAACCATATTCAAACTTCGCATGCTTAAATTGTCATATTCATACAAACTATATATGCAAAACCCAACAAACATTCATACAACAGCATAACCTTCATATTATAATTTTCTGATGTTGGTTTCATAGTTCATTCGATTTCCATAGAAATATCTAGCATAAGTGGTATACATCCAGAAATCAGTATAGAGACTTACTTGACAACCATTGATAATGATTAGGACTCTAAATTCATCACCCAACAAAAAAATGCAACAGCCACTGCTTATAAAAAACGTAAACATCATTAAAACTCATTCGTATAACTTTTACCATCATCTGAAACCCAGCTAACCACTATATAATGCCTTAGTTCTTCATCTTACTATTCACAAATATAAAAACAGACTTACTCTTTTAGAAGTCAAAATGCAAGACCATAATACTTACTCCGGATGTTAAACAACCTTCTATATGCACTCAGATCCTTTGTTTTAGCTCAGTTAAGAAAGATCTATGCTCAGTTCCAAGGCAAATCAAAAATGGTGTTTTAAATGGAAGAAAGAAGATAACTCTTTTTCTTTTAAGCCCTTATCAATATATATAAATAAAAACTCATGTTCTCTTAGTGGAACTTGACACGTGTTACAAGCTTTAAAGGCTACCTTAATTAATGGTTTGTAGCTGTAGAGAAACGTATATGAGAATATAACATATTTATATATATATATATATATATATATATATAAAATTCATCCTTTCATTAATTCTTGCTCATCTCGTTCGAACTTAACTAGCATCGTAACCAAACAAACTTGGCGTACTATACCTCTGGCGATACACATATTACCTCAAAAACCCTCAATACTCATACCAATCTCTTTTTTTACATCTCCACAAAGTCAGTGAACAATCCTTACCTAATACTCTAACATCAACTATGCGCCCGATGTATACGCTAAGAGCATCAATTTGGCAGATAGAACTGTGCCACTCAGATTACTTTTGAGTTACGTGCCAAACTCAACACCCGCCAAAACTGGTTGTTATAGATTGACTCACTAAATCAGCTTATTTCTTTCCTATACGAACCAATTATTTATTGGAGAAGTTGGTTGAGCTCTATGTCTATCAAATAGTATGCCTTCATGGAATTTCATCATCCATAGTTTCATACCGAGATCCCAGGTTTACATTGAGGTTCTAGAAACAGCCATAAGAATCATTGGGCACCAAACTACGATTCAGTACTACCTTTCATCCTCAGTCAGATAGTAAGTTTGGAAGACTGATTCAAGTATTGGAAGACATGCTTAGAAGTTCTGTGACAAATTTCGGGCTGAATTGGGAAAGATATCTTCCTTGGCAGAATTTGTATATAACAATAGTCATCACGCCAGTTTGGGTATGTCACCATTTTATGCTCTATATGGAAGAAGGTGCAGAACATCCACTTATTGGATGGAACTCAATGAAAAGAAATTGGTTGGTCCTGAGTTAGTTTGAAAAATAAAGGAAAAAGTTTCTATCATCTGAAATCATTTGAAAGCTGCCCAAGATTGCCAGAAAGCTTATGTTGGTCTGAAAAGGAAAGAAATCTATTTGAAGTAGGTGATAAAGTGTTTCTGAAGGTTTCTCATTGGAAGAAAATGTGACAGCCTTAAATCAACCCTAGTCGGAATGTGGTTTCGGGACCACAAAATGGAGGCACAAAAATAATTTAATATTTATTTTGATGCCTATAATATGTGTTAATTCATGTGTGACATTTTTGATGATTTTAATTTAGAGATATAAATGTGAATTTCATTAAAAAGGACTTAGTAGTAAACTTTGAAAGTATGATGGGGAAATGTGTGATGACTAGTTAATACATGCATGTAAAATAATGGAGTTGCATGTCAAATTTACCTTTTTGTTGGTAGTAGACGGTAATGATGGCTTAATTTGGCATTTTGTGTGTTGTATTTTAGCTTAATAAAATTAAATAGTTTCATAATAAAATAAACTTAATATATTATAACTTATAATATGATTATAATAAAAGTAAATTGGGTGAAAAAAAAACAAAGTGCTTCTTCTTGGTTTCTCACTTTGCCGAACACTAAGGAAAGAAAAGAACTTGGGAACAAAAGCAATCGGTTGGCATGTGTTCTAATTAAGGTAGGTTCTCTTGATGAAATCCTTTAATTTCTTTGAATTTGAACTAGTCTAGGGGTTCTCTCCTTTGCCCATTATGAAATTGCTTCAACTTTGAAAGATTTAGGCATTCGGCCATGTCAAAATTCGGCTAAGGATTGTTGAGTTGAAGCTATGAGCTTATTAGAGTTTGTTAATGGACTCTATGATGTTAAAATTCATGTGAATTGAATTTGTGAGCTCAAATTTGTAAGATTGGAGTTTTGTGTGGTTTAAATGTCTAAGGGGCATTCGGTTCATTGAATTATATAATTGTTTTGGTTTTGATTTGCAATTTGGTCTTTAGCATGATAATTGGTTATTGGTAATGACTTGGGGTGAATAGATGTTAATTTGGGTGTGGTGAGCTTCTTATTTTATTTGACCGAAATCTATTTGTAATTTGGAATTAGTGAAGCATGTTAGTTTCGGTTAATTAGTAGCATGATAAGGAATGTGATGGTTTGATTTTGAATAAATGTGTGAAGTTTAAGGCCATATACATTCGGTCATAGCATGAGAATAAATCAAGCATGCTTTTGTTAAATGAGCTTTTGGCATCTTGATTTCCCTCATTAGGTAAGCTTCTTTGATAATTTATGATAGTATACATGGGAATTGGCTAATTAATGAAAAGAAAAATAAGACTTAGGCATATCTATGAATTTTGGCATTGTATAAATGAGCTTATTTGCATTCGGCAACTTGTGGGAAAAATTGTAAAATCTTATGAAAGTTAAGATCAATGTGGAATTGTGAAATTGAGTCTAGAATTGATTTTAATCAATGGATTGAATGAAAGAATTGAGTTTTAGGGTATGAAGTTGGAGTGTGGTACTAACACTTATATTCGGCCATAGATTGGGAAGTGGGGAATAGATATGTATTTCCATGTTTTGTTAAGAAGGGAGTTTAGTTAATGATTGAACCAAATTATATGTGTTTTCATGTGGCTCCGATGATAGTTTAGAAATAACTAATGTGTGAATAACTTTTACTCATGAATTGTCGAATTTAAGACTAAGATAGGAGCATAATGTACTCGGTCGTGGACTATTAAACATTGTTAAATAGTTGGAAAAATTGGCATAAAGTTTAAATGTTGTAATGGCAGGTCTAAAAAAAAATAAATGTTCTTGTTGTATGTATTCGGTCATGAATGTGATACATGAGCTTTTAGAGGTTTAAAAGCTAGTAAATGAAAATGTGGAATATGTATTATGTGGTTATGCATGCATTCGGCTAGGGTAATTGTTATTAAATTGTTAATAGTTTAAGTAATTAAGAGCCGAATGGGTTAAACATTAGGCTTAAAAGGATGTTATGCATAAGAGTATAAAAGTATTTGTGCATGCAGCATTCAGGGTTGATAATCGAATGTTGAATTAATCAATCAAAGTTTTAATATGGTGAAATGTTAATGAATAACATAGTTAGTTTGTACTTTATAAAAATTGAGTTGAAGCTTGCCGAATGTGATTTAATGATTAAGTTGTGAAAGATATATATATATGCCAAATGTATGTGTCTTGTGTTATAGAGACATTCGGCTACTTGGTTAAATTCGTGCATAAGGAAGATGGATCTTGGTTAAATTCGTGCATAAGGAAGATGGATGAGTTATGTGAATCTTTGCTTGTGTGTACAAACTAGACAAAGATCAAATAAGTATGAAATCGAATTAGGGCATATTGTATAAAGTATAATGTATATTGAAATTATATGTGATTGCCAAATGTGTTTATTAAGGAAATAATATCGAGTAAGTAATTAAACAAAATCTATTTGTTTTAAAATTAAGCTCAAGAGCATAGAGGGGCAACACTAGATAAGGGGAAAGCCAAGGTTACGGATTAGTCAACCCAAATCTGTTCGGAAGGATACGAGGTAAGTTTTGAGTAATCTATCTTAGTGTATAATTTAAAGATGGCATGATACTTGAATGAAAGATGAATTATGGCTTATTGTCCTTACTTTAGTAAGGTTATATATGAAATAAATTATATACATGGTACGTAGCCGAAAGGCTAATAGGGAAATAAGCTAAGACAGTAGGATGAATATGTGATCATGTGAAATTGTTTGATGAGCCGAAAGTTTAGTGTATAATATTGTATATGTCTTAAGGACAAATGATATTCATGATATGAAGTTGAGATGTGCACTATAAGCCTATAGTCGAATGAAGTAAATGAATTACAAATGTGATTTTTTGCTACGTGAAATGTGGCAACATGTAAATTAAATATGCATGAAACTCTGTGATGTGAATCCGGGCTTAAAGACCCGATGGCTATAAGTGGAGATTATGTTCGGGTAAAGACCCGATGGCTATAAGTGGAGATTATGTCCGGGTTAAGACCCGCTGGCTATGTGCGGAGATTATGTCCGGGTTAAGACCCGCTGGCTTCGTGTGGAGATTTCATCCGAGCGAAAGGTCTCGCCGATGATCTGAGTAAAGTCTAAGACTAAAAGACCTCAAAGTAACAATTGCTAATAAATACGTTCAATGCATTAAGTTAAACAGGTATGTACCTTGAGCTTATATGTAAGCTTAATTTGGACTAATTTCATAAGATTGTTATGTGATGCATATGTGAGTAAACAATAAGACTGTTTCTATGATTATATGGCACCGGGTCATTGTGACAAGTTATGTGAAATTATGTAATGTATCTATGTTTATATGGGCTCACTTTCAAGTGAAAGTTTATCTGTTTATTGTGTATATTTGCTTATTGTGTATTATGAAAGTGTGTATATTCGGCTAAGGGGTGATATACCCACGAGAAGATTGAAACGAAAATGCGAGCGACCAATTTATACTAGAAATGCTCATCTGTTTACATTCTTAAAACTTACTAAGCATTGAAATGCTTACTCTGTTTATTTTGTTTCCTCTGTTTTATAGATCTCATTTTGAAGCTACGGACTCGGGGATTCAAGCTTTAATCACCTATACTATCATCGTTATTTTGGTACATTCGATAGTTATTTTGGAACAATGGCATGTATAGGCTAATCTCTCTTCTTTTGAATCAAATAACATTTTGAGTTGTAAATATTCTAGCCATGCGAAAATGGCTTGCTTAGCCTTTAAGTTTGAGTATATGCTTTGATGATATTTATGTGGCTTGATATTGTGTAGCATAAGTTTTAGATAGTAACAAATATGCAATGAGGTTCGAATATGGTTGGTTTCTATCTATAAAATTTGATTCGGCTTATTTGTTAGTAACTACATTGTGGAAATTTGCTAAATGCTTATAAAATAAATTCAATGAGATACGATTCACTAATCGAACCCTTTTTGTAAATGGCATATTCGATTATAGAATATAAAATGAATCTAAGTCTAGTATGTATTATGAACCTCAGTAAGATGCGTTTAGTTATGTAATACCTCGAAACCCTATTCCGGCGACGGACAGGGGTATAGGGTGTTACAGAAAATTAAAAGGTTTGGTCAGAAAGGAAAGTTAAGCCCACATTTCGTAGGACCATATGAGATTTTAAAACCAGTTGGACCAGTGGCATATAGGTTGACATTACCACCGAAGTTATCAAAGATTCATAATGTGTTCTATATATCTATGATAAGAAGGTATCAATCAAATCTAAATCATATTATAGAAGTTGAAGACATAGAAGAAGAGGCAAATCTGTATTATGAAGAAGAGCTTGTTTGCATCTTAGCCAGATAAGTGAAAGAGTTAAGAAATAAGAGAATCCCATTGGTAAAGGTGTTGTGGAGAAATCACAATACAAAAGAAGTTACCTGGAAAGAGAAAGTTTAATGAAAGAGTAGTATCCTTAAATTTTCACAGGTATGAATTTTGAGGAGAATTTTCTAAGTAGGGGAGAATTGTAACAGCCCACCTAACGGAGACTCAATATCAAGTTACTGTTTGGCGTAAAAGTTGGTTAAGTCAAGGGTAGAATTGAGTAAAGAATGTATTTGTTTTGGCTAGGTAGTATACTCTGTGGGATTTGCCATCTGGCGAACTCTATGTATCGGGGAGCTCTAGGGTTTGGAGACTCTTTTGTTAAGCATCTGCCCACCCTAGATGTTTTGGGAAAACTCATTAAGTTTACAGTTTTAATAGATTTATTACTATATTTAGTGTATATTATGATGACTTAGTTAATCATGATGGGGTTTAGTTGAGACCTAGTTAGAACTGAATTAGAATACCGTAGATGATTAGACTTAAAACTTGTTTAAGTGTGTTTAATTGTAACACCCTACACCCCTGTCCATCGCCGGAATAGGGTATAAGGTATTACAAAACTAAATACAATCTACCGAGGTTCATGGTTACATGCTAGGCGTGAATTCATTGAGTTCTATAGTCGAATATAACTCTTGTAGATCTGTTAGATCAATACATCAAATCTCATTAAAATCCTTCTATAAGCATGCTAGCAAATCTCTACCTTGTGGCTACTAACAATTTGGCTAAATCGAACATTTCAATAACCGATCACCATATTAGAAATTCATTGCATATTGGGTACTAACCAAATATCATGCCACAACATCGAATCATATGAGAATCATCCAAACACATATAATCAAACTCGAAGACTAAGAAAGCCATTTTCGCATGGCTAGAAATATTTACAACTCAAAATGTAGTTTGATTCAACAGAAGGAGATTAGCCTATACATGCCATTGATCCAAAACAACCATTAAATGTACCAAAATAACAGCAATAGTGTAGGTGATCAAGGCTTCAATCCCCGAGTCCGTAGCTTCCAAAAAGAGATCTATAAAATAGAGAAAACAAGGGAGACGGAGTAAGCATTTCAATGCTTAGTAAGTTTTAAGCAATGACAACAGATAAAGCATCAAATTATAGCATAGTTGTTCGTATCTTTGTTTCCCTCCTCTTTTAGGTAAGTAACCTTTCAACCAAATATATACATTCACATCGTATACGAAAGTGGATAGCTTTCACTTATAGTAAACTCACTTAAACATACACATGTCACAAAAATTCACATAACACTTTACATAGGCCAATTGTACATAGACCATATTAATAATCTCATTTCATGAACACATATGAAATCACATAATGACCTTAATATTCGGTCCAAAAATCCAGCTTGCATATAAGCCAAAAGTACATACCTGTATAACTTAACACTTTCAGCGCAATTCATTAGCGATCGTTACCTTGAATACCATTAGTCTTAGGCTTTACTCTCATTATCATCGAGATCTTTAGCTCGGGCAAACTCTATACATAGCCATCGGGTCTCTACCCCGGATATAATCTCCGCATATAGCCTTCGGGTCTCAACCCAGACATCATCTCTGCATATAGCCTTCGGGTCTTAACCCGGACATAGTCTCCACATATAGTCAGCGGGACTTAAATCCCGGATTCGCATCACAATTTCTCATACATATATATTCGCATATTGCCAAGTTTCACATAACAAGATTTCACTTGTAATTCAATCAATTCATGTGCATACAACATATAACATGCTTCTCGACTTTATATCATGCATATATATATAATTCAAAACTCATGCATGTATACTCTTCTTTTCTAGACTTTCGGCCCAGTGATCAAACATACATAAGCAATGCATTTCAAATCTCAATTTCGGCCCTTTTCTCTATGAGCCATTCGGCTATATAACAAACATGAATAAGGTTTCTTTCTCAAGGGGACATCTTTCAAAAAATCAGCATGTATCTCATGGCATTTTAACTTAAATAGAAATTTCGTTTATTCAAAACTTACCTTGAACTTTCCCGAGAAATTACGAGTTGGCTATTCGACCACTTTGGCCTTCCCTTTATCCGAACTCGTCCCTCTATGCTCTTGAGCTAAATAAAACATTTAATTTTATTAATCCTTATTCAAGCATCTCAATGAATCATTTTCACTTATAGTCAAATAATACATGCATATTCTTCTCATTGCAAACACATATGCACATTCGGTCATTTCACAGACATATCATAAGTCACAACAAGCTGATTTTCTGAGCAGCAGTCAATTATTTACTCATAACTGGAGCTACAAAACTCCAAATGAAGTGCCGTTAATTTTGCATGAAAATAGACTCATTTATCTTCCATCCATAAAATTTTCATAATTTTTGGTTTGGCCAATCAATACCAGAATTTTCTTAAAGTTCCCCTATTTCACTATTTGATTAAACTGACTACTCTATACTACGAGCCGAATTTCTCCTTGTACAGAATTCCAAATATGTCCTCACCAATTTTATTCGAAACTAGAGGAGTCTAAGCATATAAATTTTGTCTCATAAAAATTTTTATGCAATTTATGGTGATTTTCTAAATACAGAACAGGGGATTTCGTAGTCAATCTGACACTGTCTCACTCTACTCTAAAAATCTATTTATCAGAAACTCCTTTTCTTGTAAGGTTTCTTTTATAAGAAACTAGACTCACTAAGCTTTAATTACACAATTTATTCAGCCTCTAATTCATCTCCCACAATTTATGGTGATTTTTCCAAAACACGTTACTGCTGCTGTACCAAGCAGATTTATACAAAATTCACTCTTTAATGTACTTATTCACATAATTAAAACATAACATTACAAGGCATCATTTAAAGAAGTCATTGATCTTAACATATATATGCATAATTCATATTCATTTCATTTAACTAGATGAATCATACAAGTCAGTAATAATCAACTCACAACTCAATTTTGCACCATGCGTTAATTTCACACTCCCCTATACAAGATCCAACCTTATAGCCGAATATGCAAATGTCTCATGGAAAAGCTATTTAATCAAGTCTTTCTAACACACTTAATCAAATGGTCATGAGATAGCCCTTGTACACAATCGGTCTTTTATTTAATAATCAAATTAACAATGCAATTTTAAGGATGCTAAGTCTTCAAGGCCACATTGAGCAATTGTATAAGCATGTATTAAGCATTGAACATTAAGCTTCTTAGTTCTAAATTTTCTTAAGGCCGATCATCATATAAGGCATTTTTGACAAATTTCATGCCACATACTATTAGCCGAAACTCAATTACTCCACCTTTAACCAATTTTTTTCTTTAACTTTTATCACATTCGGCCATAATAAGGACCAAATGACAAACCTTAATTCCAAATTATAACAATGTAAATATACCCCATGGCCGAATGTTCCTTTGAACAATTTACTCTTTCAAAGCATAACTTCACTAATTATACTTACCACTCTAAGCTCAAATTCGGCTAATACACATACATAAAATGTTACTTTCAAGCAAAGATTTCTAAATCATACATTAATCTTGCATTTCACATAGTAGCAAATTGCCAACAATTTCATTTAGCCACAACCATCCAAGTTAACAATCTCAATTCATCTATCATCATTCTTAATACCAAAAACATCAAAACACCTACCAAGAAACACAACATCCATGGCCGAATATCCTCCCTTACAAAAGATTAAGCCCTTGAAAACACCAATTGTTTAATTTAGGCTTATAGACCTATAATCACATGAATTTAACCTCATAATACCCTTCACATACTCATTTATCAATTTTAACTATCAAATTCAAAATTCACAAATTCTTCTCCCATGACCGAATGCTTCTAACACTAAAGGCTCAAGAAATTCAAACATAGACAAAGAAGAGAGCTTCAAAACCAACTAAATTCACCAGTTTTCAAAGAAAATAACATGAATCTTACCTTGTTTGTGCCTCCCTTTGCCGAATGCCCTAACTCAAGGGTTTTCTGTTTTCTTTCTCCACTCACGGCAAGAAGAATGAGGAAATGGCCTTGTTATTATTACCTCAACATTATTTTATTCATTTGATTTATTAACTTTTATTATTTCCATTTTATGAAACCAATTTTATTTACTATAACCAAATTTATTATTATCATTATTTACTAACTTACAAAGCACAAAATGCCAAACAAAATCATCATTACCATCCACTCATATAAAAAGGTAAATTTGACATGCAACTCCCTCAATTTGCATGCATGCATTAACTAGTCATCACACATTTGTCTAGCATATTTTCAAAGTTCACTACTAAGTCCCTTTTAATAAAATTCAAATTTATAACTCTAAATCGACACACCAAACATGTCACACATGAATTAACACATATTATAGGCATCAAAATGAATATTAAATATATTTTATGCCTCGGTTTTGTGGTCCCGAAACCACATTCCGACTAGGGCCGTTTTAAGGCTGTCACATTAATCATGAGAATTAAAGGTGTTATTAGAATTATCTTATTTTCCCACTAAACCTTGTCTTCGTTGCATGAGTAGATAAGGATAACGTTGGCCATAATGAATTACCTTTACATCTTTTTCTTCCTTGAATTATGCTGTAAGTTTCTAAAAAGCTTTAGCATAGAAAGCTTCTTCGAAAGGGTTCATAGAGTTTAGCTAAAACCTAAAATTGTGCTAGCTTACAGGTAATTTCTAGAAAACCCTTAGGTTATTATAGAAGAAATTCATGTGTTTACAGTGTCGAATGCTTAGACCTTGAAACTGTTCACGAGGAAGTAAACTTCCTAATTCTGAATTATTTGACATCGAATCTTGCATCCATGTTAAGTTTCGATAGTTTAATGATCTGATTGGAATATTTATCTTTCTTTTAGCTCAAGAAACTAATGAAGGTCCCAATGACCAGGCAAATGATCTATTGTGTATATCATTATATTAGTGTTTTTATTGAGTTCTTTCTTACCTCCATGTGTTGTAAATTCCATTGTTGTATATATATTGTTTAAGGAAGTAATCTCGCAGTAATGTTTGAATAGTTTTTGTCCCGATAATGGTGATCTAGTGTCAGCAATGTGAATGTAGTTCGTTTGTATTATGAAGTAAACATTGTCTTTCATGCTCAAGCCAGTAACACCAATATGTGAGATGTGAGATGTGGTGATGATGAAGGGGATTATGTTTGTGATGCCTTCGATAGGGCAACTATATTGCAAATCGGACTGGTAGATCACTAGGAAGCATACTTGGATGAATCGAAACTATCTGAGGACTTAAAGGGGAATATGTATACGAATTTGACTGTCTGATATGCTTCTAATTCTGAAATATGGGTACAAAGCTAGCATAAGAATGGGTTGTACGTGTCGTGTTAAGTTGGCGAATAGTAATCATCGATGAGTTATGTAAGTTGGTGTATCAAGTCTGTTTGTATTTTATGAATGCCATCGAGCGTATTATGATCATATGGTTTAGACCCTTCTGAAAGGTTTGGTACTATCTGGTGTATTAGTGTAAATGGCTTATATGTGCTTTCTTTATCTTTGGAACCCACTAATTTCATATCAACTTACTCTGTTATATTTTCTTTCTCAGACAAGCTGATTGAAGGAAGAAATTCCATTGAAGGGACTACACCTGAGAACTATTAATTGTGGGCCATCTGATTTGTTTTGTATCATGCATGACCTTCTAGGGATGGTGTGTAATTATATTTTGAAATCGACTTGTATAAAGATTTATTGCTTTTTTCAAGATAATGTTTTATAAGAATCTTTACAAACTTTCGATACTTGTATTTAGTCTAATATATATGGTTTTATAAGGTCGCCTTTTTGAACATATACGCCAAAAGGTTTTAAATGTTGTTTAAATCATCAATGATGTACATTGAAACTATTGTATGGAAATAACCTGTCTTATGTTATATATATTTAAACCAGTAAAACGTACAAGGCTTCCGCCATGTGTTGTTTTAAAAACATTTTCCTGTCATGTCATTGATTTGATTACTTTTATTTGTGTGGCATTCTTTGCTCAGATTTTGTGTTCGGATCGAATAGGGAGTGTTACACATATGCTAATGGGCCTTGCTCAAATTGATGGGTGAAAAAATTTTAACTTCTTTGAACTTGTTGCTATGGAGTTTGATGGTCAAGTGTGTACTATTTCATATTATATGAAATGCATATATTAGTTTATGATTATATTTCAATAATACATGTAATTAGGAAGTTTCAATGTACATTATTGGTCATTTAAATAACATTTAAAATCATTTGGCGTATTTGTTCAAAAAGGCAATCTCATAAAACCAGTTATATTAGACTAAATACAAACATCAAAAGTTTGTAAAGATTCTCATAAAACATTATCTGGGCCCCAACTGAGTTTGCCTACTTCTCTAAAGTCCATGAGTTTTAGCAACCACTTTAAATGGACAATATTTCGTGATTTATCAAGCATTATGAGACCCCCGATAATCATAAGGATGTAAGCCTAAGCGTGTTGTTCTTTTTGGACTTCACTTGATTCCGCATTGAGCTTGCCAAAATTTCTTTTCAACAAATTCATATCCATCTAAGCTCCATAAATCATGTTTGAAACCCTCTCTAGAAGTTGCTTGCATACATCTATCCAATCGGCTGCGACAACTGACCCAATCACTACCGACCATCCACCAGTAATGTAACGCTCTTCACCCGTAACTGTCGCCGGACACAGGTACGAGGCATTACCGAACATACACTTGCAAAATCATTTCATTTCGACACATATACTTCACGTAAAAATTTAAAACTTTTTCAATCTTACTCAAAACACTCTTATTATGGGCTTACGAGGCCCAAGAGACTCGTTGGGTACGATCCAGGACCAAACCGGAACTTTTCAAACACTTATGAAAATTTGACTCAAAATAATGTCGCATGCTCGTGTGACTTAGGACACGCCCGTGTGGGCAGGCCGTGTGGTCACACATGCCCGTGTCTCAACCCATGTTAGAACATCGAGCATTCTATTTATGACGTCAGCATACCATTAAGGGCACACGGCCAAGTCCCACACCATAAACTTTTTCAATAATTAAAGGTTCCGCTGTTTCGCTATCTAGCAGACCTGAACTCTCTTCACTAAAAATTATCTATCTCATTATTCAAAATTTGGATAACATTCTTGTTTACTTCTCTTAAAAGTAGACTCATAAATAATTTTAAGCATATAAATTACACACCATAAACATTTTTATACAATTTTTAGTGATTTTCCAAAGTTGGAACAGGGGATTTCAAAATCCATTTAACCCTGTCTCACATCAATATAGATATCTCACAAACTGAGAATAATTTGCTTACTCTACTTCTTTTATGTGAAAATAGACTCAATGGGATTTAATTTCATATCTGATTAAACTTCTAATTCAACTTCCACCATTTTTGGTAATTTTTCGAAGACACATGACTGCTACTGTCCAAATTTGTTTTATTACAAATTTCACTCTTACAAGCTTCCATTATAGATGCTTTAATGGTAACACTTACCTCTTATCAATCTTACCAAAGTTCGATCATATAACGAGCATATTGCTCATAATTTACACATACACACTTGCACTTATTCATAAGATTTTGTATTCACACTTACACATATAATTGCATCATGGCAAGAAACACATTTATACATTAATTCATCACCACACATGTTCAATCACTTTCTATCACAACATTACCATATCAATTCAATACCCGTTGAACCAAGCAGAATTCTAAAGGATACACAAAAAAAAGGCACAAAGTGCCACAATATTGTAGCCGAAGCTACCTCTGGAATGTAGCTGGAGCTACCAATGATTTGTAGTCGAAGCTACCACATATCACATATCACATAAAGGTTCAATAATGAGCTATTCACAGGTCTGCTTACACAAGCTAACGGTATAGTCGAAGCTACTCAGTGCTGCTCACACAAACTGATAGGTATCCACAACAAATGCAGGATTACCTTACCACTGGTAGTCGAGCTAAACCAACACCTGGAATCACACTCACAATCGATCACTATCAATAGTCTCCTAGTGACATGTCACTTGTATCCTAAACGATTCCTAAGGTTCAATCGGGACTTTTTCACACTTGTCGAAACTTAGTCAATTTACACTTAATCGCATATCTTATGATGATAACAAATATCACAAATTTCACATAATAACTATATGTATAAAAAGCACTTGGAACATAAGAATTCAACTCAATTCCGTGTATCATAAACATACCTTTATATCTTTTAATGTACATAGCACCATAAACATTTCATGTAACATATTCAAATCAACATACTAATTTAGACTTCAAACATAAACTACAACATCATTGCATTATTATTATTACACCAACTTACCTCGAATGCAAAAACAGCTAATTTTTCATCTTAGCTCAAAGTCTCGTTCTCCCTTGATCTAGGCCCGAATTTCGTGTTTTCTTGATCTAACATATCAAATAACACTTATCTAATACTCAAATTATTCAAATTAGTCCAAAAATCACACTTTTAAAATTTTACATTTTTGCCCCTAAAGTTTGTCAAAATTACGCTTTTGCCCCTATGCTCTTAAATAAATTTTTATTCAATTTTCTTGTATTTTGGACTTAGCCGGTCAATTTTCATAACTATGGCAGTCCACAATTCCTACTAATTCACACAATTGTGACCAATTTTATAACTTTTACAATTTAGTCCTTTCAAACATTTTCGCCGAAAATCACTTAGTAAAAACCGTTTCTCTAACCATTAACATGCATAATCTATCATAATTTATCAAAATGCACAATTATTCAACATGGGTCAATTTTTGAAATCAAACCCTAGCTCAAAATAATGGTGGAAATAGCTAAACCGAGTTACGGGGATCTAAAAAATACAATGAACATTAAAAATGGGGCTAGGAATCACTTACTATTGAGCTTGGAAAGCTTGAACAAACCCTAGCCATGGCTCCCATGCTACATTCGGCCAAGGAAGAAGAAGCATGAACATTTTTGGCTTTTATTTTGTCTTTTTGTTCATTAAATGGGCAAATGACCAAAATGCCCTTCACTTAAAACTTTGATATTTTACCCTTCCATGTCCATTTTTGTCCAAAATTTTAGAATTTGGTCTAATTCTATTTAAGGACCTCTAATTAATATTGTAATTCAATTTCATGCTAAAAGCTTCTAGAACTCAACTTTTACAACTTATTCAATTTAGTCCCTAAAATCAAATTGAACACTTTTCACATAAAATTTCTTCACGAAATTTTCACACAAGCATATAAACATATCATAGACTTTATAGCAATCATAAAATAATTATTTCTACTTCGGATCTGTGGTCTTGAAACCACTATTCCGACTAGGCCCTAATTCGGGATGTTACAAATAACTCGAGCTGTAACTGCACATCCTCGAGTGTGATAGTACACTCACTGCATGGAAGATGGAATGTGTGCGTCTTAGGTCTCCACCTTTCTACCAACGCATTTACAAGTGTGTGGTCCAATTTACAACCCTACCCATACGGGCCACATGCAAAAATCTCACACCTCTCACGTATGGTTCAATTAAAGACAATGGAAGAGTGGGTAGATTACAAATATACGTCTCCAAAATTCAATCTTCCAACTATATATATAGAAAAACATACAAAATATTAAATTTCAGTACAATAAGAAAATATTTAAATTCAATTAGATTAAATATAATAAAAAAATTTCTTACCATTTTGCAATTGATTGATTGAAATGTGCTTATTATCCCAATGAATTAGAGATTTGGTCATTACTAATTTTAATAAATACGAAATAAATTGTAATACAAAAAACTAATCTAAAAAAAACCTTAAGACAATTTTAATAAAAAAAATAGTTGAGAGGAATAAAAGTTGAGTGAAAAATTAATAGAGAATTGAGAGAAATTTGAGACAGATTTGAGAATGAGAGAGATGAGTTAAGATTGAATTAAAAAAAGAAATGAATTAAAGGTTTATATTAAAAAAAAAAGTTTTAGGGAGGTTAAACGGCTATTTAAATAGCCACTGGTGGCGGCAACTGTTATACAAAACACTTCCAGCTAGAAACATTTTCGTTTTCTCAATCTGATCTCATAATTTTTTTTAAAAAACCGGACTAATCTCGTAATCTTTTTAAAAATTCAACATTTTTAAGTATTTCACCCGCTATAATCCCTAAATCAATGTATTTATAACCTGTTAACACCCAGAAATATAAATACTAAATTTGATAGAAATTTATTTGTATAAATAGAAATTCATGAAAAATTTTAAAATTTTGCTGTGCACAACTTGTTTTTCCAACCACCACATGATCAAATTGATATATATATATATATATATATATAAACTTTAATGATTAAATTTATCATTATCACTAAGTAAAATAATTGAGATCATTAAAAATATGAATAAATTTGTCAAAAATATCATATAACCAAAAGAATGTGGAAAAGATCCCATTAAGATTAGCCTCTAAATTCTAATATCTTTACACTGTTAGAAACGCAAAACTACAAGTAACGTTTAAAATCCGGGCATGTGTTCCACTCTCAAGATAATGGCAAAGGAATCTTACGTTCCTAGAATTAACCCTAAGTGATGATGATACATATGATCGGATAGTGTAGACCAAGAGGATGATGTGTTCTATTAGTACAAAATTTACAACTCCACCTGCCTGATTTCTACATGTTCCTGGGGTATTTGAGCTTAGATTGATGTTCAGCATCATCCATGTTGTTACAACGCTTCATGAAAGAATCCAGAGTTTTCTGCTTCTCTGGACTGCCTTGGTGAATCGGGTCGACAGTTTTCTGCTTTGTGGGACTTCTGTGTTCTTGGCTGCTTGAAACTTCCAAGGAATTCTCATGGCCATCAAGCATCTAATCATAAATAATTCGAGTTCAGTTGACCAACTTAAGGAAATTAAGATGAACATTGTTATATGAAACCACCTAAATTCGTATGATACTTTGCCATGTATCCGAATGTGTGATTGAGAGAAAGAGAAGCAAATTACCTGACCCAGATTTTCCAACTTGTTCTGAACAACATCCCTAAAAAAGTAAACCAATAATCAGATGTAATAAACGTCATCATCACATATGTGTGTCAACATTCCCGAGAGACCGAGTTTACCAAATGAGATAAGGAAAGCACATACCATATGATGTCATCAACCGTGTCATTTGCCAGCAGATAGTATATATTCACTGAAGAGACCTAAGAATATGAAGACATACATGTCAGAGAACAAAAAAAAAAAAAAATGAAAAGGACACCTAGCAGTGAGAGGAAATGCATTCGATAACAGAATTAGAAAATTTCTTGATCCAGATAAGTCATAGATAACGTATGTCATAGGCAATTTCTCTGTTTCCCCGTAAGATTAGTAGATTATTAATAACATTGATCCCGAATCTATAAATTGTAATTGCGTTACAACTGTTAAGGCTTAGCAATAGGTAAAAAGCTAAAGCACCAATCACTGAGTAATGAGATTCTTGTCCTTTACAACCTTCAAGCAGAGTCCATTCAGATTTGTATAAAATTGGCTACATAATAAGTCATAAGCATGACTTTAGAATTTCGAATGACATCGAGTTTGAATATCTGCAATTTCTATTATATCTGAATCCGAATCTGTATAACTTTAAAATCCGATTTCGGTTATTTTCCGTATTAAATTCAGGTATTACAATACCAAATTAAATATTCATTGAATATCCAAAATTCACTAAATATAGTAAGTCAAAATTAAAATAGAAAATTACAAAGTGGACAATGGATTTGATTATCCGAATTCAAATTCACATCTGTTATCCATAAAAGTAAATTTGGATAATTGATATCCAAATCCATTATCTGCAAAAGTAAAATAGAATCAAATGATGGATATCCGAGGGATAATATCCATATCCACTGCGTATAGTAATTAAAATATCTGAATCCCCAATATCAGATATCCACAAATATCCACATCTGCATTATCCCTTGTCATCCCTAGTTATCTGGTACTATCACTATCTCAATAGCCCCTCTCTTGACAAGCATATCAATCTGAAATGCAACTCAAAATGCTAGATGAGAACTCAACATTTGGTGAAAAAACCAAGGGCTAAGGGTCATGTATGAAACTCCAAGGTGACTCAACGGAGAAAGGAAGAAAGCTATTTGAAAACTTATCTTATTTGTATATTTTATTATATTCTTGAGTTCAATTTCAATTTAATATACATTAACAATTTTTCAGATTACATTATTCATATTATTTCATTTCAATTAGAATTTTCCCAGTATTAGAGCTTTAAGGTTGTATTTGGTATTTACATTTCAACTACAGTTAAGGGCCTACCTACATATTAAAACTAATTTAGGGTTGAGGTGTTATGTTTTGACTCATGAGAAAATGATATTCTAAAATATTTGATATTTTGGAGATTCTAATGAGACTTTCAGATTACATATACATCGTTTTTGTCTTCTGTAATTTAAAACTTTAAGTACCCATCAGAGTCCAGCTTCAGTCATGCAAATATCATGATCATAAATTGCATAATGTCCAAAATGATATTCATCACAGATATAATTGCTATGGTCTGTGGTTTACCTGGCCAATCCTATGAGCACGATCTTCTGCTTGAATCAGATCACCTGGAGTCCATGACAACTCTGCAAAGATAACCGTACTTGCAGCTGTTAAAGTTAATCCAACACCTCCAGCTTTGATAGAAAGCTGCAAACAGCAATACAAAAAGAAAACGGGGACTTAATAATGTCTGTCTATAGACTTTCTGATTTATACTGAAAATGAAAAATAAGAAACATAAAACTTATTGGAGGAATCACAAGAAATAATATGTATATATATAAAGAAGCAGCCATACCACTGCTGCCTTGATAGCATCTTTCTCTTGAAAATCATTCACCAAAGCTTGCCTTGAGGATGCGGGGGTAGTACCATCAATTCGAATACAAGCTACTTTCTTCTTCTGTAAGTTTGGAACGTCTTATAAGAAAGAGTCAAATATTGAGAAAATTTCAAGATGAATTTAAGTGACCTTACAAGAAGAAACTGATGTATTGCTTCAATCATGGGCTGATGGTGTGCAAATATTATAAATTTGCAGTCTGCCTGCAATAATTACTTATAACAAATAAATATGTAAGGACCAGTAAGTAATAAAATCTATCACGAGAAGAACAATACAAAGTTAATGCAAACAGGAGAATCATGATTGCAAACACATGCCATGAGAACATATATTAAGAATTTTGAGGGTCGAATATTTCAGGTCAGGTATCCTCATTGGCTCTTGTATCAAGTTTTGAGGTAGAGGAACTCAATATCTAGAACAAATGTAGATCACCATATTATATTTTATCAGTTTTAAGATGGAATTTCAGATCTTGAAGGATATTTTTCACAAGGATGGTACCGTAGAATCAGAACCAAAGAAGATCCAGATAAGCTAATAAACTTGGATATAACACATTCCACATCTAATAACTGGCATGCAAGTACATATGCAAATTGTTAGAACAGTTACATTTGGGAACTTAAAGTTGTATTAGTGATAGGCTTCTATTAACATGGTGGATTCAGGGAAAAAAAGAATTAAGCTTATAACTATAATATGAATTATCTTTAATCATGATGAGACTTATTTACACAAAATGGTTCCTGTGTACAATTATGCAGTGCACGGATTTATTAAGACAAGTATAAAACGTACCTCAACAATAGTTCCTAGATAATCTAGAACTGCAGGGATCTTGGCTTCAGCAGAATCAGTATAAATCTGGACGATGAGGATGGAAAGATAAGGAATTTAGTCTATCTTCAATTATAGATGAAAAAGATGGCAATACTACAAAAGAAATTGCACGTGTCTTCTATTTCAACTCAGAATAAATGAGGAATATTTATAAAGACCTTATTTATGAGATTCTTCTGCACAAGTTTGAGTGATTTAACCTCCTCTTCTGACTTGCACATGGTGATTTTTCCCTTTACAACCTCCAACTAAAAAGCAGTTAGGTGGCACTTTTAGATCCGTATCACTCTAGAAAAACCTTCCAAAAGAACGCACTCAATGCTAATAAATGACATACACTTTTCCACCTCAGAATTACATTAAGATTATAGCATATTAAGTCAAACATGATGGCAGAGTCACTGATATACAAAAAAAAAAAAAAAAAAGAAGTATGAGCTACTGTAGGCACATCAGCATACAAGAACCTAATTAAATGGGAACCTAAAAGTAGAAAACAAGTGTCCAAACTGAATGATCTATTGATGTATGAGCAAAAAACTGAATTACAAGATCAGCCAATATCTATATCAAATTATCAATATTAATATATCATGTACTATACAAATCAGTCCAATAAATTCAAGATCTATGTAGAACTGCAATTCCAGCATTGATTCAGAGTAAATTCAAGTTAACAAACAACAATTGCAGATTGAATTTACCTCACAAAATAAACAACTGATGCGTTTCATATCCTTTTCAGTCAATTCTAGGAACACCTGAGTATTTATTTCAAATTACAAAAACAAGTAGAGTAGAGATCAACACTGTACAAGAAAACACTCGTACAATGGTATAATGTACATGCATATACGTGTATCAATAGCTGCAGTGACCCAGTGAAATAAAAATTGGATATTATGAACAACATTGACTAGGAAATCCTTTTGTGCCAAAAGAAAACAACTTTTTATCCTAAATGCCAAGATTTAATAAATTTCCAAAAGAACAAAAGAAGCTATGCTTAATTGATATCCACAACTACATAAGAGTTGGATGCATGTCCTGAAAGTTTCCAACCAGACTGCAGCTGCATCATTAACCTTATTATTCAATTTCAAAATGTTTGTTGTTAAGTACTCCAATAAATTGTTGATGGTTCCCACTTCTTTTACTTCTTTAGACAAGAAAAGTATAATGTAATTGATTATAGCCAAAAGCAACATTTTTTATTTCAAATATTCAATATGAAGCTCACTAATATGAGGCAAGCAAGCTGAAAAGGAAGATCAGACAACAGAACTTTAGCATATATCTGTACCTGTTGCCTACGCTTCATGGGTAGCTGATAAAGAACATCCTTCTTAAGCCTGCGGATCATGACTGTAGCCTTCATCAAATTGTGCAATTCTTCATGGTTACTAGCACCTTGATAAGTTCCAAATACTCCCTGGAAGATTGGTAAAAGAAAAATGTTGTTCAATACCTAATGTAATGGCAACCCTTAAGTTTAAAGATCTGTCAACATCAAATGAATGTCACTTACGCCTTTGCAATATCGCTCACCATACTCATACACTTTCCTATATACAGTAGGATACAAGGCTTCCAGCTGCCAGTTGTACAGAAATTTTGACAGAATTACTAAAATGCAACTTCAGAAAGCTCTAAAATCTTGCAAACCATATTTCCTACATAGCAATTAAAGAACCTGCTTGAACAGCTCGATTGGGCGGGATAAAGCTGGAGTTCCAGTAAGCAATATTGCATACTGAGCTTTCTGAAATTTCAACCAAAAGCAACAATAAGAAACACTAAAAGGAATCAAAGATGCAGCAAAATAGTTCATAATATTTTTAGCTATTTATGTTTATTCATGCATGCTTTTTTTCATCCATATTAACAATCAGCAAGCTCGTTTGATTTAAGCACTTTCTTCTCTATTTGGAAAATTTCTTGCAGCTTGCTTCATCCCACCCACCCTGGCAATTTGTCATGATCATACTACCTGAGTGGTGAAACAGTATTTCTCTGGCCTTTTACATTGTCTATATAAAATTTTTATCCGCTTCAATCAGTAAATTAGCTAACTGGAACATTTTGAAAACACCAAACCTAAGTTTCTGTTGTGGCTTAAGGTGAATAATTTTCATTCAGCAAATTAAGGTATTCATAATATATTTACAGTGCGAATATAGTCAATAAAGAGGTAGATTTAAGTTCACATCATCATTTATTAAAAGAGAAATACCTTTATAATGGGAAGGGAAGCAGTTGTCCTCTTTGCTTGAGCATTTTTCAAAAAGTGAGATTCATCTGCAATCACAACCTACAAAAAGGGGAAAATCAAGGGTAGAAGCATATGCAAACAAGAAAAATTACCATGTAAACAGGACATCAATAAGCTTCATGCAAGAGTGGTGTACTCAAAACACACAAACATGTATTCCCAACAAATACGAAGAACCAAGTCAAACTGTTCCTGCAAAATATAATGTGTCCTATGGCCTTCCAAAAAATATAAAGTACCTAACATAGAAAACTGTAAAGATTTTTGCAGTCATTTTCATTCTTTATAAACTAAGCAGTGTTGTTAAGGCATGCACCTAGGTGCGCACCTCAAACCCTTTCAGGCAAGGAGTATTTGATAAGGTAGACACCTAGTGTGCCTTTCTGTAAGGAAATAGGCACAATAAAAGCCGTCTGATTAATATTCTCCTTAATTTCTTTTTTTTTTTTTTTTAATACTACACCTTTACTAATAAAAAAGGAGATAATATCAAACTTACTATGTCTAAATGTTTGAATACTTAATAAAGTCATGGGACCATAAGATGAATCATGCACATTTGGCAACACATGAAAAGGATAATTTTGTAGTTATACTAAGATAAAATCACAAACACATACCTACTGCACCTTACTTCATTTTGTTGAGTTTTTTGTTTTTCCTTTTGGCGCTTTACGCCTTAGGCAATAATTAGTGCCTAGAATGCACCTTGCGCTCTTAGCAACACTAAAATAACCCAAGATCTTTTAGTAAAAAATACATGTTACTATTTAAGAACCGAGTCGTATCATCTTCATGATTTGGTATTATTTTTGGAGGTCCATAACATCTTAGTGTCATGTATAGCATAAATAAATATATACAAGCAGAAAACACAACCATTATTGAAGATTGAATAGTAAAAATTGACCTATAAACTTTTGGATTTGTTATTGGTTATCAGTTTCCATGTTTTCTTAACTTTCAGACCACCCATCCCACCGTTCTAATCATTTACCTGTTTCTACAGAATAGGCAGTTTAGACACCATATCAAAGTTGGACCATCTTAAAATTTTTATTCATCTCACTAGTTTCACCATTTTAAACTGCCTTTGGTCACTATTACCCTTTAGTCATAGTTATAGACGATGAATTCAAGGTGACAATAACAACATATTGAAATGTATAAAATGCAAAACATAAAAAGATTGAATAAAACTTGAAAGGTAAAATGATTGTACTCACCTTGAACTCAGATGCCATTAATACATTTTCAAGTTTTGCTACCAAATCATAGGAGATGATGTTGAAAAGGCCATCAAGATGAATATCACCCTTGCTATTTGAGGATAATATTGTGAATCCACTTCTGTTTGACCCACCCATTTGGGAGAAAACAACCTGTAAATGTTGATAGTATCTTTTCCAGTATTTCTTCAATTTTGTTCCACGTCATAAAAGTAAAAGGAAACATGAAAAGGAATCAAGAGAACATACAACAATATCTGATGGAGGAATATTTAGCCATTGTTCAATCATCTGCATAATGGAAAAAAGTACAAGCATTTTCCCAAAATAAAGAACTAAAAAAATCCTAAAAACCCTTAAACATGAAGTTGATGAGAACTCACTGAAGCCCAATGCAAACGCAAAGAAGATGGCGCAAGTATAAGAACAGGCCAAGAGTCACGAACGCATGCAGCAACAGCAATAGCCTGCAAAGTCCGGAAGGGTTTAATATGCAGCACCAAACAGAAAATAAATATAATACTTTCAAAGAATAAATATAAACCATGTTCTCTTTGTTACACTTTCAAAGAATGGTGAAACAACATGATCTTTTCAAAATTTGATTCATCAAAACACAACTTTTTAATACTTAACATCAAACTCCAAAGTCCAAACAATTACGAGCAAGTCATCAAACACCAATATATCTCCTTGATACATCTTTCTATTATAATAGGTTGTCTGAGGACAGAAGAATGATAAAGAGGTGGAAGCATTACTACATAGCATTCCTTGAGTGAAAAACAACAATATCATAGAACTCCAAAAGGAAATGGTAAAGATTCATGGCTGGTGTAATAAATAAAAAATGACCAATCATAATAGTAAAAAAAAAAGTTACTTATTATACTACATAAAATAAAATGTTTCAAATGGCTACCCATAACCAAAAATTGCTAGTTAGCAACATATTGACCATCTCAAAGGTCATAGTACACTAAACCTTTATTATAATTTTGATTTCAGGGGAGAAAATATAACAATGTCAGTACATGATAAATAAATTAGAAAAACATGAGTTTCAACTATATACACACTGCTGTCATCAAGAAGCAACAAAGCATATCAAGAATGCCCAAAGAAAAGAGAAAACCTCAGAATGGTGTCAGATTCTGTCTTTAACTCTTTATAATGAGCTAAAACCAAGTGTGGACCACTATGTAGCTAGATAATTCATATAAATGTATTGTAGAACAGAACAGTTCAGATTTAAATATGTATGTATGTATGTATGTATGTATGTATGTTTATATATACCAATACTTGCCTGTAAAGTCTTTCCTAGTCCCATTTCATCAGCTAGAAGTGCCCGTCCTCCATGTTGCAACACAAACCTGAGGAAAAGAATAACCTATAGTAAAAGCATCACAGACATAAGACCATGGAAAGAGAAGGTAAAAGTTCTTGTTTTCTTAGAAAAAGGCACTAATTCATGTACATCATAGAGAAAAGCTTGAGGAGGAAAACTCTCCACGGTACTTATCACATACCTAACACCCTCCCGCTGAAACTGTAGAAGCTTTGACTCAATAGACTTAGGAATCCTGTGATACAACTCTTGAGAAAAAAAAGAGAGGAAGAAGCTAAGACATAAGGGGAAAAATACAAACTCCATAATTGTATAAAAGTGAAGACCAATAGCAAACTGAAATATAGGCAACAAGTGAAGAGTAATGGTCTATCAAGGAAAGCTGGCAAGGAAACATTCTTCCGCACATATCAAATTACCTTGAAGATCTGGCAGTGCAGAGGCAGCTGCAATAGCACGTTGCACCAATGGATGTAAATTCTTTACCTTGACAACATTAGAAGAAAATATTGAGCTATATTGAAGTACACAGCAGTTTAGCAACAAGGTAGTGTGTTCTTAATGTGAGGAGAAACAAAATGAAATTATCCACGACCTCAATATTACAACCAGGTACTTCACAAGGAACTTTTTCTGCCAATGACAAAGATGATTGTGGGAACATCCATAATCTGCGGGTTCAACAGCATCTTATCAGTCTATGGCTGAATTTACCAACCATTGAGTCATAATTGCAATGAAAAAGAAAAGGCAGATATAAATTGAGAGTGAAAAAGGAACCTTTCTTTTGCATTCCAAGTGGCTTTAGGGATCTTACGAAAAGCATCTACTAAAACCTAAGTAAGGATAAAAACATAGAGGGTAAGTGCATAAGTAAAAGCATTTTCAGTCTGAGGAAGGAATGTGTTTTACCTGATTATAGGGAAACTTTGCAGCAATGTTTCCAGTGGCGTGGAGAATAAATTTGAGTGGAACCTTGGGTAGTTGTTCCTTGGAGCACTGATCAGCTGTTGAACAGAAATATGTTCAAAGCAATGCCAGCGCCTTACATTTATATAGAACAATAGAAGTAACAAGTACATAAATGAAAAGAAAGCAACTTACCAGGGTTTGCTTTGGGCGCAAATGATGAAGGCAATTTTCTGGACGGAACTTCACCCTGTATCATAATCATAAATGAAAAGAGAAGAAGATTGAAAACCCAAAAAAACTGAAAATGAACCCAGAATCATAATCGAAAAACAAACCCCAGGAAAGTAAAGCAAAAAAGAGAAAGTAATTGCCTAAAGAGAAAGTAATTGCCTTTTGAGAAAGCGAATGGATGACGGGTTGTTGTTGATTGGTAGACAAAGAGGAAGAAGAAGAAGAGTGGCGTTGCTGAGAGATCTTCTGGAGAGCATCTCTTTCAAGAGAATCCAATTCTTCAACGCTCAACTCCCATTCATCCAACTCCATTTTTGCAAACCAGTTGTTTCGCGCCCAGTTTGTCTTTGTTCCCTCTCTTGTATAATTGAAATTGAAATACTTCTCTTTATTTGGTTCTTGCTTTGAATTTTTTCCTCTGTTTGGGGATTTTCTTCAAAAATATCTTGAACAATATAGAATAAGATTTGAATTTTAATTTCTTTTCGATTTGGTATGTATTATTCATGCTATTTAAATTAATTAAAAACTGCAACAAAAGCTGGGATGTAGCTGATTTTTACTTTTGGAAGAAAATTTAGTAAAATATTTTAGGGTAAATTACACCAACAGTCACCCAACTTTGAGGTAGCTGACAAAACAGTCACCTAGGTTTCATTTCAGTCACTCAACTTTCGAAAAGTTACAAAACAGTCACTAACGTTACAAAAAATTGACAAATCAGTCACTCATTAACAGTTTCGTTACAGTGCTAACAGGGCCGTTGACGTGGCAAGTCAACCTGCTGATGTGGCAAGTTAACTTGCCACGTAGGATGAGTAGTCAAAGGGTCAAAGGGTTGACTGATTTTTCATCTTTTTCTTCTCATCATCATCATCACCAATTATTGAGAAACCCCAACAATGGAATCCTTTTCAAAGAATTGCTGCTATGGCTTTGGATGTAGTGGAGAATGCTTTGCTTTCTCACAAAAGTCAACACCCTCTTCCAAAAATAGCTGACCCTAGAGTTCAAATCGCCGGTAATTTCGCTTTGGTTCCAAAACAACCTGTCAAACATCGGTTACCTGTGATTGGAACAATCTTAGACTCCTTCTTTATAATGTTTTGAACAGGCTCTATAATGCTCCGTGCTTCAACGGTTCCACAGCTGACACTAGGCAACAATGGGGTGAATGCAAAATAATTCAGGGGTGAAACAACCTGAACATCGTAAGTCGAAACATCAAGATCTTTAAGGAAACTAATACCGGCCCATCCCGTTTCAAGAACCACCACTCTCTTTTTCTTGCAATCTTTTTCGTTCACTTGAACACTAGTTTTGCTAGCATCTACTTGTGCTTCTGAGTAAGCCACAACACCTCCACCACTGCACTCAGCCAAACATAAAAAGTAATTAACCTACATCGTAAAACCAAATGCTTCATCTAAAATTTACACAGTAGAACAAGTGGAAAAGCAAAGTTTTACTTCAAAATGTCTAATGGTTTTCAGCTGGAACTAAATCAGTTCCCTTTAAATTTAACCATTGATAACTTAGAAACCATCGATAGATACAATTTCGATGGTCAATTGAATTCAACAATGATTGCTCACCCCAAAGTTGATCCACAATCGAGTGAATTCTTTGTTCTTAGTTATGATGTTATTCAAAAACCATACCTTAAATACTTTTGTGTTTCACCGGCTGGTAAAAAGTCACCGGACGTTGAAATTCCGGTGGAGGGTCCGACCATGATGCATGATTTTGCTATTACCGAGAATTTCGTTGATGTATGATAAGAACAAAATGTTGAAATTTGGGGTATTAGCTAAGAATGCCATTGATGGTTCAGAGATTAAATGGGTTGAAGCACTTGATTGCTTTTGTTTTCATCTTTGGAATGCTTGGAAAGAGCCTGAAACTGATGAAATTGTTGTAATAGGTTCATGCATGACACCACCAGACTCCATTTTTAATGGAAGTGATGAATATCTCAAAAGTGTCCTCTCTGAAATTAGACTCAACTTAAAGACCGAAAAATCCACGCCCCGCCCTATCGTATCGGAATCCGAACAAGTCAACTTGGAAGCAGAGATGGTGAACCGGAATTTACTAGGGAGAAAAATAAGGTTTGCTTATTTAGCATTGGTTGAACCATGGCCTAAAGTTTCTGGGTTTGCCAAAGTTGATCTATCAACCGGTGAGGTAAAAACATACATGTATGGTGACCATAGGTATGGTGGTGAACCATTGTTTTTCCCTCTAAACCTTTCGACAAATGAAGACGATGGTTACATTTTAGCTTTCGTTCACGACGAAAAGACATGGAAATCGAAATTGCAGATCGTTAACGCCATGGATTTACAGCTAGAAGCTACGGTTAAGCTTCCATGAAAAGGCAGTGCTCAGGAGACGGTGGTGGCAATGGTGACGTTGGCAATTACCAGAAGGACTGACGCAAAGAGAGCCAAGAAAAATTTTTTTTGTGCTCATTGGAGATAGCCATTTCAATGGCAGCCAAGCCATTAGTAGAAGAAGAGGTGTTTGGTTCCTTGAAAAATGAAAGAAAATTAAACTTTTTTCTTCTGTTTCCTCTGCTGACGCGTCAAAGAGAAGGAAAGTTAACGGCTAGCTGGACGCCGTCACCTGCCACGTCATTTTGCTGTGACGTCTGTGACGGAAAGGACTGTTTTGTAACTTTTCGAAAGTTGAGTGACTGAAATGAAACCTAGGTGACTGTTTTGTCAGTTACCTCAAAGTTGGGTGACTGCTGGTGTAATTTACCCAATATTTTAATTTATACTAACTATTTAAAAATATAGAAAAAATTTTAAATTAAATTATAATTTATTTATCATTATATTAAATTATTTAAATATTGCATATATGGTAATATTAAATTATTTATTATGTTTAAATTTTTAAAACATTTTATGTATGATTAATTTCTTAAATAATTTATATTAATTACTTAAAAATATTTAAATTTTATATTTCATATATTATTATATTAAATTATTTAAATATCATACAACTTAACTAATTTTTAATTTTTCACTATGATGTTAAAAAGAAAATATTTTAACATTCAACCACAAGTTTTTCAGCAATAAAAAAATTAAAATTTAATAAATTACATTTTTTACACCACTTTTTATCATACTTTCAAAAGTACTTTTTTAAAAATAACATTTCTACAAATTACTTTTCAACCGCAACAACAATGAACAACAATGAAGAATTAACTTTGAGAATAAATGTAAAAAAATGTCTTAGTTATTGCCAATTTCATCCATTAGTTTTTCACTAGTGAATTTATTTTACAAATTTAATTTTATATTTTACTTAAATCTGTCATCCTAAATTTTACTATCAATCTTCAACTATATTTAAGTCATGTTGTTAATGCCATATTTATTCTAATATATTATATAATATTTTTTATTTTATGTGATTAATATAAAGTAATATTATTTAAATTATTGAACATCTGTTTTGAAATTACAACAATAAAAAACTTCAAATCATAATTAAACTCTACATAAAAAATAATAAAAATAAAATTTTAGCTTTTTTTCTTGTTATTTTTAGCTATTAATTGAAAAAAAAAATCTAAATATTGCATGTTAGTGCATGTACTAGTAAGTCTGAGCTTTATATTATTAAAATACCAATAAACATTGTTGTATGAAGTACCTCCGTAAGTTCCCTCATTCGACCAACCACCTTCGTTAACTTTGACTAAGTTTGCCAACATACCTCTATAGTTAATATGTACATTTTGTGTAACAATTTAATTTTTAGAAAATGCAGTTTCACGATTTTATTTTTTAAATCGAATCAATAAATATTAAATAGAACATTTACGGAGTTAGTGTATAGATGAATTGCAATTCGGATAAGTATTTTAGCTGAAATTGTGATTAATTAAGGCCTAAAGACTAAATAGTAAAGTCCAATCGCTATAGATTTATATTTAAGAAATGACTTCAAGACTTAAACTACAATTATCCAAAGGGCCAAAATGGTTAATAAACCATTAATAAACATGTTCCAATGGACAGCAATGATGATTGTTGATTAATTAAGTAAATTAAAGTTAATTAAGATTAAAACATAGTTAATTAAACTAATTAAAGCTTAATCTAAGTATATATACGTAAAATTAGTGGAAGGAGAGATGAGATATCATCTTCTCCAACCAACCATAAGAGAAAAGAAAAAGAAAAACGCTATTGATAAGGGTTTCAAGCTTTCGACCTTTAATTCAAGTAAGTCCCTAGTCATTTTTCTTTAATTTTTTATGGAAAATGAATCATGAGAGCTTGATTTAGCTAGCTCATGTACTAATTTGTAAAGCTGTTAAAGTTTTTGAAAGTTTTCATTGTTAAGAATTGAATGAAATTGGTGTGAAATTGTTAGAAATTAAGCTTAGTTTAAGAAAATGGCTAAATTGTAAAGTTAAATTGTTGGTTTTGAACATTAGGGACCAAATTGAATTAAATGAAAAAATTGCTATGAAACTTCGTTAGGAATAGAAAATTGAAGGTCCCTAATGAGTTATGGTGAAATCAAATTTTAATTCAAAACCTTAAATTGAAAGTTATGTTTTTCTCGATTTTAGGGACTAAATTGAATAAATTACAAAATATATGTAAATTAGTATTTAGTTATAAATTGATCGAAAATTGATAATGTAACCTTTTTTGTGACTATTCGTAACTAACGTCCATACGGGACCTTCTAGAGGAAAAGGAAAATTGAGAATTGTTGACGAGTGACGCAAAACCACGATTTGTACTTTTATGATTCAAAATAGATTAATTGTTTGCTTATATGTGTAATTAGGTGAATATATGTTAAGGTAAGTACACGATGATGTTGTCAATGGTTTGATATATATTATCGATGTTAAACTAGCTTTATTTGATAAATTCTTTTGATATAACAAACACAAATATTTTTTAACAAAGTTTGTTTTATGAACAAAGAAATTATAAAGTTCAAAGCATGAAGATCATTCAAGACTTCCAAACATCTTAGAAAATATTTTGAACACTTAGAAATTTTTGGACAAAATTGAAAAAAGATTGAAACTTTTTAACTCGATTGAAACTTTTTTAAATCAATTGAAAAACTGCTCCCTATAAAAAGTATCTATAGTTTCCAAAAAGTATCAATACCCATACAAATTTTATCGATACCTTATTTTTTTATCGATACCAAAGTTGCTTATTGTCTTGAAAAAAATTGAACATAAGTAAAAAGTATCGATATTTTTCAAAATATATCGATTCCTATTGAATTTTATTGATAACATCTTTTTATATCGATACCACTTTTGCATTCTGACTTGATAATTTTTCAAACAAACAAAAAAAGTATTAATACCCATTCAAAAAATATTGATACCTTTTACTAGGTACCTATAAATGGTCTTTGGTATCGTTGTAAACAAACTTTAACGGTCACTAAATCGGACAATAAATGCTATAGTATCAATACTCGTAGAAAAAGTATCGATACTTTTTGTTGCAAGTGATTAAATGATCTGGTATTTTTATTCCCAATGACTCTATTTATTTCCACAACAACCACAACGATTGGAAATGAATTAGAGAGTATAAATACCAACTTCCAAAGTTCCTACAACAAGAAGAAAGAATATTCAAGCTTAAAGATCAATCAAACAACCTTTTTGTGCTAAAACTTTCTATACTTTTCTTACAAACACCTGTGAGCTTCATTGTTATTCTATCAACTCAAGTGTTCTTCTTTGTAATTGAACTTAGAGTGAGTTTGGATAGGCGGTGCGTTTACCTGCGGTTAGTGTAAAAATAGCGGTGGTGGTGAGATTAAATACTGTAACAACACTGTAGCGTGAGACAAAAAGTAAGCTAAACACACCGCACCGCAATCAATCGCCCATCCAAACTAAGCCTTAATTTGCAAACATTCTGATCTTGTAAGGGTTTGTTCTTAGTTTTCTTATTTGTATTTCTTTAAAAGGTTTGTGTATTAAGGTTTGGGTAGAAACCTTAAGGAAGATTGTAAAGTTAAACATTGTCCTCAATGTAACACCTCATACCTAATTCGGTCACTGAACTCGAGCTATGAAATGCCACATTAGCCACCTAAGTGACTCTCCATTTAAAACTAACCTAACCTCCAACACACCACAAGTTAAAAAATAAAACATGCTTAAGTTACTAATATCATTTAAGCTAACCTCTATGCAGGCAGTATTCTAAGTTTAAGTAAACAGTTATCTATTAACTGTATGATACACATCTCAACATCAAGTTTCGCTCTTAGTATAGTTCGTACATTCTAAGTCTTCATAGAGCAAAACTCTTTAAAATAGGGTAACTTTTATGAACAACCCCTACGTATTTAGATACTGCGAACACATTTCATAAGGTTTCTCCTATATCGTATATAAAAAATTATTAAAGGTTTGCAAGTACCAGTTCGTCAATTGTTAGAGTTCACACTTTGCACAGTTTGATAATCCTGCCACTTAGCATCAACCTTGGCAAACTCAATATAAGTTACTCAATTTTGGTTATTTCATGTTTTTTGCTTATAGCGAACATATTGTAAGAAATTAAAGACTTAAGAATGAATTTGTAAATTAAAAAAACATAAACCAAACTTAGACTATAATTTTATACTTGAAATTTAGGTTTGTATATATAGTTTTATTGGTTCGCAAGAGGTATCTAAGAACATAAAGAAAAACATAAAAAAAACTAATTCCTAGAATGATCAGTAATGTCAACATAGAGAAAGAAAATATCTCTAAGACCAAGGGAAATCCTACATTTCCTTTATGTCCAGAGTTCACTTGTACCACCTTTCTAGTGTTTATGCTTCGCCTAGATCACTCACCTCGTTGCTACATATCGTGTGATCAAAACACATATATGATCACAATATACATGCAAAATCCTAGGGGCTCTCACCCAAAACACAAAACACAATGGTGAGTACTCAAAATCCTATAACAAGCCATTATATCCAATCATTTAAGAAGAATATAGGGTCAAAACATTTACTAAACATAGAGCTTGCTGGTCTGGTGGTTAAGTGAGTGTTAGCGAAACTCAAGGTTGTGGGTTCGAGTCTTATGTGTGTATATTGGAAACATTTTATTTTGACTGGCTTTAAATTAGTATTTTATTTTTCTTTTAATTTTTATTTATTTTATTATAATCATTCTATTTTATTTTTATTATCTTTATTTTTGTTTTTGTTTACATGTTTCCCTCTCTTGCTTTTCAACTTTTGTTTCTTTCGCTTTCTAAAATAAATTCTTGAAAACGATTCCAGCATGTGGATTTTGGAAATTCTACTCCTCTGTCATCATCTCCGATCGCATAACAAGTGTGGGACTTGTACCTTATCTACATTATGTTAATTTTGTGAATTATTGCTTTGGCATATTTTGAGTGAGTGTTAACCCTCCCTTGATTTTGGGTTTTTGATCGCTGAAAGTGAGGGAAAAACGCTATTTTCTAATATACTTTGGTAGGGCACAGGTTAGGGACGGTTCTGGTGGCCAAAATAGTGGTTTTGGGGCTATTTTTGGGGTGGTTTTGTGACCTCCCCGATGGCCACACAGGCATGTGCTGAGGCACACGGCCATGTAGATTTGGGAACTAGGGTTTTGGGCCAAATTGGGTGCCACACCACCGTGTGGCTGATTTGGGGATTTTTGTCAATATTCACACGGCCGATCCTCTAGGCACACGGGCGTCTGAATTTGGGAATTAAGGATTCAATGGTTTGGAGCCACACGACCGTGTGGCAGATTTGGGTATTTAAGAATCCCACATGAGTGAGTGTCCTGGACACACGGCCGTGTCTGGTGGGCACATGATCGTTGAGACCCTTACACGGTCATGTCTGCCCTGCTCTCTATATTAGTGGAGTTGGACAGTGAGTTACACGGCCTGTTCACACGGCCATGTCCCTGCTTTACACAGACGTGTGCCTCTATCACATGGCCGTATGCTACCCTTCACACAGGTGTTTGGACCTCCACACGGCCAGAATATACTGGCGTGTGGCCCTATCTCGCCAAATAAGGTTTTAGGTCGAATTTAATTGTAATCGCAACTCTGTGTGTTCCAACCCTCGACTAAGCTTTATTGAGGGTAATTATGACTCTGTTTTGGGCTTGGAATATGTGTTATTTGTGATTGGTTATGTAACACCCTTACCCGTATCCACATCGGGACAGGTTCGAGGCATTATTGGACTTAAACACACTTACACATATAATTTTGAGTCGTAAAATTTGCGTCCAATTAAAACCTTTTCAAACATATTCATAACGTCCCTATTACAGGCCTCCGAGACCCAAAACATACATTGGAGGTGGTTAGGGACTAAACCGAGAACTTTCGAAACTTTTACAACACTTAGAAAAAATTTATGTTTTAGAGAGTCACACGCCCGTGCGGGTAGGCCGTGTGATCACACACGCCCGTGTGGTTCAAGATATGCCCGTGTCCTCAATCCGTGTAACTCTCTATTTGTGACGTCATCAACCATTTAGGGTCACACGGCCAAGTCACACCCCCGTGTGCTAGGCCGTGTGGCGAATTTAATTTTCACATTTAAAGTGTAAACTTTACACGGCCTAGGTACATGCCCATGTCCTAAGGCCGTATCCTTCACATGGCCGAGACACACGGCCGTGTCTCTACCCGTGTGGTCCATATTGAGCATTCTGTTTCTCATAATTAGGGTGCAGGGGACACACGGCCTATCAACACGCCCATGGGGCTGACCGTGTGTCGCACATGGCCTAGACACACGCCCATGTGTCTACCTGTGTGGACAACTTTAAGGCTATTTTCCAAGCCTTTTGCCACCCTCAACTTCCTTCACACACTTATACATCTCAATAGCATTTAACATGACATTAATTGTCCATCAACATCCATAAACATGGCTTGAACATGTCATTCACACATCAACAAAGGCAATAACTTGTGCATGCGCATGTAAATAGGTTTACAACCCAATTAGCCAATGTGAGCCAATTTATGTGGCTACAAACCAAATCAAATCCTTAATCATTACAAGTCAATACACTTGGCCATATAATAACACATACACAAAATGACTAAGTCCCTATACATGCCATAGACTCAAAGGTTTGCAATCATTTACCCTACTTGGTAGCTTGATAGTGTGATAGCATCTCTAGCGATCTCTAACTCGAGCTAGCTTACAACCCTATAAGATATGAGAAAGGAAGGAGAGTAAGCTACAAAGCTTAGTAAGTTCATATGTAAACAATAAACATCTTACAATTTATTTGGAAATCAAGAGCTCTCTATTATAACAAAATACCACAATTTACCAATCAATCCCAACCTCATATTATACATACACCTTAATTATGATTATTCATTTATCAAATGTATATATTTTAACATCTTTCAGTCGCTCGAAGTATATATTTCTCATCATCGTTTTAATAGGCAATTATGCCAATCTTTCCTTTTTCTCATATTCGATAAATCATAATTTGTTCGAATAAAACATACTACATCATAATTCAGTTTGGCCCTAAAACCAATTACACAATCGCTAATCGAATTTAACATGTATTTCATACATCATAAGCATGGTCCAATAAACACAAGTCTTATATCATATTCATCATTATACACACTTAAACCATTCATTTAATTTACTAAAAACTTGTATAAATGTTATTATCCTCACAATCATAACTTACTCAATCTCTATCTTAACAAAGTTGGACACGTATCGAACTCATTTCTTATGAGGTTTACGTACATACCTGTACCAATTCACAACAAAGCTACATACACTTTCACATTTTTAACTTATCTCGTTGAAATCTCGGAATACTAATGGATACTCGAAAAATTCGCACTTAGATGCCACATGTAACGCCCTGAATTTTGGGCTTAGGAGAAATGGGCTTCATGTATCAGAGAAAGTTGGATTTTCATTGGATGAAAAGTTTCAAAATGGCATGTTTGGTATGTTGGTTAAGTGATTTGGAGTGTTTGGGGATGTTTTAGCAAAAATTTTAGTTTTTCCTTTAGGTGGTATTGGCATTAGCTGGAAGGCCTTATTAATATTTTTGGTTAAAACTTGACACAAGAAAGCAAGTGGTCTAGTGGCAAGGTGGCGTTAGGAGTATGCTTGTGGTCTGAGGTTCAAGTCCTAACCTTAGCAAAATTTTTATTTTCGCTTATGTTAGCATGGAAGCTAGCGTTTAAGCCTTATAGTTAGTTGGGATTGATTTACGACACAAGAGGAGCTTGTGGCTTAATGGTTTGAGGCGTGTTAAGACTGCTAGGGGCATAAGTTTGAATCCCAGGCCATGCGAAGTTTTGGTTTTTTTAAAAGAGGATTGGTTCTAGCAGGTAAGGCTTATAATTAGTTGTGATGGTTTCATGACATAAGAAGTTGGAAGGCAAAGTGGCAAGTGGCGTGTAGGGAGCTTGGAAGGCTGAAGTTCTAGCTACCCCTTGTGCATGGGAGATCAAATTTTGCTACTTACATGGGGAAAGAATTGGAGTTTGACCAAAACTCCTCTTGGCAATGGTTTGAATTGGTCAAGCAGTGGAAGGAATTTGAAATGGGTGGTTGCTGTTCAGTGGAAGGGATTTGAATTGAATTTAAATTGGGTTGTTGGCTTAAATCAATAAGAAAATCAAGGAGTTAGATGGGGGGAAATTTTTGGTGCCGATTTTAGGAAGTTCTTGTGCATATTCGGTCACTTTTGGCTGTTAGTGCAGAATTAGTACAAGGTGAGTATAGGGTCTTCTATTCTGTTTTTGGAACTTTTTCTCTGGGGTTCTTTTTTTTCTTTGTGTTCATTTTGGAGTTTTGACCATTTGGGTCATTTCTTTTTCCTTTTTCTTTTCAATTTTACTTCCCGAATATTGACTCACTTTTGCCATAGCACAATACCAAGGTGTCAAAGCCTCTCTTGAAACATCTTTTCCATTTTGTCGCTAAATTGGCATTCCTATTCTTCTTTATTCTCTTGATCAATTATCATTTTATTTTGGCTGATATTCTTTCCACTCTTTCTCAATCTTGGCCGTTTCCCACTTATGCTTGGCCGATTGCACCTTTTTGTTCTAGTCGTCCTCCATTATTCTTTCTTTCTCTTCTCTGTTGTGACCGAATTACTACCTCTTTGATCTTCTCTGATTCTTCTTTAAACTGAATGGGATTACTCTTCTTCCTTGTCCTTATCATGCTCATAAACCATTAAAGCTGATTGTTCCTTTCTTTTTTATTCCTATCTACTAAGTGGTGTTGGCCGAAGGCTTCCGTGCTAACTATTGGCATTGGGGATTATTTTGCAAGGGTGTTGCTTATTTGAAAGGTACTCTTATTCTTTTAGTTATTAATGGGTTGTTATTAAGATTCAGCAAGTGTGCTATTGTCCCTATACCACAATATATGTGGTTTTAAGTTACTTTGCTAAGTGTTTAACTTTATTAAGTCGGTTATATTACAGATTGGTGATAAAGGCGTAAACAGTTTGGGGGACAGTGATCTTGGAGGGATCAAAACTGTTCGAGCAAGTAAGGTAAGGAGAAATATGTTGGATTACATGATTAAGTGGTTAATCTTACTTTGATAACGGATTAATAAGATGTTCTGTTTGGGTTATAGGTTGGATGCGAGTGGGTTAATCGCACAACTTGCATTCAGGTGTGTATTTTCACAACTGTTAGACTACAGTGGCAAAATGCTGAAATGTTGAATGTCGAAAAGCCGAAAGGAGGGCTTTTGGCCACATGGGCATGCAAATGTGCATGTGATCGATCGAGCCCTCGGACTATGAGTTTACATCATGAAACAATCACCATGAGTGATTTCGGGGGTTTTGGGCCGAAATGGCCGACTAGGCCCAATGGGCTCAGGGGGCCCACATGAGTGAAAATTTGTAAACGGATGTATATTATCGACTCAGTTATTATACGCGCTTAGCTTAGGCCAAATCTGGGCTCGGTAGGCCACATGACTGTGTGGGCCCACATGGGCTGACTTAATGGGCCTTGGCCCCTAGACAAGTTTCTGTACTGATATGATTGCATGTGTCGCTAGGCGACCGTGGGCTTGCTTGATGGGCCTTAGAGTACTTAGGCCCATATTGGTAAATGACTAAAATACCCCTAAGGGGGGAAATGACCAAAATACCCTTTGTAGGTAAAACGTCAGTTTTGACCCTATAGGTTATATAGATGATTATGGTTTCCATGAGATGATCTAAATATGCATATCTGCTCTGTTTGATGATGATTGTATGATCTGTTATTTGCACTTTAACATGCCATGATATTTTGTTGCATTGCATTGGGGTGGGTTGTTATCGAAGAGAAGGAAGTCTGAAAGGCTTTTAGCTTGTTATCTGGCAGCTATGCTGCATACATTTGTCATGTGCCATTTCACGGTACCATACTTGGTGTGTAGGGTTGGATGGGTCAATTTTATCCCCATACTTGGTGTGCAGGGTTGGGTGGGTCTATTTTATCCCTACATGGTGTGTTTGGTGGTACGGAGATGGTGTGTAGGGTTGGCGGGCTTGTTATATGTTTTCTGTATTTGATCTATTTTGATTCTGCATTGAGTGGGCCAAGGCCCAACTGTATCTTATTGCTGCACTGAGAGGGCTAAGGCCTATATCGTTTCTGTATGGGCTCAGGCCTAGTCTATTATCATTGCTATGATGGGCCCAGGCCTAGGTTATTCTGCATGACTCTGTTTTTATTTGGGTCGCACACCGAGTTTTCGAAAACTCACCCAACTGTTTAATTGTGCAGGTAATTCCAGACCTAGACGATTCGACGCTGAGAGGGACTTGGAGCGAGCCACACCTTTAATTTTGATTTGGGTTTTATTTACTTAAATTATTCTTTTTGAGTTTAAATTTCTATAATGAGGCCTTTACTTTGGTTTTTGTTATAATTTAGGATCGGTGGTTAATCCTTTGAATTTGATAGTTCTAGGACGTGGTTTTACAAAAGATATATATGTTTTCAAAAACAAAACATCGCGATAACACAACAATGTGTTTTACAACAAAAGCTTCCACTTGAACTAAAATAGAAGATTTTAGCATTGATTATAATAACTAAGATTTTTTTTCAAATAACAAACTTAGAGTTTTATTCAAACTTACAAAGTTCTAAGCTTTCACTAAATTTAAAACCGCGAACGATCAAATGTTTTCAAGGTTTTTCAACAACAACAGTTTTTATTATTCACCCTTAAATGTGACACGCCAGACTCGGGCCTAACTTCTAGACCGAGTTTGGGGGTGTAACACCCCAAACCCGGCCTAGACGTTATGACCAGATCTGGTGTGTCACATGAACCTAAAACTAAGTTTACGGCCTTTTGTCTGTTGTGATTCAAGTGTGATTTTCAGTAAAGCAGTAAGCTTGTGAAAAAGTCAGTTTGTTACTCTTTAGAGTTGTCCAAATTTTAAACTTGTTGAGTTGTGAAAACGTTCTTAAGAATTTAAAAACCCGCGCAGCCTATACTAGCAGTTTCGACCAAATACGATTTAAACCATCAAAGAAAATAAAACCCATAAAGAAAATTTAAACAGCGGCCTTATTACAATTAAAACCCAAAAATAATAGCAAAATAAAATTACTAAAAATAATATGAAAACCCGAACTTGCAAATGTTGTGGCCACTCCGAATCCCTCGCAGCTCTAAGCCCACTATGGTTGAGGGTTACCTGCAGAGATGAAATTAAAGGGGGGTGAGTTTGACAACTCAGTGTGTAACATAATCTCAACCATAGGCCAAAACAGATCAAGCCTCAGAATCAGAATAATTGGGCCTTGCCCATTACAGAAATCAGATTAAGCCCATAGACCCATAAACAGATACAGATCAGATATATTATGCAAACGGAGAACCCAACCCAGATCCATCCATAACACCCCCGTACCAGCCTTACACCATGTGGGGAGACTACTCGACCCACCCAACCGCTACACACCACAGATATTTGCAGCGAGGCTGCCAGATATAATTTGCAGCGAGGCTGCCAGATAATATTTGCAGCGAGGCTGCCAGATATTGTGACGAGGTCACCAGATCAGATATTGTGGCGAGGCCACCAGAACAGATATATATACGTGGCGAGGCCACCAGATTGCAGCGAGGCTGCCAGATAATAATGTGACAAAGTCACCAGATTGCAGCGAGGCTGCCAGAACGCTTCCTCCATCATAAACCCATACCCCATGCAACAGATATATACATACTAGCATGCAACATATAGCATCTCATGCATCAGATATGCTCACATTAAATGGTAACTCATGCGATACATAAAATCATACATTTCATACAGAATTGACCCTAGGGGTATAATAGTCTTTTTACACCTAGGGGTATTTTGGTAATTTTCCATATTCAGGGGTATTTTAGTCCTTTATCATATTTTCAGAGATTTTTATGCAAATTCAATAAATTAACAGTCCCTAGATATCCACAGAAGTCCATTTTAAGCTTAATTTCCAACTTTGCCCTTTTTAGCCTAAAACCCCTAACGGGCCTTACTAAGTCCATTATCATCTCAAGCCTGTTAAGTCAAATTTTAGGTTTAGTTTACCAACTTAACCATGTCACCAGAAAGCCTATAATAGTCATTTTACTGATTTGAGCTCGGAAGCCCATTGGGCCTACCTTGGCCCATCGAAGCCCAACTTACCAAAACGTTCAGAATTGCACCTTCTGCAATTCCTTTACCACCGAATTCATGGTTAGCCCCGACAGAATAAACGATTACTCTTAAATATTACACGAGTGCACTTTTGGTCACTTTCCACCAGTTGTCGGTCACTTTACGGCCATTTCAGCTTTTACCACTTTAGTCTAAAAGTTGGGATTAGTTACACACCTGTTAACGGATGAAACGACGACGAGGTCCACGTACGAAGGCCTACAGTTATACTAAAGCGTTAGCCTAATAATCGACAAACGTTAAGCCAAAATCTCCTTACCATAATCGGCTAACATAGCCTAAAACTTGCAAGGTCCTTACCTTTGTCGAAAGGAATAGACTAAGTCTATGAGCCCAGTCGTGCCACTCTTCGAGTCCCTGCAACTTGCCCCCTTTTTGTCTACGCTAGCACAACAGCATTAACGCAAAAGACCCCAAATACTTTAGTCCAACGATAGCCACCCTTACCAGAGTTTTAACTTAAACTTTAATAGGAGGTTAACGAGAGAACTGGGTTAAGTACTTACCAAGGTGCTAATTGATTCAAGAAGTGCCTCTAGATGCTCCCTTAGTCACGTTCTAAATAAAAGAAAGGAAGAGTTGAGAATACAGAGGATTCGGCTAAGCACAATAAGGGTTTCGGCTTATGGAAAGGTTTAGAAGAAAGGAAAGAATGGGAGTGGTCGACTTGGAAAAGAACAATCGGCTGCAAAGGTTTCGACTTCTTTTTGCAATTGTCGACAGGGGTTTAGAGAAGAGACAAGGGAGAATGATTTAGCTAAAGAAGAAGATAACGGTGGAGGTTCGTTTTATGGTATGAGGGGAGAAGAAGAAGAATAAAGAAAAGAGGTGAAAAGGGAGTGTTTCGGTCAAAATGAGTGTGCGGCACAGAAGGTTTTAGGGGTGATGGAATTCGGCTTCTAAAGCAGTAAATGAAGAACAGAGTGACAAAAAACCTATTGCTAATTGACAAAAGAAAGGGGGTTTTACTAACCTAAAGAAATCGGCTAAAACACCTAAAAAGAACCTTTAGGAAATCGACATACTAAGCCCCTAATTGCCGAAATCACCAACACCAAACTCCCTAGCCGAATGGCACTTGTAGAGTCCCTAAACCGGCCACCTCTTTTGAAATTCAAAAGCTCCTCAAATCCCTCCTTGATTTGCTCATTGACCGATTCAAATTCCTTCCATGCAGAGTTTAACTTTGCTTCGAATTCTTACCTGTTCAAGCTCAAAAATAAAACACCACCTTTGCAACCTCTGGAGCTTGAACCCTTGACCTCTAAGCTCACTTAGGCGCCACTTTTTAAGGAGCTTAGTGGCGCCTCCCTTGCCACTTTACCAGGACTTGTTTTGTGTCTTATTTCACAATTATTTTCTTATAACACCTATCTTCAAGAGTCCCTTATCTCCTAAGTCAAAAATACAAAATTTTACCGAGCTTCCAACCAACACATGGGCCTTCTTTAGGCCCATTACCACGCTCCAAACTTGCATTACACAACCAAATACTAGAATTTAAACATTTTATCAAATAAAGAGCAATCTAAGAAAAACTCGAAAATTAGGGCGTTACAGGGGGTGTTACACCACATATATGTAGCCAAAGCTACCACTTATCACTTACACTTAAGAGCTCACTCTCGAGCTAATCACGGGCCTGCTCACACAAGCTGACGATCGCGATGTAGCTGCACAGTGCTGCTCACACAAGCTGACAGGTATCCGCAACACATGCCAGATTACCTAGCCACTGGTAAGACGTACTAGACCAGCACTCGGAACACTTAATCACTTAAACACTTGGTTTCCTAGTGACGTCACTCGTATCCTATTCGATTCCTAAGGTTTAACTGGGATTTCTCATTCTCAATTATCACTTATCGAGCTTTGCCAAATACATTCGTTAGATCATTTATAGAATTCATACAATATATAACATATAAACATAAATTATCGATGTATTATTTACATACAAACTTACTCAGGTAAGGAATTTTTGGCCCGAGCCTGGCCCGGCCTGGCCCGGCCCGATTCACTAAAGACAAAAATATTTTTTTAATATTATTTTCTTATTATTTTCTCCCTATTTTGTTACCATTTTACTATTATGTTGCTACTATTTTATTGTTATTGTTTAGATATTGTATAAAACTTATTTTTTTGTTAATTTTGTTATTATTTTAAAGATATTTGTTAATTTTGTTATTATTTTAGAGGCATTTACTTGTTAAGTTGTATCTATTTTATTGTTATTTAAGTTTACATATTTTTTAAAATTTATTTTTAATTTGTTGAGAAATATTTATTTTGATGTTTTTAGTATTTTTGATGGTTTATATATATTTTAAAATTATATAAAAATGATACAAAAATTAATATGGGCGGGCCGGGCCGGGCCCGGGTTTTAACATTTTTATTTGGGTCGGGCTTGGGCAAAATTTTAGGCCCATTTTTTGGGCCCAGCCCGGCCCGAGCCCGACAAACGGGCTTAATTTTTTTGTTGGGCCCGGCCCGAACCTGGCCCGGCCCGGCCCATGCACACCTCTAGTTCGAACCTTGCTTTTCTTGATCTATAACATCACATTTAACTTATTTAATCATTATGCTATTCAATGTAGCCTAAAATCATATTTTGGCAAAAAATACGTTTTTGCCCCTAAACCTTGTCATATTTACACTTTTGCCCCTAGGCTCATAAAATGAAATTTATTCAATTTTTTTAACATACAAGCCTATCCAAACCATTTTCATAACTATAACAGCCCACAATTTCCACTAAATCACACTCTTATGACAAATTTTATAGCTTTTACAAAGTAGTCCTTTTTATGCATTTTTATCGAAAACCACTTAGTAAAAGTTGTTTCTCTACCTATAAACATGCATAATCTACCATTAATCATCAAAATACACAAATTTCTAACATGGTTCAAACCTTAGACCTTCATCATATCTCAAATAAATGGTAGAAATAGGTAGATCATGTTACAAAGATTTCAAAAACGTGAAAATCATTAAAAATGGGGCAAGAAAGGACTTACTATGGAGCTTGGAAGCTTGAACAAAACCCTAGCCATGGCTTCCATGATATATTCGGCCAAGGCATGAAAAAATGAAGAAGATGACACCTTTTTCTCATGTTATTTTGGCTTTATTAGCCAAATTACTAAAATACCCTTAATGAAAAACAATTTAAAACATACCTTACTATGTCCTTTTTTGTCCACCACATAAATCAAGGGTCTAATTACCATTTAAAGACCTCCAATTTAAAAACTCATAACAATTGGGCACCTCTAGCATATATAACTCAACTTTTGCACTTTTTACAATTTAGTCCTTTTGACCAAATTGAGTGCCCAAACGTTAAAATTTTCGAACGAAATTTTTACAAAAAAGTTCCGTAAAAATGTAGACCATAAAAATATAAAATAAAAACATATTTTTATATGTCAGATTTGTGGTCCTGAAACCACTGTTTCGACTAGACCCAAAATCGGACTGTTACAAGTTGTGTGATGAGCTTGATATTGAGTTTGAGCTATGAGTGTGCAAATTTTTGATTAAGTAACTAACTGTGGACGTGAGTGTCTGCTTCTAATTGACTATCTGAAACTGGTATTCTGATTGTGTACATCTGTCTGCATACATACATAAACATATATTGTTTTTGGGTGAGATTTTGAAGAGAAGGGAGATTGAGATTGACTGAACTGATAGTTGATCTGTTGGTTGCAAGCCCCTAATACCCAGAGGGTGTGGGCGGTCCCAATACCCTGAGGTTCGTGGACAATGCGGATGGTCATCATTGCCAGGTAACCCAGGATGACATCATATCGGTATAGAAGATTATCGCATTGCACTGTACCGCATGTACGTTAGCTATACTACGTACCACTGACTGGACTGGCAGTTTTACTGCAACCTATCGGTATAGTGAATTACCGCATTGCACTGTACCACATGTACGTTAGCTAAGCTACGTACTACTATCTGATCTGGTAGTTCATACTGCATGTCTATACCGCGGTTTACCACATTGCATAGTCAGCTTATACGCTAGCTTTGCTATGTAATATACGAGATTGCAGTTTATCTGCACACTATTAGCCCCAATACCCAGAGGATCGAGGGTAGTCCTAATACTAGAGGGTTATAAATAATCCTGATAGCCATTGTTGCCGGACAACCCGGGATGACATCAGTTGGAGTGCAGGGTTGGATAGACCTTAGGAGGTCCTAAGTGGAGTGATTAGTGGGACAAACTTAAAGCTCTTATGAGGAGTGATGGGGGACGGAGAGGTGTGTTAGCTGGATGTGTGAGAATTTTATAACTCATTTGCATTCATATACATCTGATTGATCTATTTGATTAAATTGAAACTTGTGAATGGTTGAGAATTACTGATACCGTAACTGAATGTGATACTGTGACTGAATGTGTTACTATTCGACTGAAAGGCACTTGTGCCTATGTGAATTCTGTAGACTCTGTCTGCAACTGTTTGACTGAATTGTTACTGTGACTGAATGCGAATCATCGTTAATGTGACTGAAAGGTATGTGCGACTGAGTTTCTATGTGAGTTTGTAACACCCCTTACCCGTGTTCAGCACCGCAATAGGGTACGAGGCATTACCAGAACACAGACACATGCACATGTACTAAATCAAGTCATAAACTTTCATTTAAATTAAAACTATTCATATTTCACCTTAAAGTCCCTTAAATGGGTCTACGAAGTCCAAAACATACTTCTTACACAACCATTCTTATACCACATTTATCACATCAACAACATGCACTAATTCATCCACACACATATGCAAGCATGCTCATTCATGAATTGCATCATTTTAACTTATAACATAACCAATAATAGCTATATTAAATGGCCTTATACAACAAATACCTTCAAATAGCATAGGCCAATATTTTAGGCCAACTCATAATAACATATAAACAATTAACTAAGTCCTTATACATGCCATAGGCTTATAAATACTTGAAAAGCTTTTTATATCGACCATTAGCTTGATAGTGTGATTGAGTCTTCGGCAACCTCTAACTCGAGCTAGCATCTATGACACTATAAGAAAAAAAGAAAGGAAGGGAGTAAGCATTATAGCTTAGTAAGTAAGCATGCAAATAATAAGCAATTTATTAACATGCTTGTATAAATCTTCACAATATGTCCTCAAAATATTATAATCATAATTGCACACAGTTCCACTTTTTACTCATGTTCATCTCAAGCTATTTACTCGAGTCATTGTCACTAAATTATTTATATCTTGAGCTACGAAACTCCAAATTTAGATCCGCTAATTTTACCTAAAACTAGACTCACATATATTCTTACCATAAAATTTTTGGAATTTTTGGTTTAGCCAATAAGTACAGTTTATTCATTAAAGTCACCCTTGTTTCACTGTCTGATAGTTTCGACGCCTCTTCATTAAAAATTAATTATCTCCTTGTACGAGATTCGAATGATGTTCTTATTTGTTTCTTTTGAAAATAGACTTATTAAGGATTTTAAGCATATAAATTATAACCCATAATTATCTTTGTACAATTTTTAATGATTTTCCTAAGTCAAAACGGGGGATTCCTTTCTGACCCTGTCTCATTAAAACTCAAATTATCTCATAATATGAAATTCTTTTGCTTACTCTGTTTATTTTATGTGAAAATAGACTCAATAAGATTTAATTTCATATATCATTCAACCTCTAATTCAATTTCTACCATTTTTGGTGATTTTCAAAATCACACAACTGCTGCTGTCCAAATTGTTTTATTGCAAATTTTACTCTTTCATGAAACATCATAACAATATGCTCAACATTTAATAACAAAATTCAATTTGCTTGCATGATACAAGACTTTATCACTTCACTTACTCTTTGCAACCTTACCACATTTCGATCTCATACTTAGCATATTGTTCATGGGTGTACACATAAAAATACTTGCACTTAACCATCATATGATCACATTTATTTTCATTTAGTTATTTTTCCGTTGAACTCATCGGAATATTAACAGATACACGGTGGTTCCAAACATAACACCACCCTTATGATCAATGCTATCCGATGGACATAGTAGCCTGCACTTAGTACTACACATGTGACCAATATTGTCGAGTACACATAGTCATTCAATATCCAACCACATCTCATATAATATGACAAAATATTATAACATAAATAAAAACAATGTATTATTTACATACAAACTTACCTCGACCCGAAAACGACAAACGGACGTATTTGACATTTTCTTTGATTTTCTCCCGTTTTAAGTTTGAATCTCGTTTTTCTCAATCTATAACAATACACTTAACTCATTTATTCAATACACAACTCAAATTAACCCAAATTCACATTTTGGAAAAAATTACATTTTTACCCTAAACTTTATCATATTTACACTTTTGCCCCTAGGCTCGTAAAATAATTTTTATTCACTAGCCGAGCCATTTTCATAACTATAGCAGTCCACAATTTCCATTTATTCACACACCTACACACATTTTACAACTTGTTACAAATTAGCCCTTTTAGGCATTTTCACCGAAAATCACTTAGTAAAAGTCGTTTCTCTAACCATAAACATGTATTTTCTACCCTTAAATAAAAAATACACATATACTCATCATGATTCAAAACCCTTGACTTTAATCATATCTCAAATTAGTGGTACAAATAGATAGATCTTGTTACGAAGATTTCAAAAACGTAAAAATCATTAAAAATAGGGCTAGAACGGACTTACAATTGAGCTTGGAAGCTTAAAAAACCATAGCTATGTCTTCTCCATGCAAGTTTCAGCCATGGGGTAGAAGATGAGCAAAAATTGGCTTTTAATTTGATTTTTAATTCATTTAATCACTAAATGACCAAAATGCCCCTAACTTAAAAATATTCTATTTCACCCACTTCATGTCCATTTTTGTCCAATAAATTAAACAATGGTCTAATTGCCATTTAAGGACCTCCAATTTAAAAGGTCATAGAAATTAGACACCTCTAACATATAGAACTCAACTTTTGCACTTCTTACAATTTAGTCTTTTTGACTAAATTGAGTGCCCAAACGTCAAAATTTTCATACGAAATTTTCACAGAAGAATTCTCTAAAACTATAGACCATAAAAATATAATAAAAATAACATTTTCCCTCGTCAGATTTGTGGTCCCAAAACCACTGTTCCGACTAGGCCCAAAATCGGGCTGTTACAGAGTTTGTAGACTCTGACTGTAACTGACCGACTGTATAGTTATAGTAACTATATGACTGATTGAGAACTATTGTTACTGTGATTGTGTGACTAAGTGTGTTCTTAACATGCTCTAAATATTGTTATTGGCCGGTACTTCCGTTGTGAATGTACCAACTATATCTGTATAGCGCTGTAAGTATGTTCCGTCTCCGAATTGCTTACTATTTTCTACTTTTTGTTTCTATTTTTGATTCTGTAGATAGTCGGTTTAATTTCACACTGAGCTCGTATAGCTCACCCCCTCTTCTATTTCCCCCTTTCAGGTACTTTCTTGGATTCTGATGCTGGACCTAGTATGCGGAGGCCTCAGACAGTCTCGGTTATAATAGGTTATTTTGATTACACTGTTTTAGGAACTGTAAAGTTTTATAATATTGTGGTATAGTTCCGTTTTAAACTTTTACTCGATTATTTGAATTCGACTATTTATTAAACTTATCTGTAATTTTTATTAAATAATTTTTAAGCAATTAAATATTCAAATTGTAGTGACAACTAGTTTTTGTAATTTTTTTTCGCGATCACTTTGGTGATCAATGTAGCATCTTGAATTCAGCCTAAACTTCTGGGTCGGGTTTGGGGCGTTACGTTTAGTGGTATTAGAGCCAGGTTTGTAAAAACTCGAGTTGTATTTTCTACGTCGAATTGTGTTACATTTATAGTTGAATAACTGTACCACATAAAATTGAAATGGTTTGTGTTTTGGAAATGGGTTGCGAAAATGAACTATCTAGGACTCCGGTGCTGGTTCAAGTAGAATTTGAAACTATAATGTTAGAAATATGGAATTTTCTACTTACTGTGTGTTTGCCTTCTGAAAGTGTAGCTAACCTAAATTAGGCACAAAACTGTTATGGATTTTGAAGGTAAATAAGATTATGAGGAGCTGTCTGCATTTCTGAAACGTGTAACTAATCAGGAGTTGGAGGCCGATGCAATTCCACCAACTTTGGTTAGCGATAACCCAGAGCTTAGTACTGATGTATTAACTCGGGTATGCATGAGAGGCTCCAAGTTCAAGTTCAGTATGGTAGAGCCTTGGGATTAAAGTGCATAGCAGGAGCGTAGTAGTATAGTTTGTCTATACAACTGTTTTGTTAGTTGGAAATTTCGAGGACGAAATTTCTTTAAGAAATGGTGAATTGTAATTAGAGGTGTGCATAGGCCGGGCTGGGCCGGGTTCGGGTCGGGCTTAATTAAAAATTTAGGCCCATTCATCGAGCTCGGGTCGGGTAGGACCCAAAAAATGGGCCTAAAATTTTGCCCAAGCCCGACCCATATAAAAATACAAAAACTAGGGCCTAGCCCGGCCCGCCCGTATTAATTTTTATATTATTTTATATAATTTTTAAATATATATAATACATCAAAAATATTAAAAAATCAAAATACATATTTTCCAACAAATTGAAAATAAATTTAAAAAAATATAAACTTAAATAACATTAAGATAGATGCAACTTAAAAAGCAAATACCTTTAAAATAATAACAAAATTAACAAATGCCTTTAAAATAATAATAAAATTAACAATAAAATAAGTTTTATACAATATCCAAATAATAACAACAAAATAGTAGCAACATAATAGTAATATTATGGTAGCAAAATAGGGAGAAAACAACAAGAAAATAACATTCAAAAACAAAAAAAAGCATATTTTTTTTGTCATTTAGTGAATTTGGGCTGGGCAGGGCCCGAGCAAAAAATATCTTACCCGAGGCCAGGCCCATTTTTTAAACGGGCCTTATTTTTTGTCCAAGCCCATTTTTCGGGCCTATATTTTTGCCCAAACCCTTTGACATTTCAGACGGGCCTTCGGGCTGGCCCGGCCCATGCACACATCTAATTGTAATGCCCCGAATTGTAGGCCTAAAAGTTTTGTGTTCTGTGCACAAGGACAGCAAGAATGATGCACATATAAGTTAAGTTGTGCATTCTAGTGACCAGAATGGGCCTGCCGGTCTGGTGGTTAAGTGAGTGTTAGCGAACCTCAAGGTTGTGGGTTCGAGTATTATGTGTGTATATTAGAAACATTTTATTTTGACTGGCTTTAAATTAGTATTTTATTTTTCTTTTAATTTTTTTATTTTATTATAATCATTCTATTTTATTTTTATTATCTTTATTTTGGTTTTTGTTTTCATGTTTCCCACTCTTGCTTTTCAACTTTTGTTTCTTTTACTTTCTAAAATAAATTCTCGAAAATGATTCCGGCTTGTGGATCTTGGAAATTCTGCTCCCCTGTCATCATCTCCGATCGTATAATAGGTGTGGGACTCAAACCTTATCTACATTATGTTAATTTTGTGAATTATTGTTTCGGCATATTTTGAGTGAGTGTTAACCCTCCCTTGATTTTGGGTTTTTGATTGCCAAAAGTGAGGGAAAAATGCTATTTTCTAATAACTTTGGTAGGACAGAGGTTAGGGACAGTTCTGGTGGTTGAAATAGCAGTTTTAGGGCTATTTTGGAGGTGGTTTCGTGACCTCCCCGACGGCTACACAGGCGTATGCCGAGACATACAGCCGTGTGGTTTTGGGAACTAGGGTTTCGGGCCAAATTGGGTGCCACACGGCCTGGTCACATGGCCGTGTGGCTGATTTGGGGATTTTTTTCGATATTCACACGGCCGTGTGCACTAGGCACATGAGCATGTGAAATTGGGAATTAGGGATTCAGTGATTTGTAGTCACACGGCCTGGCCACATAGCCGTATGGCTAATTTGGGGATTTAGGGATCCTACACGGGCTTGTGTTCTAGACATGCGGTTGTGTCTAGTGGGCACATGGGCGTGTGAGACCCTCACACGGCTGTGTCGGCCTTGCACTCTCTCTTATCGAAATTAGATAGTGAGTTACATGTCCTGTTCACACGAGCAAGTGCCTCTATCACACGGCCATGTGCTACCATTCACATGGGCGTTTGGACCCCCACACGACCTAGATTGTTCCACATGGTTGGAGCACATGGGCGTATGGCCCTATCTCGCCAAATAAGGTTTTAGGTCAAATTTAATTGTAATTACAACTTTGTGTGTTCCAACCCTCGACTAAGCTTTATTGAGGGTAATTAAGACTTTGTTTTGGGCTTGGAATATGTGTTATTAGTGATTGGCTGTGTGATGAGCTTGATACTGAGTTCAAGCTATGAGTGTGCAAATGTTTGATTACATAATTGACTAATTGGATGTGAATGTTTGCATCTGATTTACTGTTTGAAACTGGTATTTTGATTGTGTACATCTGACTACATATGCATATACTATTTTTTGGTGGGATTTTGAAGAGAATGGAGATTGAGATTGACTGAACTGGTAGCTGATCTGCTGGTTGTGAGCCCCTAATACCCAGAGGGTCGTGGGCAGTTCCAATACCTTTAGGGTCATGGACAATGCGAATGGTTACTGTTGTCGAGCAACCCGTGATGACGTCATATCGGTATAACGGATTACCACATTGCACTGTACCGCATGTACGTTAGCTGCACTACGTTCCATTGACTGAACTGATAGTTTTACTGCAACCTATCGGTATAGCAGATTACCGCATTGCACTGTACCGCATGTACATTAGCTATGTATGTAACAGCCCAATTTTAGTGGGATCAAACTAGTGGTTTCAAGACCACAAATCCGATCCGAAAAGAAAATTTTATTGTATTTTATTATATAAATGTCATGTGAAAATTCTGATAAGAAAATTTTACCGATTTCACGTTTAATTACGAGAAGGACCAAATCTCATAAAATGTGAAAGTTGAATTCTAGTAGCTATAAGGATTAAATAGCTATGGAATTCAAAACTAGAGTTCCTTATATGGTAATTAGACCGTTAAGAAAGTATGTAGATATTTTAAGGTGACTCATCCATGGAAATTTAGAGAAAGGTTAAGGACTAAATTGGAAATTAAAATAAATAATTAATTAAAATATGATAAAAAAAAGAAATATCATCTTATTTTGTCATCTTCAACCCCAAAATTGATCGAAACCTTAGGAGAGAGAGAAGAAACTTTCAAGGCCTAATTGGGTAAGTTTCCTTGTCCTATTTTTAGTAATTTTGATATTTTTGAAGCCGGTATAGCTTAATCTACTATTTGGGGGATTAATTTGAAAAGTTATCAAAGTATGGAAAATGGGTCATGGATGTATATGCTGACAATTAGAAATTTATGATAGAAAATGAAAGGTTGTTGATAGATAAACAACTTTTACAAAGTGATTTTTGATGAAAACATGATTTAGGGACTAAAATGCAATGTTTGAAATTTGATGAAAAATTCTGAAATTTTATGAATACATGTGCTGTAAATTTTGTAATGGGGTTTTGGTTAGGCTTGGAATAGGAAGTAAATTGCAAAAATTTTATTTTCCGAGCCTAGGGACGAAATTAAAATTTATGGAAAAGTTAGGGGCATAAATTAAGTCCTAACGAGTATAAAATGTGTGAAATTGATGATTAAAGTTATTTATATAGATCCGGACAACTCAAATTTGAGGTTAGATGGAGGGAAAGAAAGGGTTTCAGATTAGTAGACCTTATGAGCGAACAAGTGTCGAGGTAAGTTCATGTAACTTAAGCTAATATGTAAATATCTTAAATTGAATGATGTGTTTGTATGGAATGTGAGTTATATGGATGTACATTATTTGAATGCTAAAAATGAAGATTTATTACTTGCTTGAAAATGGTGAAAAAGGGTTAAGTCCGATTGAATATTGAATTCCGATGAATAATGTGTTTTTCGAAATGAATGAGGTTCTGCATTTGTTGTAGATGGGATTTAGCTCGGACGAGTAATCCTGTTGACCTCATTATAGGAAGGATTTAGCCCAGATGGATAATCCTAATATAATACCTCTTGAGTATACGTTACGATTTGGGTTTAGCCTAGACTAGTAACCCTAATTGAACTCTTTAGAGCATACAATATATAAAGGATTTACCTGAACTGGTAATCCTATTATATGATAAGTGGCTTGAGAGTGTGTTCCTTGATTTAATGCCCTAACGGGTACCCTTGAATAAGAAATTGACGAATTATTAAATCGTACTCCTCGAGCGTACTACTTGAGCATCCATCAGAATTTCAATGATTCAACGGACATAAAGCTTTTGACATGACATCAAAATTATGAGATGAGATGATAATGATTTGAAAGAGTATTGCATGATGAGCTCATCTATGTTTGCTTGTTTGATATGGAGATTTTGATGACTAACATGTTTTATTAAATGCATGTGCTTAAGAAGTTTGCTAATGAATGGAAAAACATGATATTGTATGCTTAGATTTAATAAACAGGATGGGTAAGTTTAGTTTTTCGTTATACGAACTTACTAAGCATGTAATGCTTACTTCGTTTTATTTTCCCTGTTTTATAGTGCTCGGAAGCTCGCGAAGGTTGGAAGATCATTGGAGCATCGTCACACTATCAACTAGCTTATTTTGGGTATATATATGGTTTAATCCTTTTGGTATAATGGCATGTATAGGACAACTTGACCATTAGTGGCCTGATAATGATTTTTGTAATCTAGCCATTGGAATGGCTAGAAATGGTTGTTTTGATACACTTGTAATGCCATGCTATGATAGCTAAATATATGTTAAGTAGGTTATTATGTTATTCATATGTGACATGTTAAGTATATGAGATAATATGTTATTAATACCTAAGTTAATTGAAGGTAAGTTATGAACACACATTTGCATGTTATGGTATGCTATGATAAATGATGGAATTGCTTAATTTTGAATGCTTGGAATGGTTGGTACTGGATTGGTGTTTCAATGTGTAGCTTTGGGTGTGATTTTGGGTGAGAAATAAAGTTAGAAATGGTTTTATTTTGTCCACACGGGTAGACACACGGGCGTGTGTCTAGATCGTGTGTGACACACTTTCAGGTACATGGGCGTGTAGTCAGGCCGTGTGTCCCTTGCACCTAAATTTTGTAAAATAGAATACTCTAATTGAGTACATGGGTAGGGACAAGGGCATGTGTCTCAGCAGTGTGAGGCACATGACCTAGAACACGGGCGTGTCCCTTGGCTGTGTGAATCCTACACCTATTTTTCGAAAATTTGAATTAACCACACGGCCTAGCACACAAGCATGTGATTTGGCCGTGTGACACTAATTTGTTCATGAGTTGCCAGTCAGAGAGTTACACGAGTTCAAGACACGGGCTGTCAACCGACACGGCTTGAACACACGGGCGTGTCCCATACCACACTGGCGTGTGACTTTTAATAGTGAGAAAAATTTTAAGATTTTGCAAAATATTTCCCGAGACTCCGATTTGGTCCCGAATCGATTCTAATGTATGTTTTGGGCCTCGTGGGCCCTACCAAGGGATGTTATGAATAATTTTGGAATATGAATAGAAATTTTACATGAATGATCTGAAAGTTCTGGTAATGCTCCGAACCCTATTCCGACGACGGATATGGGTTAGGGTGTTACAATGTACGCCAATATGCACTTTATGTGCTATTTACCTTGCTTCTATTTAACCAATGATGCACTATACTGCTAGTTTGGTGTGTTGGTTGGACATCCCTGTATCTATTCGAATCCAAGTCGTGTTAATAGGGTTATAAGCGAAAAACTTGATAACAACCATTGTAGAATGATATGGTTGGTATTATGGTCTCACTTATGTTCTAGAATTGTGATGATCATGGGGGCCAAAAACAAATGTGAATGAATCAAACGACTCCAGAAAAGAGATTAAAAGGTAGTTAGACTGATACATGTTAATTGGATATGGAATTAGATGGAATACTACCAAAGTTAACTATATGTAAGTGTTCAAGTAATGAATGGTATCGAATTTGTTTAAGCTCATGGATTGACTTTTTTTTTGTAAATGGAATTATTCATGGATATGGCAATATTGTAACACCCAGACTTGGCGGGTCCTGAGTCTGGGTGAGTAGCCCAAAGGCAATTTGATTGGCATAATACTAGCCACCTGAAAGACATTTCTAATACACTCGTAGGGCGCATAGACAACAATAGGATATAAGGTAAGGGATGTTCTCCGGGAGGTGTGTGTATGTGTAGAAGGAGAGATTGGTGAATAAATTAAGGGTTCTTGGGTTTTAAGGGATGTCACCAAAGTTAAGGTACGCTTAGTTTGTCTAGCTAATATATAAGTTACTTACTAACGAGATAGTTAGGAGTGAACGATGAGTCAAGTCATAGATATGAAAAGATTTTTGGATTCTTGTACATGCTTCTCTACAGCTGTAAGCCACTGATAAGGGTATTTTTGAAACTTAGAGACACGTGTCAAGTTCCACTATGAGAACAATGATTTAGATATTTTTGAAACCTTTTTCCTTCTGTTGAAAACACCACTTTTAACTTGCTTTGGAGTTGATCAGGAATCTATCTTGTTAAACTAAAACTAAGGATCGAGGTTTTTACATAGGAATTGTTTTTCTCATCTCGGGTAAGTATTTTGGACTCACATGTAGCCTTGTTGCGAGAGTACGTCTTGTTATGTATTTGTGATGGAAAAATGAAGAAGAAAGACCTTACATGGGGGTTAATTAGGTTTTAGAAGAAAATAAAGGTTATGTGCATGAGTTCTAATGGCATACCTATGTCTTATAAATAGTAATTTTTGAGAGTTTGAGGATGGATGTTTGGACTTGAAGATCAAGTTACTTTTCATGGGTATCAGGTAAGTCCCTAAGCTGACTCTTGCATGTGTGTTATACATTCTAGAAACTTTGGTGAAAAGATATAAAACCATGAGATTCAAGCTAGGAAAGTATGATGTGGTGATTCTGATAAGAAATGTAAGACTTATGAATCTGAATGACTATGATGTGCTTATGTCTAAAAGTAAGGACGAGTCTAATAAGAAGCGTATGTGTGCCTGGTAAGCAAAATAATGTCTATCATGAGTGAGTCGATACATGATGAGTCTTTTTCTATCTTTAAAGTTGTCAAAGGGGTCTATAGAGACTAAAAATATGAATCTTTGAAAGGACATGTCCATGGCCATGGCATTGAAGAACCATATCGTGTATGACCATAATTGGTGGGTTATGGCATCATATTGAAAGAAGACCATATCGTGTAAGACCGTAACTAGTGGGTATGGCATCATATGGGAAGAAGACCATACTTTGTAAGACTATAACTGGTGGATTATGGAATCATATAGGAAATTTGAAGGAAGGTTATTACCTAATGTGGTTCTCTATATGTCCAGAATGATAAGGGGCAAACCTCACTAAGTGTGAGTTTAGGCAAATACCTATCTATAACACCTTATAACCGACCTGGTCATCAAACCTGGATATCAGGATGCCACACCATCGTCTCATGTCATACTCATAGTAAATTGTCACATTATTAAAAAATCATCCTCTTTAATAGTGATCTTATAAATTTTTAGTCAAACATATATCAATCATCATTAGTACATGCCAAACATACTTTAAATAAACTTATAGTAATAATTGAACATGCATTAGGGTCACTTAGCAAAATTTCCAAGACAATCACGTAGGTATCAATATTTTCCTTGCACGGTGTCGATACCGTATGGAAAATCGATACCAAATCAGCATTCTGTTTCTTGCACAAAAATCATGCTGTCGAAAATTATCGGTACAATTGAAAAAGTATCGATAAGATTACCCTGAGTATCGATACTCATGATAGAGTATCAATACCAACTTACGACTCTGACTTCTTGCACATTTCAAAATCACAGAGGTATTGTTTCTACAACACGAATATCGATACATTTGCTTTAGACAAAAAAATACAACATTTTAAAGCATATAAGTCATTCCAACTTGTACCAATTCATCATGATATCATATAATCATCAAATAAACATCAAAACGGCCATAGTAATAGTCTCAAACATCAAAAGTAAGTTCGAGCAATAATCAATGTAATACAAAATGAATCTTATAAACTTAGGAACAAATAATCTATAGAAGCATCCAAAACATCATGGTAAATACCAAGAAAAGTTTACCACATTGCCTTATTCCCAAAACATAAACAAATAATCATAACACCTATGAAATCACGAAAATGGACTTACTTGGATCACCCTTGAGAACCACACTGCTCACACCAGCACTTAACTACTCTACAAGGGTTTAAAAGGATTGGGTGTGCTTAACAAACTTAGTGAATGCCTAAAACAAATACCATACAAACAATTCATTAGCATTAGTGAAACAACTATATAACACAACCTTAGTAGTTCGAACTCTAGTGTCATACTATACTTACTCGTGCATTATTTACTAGTTAACTTACATGGTAATCATATTCACTTTTAAGCACATATCACATTACACATATAATCACATAACATTTAAGCATATATCACCATACTTATATAATCACATAACATTCAATCATATATCACAATACTAAAAAACATGTTTATAGATAAATTGGCACTTGAGCTATGAAATGTAAAAGTGGGCACTATCACCACTCATCGAATATATGGATCTCCAACACACCACATAGACTCATAGAGTCAAACATGTCCTAAAAGTGAAGCATACAGTTAACACTCTCCTTATTTCCCCTCACATGTATCGTTGAATGGAGCTTAGCTCACATTCCCTTTTCCCTCCAACATGTCCCAGGGCTTTAACGCCTAAAATCATTGTACATATAGGTGAGTACTCACAATCCTATGGAATGCCAACTATATCCGACGGTTTTAAGATCATAAGGCCAAAATATTCGAAATCAATAACATATCACTTACCAATTATCCGTGCACTATGACTACATATTTACATTTTTAGCAAAACACTATCACTAACATTTAACATATACATCACATGTACACATTTGCACTTTCACAACAGTTATCATCACCACATATTACATGTTATAGCATCTCATCTCAATTCACATTTTCACAAATACATAAGCACATAGTTCAAAAGATAACATAGGTATAAGGAAGCTTACACTCAGAATTTAGCGTAGGGGTTTAGGCTACTACTAAATTTCCAAATAACACATTGAATCATATCCATATGCAATTATCCTAAACACTCACCAATTATGATTTCACCGAAAAACCAAAAGCTCAAACTAGCTTTCCCTTGCCTTTATCCCTATTCATAGAAAGTCCTAGTGAATTCAAAGCTTCAACACAATAATTCACACAAAAAGGCATTTAAAAAACAGCTAAAGACTCACCACAAGCAATCAAAAACATAAGCCTAAGCTATGTTCTCATGTAACTGAAACCTTTAATATAGCCAACTTAAAACTCAAATATCTCGGCCTATACTCAATATTTTTGCCTAAAACCAATTTCCTTCATCTTATAATTCACCTACGACTAATTCCCAACCTTTAAAGTACAATAAAATACTCAATTCATAGTATCGACTTTTTCGACATGTTTTATGGCTATTTTTTGAAAATTCATTAAAACGTTAGAAATCTTTAACGAAAACTTAAAGTAAGTTTATAAACCTTCTAAACATGTCAAAAAAATTTGAAAAACACTTTGAAACCATGTTTTTACCCAAAATCCTAAAATCCACCATTAACGAGCTAATTTTTTACTTTTATTCAAAACATGCGATTTAATTGCTAAAAACTTAGTTTTAAAGACTAAATAACATTTAAAACTATTTAGGAGTTGAATCGTTATCTAAAATTGAGCGTTTGATCAAAAACTCAAAAAACTCACAAGCTTGACAACAGAGAAATCAATGGTGATTTTGGGTGTTTTTCTTAACTTCTATGGAGATTTATAACTTAAGAGATGATAGAGATCACAAGGAACTAGGATTTGTAATTCAAAATCAATTGGAAGAGTTGGGAGAACTATGGATGGCATAAGTATAAGAGGAGAAGAAGGCTAATGTGAAAATAAAACTAAAAATGAGGGGTTTTTAGGTTGGATTTTAAAATTTGGTCTAATTCCTCTTAAATACTCTAAGTTTTAATTTTTTTTACAAATCAGTCCTTTTTTCAAAAGTAAAGGTATTTAAAACTCATTTCAAAAATTGATTTAATTTTCTAAAAACCATAGTAAAAAACATTACTGATAAACCATGTTGCAAAATTTTGAATACTCTAAAGCTAAAATTCCTAAAATACCCCTAAAAATCTTAGGCCCTATTTTAAGGTGTTACACTATTGTTTAAAACAACAGGTAAAGGGCAACCTTTGTGGCAAAACTCCAAAAAGGTAACCCTTTGTGGCAAACTTGTTAAAGGACAACCTTTATGGCAAAACTCTAGAAGGGTAAGCCTTCGTAGTGAACCTCTTAAAGGATGCCTTTGTGGCGAGACTCTGAAAGGAAAGCCTTTGTAGTGTATACTTAATGAAAAGGAGGCATTTATGGCAACTCTGGATAAGGAAGCTTTTATAGCTATCTCTGAAAAGGAATAGCTTCGTGGCACCATCTAAAGAATGACCCTTATGGCAACCATTTGAAAGAAATTCCCCTATAGAAGACTCTGAACGAACAAAAAGTAACCCATAGTGAACTTTGATAAGATGATGTGTGAAGTCTTCTGGAGGAATGATAGGTATGACAATGTAACACCCCAAACCCATCCCAAATTTTATGGCCAACTCTGGCGATTCATACTGAGGTGCTTTTCATAAAGCGTGATGTCGATGAAAACCCTCATTTTGATTTAATCACTTTGTGTTATCCTATGATGATTTAAAGACGTGTCATTTATTTTCAAAACATGAGTCTTTATCAAAAAAATTTCACATTTAAAATGTTATTAATGTTCAAAACGTCATTGATTGCGGAAGCTTTTAAACCGATTGCGTATTTGAGATAATCTTGATAAAACATTTATCTTTTGAAAACTTACGTCTTTTCCTACCGCTAGCAGTTATAAACCAAATCAACAATTAAATCATAAATTTAAAATATAAATCCAAAGGCCATTATTACAATAAAAATACCCTAAAAATTAAGTTGAAATCATAAAATACTAAATCAGATTAACTGGGTCGTGTTGCCACCACTGAGTCCTCTATTGCACCGATCCGCCTATGTTTGGGGATTACCTGTACAGTTAAAATAGATGGGTGAGTTTACAAAAACTCAGTATGTAATCCTATAATTAGCAAACAGACAGAAACAAACACAGTCTAGGCATAAGCCCTTTTCAGTATCAGTGACAATTTTAGTTTGGGCTTTAGCCCATCTCAGTACAGAACAGTCATGTGCTTGGGCCTTGGCCAATTACAGTAACATTAATCAATGCAATAACAGATTAAATAGTATACAGATCCTATCCATCCAGCCTTTACACTCCATCTTCGTCCAACCCTACACTTCATATGGGGATATAATCAACCCACCCATCCCTACATTCCAAGTAGTACTGGTTGCGGCACTATACAGTAATATACAGTTGGGCTACCAGTAATTTAGGCTCGAAGCTTTTTAGTACACTTCCTCTGGTCAATATGAATCCCACCCCCATGCATCATGCAATCATGTCATGTCATATCAGAATATCATACATGTATTCAGTATAGTTATAATAGCATGCTAAAGTATAGTCATACATGCTCATATATATATATACAACACATAACGACATAAGCCATTCAGTCAATTAGGGGTCTAGGTAAGCTTACCAACCTAACAGTAGGTCCACAGTCGTCTCGAGCGACCCGTGCAACCTTAACAGAGTCAAACAGTGAAAATGGGCCTACGACCTATATTGCTGGCCCATGTGGGCCTACACGCCCGTGTGGCCCACATGGCTAAAAATGGCCTTGACCGTGTGGATCACACAGCCTAGCCCCATAATTTTCACACTTCCTTATGGTTCACCCGTATAGGGCCCACATGCCCATGGGGCCCACACGGCCCAACTCAGCCCAATTCCACCCAATTCGACCCAATACGGCCCAGCCCATGAAATCGCTCATGGTCGGCCTCATCGATCATACACCCATGTTTAGTCACGTGGCCTACCTACACGGGCGCGGGCAAGCCCGTGTGGCGTCAATGTTCACTTATTCTGGCTTTTGCCGATTTCTATAATCGAAGTCGTGTTTATACACACACCTGGTTTTGTTTCACAGCCAATGTACTCCCAAGGACACTTGCACCTAATATTTTGAGTAGAACACTAGTTAAGACCCAAAACGAGTAATATAACTACTTTCTCTTCAATTCTAAAACACTTACCTTAGTCAATTCGATGCAACCCCAACACCTAACATGTTGAGAAACTAGGTGTTTAAAAAGATTCACCAATACCAACAAGAGAACTAACATTCATTTCAACAACTGAGTGATTACAATCGAACTTAAATAGTTGAAGAATATAACACGAAACAACATCAACCTACAATGGTACTTGCGAACTCGTGATATTATATTAATAAAAACAATCCAAAATGAATTCGCATCAAGGTTAACCCAAAGGCGACTAACCTCTTACCTTCAATATATGAGCAGAATCTCGTACCCAATACAAGTCTCCAATTGATGCCCACGAGTGCTTGAAAACCTTCCCTAATGTCATGTACGAAAAACATCAAAGGGGAGACATCAAAAGAAACGAACTACTTACAAAGACTTACGAAAAACTTGAGGATCAGAATTGGAAGACTTGCTTTCGGTAAAACTTTAAGCAATGGAACGAAGAGGAGAAAAGAACAAAGACAGAAAAAGAAAAGGGAAAGAACTCAGTGCAACTTCAGTAAGAGAAAGCAGTAAATGGTACCAACAATAATGATTAGTCGACAGAGGTTTGTGAGAACGGAAATCTAAAAACAAAATTGAGCAACAACCAAATAAGGTTCGGCTGAGGGATAGAGGCAAGGAAGAAGAAGGAAAAACAATTACAATTCGGTAGTAGAATGAGAACTTGAGGAAAACAAAAACAACAAAATAGAAAGGGAGAAAGGAAGATTCGGCAATGGATGGAGAAAAATTGACAAACAAAAAAAAATTGAGGAAACAAAGCTAATGCCAAATTTAGGAAAAGAAGTTAGTTTCGGCTCCAACACCTCCTATTTACCTTGATCCACTTCATAAAATTCTCCTCCAATCCTTTAACCCCCTAATTTGAATTCCACTCAAACACTCTAGTGTTTTAGCTGAACTAAAACACTCACACCACACGCATAACAAAATAAAACTCCTTATTACGCATACTAGGAATCGAACTCAAGACCCCTAGCACTTTGCCACTCCATGTAACGACTAGACCAGCAGGCCCATTCTGACAAAATTTACCAACATTTATTAATAAGCCTACTGACTAGAGTTAGGGGTTTATTCAATTAAAAACAAAAATTTGCCCAAGCTAAGGCTTGAACCCAAGACTTCTCAAACACCTCCCAAAACACTTAACCACTGAAGTAGATAGATGTTTGTGCCTCAAACATACAAAAATAAAAATTAAAAATTATTGGGGCGTTACAGATAAATTCTAAAAGAAAAGCTTCATATGAAGTGTTATAGCTAACCCAGTATAGTAACATGGTAAGAATAGCGAGACTAGAGTCCACTAGAGTATTTGAAAAACCTAAAACATTTTATCTGAAAGGCCTTTTGCGATAGGAATGGTTAAGGAGTCATGAAAGAATAAGATGAGGCATACGAGTGTGGTATAGAAGATATGGAAGGCAAGATATGACCTCAGTGCGAAGTGTGACACCTATGGTATAATGAATAGAATCTAATGGATATATCTGCTAGAGTTAAGTTGAAGAATAAGAGATGAGGAAATTGATAACAGAGTTCTTGAATAAGATTCAAGTAAAAGAGGGTTTACTCACTATGTTCTCATGTACTTACCTTAGTGCTTTTATGTCATAGGTAAGCTGAAATGGGACCACATCAGAGAGAATAGCGAGACGGGCTATTATGTATTGATAGATAGTGAAGTGTCGTGTTAGTGTCTAATAGAAATATTATGAATAAGCTATGGAAGTTGACAATAAGCCTTGTAGTGTAGTGAGTAATATTGTGATAGCACAAGAAAGAACATAGGTTTCCCCCTTACTTATTGGTTAAATTGTTCCCATTTAGTTATCCTTAGCATACATTTTAGCATTTTCAGTTTACTAAATTGGATTTTATAACTCAACGAGTCCTAGCCTATTTTATCCTTAATATTGCTATCTTATTGCATTAATGTTATTGCATGAGTTAATCCCAGATTGCATCCAGAATTGTCGCCACACCTGACAGTTGCCCGTAACATCACTGCGTGAATTAATTCCAGGCTGCATCCAGAGTTGCCATGCACCTGATAGCTATCCAGATAAGAACCAAAATTGCATAAGCTATCCAGTATGGTATAACCAACCTGTACGTACAAGGACAGAATAATTTTGAGGAAAGGACCCCTATACTATGGAAGGAGGACATAAAAGGTGGATGTGAGAAGAAAAAGAGATCTATTTTTTTTCTCCATCATCATATTCATCACCCATCTTAAAGCTTGCGGCCATGTCAGCTTAAGCCTCTCAAGGGTGAGCCAACATGAAAACTAGATGTAGAATAGCTTCTGACGAGTAAACCTAGGTGTGCGATAAGAGGGAATAGAAAGATTCAGTCGATTTGTTTAGGGATAGTATTCTTCATTCGATTCTTTCTTATTTCTTTCTAAATGCTAGTGATTACTCTTTGATTTCTGGTTGTATGAAAGTACTGATAAATTCATGCTGAATTGTTATCTTATTTAATCTTGCTTTTATTGTTTAATCTTAGGGTTTGAATGTTTTTAACATGGAAGTGTTATTACAGTCACTGACACTGGAAAGTGCAGTGACAGTTTGAGCCAACAAATATATAACACCCCAAACCCAGACTAGACATTATGGTCGGATTTTACATGTCACATTGAAGTGTTTTTCGAAAATCGTGTTTTCATTGAAAACTCTTCTTACTATTTAAAACTTCTATCCATTGAAAACAGGTGTAAAACCTACGATAGTTTATTTTCCAAAACGTCGTTCATTGAAAAGGGAATACACGTTGTTATTTTTATTTCTAAAAATTTGTTTGTTGCGAAAGCTTAATTCAAAATAGTTGATTGCGAAAACGCGAGGTTTAAAAATCGTGTTGCGAAACCATTTCGAAAATGTTGTGGAAATGTGTTGTTTTGAAAATAGCTATCATTTTGGAAAAATCGCGTCCTAAAATAGCATATATAAAACTAAATACCGTAAAACCCTAAATTAAAGTCCAAAACTTTAAGAGAGGCCTTATTACAAACCAAACCAAAATTGAAGTACTTAAAAGTAAACTAAACAAAACAAAAAACATTAGCAGTTGTGCGGCCATCTTCGAGTCCTTCGCAGCACCGATCCTCCTAATGTTGGGGATTACCTGAAAAGTTAATAAACTGGGTGAGTTTATTAAAACTCAATGTGTAATCCCCTACTAGATATAAAAAAAGTTAGTCATACATAAATGCAATAACAATCCGGGCCTAAGCCCAATATAGCAGACAATAACAGATGGGCCTCAGCCCATTACAAATTCAGAAACAGAACACATGAGGGCCTAAGCCCAATGCATTATCATTTGGGTCACAACCCATAGCAGAATCAACTGGGCCTAGCCCATATCAGAACAGAATCAAAACGAATGATGTATGATGCATGTTATGTGTTAACCGCGTCCAACCTTGGACTTGCCTCCGTCCAACCCTGCACTTACTGTGGGGATAAAATCAACCCACCCATCCCTGCACTCCAAATGTTAGCTCCGGTTGCGGCACTAACCAAAATCGCAGCAATGCTGCCTGAAATCAAAATGGCCCAAAGCCATAAACAGAATCGTTATAAACTATAAACAGGATGGCACAGAGCCATAATAATATGGGAGGCACAAAACCATCGATAGTGTAGACAACACTAAGCTATCGATTATATACGTGGCATAAAGCCATCGGTAGTATGGATAGCACTAAGCTATCGATAGTGTGCGTGGCAAAAAGCCAACGGTAAAATGGATAGCACTAAGCCATCGACAATGTACATGGCACAAAGCCATTGATAAAATGATCGACACTCAACCATCGGAACAAATGATCGGCACTAAGCCATCGATCAGTCCACAGTTGTGTCAGGCGACCCGTGTAGCTTTATCAGATCAATACAAATATACAACTCTAAGTCTTCGGTGGGTCCACAGTCGTCTCATGTGACTCGTGCGACCTATCAGATTAGATCTTCCTCCGTACAATAGCCCAACCCATGTAACATGTTATGTATGCAGAATGTCATGCCCATATTCGGTCATACAATCACAGTCAAACCATTCAAATTGTAGTCACACAATTACAGTTAAAACCATAGCACAAGTCAATCATTTACCCATAAGGGGCAAATTAGTCATTTTACCCTTCAAGGGTATTATGGTCATTTAATGCAATTCGGGCCAAAGTACATTTATCGGCCCATCAGAAATTTTACAGTCACCAATAGTGACTTTAGCAACCCTAACAGTCCTATCCGAGAAAATGGACCAAAGCCCATTATGTGGCCTAAGTGGGCCTATACACTCGTGTGGCCCATCTGGCCCAAAATTAACTACAGTCCAATCCAACATGGCCTAGAATGGCCTACGCTATGTACGCAACATGACAAGCCCAACCATTTTTCACCTAGGAGTCAGATTTACACAAGTGGGCCTACGGGCCCATCGGGCCCATTCGGCCCATCTTGACCCACGTGGCCCATAACGACCCAAACCCATGAGATCGCACATGGGCCTCCCTTCAGTCTAACGCCCAAGTTCGTGGGCCGGTTCATCACACATGCGATCACACGCTCGTGTGGCATCAAATGCCGAAGTTTTAGCTTTTCGGCTTTTGCCGATCTACAATCCGTTTAGTGAAATACATACTTTCGATTTTTCAGCTGATCAGCAATCAGAGCGGGGTGAATACACCCTTTCAACTTTTTAGCCAATTAGCAAACATAGTACCCTGTTACACACACCTGATTTACGAACTCCCGTGGAGAGGCCTTGCACACCAACCCTTGATTGAATGAAAATAGATCTTCTCTTGAACTGATACTCAAGATCAACACCAACCCCTTAAAGAGATTTTCCTGTATTCCAAATGCAATCAATAATCCATAGTGCATGTTCGAAGGTTAAAGCAAGGGTACAACCACTTACCGAAAGTAGAAGAGGAATAACTGGCCTAGAGTTTTACCTTAGAAAGCCCACTATGACAGAATCCGAGCTAACACCACCGCAGCCTTAGCATCCATTGATAACAAGAGAAGGTGTTACGAAACCTTTATTCAAAAGGCGAAGGATCAAGTTACAATCTTTACTTATCGATTGCCCGAAAGAAGTCGCCAAACCCAAAACAATCAGGAAGGAGTGAAGGATGAGAAAATGTTCGACCAGAGACTATAACCGATTGCAGGAGAGGGAAGATGGAATCAAAACTGAAAGTGTTGAAAGGGGAGAAAGAGATAGCAGCAATCAGACAAGGAGAAAAATAAAACCAAGATGAGAAAGAGGGGAAAAGGATAATCGGTTAATCACCACAAAGTGTGAGAGAAGGGAAGAAGATGATTAAGGAGGGAATTCGCTTAAGGGAGGAGAGGGATAAGGTTTGGCCGAATGGAGAAATATGGTTGAAGTAAGAATGAGGAAAATGGGATATTAGAGAAAGGCAATATTCAGCCAACAACTTAGAAAGGGAAGAGAGAAAAAGGTAATGTGATTCGACACAAAGTAGAATAAAAAGAAAAAGGGTTGAGACTAGGAATTTCGACTCTAAACTTATTCTAATTAAATCCCAAAAAAGCACGAAAGGTTACTAGAGAAATCGACACTAGGGAGAAAGAAGCCAAACGCCAAAAGAAAAAAAACCAAAATAGCAGAGAGGAAAACTGGCACCTACTCATTCACCAATTGTCATAAATGCACAATAAAGAACCCTTAGCTGAATTTACACAATCAACCTCCCCCGATCAGCTCCAACTTCTCCCATTCCAAATTCGTTAAAAATCTCCACCGATCTCTCCTTGATTTGCTCCAACCTCCCACTCAAATTCAATTCAAATTCCTATGACCAATTCCATCATAGAGTTCCAGTCCAGTTCCAACACCTCCCCAACTCAAGCAGCAAAATAACACATTATTGCCCATGTCTCGACTTGAACCTCAGACCTCTTACCACACTTGTAGCGCCTCTTTGCCACTAGACCACATGCTCTCTTTGTGTCAAGCTTTCACCAACAATATTCTTAAAGCGTACCCACTAACATTAAGGGTTTTATTCACCTAAAACCAAATTTTTGCTAAAGCCCAGGTTTGAACCCAGGATTTCCCAAACACTCCTAAATCACTTAGCCACTAAAGCAGACAGACAATTGTGATATTTCTTACACACATAAACTTTTATGTGCAGCCTCCTAGCGGCTCCCAAACACAAGGCCCAATCCTACTAGGCCCAAATTCAGGGCGTTACAAAATATTTCAACGAAAGTTGAGTAAGGATTAGAGGAATTTAGTCCACTTGTTCTTAATAGTGCCGTATTGCCATCATTAGAAGGTGAGGTTAGTATGCATGTTTAAGTCTCAGATTAAATAGAGGAATAACGCTGAGTAAGATATACATTGGATTTTATTGCATCGACAATCACCTATACTTTTATACCTTGTGAGTACTTAGTATTCTGCTGAAGATTCATGTTGGGGATCCTAGTTTATCATTATCATCTTTTATTTTATTATTTTCAAGTTATTGCATTGACAACTGTCCTTATAATTTATCTTGTTTAATCTAGTTATTGCACCAACATTAATAGACAAAAGACTACCATTCTGGTGGGATTGATATCCGACAGATTCAAATCTGTCTACTATACTTGCATCGACAGTGTATGCTTGCACATTATTGCTGTGCGTTAAATAGCCGATCAAGTTTTTGGCACTATTGCTGGGTATGGCGTTTGTTTTATGTTTTTTTAGTGTGTTCTTGCACTTTATTTTCCTTATATAATATTTAGTATTCACTAATTGGTTTTTCTTTGTTGCTATTTCTTTAACTTTAGTTTAGGTGTTTTATGACCCAAAGAAATTTGGATTTTCTTACCGATATTAATTTAGAAATTGAAAAGACTGTTCAAAGTAGACTTCGAGAAAAAAGAAATATGCTCTAACAGGAAACAATGCAGCCATACCTCCAATGCAACAACAAAATGTTAATAACCAATTGTTACTGCAAGATGCTCGCATACAAAATAGAACTATCTGAGATTTTGTAGTACCTGTTTTGTATGATTGACAACCAGGAGTTGTTAGCCCAGCAATCCAAGATGGGAATTTCGAACTCAAGCCAATAATGTTTCAAATGCTGAATTCTAATGGACAATATGGTAGACTACCACTTGAAGATGTGACAGAACATCTTAAATCCTTTTTATTGATCTGTGCTTCCTTCAGTCAATAAGGCGTTCCTAATGATGCCTTGAAGATGTAATTATTTCATTATTCTTTACAGGAAAGAGCCCGTACTTGGTTTTTTAGACTACCTGCTGGATCAATTACTTCTTGGAATGCACTAGCAACATAGTTTGTTTTGTGATTTAACCTACTGATAATGAATGTTTGTCTTTGAAATGATATTACTACTTATCATCAGTGGGATGATGAAAATCTTCACACCACATGGGAGTGTTATAAAACTTTACTTTGACATTGTCCCATGCATGGCATTCAACCAGAAACGCAAATTGAGATTTTTCATAATGATGCTGTGAGAATTCTTAAGAGAATTGCTCAAAATGATTATCAATACCCTATCTCTAGGGCTGCACAAGCAAAAGCTACTCTAGGAGTTATTGAATTCGATGCAATAACTGCATTAAGTGCTCAAGTTTCTTCTCTCACAAACATGATTAAAAATATGCAAGGGACGAGTGGAGTTGCACCTATACAAGTTGCTCAGTAAGTTGGTGTTCGTATTTTTTTCTTATGAGATTTGTAGTGAAAACCATAGCTATGAAGATTATCCACAACATGCAGAGAATGCCTGTTATATTAGTAGCATTTGCAACAATTCTTATGGTAATTCTTACAATAACTCTACACGCAACCAACCATTTTCAGGAACTAAGAATGCTGGACAAAATTTCAGATATGGGAACACATCTACTCAGGGCAATTATAATCCCAGGCAAGGGAATTACAATCAATAGTAGCCGAACTACAATTAGCATACTCAGATACATCCACAACAAGGCTAGACACATCCACACCAAAATCCGATGCAACCACAACACTCTTCAATACCAAATCAACATGTTCAGAGACATCGACAACAACCATACACTCATGCTTCTCCTTCTAACCCGTTAGCAACTCTTAAGGCGTTAATGCGGGAGCATATTACTCGCACGGAAGCTATCGTACAAGGGAATTTATCTTCCATTCAAGCATTGGAAGCACAGTTAGGACAACCTACTTCAAATCTAAATACTCGACCACCAGGTTCATTGCCTAGTGGAAAATCCTAGTCTGAGGGGAAAAGAACATTGTAAGGTTATCACTTTTAAGAGTGGTAAACAAACTAGTGAATCGATTATTGACTCTACTATAGCATCTCAAGATACAAATGGAGTGATCACTGGTGAGAAGGTTGAATCTAAAGAATATGTCGACGCATCAAACAAAGAAGTTCCTCAAATTATCATTCATATGCTTAATGTCCGACCTTTGAAATTGTTGATGCAATCAAAGATATCAGCACAAGCAGATATATGTCTAAGAGTTTCGAATGTTCTCATATGAGAATGCCAAATTACTCAAGGAAAGACTTAAGAGATGGTATGACAAACACATTCGGGCTCGAGAATGTAACACCCTTAACCCACGTTTATCGTCGGAATAGGGATTACGAGTATTACCAATCAAAATTATAACTCATACTTCAATTTAATTATACCAAAAATCATAACGTTTTTAAATTCACAAGTTAATCAAATAAACCACATACCAAAGCCGAATTACTACTACATATATAGCACATTTCATAATCACTCATTTTACTATTTTATCGAGCCATATTATATCACTTTTCATGCTTCCAAAATAAGCTAACTAATATACTGAATATAAACTCTAATTTACCATTCCTCATTGTCGAATCATGTAACCAACATAGCAAATTATTTACTATAAAACTTACCTCCCAAATTAAGCTTAAAACATGATCGAATATAACTATCGACATTAGCATTATGATCAAGCCATTTTCGCATGGCTATAACTATCGACATTAGCATTATGATCAAGCCATTTTCGCATGGCTATGTACAATAAAATTACAAAGCTAAGAATAACAAAACTAGCCTATACATGCCATAGTTTCGAAATGTAACTTCATAAAATACCAAAAGTGGTAGATAGTGTGATAAGCTTCTCTTCCCGAGCTCATATCTAGAATTTAAAATCTATAAAATAAAGAAAAAACAAAAACACAAAGTAAGCTATTATAGCTTAGTAAGTCATAAGCAAATAATAAATTATTAATATAGTTATTCAAATAAATTCGACTAGACAATAATTTCATTTCCACATTTAACCCCATACCTAGCATTTCAATAGTAATGCATATACTTTCATACATAATTTTCATCTTAACCGAATGCCCAATTAACTATATTAACCAAAACACTATGTAAATTTCAAAGCCAAAATGTCATGTTTTGACCAAGTAACCTTACACTCACATCTATATTCAGGTTAACGGATCATTATATATAATATTTCATACATACTCTTTTATGTGGCTAAATATACATAATTTATAAAATTCATGATCAAGAGATATCCCAAAAGTATACGAAATGTTTGTCCACTAATACTCGCTCCATATTCCCATGCAATTACCATATAGACAAATGCACCTATAAACTTTGACACAAATAAGTAATTCACATTACCTTGTCCTACATGTATACATATCTTTAACCCGAATATGATTAACCACATACTTAAACATATAGTTTCATTCACTTCATTCATAGCTCAATTTCTTAGTTCAAATAGCATTTCAATGGCATTGATAATTCGTTAAGGAAAAATTAGCCATACTTATAAAATTTAATACTAAACATTTATCTAAACCAGGGTTTTAACATTTTCAGTCACACATTAATTTATTGACCTGATCGGTATCACATAGGCCTTACTTGGCCGAATATAGATATACTTCCCTATAAAACATTCAAAGCTCACCTTTTAAATAACTACTAATCGGATGTATATAAATCCTTTAATAATGATATGAATTTCACATTTCAATTATTCCTCATGTATCATTAGGCCAAATATAAGATCAATATCAAACATTAATATCAATTATTTATACAATAATCCTCATATAGGTTTTCATATACACAATCACTACCATTAACATCATTTATATTTTACATCACATGTCACACAATCAACTTACTTTATTTTCGAATAGTTAAATAAATTGTCGCATACCTGGTCACTTAAACTCTTATCCACAATTGACATTACCTTTGCATGAAATCTTTAAAATATAAGCTCATAATAATTCACTTTATAAATCATTTTTAACTACCTCAATATAACTACAAATAAAACCATTCAACACTTTGATTCACATTCGGCAATATCAACCCACACCATATGTACACTTTTGATTATATCAAGTCATACATTTATATACACTTTATTAAATTCATGAACAGCACTATAATTAACTTCAACCTCAACTTAATATCATATCCACTCAATTCATTTATTTAAGGTAACTTTGAAAATATCAATTGCACAAGCTAACACCAATCGATCATAGTCACACTTGTAAACGCAATATATAAATATATATATATATACTCACCTATGTGGCCGATTATAAAATGTTACATAGCTCCATTACCATTGTTCTTTACTTGTAATGAATTGAACCCGTATAATCACTGACTTAGAAATAATTCACCGGTATAAAACCCGCTAGGCAAGAGCCTGAATATACCACCGGCACAAGGTCTGCTAAACTCAAAGTCTGTTATTCGTTCACCGGCAATACGCCTGCTAGGCACGTAGCCCGAGTCAAAATCACTAGCTTAAAGCTTGCTAGGCCTAAAGCCCGAATATCACAGTTTTAAAATCAATGCACAATGTTTCAAATATCATTTCATGTAACACAAACACATCATTAAGCCTTAGCATCATTCAAATTCATATGTAAACATATCACTACCCCAATCGCATTTCATGCTTCCACTCGGCTATATGAACACACACACATATATATATATCAACCTTCAAAGCTTACTTCCATACTTCCATTCGGCTATACGAATACATATATACATATCAACAATCAAAGTTCATTTCTATATAACACAACCACAATTTAGCTCATAGTATCACATTGAATACATTTCAACTACCTTATTACCCTTCTATATTATTCATTTGGCAATATACCCAAGCATCATAAAATATAGTTTCTACTAATCCATTATGTTATATTCAAGATAAGCTAAGTTCAATCACTTAAAACTTACCTCGGTTGATAATATACGGCGAACCCGACTACTCAGCTAGCTTCCTTTTTGCTTGATCCACATCCACCCGCTTTAGCTCTTGAATTTATTAAGAGAAATTTAAACTCAAATAAATCAATAAACCAATTTAATTCATTCGAAAATCACATAATTAGGATAATTGCTCAATAGCTCCCTCTACTTATACGCATTGGCAATTTAGTCTAAAAGTCCCTAATTTACTAAGCAATTCGAATTTACTTCCAAAATACACTTAGGCTGAAACTCATCCTCTAACATATAAGTCCTTCTAATTCATTATCTTACCAATTTAGTCACTCACCTTTAACATCTATATTTATCATATAACTTCAACATAGAACATTTCACAAATTTCATCAATGACCTAATACACATTCCATAATAATTTCAAAAATAATAATTTGGGCTAGATGTATTGCTAGGTAACAATCCAAAATATACAAAATTTATAAAGAAATAACTCAACCATACCTTGAATTTAGCTTTGATAAAGGCCGAATACAAGGAAGCTTATTTTTTTCTTTTCTTTGGAATTCACGGCAACAAGAACAAAATAATAATGGCTTTGTTTTTCATGTTTATTTTATTTAATAAACATTATTAAACCATTTACTAAATTAGCCTTATTATTATCATCAAAATCCCACTACCTAATGTCCATTAATGTCCATGCATTATTTCAATGATTTAATTACATCTTAAGGACTCCATAATATAAAAACAATGGCAATGTGGTACTTTATCAATTAGCTTGTCACTTTTAAAATTTTTGCTATTAGATCCTTTTATTAAATCGAACACACAAACAATAAAATTTTCATACGAAATTTTCACACATGCTAATTCACATTTAATAGACACGGAAAATAATATTTATTTATTTTTCTGACTCGGATTCATGGTCTCGAAACCACCATTCCGATTAGGGCCAAAATCGGGCTGTCATAGAGAATATGAAGCAGGTCAGTAAGTCTTGTTATTCAATTCCAGATTAAGGTTCTTTCCAGGTAAGTTAAAATCACGTTGGTTCGGTCCATTTATGATTCACCAAGTTTATTCGTATGGAGTTGTCTAACTTCAAAGTAAGGGAGGTAATTTTCAAGTTAATGCTCAGCGCTTGAAACATTAATGAGGAGATAAAATTGAACGGGATCAAATCTCGTTCATTTTATCATATGATTAAAATTTCTCGTTTCCCTTTTTAAATAAATGATTTAGGGTATATTTTCAGGATTAGTATGTTTAAATAAATTCTATCTAGGAGATTGGAACTTAAACGGGATCGCTTGTGACCCCTCCAATCTTTCTTGGGAATTGATTTTAACATAATTTTTCAAGAGACTATTCCTTAAATGGCAAAATAAGTTTTTTAGTTTTCAAATAAAAGGGTATTTAATTGAACTATTTTTAATTGCAACTCAATTTCAAATTTTCTTTTAAGTCTAGGTATTTAATTGAACTATTTTTAAAATTTGGTTGTTCTTTTTGTAAATATTAAAAATTAGATGTCTTTTTTTGTAAATATTTTCAAAAGGCATCTAGAATAAATGTTTTCATTTAATAAATAAGCTGATAATCATTAAAATATAATTATATCTATTATAATATTTATTAAGTATTATCAACTTTGCATAGAATTAGGATTAGTTTAAATTTGATCATATTTTATTTAATAAGTATTTATTTTTAATAAATTAATAGCAAATAATAATTTAATTAATTATTAATTGTTGTTAATTCTATGTAGAATTAGAACTTAGAATATTTTAAGCATAATTTGTTCTAAGAATTCTAATTAAACTCCTACTCCTTCCACTATAAATTTCACCCACCTTTGTTATTCTTTTCACTCATCCCTCCATAGCACCCTAAACCCACCAAATCACCTAAGTGCTGCAGACCCCAACTCACTAACCGCAACACCACCTAGTAGCCCCATTCGACTAGAAGATCACCCACACACACCAGCCCCCATCATGCGCTACATGTCCTGCTCCGCGCACATTGTGTTGCTCCTAGCTCCAACACATGCACCCATGCTGCTGCCCACTCAACATGCTGCATAGCTGCTAACGCTAGGCCTTACTGCTCCCTCGCACATCTGCCTGCACGCCCAGTAGTTCCCAGCATCCGTCACACACCAACCTTACTATTCGCACCAACATCCCACACTTGTTGATAACCCTCCAAACATCCCTAAATTGACCTCTTTTGATTTATAATTATTTTTCTTGGAGTTCTTAATTTTTATAAAAAGGTCGTAGGAAAAATTTTTCTCTTATATTTTATTTTTTTTAATTCTTTAATTTTTCAAATTATTGAATTTTTCATATTTTATGTTAATTAAATTTTTTGAGAAAATATTTTCCATCTTATGTTCAGGTTAAACATGCCTCGCAAAAGAACTCGTACCTCTGCTCAAATTAACGAATCACAAAATAAATTCCACTGTGAGGAAGCCAAAGTGAGAAACAAAAGTATTTTTAAGAATCAACAGATGCATCCAAGGCTTTACACTGAAAGAAAGTAACTATATCGATTTCATGGCGCGCTTTCAACAGGTTGCTGAAGCTCTCAATTGGGAGTTGTTTTATGAGAAAAGACCTAGTGTAGATGAGGAGTTAGTTCGTGAATTTTATAGGAATTTGATCAAGCGAATTGAAGAAAGTTCCTGTTCATGGAATCAAGGTAACAATAACCTCAAATGCTATTAATGAATTATTTGAATTACCTAATTTAGAAAACGACGAATATTCTTCCTTGATGAGCAATATTGAGTCTGAAAATTTGCAAGAAATTCTTAAGGAACTTACAGTTTTAGGTACTAAGTGGATTGTGTCAAAGCAAGGAATTCACACTTGTCACAGAGATTATTTGACACCACTAGCGAAGGTATGGTTCTATTTCATTCGATTTAGCCTTATGCCTATTTCACATGGGACTACAATTTTATTAGAGCAAATGGTCTTATTATACTCGATTTTAACTAGAAAGACCATTGATGTGGGAAAAATCATACTGAGAGAAACGTGGAATTGTGCCGCTAGACTTTCTGGCCCAGCTTACTTTCCATTTACGAGAACAATTTTGTGCTTGAAAGCTAAAATTCTTGCAAACATAAAGAAGACAGGATATAGCCAGGGTACAATCATAGATTGGGACCTTTACGGGATAGTCGAAGACTCTGTTCTACAGCAACGAGTTGAAGAAAGGAGGATCCAGAAGAAGAAGAATATCCCATGGAGATCGAACCTATGCAATCAGTTGAAATTCTTGATAAGGCAGAACCAATGGAACTAGTAACCAAACCTGACATTGCAACTTCAATGGCCTCACTCAGATCTTCGAGATGTGTTGTCAAAGTTAATGGACATAATGCAACATATGTAGTGGCAGCAACAAGCTTATTGGAGATATTCAAAAATGTAGGATAACTCAATGAGAAGCGCTCACGAAAATATACAATGACCCATTTATCTTTGTACTTGAGTTTCCAGATTTCATATTTGAACCATGGAGCCCACAATCAAAGAGGGAGTGAAGCGATTCATGCAAAAACAAAGACGATGGAGCAAAGGATGACTCAAATTCGGAGGGATCTGCAAATAAATAAAAATGCAGGATCTTGACTTTATTTTATTTCTGTTCTTAGGTTATTTAATATTTTAGGATTAGGTTTTACTAGGAATTTTTTATTTACACATAATAAAACAAGAGGTGGGATTCATAAATAAAAATAAAAAAAATGAAGAAGTCACAAAGTGCAAAGTGTAGCAATAGATATATACATATCTAAGATTGGATATAGAGAGAGCTTGGTACTTAAGCACTCAAATTGACTCACCTCCTCTTTTTTACAATCCTACCTGGTGTATAGTATTTATTCACTTTTAAACAATGAGTTGTTCACCTTAAGTAAGGGGGACCGCAAAATTGGAAAAATGAAATTATTTCCACTCAGAATAAATTTTTCTTTCAGTTATGATTAGGTTATATTTTGTTCAAAAATTTGAAAATTTGTTAAGTATGCCAAACTTCAGTATGAATAAAGTTCGATTATTTTAATAATTGTTATGTTAACTGAAATATGACATAAATGTATTTTTAATAAAGCATGCAAATTGTACCATAAAATTTTTTGTTCCTTAGGAAAGTTAGGCATGCATGAAAGTTTAAGTCTCTAGAATTGACTTAGTAGTTTCTTGAAGCAAAATCCTAGGAAGCATGGGAAGTTGGAAATGATTTAGGCAACTTTTGTTTGGACCGTTTGAGCCTTTCAAGCCAACCATGATGAATTTTTATCCCTTAACCCAACTTTGAGACTATATGGCCTAATTTTATTTTGACCCTTACAATATTTAGCCATCACTTTTCTCTTAATTATCTTTAAATTGTCCCAAACACTAGATTTAGTACTATTCAAAATGTTCTTTGAAAATTAGTTTGGGGGAGTTGAAAAGAAATATCAAATGCTTAAAAAATTGTAGTACATACAGTAAAGTGCTCATTAAAAAAAAAGAGCATATGTACTTGAAAGAAAATTGATGTACAAAAGAGTATGTAAAAGTAAAGTAAGTTGGTCTATTGAAGGTAATTATTTCGAAGGTCCAATTGAAGCTGAATCTAGAGTTTTTAGCCTAAATTTATCTATCTTTTACCTACCCCTAGTCTACCCACATTACAACCCTTTTTAAAGCCCTATTGATTCAAGTTTCTATGCTACCTACATTAGTGGAGAGAAATTGCTATGTTTAACATATGAAGGCATAAGTTAAACTTAATGATTGCAACTTACTCTTGAATAAGGGAATAAAATCAAATTGGCAGGAATTTAGCATGTTTTTATTAAGGAAACATTTAGTTTATTTTTGCTATCATAATAGTTGTTGAGATTAATTTGAATGATATGTATACTTAAGTAGCATAATTATCAAATTTCTTGTTTTTGAGCATAAGTATACTAAAATCATAATTTTTGGGAGGAATGTTGTTGTGAAGAAATTTTTCAAAGGTGTTTCTGAGAAATTCTTTTCAATTTTGTGCATTACTCGAAAGGAGCAATGAATTAAGTTTGGGGGTGTGGAAACACGAAAATATACACACTTTTTTATGCCCTTTTTAACTCAAATTCACACAGTTTCGATAAATTTTTTGTAGAAAAATATATAAATATTATAAAAAAATTAAATTGTACTTAAATTATGAACATGTTGAATTTTACTAAATTTTATAATAAATTTTGATTAATTTTTATCATTCTTGACAGATTTGTACAAAGGGAGAAAAATGGCTCAGTAAATGTAACACCCCAAACCCGGCCCAGACGTTACAGCCAAGTCTAGTGTGTCAAACCAACGATTGATTAAAATATATTCTTTAGTCATTACGATTAGGGTGAGTTTTGCAAAACTATTATTAAAGTTTGGAAAAAAAATCCAAGTTTAGTTTGAGAACGTTCTATCCACTACTAGTTTAGAGGGTATACTATTACAAGATCTTGTTCGTCCTTTCGTTATCCATTTGATACGTGTGTTTCATTTTGAAAACGTTGATAAATTTTTAAAAGCCCGCGCAGCCTTAATCTACCCATTTAAATCAAATTATAAATAAAGAAATAAAAACCAAATTAAAAGTACTTAAGAGCGGCCTTATTACAATCAAAACCATAATGAAAATAATTGAAGTAAAATATAGAAATAAATAACTTAAGTAAAAACCACCATGTGCAGTCCACGTGGCCACTCCGAATCCCTCCAGCTCCAAGTCCACTAGCTTAAGGCTCACCTGTATAGATGAAAGGGAAGGGGTGAGTTTGGAAACTTAGTGTGTAAAGTAAACCCAACCAGAGCCCAAATCAGTAAAGCTTTACTGGGCCTAAGCCCTATTCAGATTCAGTATTAACTGGGCCTTAGCCCTATTCAGTAAACAGTATTAACTAGGCTTTAGCCTTATTCACTAATCAGTGCGGCCCTTAGGCCCATTACAGTAGCAGTACAGATATTATGCATGTATGCAATACCCAGCCCATATCCAGCCCTACACACCACCCGTACCAGCCCTACACACCATGTAGGGAATAACTCAACCCACCCAGCCCTACACACCACAGTCGCAGCTGAGCTGCTTAATCAGAAATCATGGCCAAGCCACTAACAGTAAAACGAGGCAAAGCCCCTATCAGTAAACGTGGCATTGCCACTTAGCACTTCCTCCATCATAAACCCAATCCCATGCAGCAGTATATCATGTTATGGCATATAGTAAACAGTTTCAATTGAACATGCATTTCAGTTAGATTTAACCCTAGAGGTAAAATAGTAATTTTCCACCCTTAAGGGGTATTTCAGTAAGTATACAAAATTTTAAGGTTTCAAGCTTATTACAGTTGTTAACAGTCCAGTTTTCATCTCAGTAGTTTATCTAGCCCATTTTAGCAGCTTAGAGTTATTGGGCCCTAAAACCCCTAATGGGCCCTACGGTGTCCATTAACTATTTTGGCCCCAAAAGCCCAAATTTTAAGTCCGATTTAACAGTCTTAGCATGCAGAATACTAGTATCCACTTACCACTCGTTTTCACCCATATAGGCCCATAAGCCCATTGGGCCCAAATTCAGCCCCTCGAGGCCCAAATTTACGAGGTGCACGAAATCATGCACATGTCAACCTTACCATTTGCAATTACCAATTTTACTAAGTCAACCGACCCACAAGCGCTCGCACGCTCACAAGCCCACAAAATGCTAGAATTTCGGCATTTCAACTTTTCGAGTTTTGCCAACTTAGTCTACTAGTGGGTGTTCGTTTACACACCTGATTTGCAAGTTTTGCAGAACCCCTCGAATGATCAACCTACAGTCATTTAGATTACACTTATCAACCACAAATCAATGAAACCAACTAACACACACTTACCATATTTGGCAAACCTTACTTAAGGCCCTAGAATCCTTACCTTTGCCGAAACTAATGACTAGATCTAGATCTAGTCGCTCCAATGGTCCTAGCCTCCAACGCTCCTTGTTAGACCGCCCCTTTCGCGAACTAATTCACATAAAACCACATAGAAAGACTAGCATTACTCTTTACCAAAATCGATAGCCTCCCTAAAGTGTTTAGGGATTTTTGGCTTTTCTTAAATCCTGAAATAACGAATGGAAAGGGGTTTCGATAACTTACCATAGATCTTCTTGCCAGAGAATCAACCCAAATCACCCTTCTAATCTAGATCTGATATAGATCCAAAAGATCTAGAGGTTTAATTCCCGAATTACTTTGAATGTGGAGATTTCGACTTTTATGAGAGAAGAAGAAGATGATTTGAACTATGGGTTGGAGAAGTGATGTCGACAGAGGTGAGAGTAAGGTGAGATTCGGTTAACTGGATTAAAGGAGGAATGGGGTTTCGGCTAATAGGAAAAATCGACACAGGCTTGTATCTTGGGATTTCGGCTTTTATGGAAATCAGTCAAGAAGATTTGGCTAGAAGAGATTCAGTTTTAACCTTGAAACAATTGGCTAAATGGGGTTTAAGGGGATCAATGAAGAAAAAAAGAAGAGAAGAAGGAAAGAGAGAAAGAATAAGGAGGGTAGGTTCGGCTAGAGGGAAGAAATCGGCAAGGGAAAAGCTTAAAGTGTAAGGTTTCGGCTTTTAGATCCTATGAGCAATGAAGAAGAGAAAGAAAAAGAATTGAAAATGTTCTTTTAAAACCTAAACCTAATTGGCACTAGGGAAACAACAAGCAACCAAATGCCGAAAAACAACTCAAGAAGTCAGCACACCCCCTAATTGCCGAAAGTGCAAACTCCTAAAAGCCCTAGCCGAATGTGCTACACCAAAGTCCCTTGGCCGGCCACCTCTTGCTTCAATTTTGAAATCCCTAAATTTTCTCCTCCTTATCCTCCTTGATTCAATCTCCTCAGCAACCCTAACTCTTTCCAACAGAGTTTCACTTGAAGTCCATTACATGACTTGCACGTGCAGTAAAAATAAAATACTACACTACTTACCATAAGACTTGAACCTTGGCCCTTTGCATAGCTGCCACACGCCACCCATGTCCTCTAAGTGGCGTTACACTGCCACTCCACCACTGACTCCTTTGTGTCTTAAATTATCCACTTTTTCTTAAAAGCCCACATACTCAAGTCCCCTTCTCTTTAAATCCAAAATTTGATAATTCTACCGGGTTTTAACTTAGGCTCGGGCCTTCTAAAGGCCCACTAACACACTCAAAGCATAAATTACATAACCAATCAACAAAATTTCAAGTTCACACCAAAATCGCAAAAATCCCAAACAATCCCGAAAATTAGGGCGTTACAGCAAACACTACTAGAGGCACAAAACCGAGAAGCACTTTGAAGCATCAAGGCGAATTAATTTTTTTAGCCTAAAACGGTCCAAATTATGTTTATTAATTCATAATATAATTAATTTTAATTTTTATCCAATTTTATTTGGGTTAAATAAATTATTATTAATTATGAAAAGTGGCCTAATTGAGCTGAACCGAGAAAACCAATCCAAACGAGCACCGGGCAGCCCTAAACCGACCTACATGATGGCCCAATCAGCTTGCTTGGCTGATTATTTGGCTTGCAAAATGGCCCTTAAAGACTTCTTCAAATTGCATTCAAACCCCTCCACTATTTAAGCCTTTCTAGATTTGCCCCACCTTAAAATAGCATGTTTGAATTCATCAAACATGCCACATGTGTGGCCGGCCATGGGGGGAGTCTTTGGCTGCTGATTTGGCTATTTTTAGCATCCTTCTCAACCTATAAATACCCTCTAGGCTGCCCACTTCAACATCATCTCAACCCTTCTCATTTCTTCACTTCTTTATCATTTTTCTCTCTTTTTTCCCTTCCATTTTCCTCCATTTTCTTCCCCTTTTCCCTTGCCTATTTCACCTATTGAAAAAGAGTCAATAAACCACCATTTGGAGCAGCATTCAAGTGTTCGTAGAAGCCTCAGTTCGACAAGAACAAGCGAGAAGGAGGAGTGGAGCAAACTAGTCAAGCCACGGAGAAACATTGGATTTGATTCTTATTCCTTATCATTTTAATTTTTTTGTTATGATGATGAACATATCTATCAATATTTGTGATGTAAATATGTTTAATTTAATCAATATGGCTTAAATTTACTTCGTGTTAGGTTGATTGCATTTCATCTACATAGTTTATTAAAGTTGTGTTTGTGTTGTTATAGGCCTTGATAAGATGTTTGATTAAGTAAAATCATGACTAAGTTATTCTTGCATTACGATTGTAAGGTAACTAATGAATTAATTATTTAACCGTATTGAAATTGTAATTAGTTGACACAATACTTAATCAGTGCATATTTAATCATATAAGGTAGTTGAGGGTTAAATTAGCAATGGTATTGTAACACCCCTAACCCGTATCCGTCGCTAGAATAAGGTTACGAGGCATTACCGGAGTTTTATAAAACATGTATAACTAAATTTAGTTAAGTACTATTCATTTTCTAAGTTTCATCAACATGTCCCTTGATTGGACCCTCGAGGCCCAATACATATATTAGAATCGAGTTGGGACTAAATCAGGAGCTTAGGGAATTTTTCGCAAAATTCCAAAAATTTTCTCACATTTAGGAGTCACACGCCCGTGTGGTGAGGGACGCGCCCGTGTAGTCAGGCCGTGTGGCTTACATGGCCATATGACCTACCCAAATCTTAGGCCGTATGATGTCACACGCCCTTACCCGTGTAACTCTCTAACTTGCAACCTATGAAGAAATTGAAATCACACGGCCAAGTCACACGCCTGTGTGCTAGGCCGTGTGGTTAACTTAATTTTTGAAAATTAGGTGCAGGTGTCACATGGCCAAGAGACATGCCTGTGTTCTAGGTCGTGTACTTCACAGGCTGAGACACATGCCCATGTCTCTGCCCGTGTGCTCAATTCTGAGCATTCTACTTCTCAATTCTTAGGATACAAGGGACATACAGTCGGCTACATGCCCATGTACAAGACTATGTGCCATACATGGCCTAGACACATGCCCGTGTGTCTACTCGTGTGGACAAAATAATACTATTTTCCAAGCCTTATTCTTCCCCCTTTTTCATCCAACACTTGCACCAAACTTTACCAATACCATCCAACCATTTCAAGCATTCAAATTCAACCAAAATTTATCATTTAATATGTCATGTTTTCATATACTCACTTATTTCAAATCGTACCTTATTTAACATACATGTTTAATCTACTAACTCAAACCATACCATCATATATGCAAAACTAGAACTTATTAATAAACATACCAAAATTAAGTAATCACTAGCCATACTAATGGCTAGTATACATTCAATCATTTCAACATATACATTAGTCCTACTAGCCTATACATGCCATTATGCAAAATGAGATCCATAGTTATACCAAACTGAGCTAGAGGATAATGTGATGTTGCTCCAACCATTTCCAACCTTTACGAGCTTCCAAGCTCATGTATTTCCGTGCATCTTAATCACATACATAACATCCAAATAAATGAATTATTAGCCTATCACACAACTTAAACAATTCAAGTTAGTCAAGTAACTTCACATAATCTCATTAACTTAGATCAACTCATCTTATCATGTTTTCCACATGCCCATGTCACATATACATTTTCAAGATAAATTCATTCAAATTCAAGTAACCCTTTTCAAGTTTTTCCCATTGAATTTATTGGAAATGTCGATGGATACTCTCATGTAGTACACTTAAAGTGTACAAAACTCTCGAGCCACCTTTTCAAGTCATTCGAGTAAATCGTGTAACATGTATCATGAAGCTAATCTAGGCTATTCAAGTATGCTCATAAGAGCCATGTCTCATGTATTAGTTCACAAAGAACATCTAACCGGGAAAGTCGTGTAATAAAAGCACCGGATAGCCATATCTCGTGTAGTTCATGCGAGTCATGTCTGGATGCTCATACAGAGCTATGGTGGTCCACAACTTATGCAGATTTACTACTAGTCACTATACTCATAGAAATTTATCTCATAATGCTCAAGAGACTTATCAAGATTACTCGTCCTTGTTAAATCATGTCTGTAACACATAGAGAATCATGTTCACACTAATCCATTGAATTTCCTTCATTCAACCAGGACTTATTCCTTTTCTCAAGTAATATCAAGTAAATAACTACAATTTATACATTTATAATTTACATAATATTCACACAATGTAACATGTAATTCAACATGTAAATATTCATAATTAGGTTACTTGAACTTACCTCGATACTTGTTTGTACGAAAATCTATTAATCGGAGATCTTTTCTTTTCATCGATCCAACTTTGTATTCAAGTTTTCTGGATCTAATTAAGCAAGGAAAGTTTGTTTCCTCTCTCCTAGGGTTTCCATGTAAAATTGGGGAAGAAGATGATATAAAATGATGATAATTCCTTTTAATTTAATTATCATATTTTTTTCCCAATTTCCAATTTAGTCATTTTTTTTAAATTTCCATAGATGATTCATCCATAAATATCTACTAACTTTTAATTAATTGTCTAATTACCATATAAGGACCTCAAGTTTTGAATTCCATAGCCAATTAATCCTTCTAGCCTCTAGATTTAACTTTTACATTTTATGCAATTTTGTCCTTTCTCTAATTAATCACTTAATCGATAAAATTTTCCTATCAAAATTTTCATACGACTTTCCTATCATAATATAAACCATGCAATAATATTAAAGTAAATTTTCTTTCTAGCTCGGATTTGTGGTCCCGAAACCACTGTTCCGATTTCACTAAAATTGGGCCATTACAGGTATCTAGCAATTCATTAGCCTTGCATAACTTGCAAGATTATTGTGATTAAACTGTTTCAAGGTAGAAATACATCGTTACCTCACGTAATCTTTTATGTGCTTATGAGATTGAATTAATTGTTTGAATTGGCATAGCGATATGTATAAGAGATTATTTGAATTTCACAAGTATGTATGTGCATTAACATATTTGCTTATTAAAATTTGTTTAATCGGTTGAATTGACATAGACATATAGTCAAGAGATAAATGGATTTTGGTAGGTAAGTATGTTCATAAGTTAGCAAATTACCGAGTTGCCATCAATATATTCATAACAACATGAACATGAGTTTAATAGTTCTAAGTTAAGAAATGTAATTAATCTAACACAATTATGTCATCTTGATTAAAATCATCTTTTGAAATCGTGCATTGGAACTTTTATTTTATTTTTATTTATTTTACTTAGTTAAAAATCTTAGTTTTTAATTACCTTCTCAAATCAAAATATTTTTCTTCACCAAAGTGTTTTAAATTACATTCATAAATAATCCTTTTCACAGCCCTTGTGGGTACGATAACTCGACATTTACTTGTCACTTTATTGTTTGTTGTGATTGTGTACACTTGCACATTTTTGTTATTCCAATTGCTGAAAAGAATAAAGTCTGCTCTCAATTGGGTTATCTGTCCAATAAGGGGGGAGAATGACACAAATTCAGTAAAGGTATGAGAGTAGCCCAAATCAGCTTTGGGAGAATTAATTTTAAGGTCCCTACATGTGCTGTAACCCCCTTACCCGAGTTTGACGCTGGAACTGAGTACGAGGCATTACCGGATGATAACATAACCAATTATTTACAATCGGCCCATAAAATTTCCGTTCCAATTTAAAACGTTTGGGAGTGATCCGGAATCAAATTGAGAACTTTAGAAAATTTTGGAAAATTCGTGTGAGACAAGGACACGCCCGTGTGGGCAGGCCGTGTGGTCACACACGCCCATGTCCCCAGCCCGTGTGGAATTATTGCAAATTTATTTTTCATTTCGAACCTACTAGGGTTTTCACACGGCCGAGCACACGCCCGTGGCCTTGGCTCGTGTCTTCACACGGCCTCGACACACCCGTGTGGTCACCCTGTGTGCAAAACTAGAGTATTTTGTTTATGATGTTAGCATGCGAATTTGGTCACACGGCCATGGAACACGCCCGTGTGACCAGGCCGTGTGACGTCCTTCATCTCTGAAATTTTCATGCAGGTTTCACACGCCCTACACATATGGCCGTGGTGGCCGGGTGTGTGGCCCTAAGTTAGGCTATTTTCTAGGCCATCTTTTACCCCAAAACACATACAAACTTATACCATTTTTTATCGCCACACACCATACACGTTTTTAGGCATCTAAATGGCCACATTTGATAGTTTAACAACATATATCAATTCATCCACACACAAGAACATCAAGCATTTCATGAATTACCTCATAAAGATATATATATATATAAACCAATATCATCATTGGCCATATCACATGCCTTAATTACAAAACAACTTATCAAAAGACAAATGCCCACATGATAGCCAAACCAACTTGACACTTACAATACCACTAAGTCCCTGTACATGCCATAGTTCAAAAGAATTCATATTACAATACCAAAAGAACGTTGTGGATAGTGTGGGTGATCCTCCGACGCTTCTCGACCTCTGAGCTGGCTTGACTACTCTATAAAACAAGGAAAAAGAGAAAGGAGTAAGCTTTAAAAAGCTTAGTAAGTCTATATGTAAATAATTAACATCGTACCAACTCTCTTAATGTCCAAAAATCATATCATCACATATCAACTTACCCATCTAACCTTACCAATATTACATACATACCAAGCACATTATTTACACATACTTAAGTTCACATGCACCCTTGCACACATATACACTTGCCCACATATTCATTGGCTCATAAATACACCTGCACTTACACACCATATGACCACACAAATCTCTTTTAGTAAGCTTTTCCGTTTAACCCTTTGGAATAACATTCGATACTCTGTGGTTTCAGCACATAGCTCCACCAACACATAATCCGGCTCTCGTGTACACATTGTGAACTCTCAATATTACCCATGTGACCTAGCCATTAAATCCCATAGCTCTCGTGTCTACATGGTGTACAACACTCAGAATCACACATGCGACCTAGCTACATAAAACATAGCTCTCGTGTCTACATGATGTACCCTCGATACCAGACATGCGACCTAGCTATTTTTAACCCGTAGCTCTCATGTACACATGGTATACATCCAGTATTATGCATGTGACCTAGCTACTTATAAAATTATTATCTCGTAACTCTCTTGTACACGTGGTATACATACTATATTACACATGTGACCTAGCTACCACATAGTATCTCGTAGCTTTCTTGTACACATGGTGTCCTACCCTCGGAACCACACATGTGACCTAGCTACACATTATCCATATCTTTTGTTTTCCAAAGGTTCAATCGGGAACTCTAAATTTCCATAATTCTCAAAATCATTGAAATCATCCAACAATATCCATAACATATATTAAATTATTATTATAAGATTTAAAATCGATGTATTACTTACATATAAAATTACCTTGATAACAAAATGCGATAGTTTGCAATTTAGTTCGAAACCTTGCCCTTGCCTTGGTCAAGGTCGATTCCTCGTTCTTCTCGATCTATAACGACATGTTTAGCTCATTTAATAATCACATTATTCAAAACAACCCAAAATCTTCCTATAGCAAATTTTGCAATTTGACCCCTAACTTTCTAATTTTACATTTTAGTCCCGAGGCTCGATTTATGATTTTTATTCAATTTTCATGCATTTTAGGCCTAGTTGAACCATTTTTCCTCTTATAGAAGCCCATAATTTCCACTATTCCACAACTTATGCACACCATATTTTATCTTTTACAAATAAGTCCTTTATGAAATTTTCATCAAAAATCACCTAGTAAAAGTTGTTCACCACACTTTACACTATCATATTCCACCACTAAACATTAAAATACATCTATGTCATCCATGGGTAAAATTTTAAACATCAACCCTAGCTTGAAATAGTGGTAGGCATAGCGAGAGCAAGTTACGAGGATTTCAAAAATACGAAGAATATTAAAAACGGGGCTAAAAACCACTTACTATGAGCTTGAGAAGTTGTCAAAACCCTAGCTATGGTGACTCTTCAAATTTAGCACAAGGAAGAAGATTATGGACACCATTTTTGACTTATTTTCCCTTTTTATTTCTTTTATTAACTAATGACCAAAATGCCCTTCATTAAAAACCTTTGATATTCCATCCTTTCTTGGGCATTTTTGTCCAAACTAAGTGAAAATGGTCTAATTCCCATATAAGGATCCCTAATTTAAAAACCCATTTCAATAAAGTACCTTTATGGATTAAAACCCATATTTTTCACATATTGCAATTTAGTCAAACCTACCAAATTGGACATGCAAACAACAAAATTCATACACCAAAATTTTACATAATTATTCAAGCACCCAAAAAACATCAAAACTCAATCAAAAATAAAAATATTTTAGACTTCGGATTCATGGTTTCAAAACCACTGTTTCATTTAGCACCTAATTCGGGTTGTTACATGTGCAAAGAAATTGCAAATCAACCCCTAACTTCCACCTTGATTATCATCCAACCTATGCCACAAATCAACCAAGAATCAAGTAAGAAAATCATGAAAAGATCAAGCCACTCTCCACAATTCATGGGCAGCCAAGCAAGGGAGCAACTCAAGGGATTTTTAAACTATTTTTAGCTAACTCCCATGCTACTCTTTACTATAAATACCACCTTCATTTCACTTCTCAAACATCACTACTTTTTCATTCATCTTTCATTCATAAAATTTCTCTTCTCCCTTCCATGCATAAGCCTCCCCATTTCCCCATTTCCTTTAGCTACCATTTACCCTTGAGGAAAACCACTCATGGTTGGCCACTTTGAAGAGCATTTTGTGAAGGAGCAATCACGAGAACTAGAGGAAGCCACCACGATCGGTTTTCGAAGAATCGCTGATATTGTCAAGAGTTTCTTCTTTCCCATTCTTTAATTTTTTTTAATGTTTTTTCATTGACAATAATGTCTTAATTTTGTTTTGGCTAGAATGATTGCATTAATTTGATTAAGTTCATTTAATTCATGTTTATGATGTTATGTGCCTTAGTTGTTCATGCTTCCAATTAAAATCATTTATGTATTCCATGCAGTATAACATATTTGAATGCATTAGAATTAGTTGATCAATCCTGACCAGATGGCAATTAATGGATACGATAATTGGAAGGTGCTTGCTTAATTTAGATCTTAATCCGATTAAATTAAAGGTTCATAATAGCTCGAGAGAGCTCTATTACCTTGCATAACTTTAGGTTTGTGTGATTAAATTGCTTTAAACCTGATCCATCCCTATTACCTCACATAAATTATAAGGAATCCTTAGTTAAATATGGACATAGAAATATACATGTTTTTCTAAGTATAAGATTTTAAAAGAACTTATATTAGATTCCAAGTTAATGAATGATCGAGTTGCCATGGAATTTTTTCAGAACATTGTTAAGCATGATGAAAAATAAATTAAGTCAAATGTTGTAATTGTTCTAGCCTATTCATGTTATTGTTGTTAACTCGTGAAAATTGCTGCTAAACCATCACCTTGCATTTCATTTCATTTGCATTTACGTTAACTTGCATTTAGTTTATTAATATAATTTTACCCCTATCACTCAAAATTATTGTGTTTTTTAAACCAACTTGTGAATAGTAATTTTACAACTATCAATTTAAACATAGTCCTTGTGGAAACGATAACTCTTATACTTACTTATTACTTGATAACGACTGTGTCTACGTGCACATTCCGTCACGAACCACTTGTTTTCTAGGCATTTTATATTTAATTATTGCATTTTTAGTATTTAGTAGCTAAGTAGTAAAAGTTAATAAAATAAGTGTTTTTGACACATTTTTTAGTGTTTGTGACCTTTTAGGTTGACATGAGCCCTAAGTAGGTTTAATTTGTGTATTTAAGTGTGCAGGATGCTTAATTCTAGGCTCAATTGATGTAAGAACTTGAGACAAGTGTTACACAAGCTTCTTGAGCCATAAAAGCATGACAGGAACTTCTAAGGCCACAAAATGACTACTATGGTGTGACACGCAAAGTCTATGGTGCGGCATACTCCCTATGTTAGAACACAGTAGCCTTGTGTTGAGATGTAGCCTGAACATAGGTCACAAGTAATGATGACATCAGCGACCGTGTGTCACAAGATTTTAAGATATCATTTGATATTTCACATTTAGTAGTATCGGGGGCATATAAGGCATAAAGTGCTCAAATTTTAGCCTATAAATAAGAGGCTTTTGTACACAAATTAGGGCATCCATCTATTATAGATATTTCTATAGAAAATTTTATTTAGTTTTTAGTTTTCTTTTCTTTAATGTTTGCTTAGTTTGAAACTTTTCTATTCCTATTTAAAGAGAATTGCAAGTGGAGTTTGCTTCGAGCCCGTGCTTCAATATATTTATACATGAGCATTCTCTTATCTATTCCTTTATACTTTTATTTATGCTTCGTTAACTTGATCAATTAATTTTTGTATGAATATTAGAATAATTTCTTGTGCTTTTTTCATATATCACATGATTTGATTATTAAACTAAGTTATCTGTTAAGTGATTATTTATCTTAAATTGGTTGTTTATTCAAGAGTACTTAGTATCTTATGGAGTGACACCATTGATAGAATATCAAGACATGTGAGAACGAAGGGTATTCTTTTGTGTATAACTTGTGCCAAGCAGTGAGACCGAGAGATTATTTGTATGCCTAGGAAAAGACCGGAAGGGTGACTTAGGTGGTAACCCTTAGTGAGGATGAAACCAGAAGGGTATTCTTAGCTAAGGGTAACAAATAACTTAATCGAGGATAATTAATTATTTAATTAGGCAATTAGGGATTGAATCGATCATAAACTAGAGGCTCGCATCGTCAGCACTAGGACTAGGAAATTTCATTAGGTTAATTTAGGTTTAGTAATTTAATTAGTTTAATCACTATTTTCATTTGGATTAACACTATTAATTTGTGAATCGATTAGATTAGTAATTATTTTCTATAATTAATTTAATAATAATTTCTCCAATCTGCAATCCCCTGAGTACGATACTTGAAATGCTCACTAGTGTTCCATTGTAAAACTTCTATATTACAATTTGACCTTTTTGCTTGTAGATACCGCACCTAACTTACAATTATTTGCACAATTTTAAATCTAAAGTTTGCATGTTTGAGGCGGTTAACAAGCACACATAGGCATGACAATCGTATCCTAACTTTTTACTAAGTTCACATGGGCATCAATCATTCATAATTAACATGTTCATGCCCCGTATAATTCACATTTGATACCATACCCTCTAATCAATCACATGTTCATTTTCATACCCAGTTAGTAGTTACATTTGCATTTTCATACCCTACACTATCTCATATCAATCACCAATCCCATTTCATTTAATTTCAATCCAATTCCATTTATTTACTAGCCATGTATGCCAATTTTATCAACATTAAAATCATGTTCAAACATAGTTATAATGTGACACCCCAAACCCGATCGGGACGGGCCAACCTAAATTCGAAGTATTACATTAGCCACCTAAGTGACTCTCTAGCTAACTACAGCACCCCTAACCCGTATCTGTCCTCGGACTAGGGTTACAGAGCATTACTGCAGTTTTCAATTCAAACAAACTCGAATATCAAACATTTCAAATCATATAGATAATCATATAAAAACTAATTCCAAACATGCATATTGTCCCTTTTACGAGCCTTCAAGGCCCTAAAAAGATATTAGAAACGAATTGGGACTAAATCAGAAAGATATGAAATTTTTTAGAAAAAGATAAAATTTTTCAAACTACAGGGGTCACCTAGCCGTATGGCCAAGTCGTGTGACTCACACGGCCAAGGGACATGCCTGTGTCTTAGGCCGTATGGACATTCGAAATAGGGACACATGGCTGTGTCCCAACCCGTGTCTGTGCCCGTGTAACTCACTGACTTGGGTTACATGGCCAAGCCACACGCCCGTGTGCTAGGCCGTGTACCCTTCAGAATAACCCCACATGCCTATGTGCTAGGCCATGTAATAGTCTGACTTACAACCCTTTTAAAGTTGCACGGGACACACAGCCCTGTCGCCAGGTCGTGTGTCACACACGGCCAAGACACGTGCCCGTGCCTTTGTCTGTGTGGACAAAAAATAGGTCATTTCCAAGCCATTTTTCTCACCCATTCAAGCATGAACCTACAATCACTTTTGCACATATGAACAAGCATTGAAATTGCATTAAAACTAAGCATAAATAAGAAATCCCAATATGGTATATACATTCAACCAATATGCCTAAAGGGCACCTCAATTACAACATCAATACATGTACAACCATATACTTAAATTTGCCAAAATGTTTACTAACTTCAAAACTAAGTTTGCGTCAACATATGCCATTTAAATTACCTAAAAACCAAATACCAAAAAGGTACCAATTGTATCATTCCACTACTAGCACTAATAGACTTATATGCCATTGATAGCAAAGATACCAAATCACCACATTTCAACATATCACAAGACATTTCTAACATGCATTTTTAAACTAGTCTTTCATCTTTATTTATTCAAACACCTATCCAATATATAAATGCTAGCATCACAACTTAATTATCAACATTAAACCATTCACAAGTGATTTCATCCATATAATTTTATCAAGTTAAAAGATACATATATACAACCTAGAAAACAAAGTGTCCAAACACCTAACTTAGTAATTCATTATTATACTAAAATTAACTAGAAACATTTACATATATACCTATATAGCCACATATACATGCCACAATCCCAAAAGAGTTCAAAAGCTACTAACGATGATGGATAGTGTGAGCCGAAGTTCAGATCGTTTCAAGTCAGCAAAAGTAATCTATAAAACAACACACAAACACGTGTAAGCTTATACAGCTTGGTAAGTACATAGAAATTTATTTAACTTAACATTAAGTGAATGAAACTTTTATATTAATTGATTGATGTTACTAAAACGTAAGCACCTGACGAAAGTGCTTCGAGAGTACCGAAGTACAAAGGGGCACATAAGTGTAATTAGGGGTACCAAAGTACAACAGAGGCACGTAAGTGTAATCAAGGGTACCGAAGTACAACAGGGACACATAAGTGCAATTAGGGGTACTGAAGTGCAACAGGGGCACGTAAGTGCGATCAGGGGTAATAAAGCACAATAGGGGCACGTAAGTGCGATCAGGGGTACCAAAGTACAACAAGGGCACGTAAGTGCGATTAGGGTTACCAAAGTACAAAAAATTATCTACTAAATTATAAAGTACAAATACATAAAAAATTTAATTCAGTAATTTATTACTATGAACTTACATTAACACTAGCGGAAAGGAGTACGACCGGCTAATCCACGACTTTCACCTTTCCTTGATTTAAATCTGGTTGAGATTTATCTTGATCTAAATAAATAAATTCAACCAATTTAATAACTATTCTATTCAATTCAACCCAAATTCACATGTTTGTAAAATTACACTTTTGCCCCTATACATTTGATTTCTTTTCAATTTAGTCCCTAGCCTATAAAAATGGAAATTCATGCAATTCAACCATAACCCATCATAGCCTAATATCAATTAGGCCCCTAGAAAGCCCTATATTTCCTTTATTTCATAATTTCACCATGTATAATTTTCTAATTTTCAATTAAATCCCTATATGACAATTTCATCAAAAATCACTTCACAAAATTTGTTTATCTATCAACTATTAACCATTTTCTTCCATAAAACATCAAAAATCTTATACATTCATTAATGGAAAAACCCTAATAGTTTGAAAGTTTCACAAATTAGTCCCTGGGCTAGCTAGGCTAAGCTACAACGATCCCGAAAACATAGAAATCATTAAAAACAGAACAAAAATACATACCATGCACAAGGAATTAAGTTGGCCAAACCTAGCAAGCTCTAATGGCTTCCTATCCTTTAAAATTTTAGTTGTCAAAAGGTAAGAGATAATAAGTTTGTCTTTAGTTTTATTTAATTTTGATTTTATTTACTAATTACCAAAATAACCTCATAAATTAATCAAAATTTCAATAATGCCAAACCATGTTAATCTACGAACACCATAATTAGTCCAATTACCATATAAGGTCATGTCTAATTACCATATAAGGACTCATACTTTAGGGTTCTATGGCTATTTAATACTTTTAGCTACTAGAACTCAACTTTTGCACTTTACGCAATTTAGTCCTTTTTATCAAATTAAGCATGTAAACAATAAAATTTCTTAATGAAATTTTTATACGGTACTGCTACCATGTTGTAGGCAATAAAATAATAATAAAATAAATTTTTTGACGTTAGATTTGTCGTCCCAAAACCACTGTGTTACAACTCTCCCCTAAAGGAATTTTTGTCCCCGAAAATCTTACCAGAAAAGAGGTTCGAATATTGATTTCTCATAGCTTCCTCAAGTTCCTAGGTGGCATCCTCTAACCCATGTCATTGCCAAAGGACTTTTACTAAAGCTATGTTCTTGTTTCTCAATTCTTTCACTTCCAGTGCCAGAATCTTGATTGGTTCCTCACTGTATGACATATCGAGCTGAATCTCGACATCCGTCAGGGAGATAACATGTGAAAGGTCAAATCGGTACCGTCGTAACATAGATACATGAAAGACATTATGAATCTTTTCTAATTCTGACAGTAAAACTAATTGATACACAATAGGTCCAACTCTTTCAATAATCTCATACGATCCGAGAAATTGCGGACTTAGCTTTCCTTTACGACCGAATCAAACAACTTTCTTCCAGGGCGATACTTTCAAGAATACTCTATTGCCAACTTGAAATTCTATGTCTTTGCATTTAAGGTCTGCATATGATTTTTGATGATCTGAAGCTGCTTTCAAACTATCTCATATCATTTTTACTTTTTCTTTAGTCTCACGAATGAAATCAACCCCGTGTAACTTTTTCTCACTAAGCTCAGTCTAGTATAATAGAGTTTGGCATTTACGACCATACAATGCTTCATACGGTGCCATCTTTATACTCGATTAAAAACTATTATTGTACGCGAATTCAACCAACAGTAAATATTTCTCCCAGTTGCCTTCAAACTCTAATACATAGCAACACATCATATCCTCGAGAATCTGTATTACTTGCTAGGACTGACCATCGGTCTAAGGATGAAATGTAGTGGTAAAATGCAACTGCATACCTAGAGCTTCTTGTAACTTTCTCCAAAATCGTCATGTAAACTGTGGATCTCTATCCGAGATTATGGAAACTGGCACCCCATGTAATCTGACAATCTCAGAAACATATAACTCAGCTAATTTCTCAAGGGAGTAATCTTTACGTACCGAAATAAAATGTGTTGACTTTGTCAAACGATCAACGACAACCCAAATGGCATCTTTCTTTCACCGAGATAGGGGTAAACCCGATACGAAGTCTATAGTAACTCGATCCCATTTCCACTCTGGTATCATCATTGGCTGCAATAAACTAGAAGGTACTTGATGTTCAACTTTAACTTTCTGACATACTAAACATCTCGATACAAAGTCAGAAATCTCACGTTTTGTTCCCGGTCACCAGTACATTTATTTCAAATCATTGTACATCTTATAACTTCCAGGATGAACAGACAAGTTACCACTATGAGCTTTATACAAGATCTTCCAAACAAGCTCTGGATTCTTCGGTACACAAATTCTACCTCTAAATAATAAGCAATCATTGGGTCTTATCTGGAATTCTGAATCAGAAGTTAACTCACCCTATGCCCGTGTAACTAGAAACTCGTCATCACACTTCTGAGCTTTACAGATCTGCTGTAAAAACATCAGTCTAGCTTTCTACTCGGCTAAGATTGAACCATCGTCAGATAATGTCAGATGTGTATTCATTGTTCACAAAGCAAATAAAAACTTCCTGTCCGAAGCATCTACAACCACATTCGCTTTTCCCAGATATAATTAATAATTAACTCATAATCCTTTAACAGTTTGAGCCATCTGTGTTGCCTCAGATTCAAATCTTTTTCCAACATTAGATACTTCAAACTCTTATGATCAGTAAATATATGACACTTTTTGCCGAACAAATAGTGTCACCAAATTTTCAACATAAACATAATAGCTGCCAACTCTAAGTCATGTGTTAGATAATTCTTTTCGTGTAGCATTAATTATTGGGAAGTATAAGCTATTACTTTACCTTCCTGCATTAAAACACAGCCTAATCCATTGAAGGATGCATCACTGAAAATCACAAATTCTTTACCCGATTCAAGCTAAACTAGAACGGGTGCCTCGATCAATAATGCTTTCAACTGATCGAAACTTTGCTGACATTTCTCAGAACAGTCATATTTTACATCTTTCTATAATAGTCACGTCATCAGTGTAGCTATTATCGAGAATCCTTTGATGAATCTTCTATAATATCCAGCTAGTCTTAGAAAACTTCTAATCTTAGATATATTTCTTGGAGGCTTTCAATCAACACTAGCTGAAATTTTGCTCGGATCTACTCTGATGACATTTGTCGACACAACATGTCCAGCAAATAAACTTCTCATAGCCAGAATTCACATTTGCTAAAGATAGCGAATAATTCTTTTTTACGTAAAGTTTGCAAAACAATTCGCAGATGTTCATCATGCTCGAATTCATCCCGTGAATAAACCAAAATATCATTAATGAAAACCACAACAAATCGATCTAGATACGGTCTGAAAATTCTGTTTATCAGATCCATAGATACTATAGGCGCATTGGTTAAACCAAACAGCATCACTAAAAATTCATAATGTCCATACTTGGTTCTGAATATATTTTTCGGCATATTCAAATCTTTAACTTCCAACTGACAATAGCCAGAACGAAGATCAATCTTTGAAAATATTATTGCACCTTTCAACTGGTCAAACAGATCATCAATACGCGGTAATGGATAGTGCCCAAGGACTAATTTGCAAAGTTGTTAAAGGATTAGGGTTTTGCCATGAACATGTTTGCATGATTATTGGAGTTTAATGAAAGATTATGAGTCCTTGTTGATAAATAAACAAGCTTTGTAAAGTAATTTTTAATGAAAATGTCATTTAGGGACTTATATCTAAACGTGATAAAAAGACACAGTGAAATTGTGAAATAATGATTTGTATGTGTTGGTAGATGTCCTTAATGCATTTGACTAGCATGAAATATGGATGAAATTGCTTAAATTTCAATTTATGAGCTTAAGGACTAAATTGTAAAGAAGTTAATATATTAGGGGCAAAAGTGTAATTTTGTAAAAGTATGAGTTTTGGACTGAATTGAATAGTATGAATATTAAATGGATTGAATTTTCTTATTTAGATCAAGATAAACCTTGTACGGATCTAGATCAAGGAAAAGCTAAAGCCTCAGATTAATCGACTACGTTTTTACGTTTTGTTCGTCGAGGTAAGTTCGTAGGTTTAAATAACGATTTAATGTTTTTTTGATTCATATGTCATTGTGCTATTTATCATGTAAATAAACATGGAAATCCACGATGTTATGACGATTATCGAGCCCCGTTTGAACTTTAGTAATATATAGGATACAAATGACTGTCATTAGGGTTACCATGTTTCGGGTGCTAGTCCTGAATGTCCTACCAATGGCGGAGGTCCAGCACTTCTTGCGGATACTCAACAGCTTATGTGAGCAGCATCGTGTAGCTTACATTTTGACCATTAATGTAATACCCCTAACCTGTATCCATCTCCAGAATAAGGTTACGAAGCATTACCAAATAAATATGACATAAAATATACATTTGCAAATACTAAAATAAACATAATATAATTCATTCACATACATGCATTTTGTCCCTTAATCGAGCCCTCTAGGCCTTAAAAACACTTTAGAAATGATTCACGACAAATTGGAAACATTTGAAACATTGAGTAAAAAGTTAAATAATTCAAAACTGCAGGCGTCACACGGCCATGTGGCTGGGCCGTATGACTCACATGGTTGAGACACACGCCAGTGTCTCAGGCCATGTAACAATCTAAATAAGGACACACAGTTGTATCCCAGCCAGTGTAACTCTCTGAGTTGGGTCACATCACCAAGCTACATGCTCGTGTGCCAGGCCGTGTAACACTCGAAATGGCCTCACACACCCGTGTGTCAAGCCGTGTGCTTGGTCGTGTAACTACCTGACTTGTAACCCTTAAAATCTGCAAGAGATGCACAGCCTTATCGTATGGCCATGTTTCACACACGGATAAGATACACGCCCGTGTCTTAGGCCATGTGGACAAGAAATTGGCCAAAATCAAGCAATTTCTTTCACCCAACTGAATCATGTCACTAAACACAATTTGCACACATGACTAAGGCATTAAAACATGTTCAAAACCTATATAAAATGACCAATTCAAATGATCAAATTCCATTCAACCAATATGCCATATAGGCACCTCAAATGCATTCAATCATATCTTACCTAATCATGATACATTACTAAATTTTAGACATACATATAAAGTCCAATACCCTTTCAAAACTTAGTTTATCTTGACCACATTAAAGCTATTCCATCTCATAGCATATTAGCCATTGAAAACATGCATTTAAACTTTTCCATATTGACACATACCATCAAAGCATCAAAGGTTCCAAAAGTACATCAACCAAAATAACATATACATGCCAAACTATCAACCAACATTCAAACACAACTCCACCTATACATGCCATTATAACCTTGACCAACACATCAATACTATCAATAAAATCTTTGGATAGTGTGATAGATCTTGGACAAACTTCCAAATCGATCGAGCTTCTGGTAATTTGTAAAGTAAGAGAAAGATAACTACGTAAGCAATGAATGCTTAGTAAGCTCGTATAAATTTTAAACATAATATTCCATTTCAAATATGAACTTTATAGGCTAAATATAAACCTATACTAATGCCACAAAGTTTATCAAACTCTATAACCAACAACTCATAAATGAGTAACTCCATGAATATCACATATATTTTTCATTCCTAACATATTAGGATTTATAAGAAATATTACACAATCATTTACCTTTTCATAAGACTATAAACCACTCCATTTACTTTCTTACCATTCCATTTACTTACTTTCCATTTCATTTACTTAGCATAAGCTTAAATAACCTTATCAATACGCGAATTAGTGTGTTTATTCACGCCATAGGTAAATTCATCCATAGCATAATTAAACTTCTCACATATAAGTAAGTCCTTTAACTTATCAATCCTTTGATATCATCATAGTACATCTCAATTATAAACTTACCATTTTGTTACCTTTTCTTACCCATTTCATTTGCATAATACAAGACATAAGCATAAACATTCACCAATCACACAACCTTGACACAAGCCAAAATATCATCATCAATACATAAGTTGTGCATTTATACATAATTCATTTAGGTTCAACCACATGATAAACCATTTGATTAGAAAATACATCTTTTGATTCATACAACTTTTTCATGAACATAAGCATATTTCCATTTGGACACTTACCATTTTAATGTATAACATTACAATTAAGCATGATATAGTCCAACCATAAGCTTGGCACAAGCCTAAGTACAAACAACAACACATGTTAGCATATTCAAACATAATCCACATAAATTTAACATAGGTAGGCCATTACACATGACATAATTCATTTGAATTCATCATTTTCCTTAACATATCATACTTTCAATGAAACTTACCATTTCAGTCCTTTTCATAAATATATGACATAGTTACTTTTGTGCACTTACCATTCATTTCCTTTTCATGCTCGTTGAACCGTTTAGAATATCATCGGACATGCAGGATAGCTTACATGAAGTGTGCTAAACATATAATCGTATTTCCTTTCCTTTACATCATTGCTCACATGAGCTGTGAAATGGGCCTGCTCACACGAGTTATGGGTCGAAATGTAAACTACACGGTACTGCTCACACAAACTGTGGAGTATCCACAACTAATGTATGACCTCAGCCATCGGTAGGACATTCAAGAAGCACCCAAAACATGAAAACCCTAATGACATGTCATTTGTATCCTATGAATTTCGAAGGTTCAAACAAGGCTCGATAATTGTCATAACATAATTGGTTTTTCATTGTTTATTTACATGATAAATTGCATAATAACATATATATATATATATATATATATTGATTCATTTACATTAGAATAACACATTAAAAATTCAATTTAATCAACATTTAAGTGATTATAGTTCATACGAACTTACCTGGCTAAATTGCAGAAATGTTAAAGTAGAGGGGCTATTTGGTAATTTTCCCTTCTCCTCAATTTTCCACTCATTGTTGATCTAAATTAATAATTTCATTAAATTCATTAATACAAACAGCAAAACCAATTCATTTTATGCAATTTAGTCCTTTTCGACATTTTACAAAATTGCCCTCAACATTTTACTTTTATTCAATTTAGTCCTTGAGCCTAAAACAAGCAAATTAACCATTTTTTATTGAAAACCCATGCCAACAAAATGTTCATAGCTTACAATACAGCCCATATTTGTAAAAAAATCATATCAAGTCCTTATATTTTTATTATTTCAATAATTTAATCCCTAATCGTTAAATTCATCAAAAATCACTTAACAAAATACTTATAAATAACAACTAATACTTCAAATTCATCACTTAACATCTAAAATCACAAAGATTCATCAATGGCAACATTCAAAATCTTTAACTGTTTCAAAAACAAAGGTACGGGCTAGCTGGACCTAGTTGTAACGATCTCAAAAACATAAAAATTAAAAGAAATGGGTGAAAAATGGTTTACCATGCAAAGGTATAGCCATAGCTGAACCTTGAAGCATGTCTATGATATATTCGGTGGTGAACAAAGAAAAATGAAAAAGAAAACCTTATGTTTTCTTATCTTTTTAACATTTATTCTTTATTTTAATAATAAAATAACATATAAAACCTATAAAATTAAAAGAAATTAAAACTTAAACCGTCCACCATCTTAAAAATGGGTAATTTACCCATTAAGGCCATCCAATTAAAATTCTATAATCAATTAACACCTTTAAACTAATAGCGATTGACTTTTTCAACTTCTATAATTTAGTCCTTTTTGCTTAATTAACTATCCAAACATTAAAATTTCTTAATGAAACTTTAATACAACCTTAATAACACTCCCGATACCTCATTTTCTAAAACCATTTGACTTTAGGGTCATACCACTTGAACCTAATTAATCATTCATATAACATAAATTACCATATCAAAAACTTTTTTAAAACCATATTTGACTCGTAAATATTAAATAATAATATTTATAAGCTTTGTCGTCAGATTTGTGGCCCCGAAACAACTATTTTTTACACCACTAAAAAATGGGATATTACAGTCAGCTTATTGAGTAGACTCATTTTATAGCTCGTGTGAGCTACTATGTAAAGGAAAAGGAAAAGGAAAGGTTACGGCCATATGTTTAGCACACTTTGTGTGAGCTTCCGTGTGTATCCGATGTTATTCTGAATGGTTCAATGTGCATGAAAAGGAAAGGTATAGTAAGTGCTCCAATGGAATATGTTATGAATCTATGGAAAGGTATGAGTTGAAAATGATCAATGAATGTATATCTATGTTCATAGAAAGTATGAATTCAAAAGCATTATGTTCACGTAAATCTAGCTTACCTTGTAATAATTCAAGTGAATTATGTCTTAATGCACTAACTTGAGTTGTTGATGATGCATAGGTGCCAAGCTTGTGGTTGGATTATACCATGCTTAATTTTAATGTTATGCATTGAAATGGTAAGTTATGTTCATGTTTTACGAACTTACTAAGCATTATATGCTTACGTAGCTTCTTTCTCATGTTTTATAGATAATCAGAAGCTCGATCAGTTTGGAAGCTTGTCAAAGATCTATCACACTATCCAATGAATATATTGGTAGTTATTTATGTTTTGGCCTAGGTTATAATAGCATGTATAGGTGGACTTATGTTTAATGATCTAGTTGATATGTGTTATTTTGGTTGGTACTTTTGGCACCTTGTTTTTGTGTGTTAATATGGTTAAGATGATGCATGTTTCAATAGTCAATTTGGGTATGTGATGGAGTAGTTGCAATATGGTTAAGTATGGTATGTTTTGAGATGAAAATGAGCTAGATGTGCATGTTTGAAACATGGCCAAGTATGTATATGTTTAGGTATGTTTGATTGACTATGATTGAGGTGCCTTATTGGCATATTGGTTGGATGGATTATTGGACTGTTGAATTGGTCATTTTATTCATGTTTTGGTATATTTTGATGCATTGGTTATGGGTGCAAATTGCTTGTAGGGACCTTCTTGAAATGGGTGATGGAAATGACTTGATTTTAGGCAATTTCATGTCTACACAACCTAATACATGAGCTTGTATCTCAGCCGTGTATGACACACAGCCATGCGACATGGTTGTGTGTCCCTTGTAGGTTTTAAAGGTTGCAAGTTAGGCAGCTACATAGCCAAGTACATGGCCTGGCACATGGGCGTGTAAGGCCATTTTGAGTGTTACATAGCCTGGCACACGGGCATGTGGCTTGGCCATGTGACCCAACTCAGAGAGTTGCACATGCACGGACATGGGCTGGGACATGACCTTGTATCCCTATTTTGATTGTTACATGACCTGAGACACAAGCGTATGTCTCAGCTGTGTGAGTTACACGGCTGTGTGACCCATACAGTTTAATTTTTCTAACATTTTCTTAAATGTTTCAAATGTTTTTGATTTAGTCCTAAATCATTTCTAAAGTGTTTCTAAGGCCTCAAAGGCTCAATTAAGAGACGATATGCATGTATATGAATGGATTATGGTATGTTTATATTAATATTTGCAAATGTATGTTTTAAAGTTGTGTTTTTACGATAATGCTTCTAACCCTATTCTGACGATAGATGCAAATTAGGGGTGTTACATCGAGTTCTGAAAGAAGTCTTAATCACATCCAAATCCTTAACCTTCAACTGCTAGTACCCAAATCGCATATCAATCTTCAAGAAAATTGAAGCTCTTTTAAACTGATAAAAAAGATCATCAATCCTCGGCAACAGATACTTATTCTTGATGATTAACTTATTCAACTGGCGATAGTTAATGCACAACCTCAAAGTCCCATCCTTCTTCTTAATGAACAACACTGGTGCTCTCCACAGAGACACACTCGGACAAATGAACCCACGATCCAAAAGCTCTTGCAACTGCAGCTTCACCTTTTTTCATTCCTTTGGTGTCATGTGGTAGTTCAAAATAGACACTAGAGTAGTACCAGGATAGAGCTTAATACCGAACCCGACTTCTCTATCTGGTGATAAACCAGACAACTCCTCAGGAAACAAATTTAGAAAATCACAAATAACCTGAATCTCATCTAACCTTATCTCCTTACTATCGACATTCAGGACATAGGCTAGATAAGCTTCGCAACCTTTCTGGACCAACTTCTTATAATAGAGCAAATTTATCACATTTTACAACAACTCAAACTTCTCTCTCGCAACAACCACTTCAGAACCACCAGCACCACACAAGGTCACCAACTTCGCCTTGCAATCCACCTTCACCCAATGCTAGGACAACCAATCCATGCCAAGAATGACATTGAAACCCCAAATTGGAAACTCAAGCAGATCAATAGGAAACACATGTCCCTAAACCATCAAAGGACAATGATGATATGCCCAATCCACCACTACACTATCACCTAGAAGGCTCTTAACTGCAACACCTGAACTAGAAGTCTCTACAGCAATCCCCAACAATCTAGCTACATCTCTCAAAATAAATGATTTCATCGCACCAGAATCAACTAAAGCTAGAAATAGAAAAGACTTTAGCATGAAAGTACTTACGATAACATTAGTCGCCTCTCTAATTCCCGATTTAGGGCCAAGCCAGAATAGTGGTTTTGGGTAGAAAAAATTATTGTCATAAATTTTTAAGGTATGTAGTATGATTGAATGCATATGTGAAAGTTTCATTAGGAAATTTTATCGATAGAGGGTCCAATTTGACTATTAGGACTAAATTGTAAAAAGTGCAGAATATGTGTTCTGGAAGCATTGGGTGCTTAATTGAAATGAAATTGTAAATTATAGGTCCTTATTTAGTAATTAGACCTTTATATATCATGATCGACAAAAATGGACATGGAAGGGTAAAATTTCAAAGAAAGGCCAAAAGGGTATTTTGGTCATTTGGTTAATAAAAGAGTTAAAAGGGAAAATAAAGTAAAAATTTATCCATCTTCTTCAAGCCATAGTTGAAATTCGCAAGCTCTCCATATCTAGGGTTTCTTCAACTTTCAAGCTTGATAGTCAGTGCATCCTAGCCCCGTTTTTAATGCTCTTTACATTTTTGAAGTCGTTATCACCCGATTTACCTATTTCTACCATTATTTTGAAATAGGTTTCATGTTTAAAATTTTACCCAGGCTAGACATGCATGGATTTTGATGTCTAATGGTAGAATATGAATGTTAGATGTGTAATAAATGACTTTTGCCAAGGGATTTTCGGTGAAAATGTCGAAAAGGACCTATTTGAAAATTTTTTAAAATATGTATAGGAATATGTGAATAAATGGAAAATATGGGCTGGTATGTGTATGTATAAGGTTCGACTAGGCTTAGTTTTGAGAAAAATGAATACATTTCATTTTACGAGCCTAGGGACTAAAGTGTAAATAAGTAAAAAGTTAAGGGCAAAAATGTAAATTTGCCATAATATGATTTTTAGATCAAATTGAATAATGTGATTATTAAATGAGCTAAATTTGTTATTATAGATCAAGAAAGACGAGTTTCTGACCTAGATCGAGGAAAGAACAAGATTGTGGAATAAATCGCAAATATTAGCTATTTTGTACCGAGGTAAGTTTATGTGTAAAATAATACATCATTATATTATGTTAAAATGTTTAATTATTGCTTAAAATTGTGTAATTGGCTATGTGGATGAGTTTAATTGCATGAATGAGATAGACAATAATTCGATAAGTGTGGAAGTTCGGTGCGAACCCTCAGAACATTACAAGACACTAGGGTCATAACATTGAAGCTATCGAGATGTGTTCCCGTGTAAAACCATATCTGGGATGTGGCATCAGTATGGTAGTACGTGTAAAACCATGTCTAGGACATGGCATTGGTACGAGATTTCGTGTAAGACCATGTCTGGGACATGGCATCGATATGAGTTTTCGTGTAACACCATAGCTAGGCTATTGGCATTGATATTGAATTGCATGTAAGACCATATCTGGGATATGACATTGTATGACCTACGTATGACTCCCAAGTATCTTTAGTGATTCCGAGTGATTCAATGGGCCTAGTTTATACGTGAACGAACAAGCTAAGTAAGTATTACATGTACGTACGAAGTCCATATGACTATTGGATGGAAGAATAACGATGAGTTAAAATGTGATGTTAAGGTTATGATTGGGTAAGAAAGGGCTATGAGAGTTTAGTAATGTTTATGCAATTTTCCATTATGGATTTAGTATGATTAAGTTATAATTATGATGTTTATTATTTGCGTATAAACTTACTAAGCTATATAGCTTACCCCTCCTTTCTTTCCATTGTTTTATAGTGTCACAAAGCTAGCTCGAGGATCGAAATTGTCAGATTTCGCATCGCACTATCAAGGCTTTATTTTGAGGTATTTGTGATTTTGATATTTTGAAAGTATGGCATGTATAGGGACTTGGTTATTTTATTATGTGTCATATTTGATTTGGCCAAACATGTTGGTTTATTTTGATGAATGTTCATTTTGTATATGGCCATGGAAAATTGGCTAATATTGGTTATAAGTTTAATCACATGATAAGGCATTTCATAGATGTAGTAATTTGCATGATTAGGTTTACGAGCATGTGTTGCTTTGAATGTGATAGAATTGGCATGAGAATGATGTGTTGATGTCTTGGTTGTGGATATTATGGTTGCCTTAGAATGCTATGAATTGTGCCTATGAATTGGTGTTGGAGTGTATGAGTTTCAAGGGGGCAAATGGATTGATAAATAGCCTTATTTTTGTCCACACGGGTAGACACACGGACGTGTGTCTAGGTCGTGTGTGACACACGGTCAGTCACATGGGCGTGTGAATAGGTCATGTGTCCCCTGCAACTTAATTTTGAGAAACATAATGCCCAAAATGGAGCACACAAGCAGAGACACGAGCGTGTGTCTCAGCCGTGTAGATGGCACGGCCTGGAACACGGGTGTGTGCCCAGGGCGTGTGAAGCCTACACCTTAAATGCGATGATAGTACTCTAGAATGACATATTTTTATGTGTTAAATGCATATTTATTTTTAGTATGATACTACTAATTTGAGCTATTTATGGTCTTTTATCTTATAGGGACTAAATTGGAGGCAAAAAGAAATTTTAGGGGTAAAAAGCGTTAAATTGAAGACAAAATGGACCAACATGCGACATAGGGAAAAATGTGGTGCCGAAAATGCAAGCATAGAAGACATGAGGGCTAAAACACAAAGAAGAGATTTTATGAATAAAAGACTCTATTTAAATATTAATTATATTAGGATAATTGTTAAGAGTATTATTTAGATTTTATTTTAGCTTTTATCTTTAATTATCTTTAATTATCTCTATTCATCTGTATTTATCTTTTAGAATTTAAGTAGGACTAGACTAGGTTTCCTAATACTATAAATAGGGGATGGAGTGACTCAATTTTGATAACATCTTTTTTCTATAAACACTCCCTCTCCCAAAAAGTTTAGCCTTTTGTTCTTTCTATATTTTTCAATAAAAATTTCGTTTCCATTAAGTTTATTTCTTTTCCCAGAAAAATCATGAGCCACTAAATTTATCTAGTCGAAGGTTGTCGAAATTCCCCAAAAAAGGGTTCATGAGGCTTAGAATCCATGCTTAGCCTTCTCAACGAGTATTCATCGTTTCTTCGCATTATAGGGCTGACGCTTCCGTCCATGTCCCTTAAAAGGTGATATTTTCAACGTTTGCAAGGAACGGCCGCTTTGTATAATTTGGGAAGATTCCACAGTTGGTTTATTAGCTTACTGCATTAGAGGTTGGCGAGCTCAAGAGAGAAAATAGCGTCGTATTCGCCATTGGGAGCGTCCTCTTCCACTATAACTGGCTTATTCTGCTTGAGAAGAATCACTTAAAAATCGAGGATTGAACCCAAGGCGGATCGAGACAGCCGGAGGCTGGAATCTCTCCATAAGAATTTTTTCCTCAACTCTGTTTATCTCTACTGTTTTAGTTTTAATTTTCACAATTTCAATTCAACTTTTAATTCTATTTTTTTTTCCAGATCAAAGCTTTTAATTCTATTTTTATTTTTATTTTTCAAGAATGCAGGCTTTCTTGGGCACGACTTTATCCAGGATTTTGAGGAACAAGCATTTGTGCACATTCGGTCCCTGAGGATTTGACCCTACTTCCCTTATACTATTCTTTTTCATTATTTATTAGGGATAGGTTATTTTTGGTGCTCTCAACGATCACATCAAATTTTGGTGCCCTTGCTGGGGACTGGTAATATACTAATCTTGTTTTTCATTTCTTATGATCGGATCTGCTCCATGTACTCTAGCGTTTGATTCTGAAATAGAGAAGACTACGAGAGATAATCGTAAGGAAACAAAGCTAAGGAAAAAGAACTCAGCGGTGGTTGGGACTTAAAGTAACCCACCACCAGAAATGAAAGTCGATGACGAAGAAGAGTCTAGGGTTAATGAAAACCCTACTAAAACACTTGAAAGTGAAAAAGTAGAAGTCGACTAACCAGAAGAAGTGCTTAATGCTAGAGTTAATGAAAACTCAAATCTAGCACATCAACCAATGGCTCAAACAATTAGGAAACTGGCCGAAGCTTTGATAGAACAACTGCCATTGTACATTGCGTATCCGACTATGGATACTAATTTCAAACTAAAGTCAGGTTTAAACTAGTTACTGCCAACTTTTCGTGGGTTGTAGTGTAACACCCCCAAACCCGGCCCAGACATTATGGTCGAGTCCGGCGTGTCACATTGAAATGTTTTTTGAAAACCCTTCTTATTATTTAGCGTTCGTTACTTTTAAAACATGGTTCATTGTAAAGTATTTTACTTTTAAAACCTTAATTACTGTCATAAGTGAAAACTAAGTAAGTTTGCGGAAGCTTTATAAAAATTCGTTGTTTGCGGAAACGTGTTGATTTGAAAACAGTTAACGTTTTTGGGAAAATCGAGTTCTACTTAGAGCAGATAATAAATGCAATAAACAAAAAGCTAACTTTAAAATCCATAAATTATAAAAGGCTTTATTACAAACCAAACCCAAAATAAAGTACTTGAGAGTAAATAGTCCAAAACAGAAATCATGAGCAGTGTGCAGCCTTCTCCGAGTCCCTCGTAGCTCTGATCCGTCTAAGGCTAGGAATTACCTGAAAGGTTAATAAACGGGGTGGGTTTATGAAAACTCAGTGTGTAATCCCCTTATTAGAGTAACAGTTAGTAAACAGAAATAGAAATAGAATCAATCTAGGCTGGAGCCCTTTAACAGAATCAAGTGGGCCTAAGCCCTACTCAATATCGGTGGCCTTTGGGCCTTAGCCCATAGTAGCCTCAGTTGGGCCTGAGCCCATATCACAATAATAGCACAAAATTAGAGCAATCAGATATGCAAAAATCCTACCCATCCATCCTCTACACACCATCTCCATCTGATCGAAACACACCATGTGAGGATAACTATATCGACCCACCCATCCGATACACTTCAATGGTAGCGTCGATTGCGGTACTACCTGACGTTGCAGTAAAGTTGCTCGTTGCTTAAAAGCCTTCGTTGGATCACAATCGTCAAGCGACTATGCGACCCTCATATACACTTCCTCCAATCATAACCCAACCCACATGCAACATAATATCAAATGAGTGCAACAGATACAAATTCATACATATGTCATACAACATCATATAAGTAACACATAGGGACATTTCAGTCATTTTGCCCTTAAGGGCATATTCGTCATTTTTCACTTAGGCATATCGGTCATCATTTCATTGTGGGCCTAGGTACACATTCTGGCCCATTAATAATTTCATAATTATCCGGAGCATTTTAAGTTACTATTATGAAAGTTACAAATTTACTGGGCCTAAAAGCCCGTTACATATCCCAATGTGGGCCCATACATTAATATGTATATCACATAGCATGCTTACAAAAGACAGTCACATTCATAGCTTAAAACAGTTTCAAAATAGTTACCTACCCTTAAGGGCATAATCGTAATTCTAACCTATAGGGGTATTTTGGTAATTCTACCCTACAGGGGTATTTTGGTAATTCTACCCTACAGGGGTATTTTGGTAATTCTACACTACAAGGGTATTTTAGTAATTTCACAATCTGGGGTATTTCGGTAATTTTGCGAATTAGGTGTATTTCAATAATTTTCCACAAATTAGGGGTATTTCGGTAATTTTACGAATTAGGTGTATTTCAATAATTTCACAATTCAGGGGTATTTCGATAATTTCGCAAAGCGGGGGTATTTCTGTAATTTTGCAAACTAGGGGTATTTTGGTAATTTTGCAAACTGAGGGTATTTCAGTTGTCGAAACCATTTTTAATTTTGAAAAAACGAGGATCGACTTTAAAATATATGGAGTCGCCACCAATCTTTTTCGAAGTGTGATTGGGTCACCTTATAAAACATTTTGGTCTACGAATTTAAAAAAAAAGGTCCGAGAGTCGGTTACGTACGAGGAAGGATTAGCACCCTCGTAACGCCCAAAATTGGTACCTTATTGATTAGTTAATGTCCTAATATCGAAAATTTGAAGAGATTTTAAAATACAAATCCTTTAGAAAATGTTTGGATAATTCAAATCGGATATCAAAATTCTCTTGTTCCGAAGGAGTGAAAGATCACATCCAGCACGTTAGGATACGACATTTCAAACCCTCGATACCAAGTTCATTTCATGATTTCCAAAATTCAAGCATTGCAATTTTAAAAGGATATCCCGTTATTTGGCTAAACAAAAAACCAAAACCCAGCACTTTAGGGCACGATTCTTCAAATTTCCAAACACGAAACATTGCCTTATCTTTGAAATTAAGAAAACATGGAGGGGAAAAAATTTTAAAAGGATATTTGGTTATTTGGTCAAACGGAAAATCGAAACCCAGCACGTTAGGGCACGGTTTCTCGAATTTCCAAACACAAAATAATACATTGTTTTAAAACTTTTTAAATGAGCTATTTAAAGTCGACTCATAATATCTATTTGGTTTGTTTGGGAAAAATGAAACAAGTAGTATCAACTAAAACGTGGATATTTGTATTACTATGCGATAATGTAAAAAGACAAGTAAAGTGACAAACATAGAACGATGTACATGGATAATATCATACAAATGAACAACACTAATATGAAAGACACATGTTGAAAACCAAACATAATGACAATAATTTTACGACATGCAATATTTACAAAATAATGTACATATAAGATAGTTTTAGCACAAGTGAATTATAAATACAACAAAGGAAAAAACTATTTATATAAAAGAACACATTTCAAATAATAAGCTTTATAAAATGAAATCAATTCTATCAAAGTAAATAAGTTAATATAAAATATATGAATTTAAAAATGATTATAAAGGAAAAAATTTGATATAAATAAGGTATATATATATATATATATATATAAGAAAGTATTTGAAATAAGCAAAGTGTAATTTAAAAGAGGATCTTTAAAAGAAATAAATTGTATATGTATAATTAGATTTAAAATACATATATAAACAAATTTAAAAGAAGCTATTTATTTAAAATAATAATAGTAATAATAGTAAATAATAATACTAACGATTATAAAAATATAATAAATAATAGTATAATAAAAATAAAAATACTAAAAATAATAATAAATATGATAATAATAATGAATATAAAACTCAAATTAATTAATTTAATGATAAAATGTCAAAAATAATCAAAATGGGGCTAAATTTAGTTGAAAATAGAAGTTTTGGGGCCAAATCAGAAATAAAAGAGAAAGAAAGGACCGAATTAAAACACGCGCAAAATAGGAAGGGACCCAATCAGCAAATATCCCTTTTCCCAAAACGCGCTGTTGCCAGGGGGACGAAATTGAAACCTCAGTATAAATGTAGGGCAAATTTAGAAATAAAAATAACTTCAATTATAAAATCGTGAAAAAGTGGAGGGACCTAAGAGATAAATATCCCTTTTTGCAAAAACATGCGGACCCTCTTAGCGGGTCAGGTCGACACGCGAGTCAGAGGCCAAAACGATGTCGTTTTGGGCCTCTAACCCAATCATCAAAACGGTGCCGTATGGGGTTTAGTATAAAACCAAAAGAAATTTTTAAAAAAAAATTTCATTTTTCCCTTCTTTCTCACAAACTTTTCAAAAATTCTCTCTGCCCTCTCCTTGCAAGTCGTCCCTCCGACTAGGCTCCGGCACCGATCGCTGCCACTCGTCGTCACCGGCGCCGCCTTGAAGATTAATGTTTCCCCTTTTTATGTATTTTAATATGTAGAAAAATATTTTTAAAAAGAAAATATAAAATATAAAATGAAAAAATGAAAAAAAATAAATTAAAAAAACAAGTAAATACCCTTAGCCTTTAGATCTTGCTTCCTGCTTGTGGTTTTTGGTTGTTTGGTGTATTTATTCTCCGTTTTTGTATTCAAAAATGCCTTTGTATTGCTATCTCCGGAAAAAAGTGATCCCTTTTACATTTTATTCATGGCTTTATATAGCCATATTTACAATGTTATTTGTTGCGTGTTTGCAGATCCGGGCGAAGATCTCGGAGGCGTGGTGGATGTGGGCACTGACGTGGCACGGTGGAGCGCAACGTGCGGCGCTTGGAGGCTTTGCTGGTGGGAACGGTGGCCGACCCCTTAGGGTTTTTGTTTCTTGTTTTGCCGGGCTTTCGGGTAATTGGGTAATTTAGTTAGTGGGCTAGGTTTATGGGTTAAGGGTCTATGTTATTTTTGGGGGTTTGAATTGGGTTTGGGGTTTAATTTTTGTATTGGGTTAGGGTTTGTAGTAGGCTTTGGGCCTGGGCATAAATTGGGTCTCACATCGGTAATTTTGTAAATCGAGGGGTATTTTGGTAATTTTGCAAATCAAGGGTATTTTTATAATTTCTTAATACTATGGGTCTAATTACGCACCTTGGCCCGTCAACAAGTCCTCGTTGGCTAAAGTGAACAGATACTATGCACCAGGTAGGATTCTAAAGAAGAAGAGGTGAGTCATTAAGACCGCTTAAATACCAAGCTCTCCCTAGATCCAATCCTAGACATGCATATACCTATTGCCACACTTCAACCCTATGACTTGTCCATAGTCACACTTAATTGATTAATTAAGTTTTATGACTACTTAAGCAATTATTAGATACTAGCCCAAAAGTCTATTACAAAACTCTAATGAGTCCACATACATTCATATAGCCCATCAGGCCCAATCACATTTATATGGCCCATCAAGCACGACCCCTCAGGCCCAAATCTATTCCAAGCCATACAACCCACTTAATCAGCTTGTCATTTATTACCAATTTATCAATTTTTACTTATTTAGCCCCACGGGCCCGTCGGGCCCATTTGGCCCATTCTAGCCTATCAAATAAGGGTTAGAAGTACACACCTGATAGGAATCTGAATGTTTATCCGCGCTCTGAACACTGCTATGACCAGAAGCCTACAGTAATCGTACCCTTGACTCCCAAAGAGTGTGTTGATCAACTTCGGTCACCACCACTGTGACCCAACGGCATACAGATCAACGAATGATCCAACGCCTAACCCAACGAACATGTTACAAAGCGAAAGGGATAAGCCAAGAAAGGTACCTATTCCATGATGGCTTCCCGATGTGGGATTCTCCATCAATCCCCTAAAACTAAAGCATTAGTAAAATAATCAACCTTTGCGTACCAAGGGATTCGAACCAAAGTCCTCCCAATAGCCATGTCACACCACCACCACTAGGACACAAGCTCATTTGTGTCATAAGTCCAACACATTTAACTTTAAAGCCCACCTACTCACTTCCAGATTTATTTAAAAAAACCAAAATAAATTGCAAAAGCCAAGACTTGAACCTTGGACCCCTTGCTTCCTTTATGGCGTCACTTCCTTGCCACTAGACCACATTTCCTTTTGTGCCTTATTTTACCCTGATTTATTTATGAGCCATACCACTAGAGATCAGGGTTCCACTAAGGCTAAAAATCAAAATTTTTCCTATGGCCTAACTTGAACCCGGGACTTCATAGTACCCTCCAAACACTCCAAAATCACACATTTGAATTATTTAAGCCGCCTTTTAACTGATCTAAAACTCAAGGCCCAATATTCCTAGGCCCAAAATTCGGGGCATTGCATGCAGAATGAAAATCCCCACGAACATCTAAAAGAGTTTCATATGGTTTGTCTTAGCATGAAACCTCAGGGGATAACTGAGGATAAAATCAAATTGCGTGCTTTCCCTTTTTCCTGAGCAGATTTAGCTAGGGAATGGCTATTTTATTTACCCCCCAGATCTATTACAATTTGGGCTAATCTTTCTCGTTTGTTTCTCAACAGGTTTTTTCCAGCACAGCGAGCAGCTAAGCTAAGAAGGGAGATCGTAGGAATAAGGCAAAAGGAACCAAAGTCTCTTTACAACTATTGGGAGCAATTTAAGAAGTTGTGTACAAGCTACCCACAACATGGTATAACAGAACAATCTCTACTCCAATACTTTTATGAAGACTTAAAGCCCTTAGGGATGAAAATGGTAAATACCGCCAGTGGAGGAGCGTTGGTCAACATGACTCCTCAACAAGCAAAGGGACTTGATATCCATGATGGCTGTAAATACTCAGCAATTTCGAGCCAATCTTAAACCCCCTATAAGGGTTCACTAGCTAAGTAATTTAACCTTAGAAGATAAAATTGATAGACTTACTAATATTTTGAATTCTCTTGTTGTAGAAAAGGCAAAACCAGCCTGATTATATGGAATATGTGCTACACCTAAACATACAATTGATGCATGTCCAAGTTTGTATGATCATACTATAGCTCATTTGGATGCTTTCGGAACCTTTCCTAGGCCTCCACAAAGGCAATACGACCCCTACACTAACACTTACAATCTAGGATGGAGAGACCATCCTAATTTGATTTATGGGGCCAACCCACAATATAACTAGCCATACCAAAATCGATTTCCACAACAGCCACAAGATTCAGGTAATTCTCTAGAAACCATGATCAATAAATTAGCAGCTAATGTCCTTAATTTCCAACAGCAAACTCTTAATTTCCAAAAAGAAATGAAGGATTTTCAACAGAAAACCGAGGCGTCTATAAAAGAATTGACCATACCAGTTGAGAAATTAAACTCTCAAGGGAAACTACTATCACAAACAGAACCTAATCCAAGACAACACACAAATGCAGTGACGTTGTGAAGTGGAAAGGTACTAGAACTAATTCCTAGCAAAAATCTTGGCCAGGATTCCGCCCAAGAAAAGCCCGAGAATGATGAACAGGTCCGAACAAAACCTCTGTTGCCCATAATTCAACCTCCATTTCGAAGAAGGTTATACCAATTGAAAAGGTAAAGAGGACAAGGAGACCCTCGAAACATTCAGAAATGTCAAGATCAACATGCCACTGTTGGATTCCATCAAACAAATTCCACGATATGCCAAGTTCCTTAAAGAGCTCTACACCAACAAGCAAAAATTAACAGGTAATGAAAGGGTAAACGTTGGTAAGAATGTATCCGCAGTGTTACAGTGGAAGATGCCAGCGAAATGGAAAGATAGGGCATGTTTGCAATACCATGCAAAATAGGCCACTTGGAAATAAAAAAAGGCTATGTGTGATTTAGGGGCCTCCATAATGTAATGCCTTTTTCTATTTATGAATCACTTAACGCAAGTTTTTTGATGAAATTAGGTGTTATCATACAATTGGCGAATGAGTCTATTGTGCATCTTGTAGGAGTCCTCGAAGACGTATTAGCGAAAGTTAACAAGTTTATTTTCCTTGTAGATTTTTATGTGATAAAAATGGAGGAGGATAAAACTCCTGGGTCTTCAGACATCTTGTTGGGGCGACCTTTCCTTAGTACTGCAAATACTAAGATTGACGTGCGTAGCAAAACCCTCATGATGGAGTTTGACGGAGAGATCACAAAGTTTAATGTTTACGATGCTATTAGCCATCCAAGTGAAATCTTGAATGTAAACCGTTTCGACATAATAGACTCATTAGTAGAAGAAACTTTTGAGTCATCTTATGGAGATAAATCTAAAATGAAGTTTGATAATTTTTCTGTTAATGAATTATTGGCTCCTATGGATACTAAACTTCTACCTTCTATTATGCAGGCACCAGATCTGGAATTAAAACCACTTCCCAAGCATCTCAAATGCATATTTTTGGAGAATGATAAGGCTATTGTTGACTTAAAAGGGATTAACCCCTTGATGGGCACACAAAATTTTTTTGGAGAAAAAAACGAAACCAAAGAAAGAGGCACAAGGATGATTGAACCCAAATATGGTGGATGTGGTAGAAAAGGAGAATTTCCAAGCCCGTACGAATGAAAGAATTCAGTTGGAACAACTCCAATACTAGTTGACGCGTCAAGTTAGCAACGTTAAACAAGCACTTGTTGGGAGGCAACCCAATTTTTATTTTTATTTATTTTATTTTATTATTTATTACTTTATTTTCTTTTATTATTTATTATTTTATTTTGTTTAGATATTAATAAATTTTTCTTCTTTTATCTACGTAAAACGAAGCAAAAATATGAAGAAAAAGAAAAAAAAATTGGTATAGAACAACCATTATCCTATCCCTATTCCTATCAGGAATAGAGCATCCCTGCCCATGACTACCCAAAACCTGTAGCCAAACATCCACCCTTCAACCAAACATTCTACCTATACACCCTTAAGCCCTAAAAACTTATCCCATTTTCACCCAAACCCCCACCAACCGCCTCACCTCCTTCTCTACCGTCGACTCCTCTAACACCATGGTGAGACCCCAAAGCTTAGCCACCACCAAACTGTCTTTCACGGTTAATAGTTAACGACATCGATTTTTAGTGCCCCAACGCGTCGATTTGGCTGACAAAATGACAGTAACTACATGGGGAGTTTTTCTAAACTTTTCGTTTTCCACCTATTTGTTTATTTTCTTCCACTCAAGGACAATGTGTTTTAAGTAAGGGGAGGCATTCCTCATTATTTTTGTTATTTATCTGCTATTTTTAGTGTTGTTTTTATTGCTACTACCTTGTGCTCATTTCTGCCCATATTTAATTTTTTTAGAATATTTTGCCTCTTTTCATGCCTAAGATTTTTACCAAGATTTGCCAACTGTTTGACCTGCGAGCATGATTCTTATCTACTAAGTAAATTAAGATTTTGCTATAATTAATTTCATCTCCACTATTTTATTTTTATTATAGTAAAAATAATAATGATTAATTAAGTTAACCCTATCTTGCTTGTAGTAAAATTGGTTAAGTCTAAATATAAAGAGATCACCTAATGAAAATTACATGTTGAATTTCTATTCATGACTGTTAGGTAGTTGTTGAAACTTATTTTTGACACTTGATTCTTCTCCCTCGTCCTCCAAATTAAAATTCTATTCCATTATAATAAATTGTGATGCTTCCGTAGTTATGAGTACAGCTTAAAACGTGACTGACTGAGTAACCAAGGTAGGGTGCTTGGGTTGTCATCCTATTTCGCGTCAAAAGGTTGTGTGACGTGTTAGGTAACTCCACTGACCAGAATTAAATAAATTTTTTTAGGAATATGTTTGGCTGAGTAACCGGGGTAGGGTGTTTGGCTGTCATCTTTCTTTGCGTCAAAAGGTTCGATATGTTCTTAAGAAAAATATAATAAATTAAGAGTATGTTGGGTTGAATAACCGGGGTGGGGTGCTTGGTTGTCATCTCTCTTCGAGTCAAACGGTTTAATGTACTCCTAAGCAATAATAATAATAATAAGGAAAAAAAAGAAAAGAAAAAAAAAGGTGATGTATAATAATAAAACAGCATTTGGGGACTAAAGGTGGAAACGAATAGGGTGTCTTGGTAGGTTTGGTAATTTACCTAATTTTCATGAAATAATTTAAGTCGATTTTAATTTTTGTGTGTATTAATTGGAATACTTTTTCAGTTTTACTTAAAGCAAGCTTATGTTTCTCTTTATTTTTCATATGCATTTTTGACTAATTTTTATAAAACTTTGGAGTGGTATTTCTTTCATGGTAAATTCTAAATTTTACAGTGGATAAGAACCATACTTAAGGGCAAGCATGGACTAAGTAGGGGGAATTTGATAATACTCTAGAACGAGATATTTTTATGTGTTACTTGTATATTTATTTTGAGTATGATCCTACTAATTTGAGCTATTTATGGTCTTTTATCTTGTAGGGACTAAATTGGAGGCAAAAAGGAATTTTAGGGGTGAAAAACGTTAACTTGAAGATAAAATGGACCAACATGCGACATAGGGAAAAAGGTGGAGCCAAAAATACAAGCATGGAAGACATGAGGGCTAAAACGCAAAGAAGCGATTTTATGAATAAAAGACTCTATTTAAATATTAATTATATTAGGATAATTGTTAAAGAGTATTATTTAGATTTTATTTTAGCTTTTATCTTTAATTATCTTTAATTATCTTTATTTATCTGTATTTATCTTTTAAAATTTATGTAGGACTAGAATAGGTTTCCTAGTACTATAAATTGGGGATAGAGTGACTCAAATTTGATAACATATTTTTTCTATAAACACTCCCTCTCCCAAAAAGTTTAGCCTTTTGTTCTTTCGATATATTTCAATAAAACTTCCATTTCCATTAAGTTTATTTCTTTTTCCTAAAAAAATCATGAGTCACTAAATTTATTTAGTCGAAGGTTGTCAAAATTCCCCAAAAAGGGGTTCAAGAGGCTTAGAATCTGCGCTTAGCCTTCTCAACGAGTATTCATTGTTTCTTCGCATTACAGGGCTAACGCTTCCATCCATGTCCCTTAAAAGGTGATCTTTTCAAAGTGTGCAAGGAACGGCCGCTTTGTATATTTTGGGAAGATTCCACAGTCGGTTCGTTAGCTTACTGCGTCAGAGGTTGGCGAGCCCAAGAGACAAAATGGCATGGTATTCGTCATTAGGAAGTGATGATCTAGCATAAGATAATCTCACAAAAGTGATTGTTGGCTAGAGTCATGTTTCGTTAAATCTAAGTCTAAAATCTTGGAGCTGGTGGTTATAGGCGTCCTCTTCCACTATAACTGGCTTATTCTGCTTGAGAAGGATCACTTAAAAGCTGAAGATTGAACCCAAGGTGGATCGAGACAACCGGAGGCTGGAATCTCTCCATAAGAATTTCTTTTTCCTCAACTCTATTTATCTCTATTGTTTTAGTTTTAATTTTCACAATTTCAATTCAACTTTTAATTATGTTTTATTTTATTTTTTTCTAGATCAAAACTTTTTATTCTATTTTTTAAAATTTTTCAGGAACGCGTGTTTTCTTGGGCACGGCTCTATCCGGGATTTTGAGGAATAAGAATTTGTGCAAATCTGGTCCCCGAGGATTTGACTCTAATTCCATTATACTGTTCTTTTTCATTATTTATTAGGGATAGGATATTTTTGGTGCTCTCAACGACCGCATCATGCGAAAATTAAATTCGTCACACGGCCTAGCACACGGACGTGCGACTTGGTCGTGTGACCCTAGTTTGCTGATGACATCATAAACAAAAAGTTACACAGGTTGAGGACACGAGTGTGTCCCGAACCACACGGGCATGTGTGACCACACAGTCTACTCACACGGGTGTGTGACTCTCCAAAACATGGAAATTTTCTAAGCGTTCTAAAGTTTCTAGTTTAGTCCCGAACTACCTCCAATGTATGTTTAGAGCCTCGTAGGTCCATGTAAGGGACGATATACATGTGTATGAATAGTATTGAATTATGGCCTAGTTTTGTACAATTGGTTATGGTTATGTCCGATAATGCCTTGTACCCTATCTCGGTATTGGACTAGGGTAAGAGGTGTTACATCTAGTGGTATCAGAGCTATAGTTTAGTTGATTCTCAGACTAACCTAGCATGTGTAGGAGTCTAGCTATACATGTCATATATAAATTGTGATAGTGTGACGACTCTTGACAACTTAAATTGCGTTTTCAAATAGTAAATGGATCCCGGTCGAACCGTAGCTAATGACGTAGAAAGTAATACACCGACTCCCGCCCAAGGGACCACGCCACCCGGTAGTAGGCATGTGACAACTAGTCAAGGAGGAGAGGCTAGGGAAGCCTTTCTCCACATGATGGATGAATGGTATATGGAGTTTATTCGGGCGAATCCGAATGCTCAACCCCTCCACCCCTTCCTATTCCTCAACTGATTCCCATAGCCCCTTAAGGTGTGAAATGGTAAGACTGGGTAAGCCTCCTGTTGATAAGATTTGAATGTACAGGGTTGAAGAATTCAGGGCTAACGTAGATGATGATCCCGAGAGGGCAGAATTCTAGCTTGAAAATACCATTCGAGTATTTGATGAACTTTCATGCACATTTGAAGAGTGTTTGAAATGTGCTATATCATTATTGAGGGATGCAGCATATCATTGGTGGAAAACTCTAGTATCGGTGGTTTCTTTCAAAAAGAATTTCAAAAGAAATATATTAGTTAGCAGTTTATCGATCAGAAGCGTAAGGATTTTTTTAAGCTGAAATAGGGTCGAATGTTAGTGATAGAATATGAGTGGGAATTTGTTAGGCTCAGTAAGTATGCTCAGGAGTGTGTTTCCTCTGAGGCTATTATGTGTAAAAGGTTTGAAGATAGGTTAAATGAGAATATTAAGCTGTTAGTTGGGATCTTAGGAATTAAAGAATTTGTCGTATTGGTTGAACGGTCTTGCAGAGCTGAAGAATTAAGTAAAGAGAAGAGAAAGGCTGAGAATGAGGCTAGAGATGCAAGAAAAATACCGATAAGAAAGTCCTTTCCATCTCAAGCAAAGAAATCCAGAGAAATGTATTCTCGTTCAAATATATCAGCTGAACATTCACATAGAGAGCGCATGAAGCTATACTCAGATTCTAAAGCACAAGCTACCTCGATGGCTAGTGTGGGAAATGTTCGGTCCAATAGACCTGAATGCCAACATTGTGGTAAGTAACATCCCGGTGAGTGCAGAACAAATAGCTAAGCTTGTTTCAAGTGTGGTTCTCTAGATCATTTTATCCAAGATTTCCCTGAGAAGGATGAAGAAGAAAAATCTCAAAGTGTGAGGCCAAGTAATACTACCAATAGAGGTAGGCCACCGAGGAACACCGGGAATGAAGCTAGCAATAAAGGTGTGACCAATGATTCAACTGTAAGATCAGAAGTTAGGGCACCTACGAAGACTTATGCCATCCGTGCTCGGGATGATGCGCCATCCCCTGATGTGATCAATGGTATAGTCTCTCTTTATGATACTAATGTAGTTGCATTAATTGATCCTGGATCGACGTATTCCTATATTTGTATGAATTTGGTAACTAGTACGAATTTGCCTGTTGATTCCACTAAGTTTGTGATTAAAGTGTTAAAACCTTTAAGTAAGTATGTATTAGTGGATAAAGTTTGTAAGAATTGTCCTTTAATGATTCAAGGTTACTATTTTCCAGCTGACTTAATGTTATTACCATTTGATGAATTTGATGCTATTTTGGGTATGGACTGGTTGACATTGCATGATGCCAAAGTAAATTGTAGGCAGAAAATTATTGAATTGAAATGTGAAAATTGTGAAGTTCTTCAGGTTGAAACAAATGAATCTAGTGAACTGCCTGTTGTAATTTCGTCAATGACAGCTTAGAGTATGTAAGAAAAGGGTATAAAGCGTTTCTTGCGTATGTGTTGAATACAAAAGTATCTGAATTGAAGATTGAATCGGTACCGGTAGTTTGTGAATATTGAAATGTGTTTCCAAAAGAGTTGTCAGGATTACCACTGATTAGAGAGGTGGAGTTTGCTATTGATTTATTACTAGGGACTACACCGATATAGATAGCTTTGTATAGAATGGCTCCCACCGAGCTAAAGGAATTAAAGACTCAGTTGCAAGATTTGACAAATAAGGGATTTGCGAGACCAATTTTTTCTCCCTAAGGTGCTCTAGTGTTATTTGTAAAGAAGAAAGACAGATCCATGAGACTGTATATAGATTATCGACAACTAAACAAAGTGACCATAAAGAATAAGCATCCTTTGCCAAGGATTGATGACTTGTTTGACCAGTTAAAAGGGACAACAGTGTTTTCGAAGATAGAATTGAGATCTAACTACTACCAGTTAAGAGTTAAAGAGTCGGATGTGCCAAAAATCGTGATAAGAATGACGTATGGACATTATGAGTTTCTTGTTATGCCTTTTGGACTTACTAATGCTCCTGTTGTTTTTATGAACTTGATGAATCGGATCTTCTGACCTTACTTGGATAGCTTTGTAGTTGTATTCATGATGATATCCTAATTTATTCTCGAGATGAGTCTAAACATGCCGAACATTTGAGAACTCTGTTGTAGATTTTGAGAGAAAATAAATTGTTTGCTAAGTTCAATAAAAGTGAGTTTTGGCTCCGAGAACTCTGATTTTTGGGAAATATTGTCTCTGCTAAAGGTATAAGGGTTGATCTGAGTAAGATTTTGGTGAATGTTGATTGGAAGCCACCAAGAAATGTATCCGAGATTAGAGGCTTTCTAGGCTTAGTCGGTTATTACAGACGGTTTGTTAAAGGATTTTCCATGATTGCTACACTGATGAGAAGGTTGTTACATAAAGATGTCAAGTTCGAATGGACAGAAAAGTGCCAATAGAGTTTTGAGAAAATAAAAGCTTTATTGACTGAGGCACCAGTGTTAGTACAACCTAAGTCCAGAAAAGAATTTGTGATTTATAGTGATGCATCTTTGAACGGTCTTGGATGTGTATTGATGCAAGAAGGCAAAGTGATAGCTTATGCCTCGAGTTAAAATCGTACGAGAAGAACTATCCGACACATGATCTAGAGTTGGCTGCCATTGTGTTTGCTTTGAAGATTTGGCGTTATCATTTGTACGGTGAGAAATGTCGTGTCTTTATCGATCATAAGAGTTTAAAGTATTTGATGACCCAAAAGGATCTAAATTTGTGACAATAAAGATGGCTCCAATTGTTGCAAGATTATGAGCTAGTGATCGATTATTACCCGAGAAAGGCGAATGTAGTCGCCGATGCATTGAGTAGGAAATCCTTGTTTGCCTTAAGAGCTATGAGCATGAGATTAGCTTTGTCTGATAATGGTTCAATTCTAGCTGGGCTGAAAGCTAGACCGGTATTTCTTCAAAAAATTTGTGAAGCTCTGAGAAGTGATAGTGATTTGCAAAAAGAATTTAGTGCGAATCGACTAGTGATTTAGATTTTCAAATCGAGGCTGATGATTGTTTGATGTTCTGAGGAAGAGTTTGTGTTCTGAAAAAAGCTGAGTCAATTCAAAAAAATTTGCACGAGGCACATAGTGGTTGTTTGTTGGTTCATCCAGGTAGTACGAAAGTGTACAATGATTTGAAGAAATTGTATTGGTGGCCTAGTATGAAAAGAGATATTTCTACGTTCGTATCAAAGTGTTTGATTTGACAACAAGTAAAGTCTAAGCATCAAGTGCCTTCGGGTTTACTTCAACCAGTAATGGTACTCAAGTGGAAATGGGATAGGATTACGATGGACTTCGTTACGAGTTTGCCTTTGACCCCGAGAAAGAAAGATGCTATTTGGGTTGTTGTTGATTGATTGACGAAATCGGCTCATTTTATTCCAGTATGTACCAATTATTCACTTGATAAGTGAGCTGAACTATATATTGCTGAGATTGTGAGACTGCACGAAGTGCCTATTTCTTTTATTTCGGATAGAGATCTAAGATTTACTTTGAGATTTTGGAAAATGTTGCAAGAAGCTTTGCGTACGAAATTGAATTTTAGTACCGTATTTCATCCACAAATGGATGGGCAGAGTAATTCAGATTCTCAAAGATATGCTTCGATGTTGTGTTTTAGAGTTCGAAGGTAGTTGGGAAAAATATCTACCTTTGGTTGAGTTAGCTTATGACAACAGCTTTCAATCGAGTGTAAAGATGGCACTATATGAGGCATTGTATGGCTATAAGTGTCGGACTCCTCTGTATTAGACCGAGCTCAGTGAGAGACAGATTCACGGTCTTGATTTGGTTAAGAAAACCAAAGAGAAAGTGAAAATAATCTGTGATTGTTTGAAAGTTACTTCAGATCGACAGAAGTCATACGCAGGTTTGAAAATGTAACACCCTAAACTCGGCCCAGACGTTATTGCCGAATCTGGCGATGTCACATTGAAGTGTTTCTCGAAAACATGTTCTCATTTGTAAACTCATTCAGTATTAAACCTCTTTATGATATCGATGAAAAACTTATCGAACATGTTGAATTGTTAATAAACTTTAAAAACTCCTTTACTTATTAATCCATTTTATTTATCTTTTACTAAATCAATAAAGTACATTCATTTTCAAAATGTAGTTTGTTATTTAAAACCGTTTACTTTTAAAATTGTTATACACTGTCAAATCTCGTTTAGCAGTGGAAACTTTTAAATTATCTTTCACAAACGTGGTATTTTAAAAAGCATTTTTCTTTTGAAAACCTGTCTTTTTCCCTACATCTAGAAATTTATAACAAAGCAAATAAAAGCCCCAAATTAACAATTAAAACCTTAGAGAGCCCTTATTACATAAAAATTACCCAAAACAGAATTAATAGTAAATATGAACCAAATATGAATAAACGCAGTTGTGTGGCCACCTCCGAGTCCCTCATAGCACCAATCCATCTATGGTTGAGGATTACCTGTACAGATAAACAGAAGGGTGAGTTTACGAAAACTCAGTGTGTAACACCCTACACCCCGTCCGTCGCCGGAATAGGGTATTAAGGTATTACATAACAAGACATAACCTACCAAAATTCCATAGATTTATTTAGTTCTTTAACCGAGGGTGACACATGCAAATAGGTTCGGTTAATAAGTCATATCTCATAAAAGAAAACGTTTCATAAGCATAGTATGCTAGTATAATTCTACTATGTGGCTACTAGCATCTTGGCCGAAACAAACCCTTCATAAACTGAACTCCCTAGTAGCAACTCATTACCAAATTGGGTATTAACAAAAAACATGCCACAACTTTAAACCATACAAGTAACATTCACATATATATTCAACTTGAAGACTAGGCAAGCCATTTTCGCATGGCTAGAATAATTACAACTCAAAATGTAGTTTAACATAACAAAAAGGAGATTAGCCTATACATGCCATTGATCCATAAATAACCGACAAAGTACCAAAATAACAGCGATAGTGTAGGTGATTAAGGCTTCAATCCCCGAGTCCGTAGCTTCCAAAAAGAAATCTATAAAACAGAGGAAACAAGGGAAACGGAGTAAGCATTACAATGCTTAGTAAGTTTTAAGCAATGTCACTGATAAAGCATTCAATTCTAACATAGTTTTTCGTAGTTTTGTTACCCTCTTCCTTTGGGTAAGTCACCCCTTTTTCCAACATATACATACACATTTCATACGAACATGGATAACTTCTACTCATAGTAAGTTCACATTACATATTCAAGTCACAGAAATTCACATAATATTTCACATAGGCCAATTGTACTTTGATCATATTAATAATCTCGTTTCATGAACACATATGAAATCACATAATGACCTTAGTATTCGGTCCAAAATCCAGCTTGCATATAAGTCAAGGGTACATACCTGTATAGCTTAGCACTTTCAGCGCAATTCATTTACGATCATTACCTTGAAGACCATTAGTCTTAGGCTTTATTCTCATCATCATCGAGATCTTTAGCTCGGATAAACTCTATATATATAGCCATCGGGTCTCTACCCCGGACGCAATCTCCGCATATAGCCTTCGGGTTTTAACCCGGACATCATCTCTGCATATAGCCTTCGGGTCTTAACCCGGGTATAGTCTCCACATATAGTCAGCGGGAATTAATCCCGGATTCACATTACTAATTCTCATACACAGATATATTCGCATGTAGCCAAATTTCACATAGCAAGATTTCACTTGCAATTCAATCAATTTATGTACATACCAACATGTAACATGCTTCTCGACTTTATATCATAAATATACATATAACTCAAACTTATACACATATATATTTCTTTGCTAGCTTTCGGCCCAAAGATCAAACATACATAAGCAAACGCATTTTTAAAATTTCCATTTCGGCCCTTTTCTCTATGAGCCATTCGACCATATAACAAACATGAATAAAGTTTCTTTCTCGATGGGACATCATTCAATATCAGCATGTACATCATGGCATTTTTACTAAAAGATCAAATTCGATTACCCAAAACTTACCTTGAACTTTCCCGAGAATTTAGGAGTTGGCTATTCGACCACTTTAGCCTTCCCTTTATCCGAGCTCGTCCCTCTATGCTCTTGAGCTAAATAAAGTATTTAATTTTATTAATCCTTATTCAACATCTCAATTAACCATCTTCACTTATAGTCAATCAATAAATGCACATACTTCTCATAGCAAACAAAAACATACACATTTGGTCATTTCACATACATATCATAAGTCACAGCAAGCTGATTTTCTGAGCAGCATTCAATAATTTACTTATAACTGGAGCTACGAAACTCCAAATGAAGTGCCGTAAATTTTGTATGAAAATAGACTCATTTATCTTCCATTCATAAAATTTTTATAATTTTTGGTTTGGCCAATCAATACCAGAATTTTCTCAAAGTTTCCCTATTTCACTGTTTGAGTGAACTGACCACTCTATACTACGAACTGAATTTCTCCTTGTACAGAATTCCAAATATGGCCTCGCCTATTCCATTAGAAACTAGACTCATAAAGGAGTCTAAGCATATAAAGTTTATCTCATAACAATTTTTATACAATTTATAGTGATTTTCCAAAAACAGAGCAGGGGACTTCAAAGTCAATCTGACACTATCTCACTCTACTCTAAAAATCTATTTATCGGAAATTCCTTTGCTTGCAAGGTTTCTTTTATAAGAAACTAGACTCATTAAGCTTCAATTACACAATTTATTCAGTCTCTAATTCAACTCACACAAATTATGGTGATTTTTCTAAAACACGTTACTGCTGCTGTACCAAGCAGAATTTTATACCAAATTCACTCTTTAGTGTTCTCATGCACATCTCTTTTTTTTTTAAAACATATCATTTCCTAAGGCACCCCTTTAGAGTAGTCATTAACCTTAACATAAATACACATACACAACTCACATCCATTCAAGCTACAACATATAACCATGGCCATATTACGCAAATGGCCGAATACACCAATTAACTAGTTAACACATACACAAGCACAATTTCATTCTTGCGAATAGGGCATAGCCGAATGTCCCCTTTCTAACAAATAAAACATTCAAGAAGTTTCCCATTACTACAAAGCTCCATTCGGCCTTACTCACCGCTAAAATACAATTTAATCAAGTTCGATTTAGAAATTAAACCACATTAATCAATTATCAAATTTCTAGTTTCACATAGAATTAGCACTATTATACTAACTCCAAGCACACTCGGCAATCACATACTCAATTTCAATATAATACATAAATTCCCTTGTCATATTCCTACTTATCCGAAATTAACAATGAAACTCAAGAATGCTAAGTCTTCAAGGCCACATTGAGCAATTGTATATGCATGTATTAAGCCTTGAACATTAAGTTTCCTAGTTCTAAATTCTCTTAAGGTTGAACATCTTATAAGACATTCTAGACAAATTTCATACCACATACCATTAGTCGAAACTCAATTAACTCCACCTTTAATCAATTTCTCTTTAACCTTTAACACATTCGGCCATAATAAGGACCAAATGACAAACCTTAATCCCAACTTATAACAATGCAATATACCCCCTTGGCCGAATGTTCCTTTGAACAATTCACTATTACAAAGCATAATTTCACAAATTATACTTACCACACTAAGCTCAAATTCGGCTAATACACATACATAGAATGTTTCTTTTAAGCAAAAATTTCTAAATCATACATTAATTTTGCATTTCACATAGTAGCAAATTGTCAATAATTTCACTAGCCACAACCATCCTAGTTTACCAATCTCAACTCATTTATCATCAATCTTAATACCAAAACATCAAAACACCTACCAAGAAACACAACACTCATGGCCGAACATCCTCCCTAACAAAAATCAAGCCCTTGAAAACACCAATTGATTAGTTTAGGTTTATAAACCCAAAATCACATGAATTCAACCTCTTAATACCCTTCACATACTCATTTATCAATTTTTAACTATCAAATTCAAACTTCACAATTTTTCTCCCATGACCGAAAATCAACATAGCACAAATCTTAAAATCAAAAACATAGGTCTAGGAGGGTATCAAACAAAGATTTCAAACACCTAAAATACAAAGAAAAATTGCCAAAATCTTACCTTTAACTTAGACCTTCATGACCGACCACCAAAGTGTTTTTCTTCTCTTATTTTTCTTTAGTTTCGGCAACCATAAGAAGAAAATAGGAAAGCCTTGTTTGTATCACCCCTTGTTTTATTATTTCATGCATTTTCATAATTTAGAATTATTAAACCCATTTTTCTTAATATAAAATACACATAATACACACTCATTACAAGGTTACAAAACACAAACAAACAAAGGTGTCATCATGATAGTAGGTTGGCCGGCCATCACAATAAAAAGAGGGAAATTTGACATGCAAATCCCTTATTTTGCATGCATGAAGTTATTGGTCATCACACCTTTGTCTAGCTCGTTTTCAAAGTTCTTAATTTAGCCCTTTTAGGTGAAATTCAAATTTATAACTCTAAATTGACACACCAAACATGTCACACATGAATTAACACATATTATAGGCATCTAAATGAACATTAAATATATTTTATGCTTCGGTTTTGTGGTCCCGAAACCACATTCCGACTAGGGTCGCTTTAAGGCTGTCACACAGTGTGTAATCCCTTATCAAACAGTATGCAATAACAGTCTGGGCCCGAGCCCGTTACGGTAATAATATCAATGTGGGCCTTAGCCTAATATAGTAACAATATCAATGTGGGCCTTAGCCCCATATAGTAACAGTAGTAGTGAGATAATGCAAACAAAAAACCCACCCATTTAGCCAGACACACCACTCCGTCCTGCCAGTCACACCATTCGGCGATAAAATCGACCCACCCAGCCAGACACACCAAGATTAGCACTGGTTGCGGCACTAATCAGCATCCCAGCGAAGCTGCTAATAAACAGTATCGCAGCAAAGCTACCAATAACCAGTATTGCAGCAAAGCTGCCAGTAACAGTACACTACCTCCAACATTAATAACCCATCCCCATGTAGAATGTCATGTCATAATATCAAACGTGCATGCAGCATGTCATGCTCACTACAGTCATACATATCATAGGAAGATCAGTCATTTTACCAATAGGGGCACAACAGTCATTTTTACCCTATAGGGGTAAAACAGTCATTTTTATCAGAATAGGGTCTAGGCACACTTAATGACCATTCAGAAGGTCTCCAGTCATCTCGCGCGACTCGTGTAACCTTAATAATCAGAACAATGTAAAGGGCCCAAGGCCCATTATGTGGCCCAAGTGGGCCCATACGCCCGTTGGCCTAGTAAGTCCAGAAATGACCTTAGCCATGTATGTAGCACAGCCGGGTCCAATATTTCCACATGTCCGTGAGATTTACCTATGTGGGGCCTGCGAGCTCATTGGGCCCACATTGTAATGGCCTAAATTCAAGGTTATTGGAACAGTGGTTTCGTAACCACAAATCTAATTTAAAGAGAAATTTATTTTAATATTTTTTTATACATATTGATATGATAGGAAAATCATATGAAACTATCGATAGAAAAATTTTACCGATTTAGTGGTTAGTTAAGAAAAAGAAATTATTGAAGAAATTGGGTAAAAACAAGTTAACAAGACCTCGATCTCGTAAAACTGAGTTGAAAATATTTTTTATAAATATTTATGAAATGTTAGTAATATTGTATTAAAATTTTGTTAGAAAATTTTAACGTTTGGACAGTTAATTAAATGAAAAGGACTAAATTGGAAAAGGTGTAAAAGTGGTTAGAATGATTAAATAGCTTAAATGTTTAATGAGAAAGGATTTAAAAGGTAAATAGACCCAAAAATTATTGGGCTGGACGGCAAGGGCATAAAATCAGCAGAAAAATGGATGATTTAAGGGTAAAATTGGAATATTACATTATTAACTAAATAAAACTAGGACTAATATGGAAATATCTAGATTTCTTGAGATTTCTCTTCATTCTAATCAGCCAAAACGCCATAGGAGAGGTTCTTTAAGCTGGTTTTTCATAATTTTTACACCAAATCCCGAAGACTCAAATACGAAGCTAGATCGAGGAAAGGAAAAAGTTCGAGATTAGTAGATTTTTGGTATACAAACAAGTATCGAGGTAAGTTCTTGTAACTTGAATTATATTCTTAAATGCTTGAAATGTATGTTATTGATGTGAATATGAATTGAATGTTCATTTTATAAAAATTTATGGAACATTGATATATTTGATGAAAAGTGGAAGAAATCCTGGTTGAATGGAAAGAAAATTCGACGGATCTCAGAAAAAGGAATTGACAGTAAAATGGATCTAGCCCGGACGGGTGATCCTATCCTGATATAGCCCTCCCAAAGAATATGTGTAAATTGGATTTAGCCTAGACGGGTAATCCAAATTAGGGTCTGAATTTAGCCTGGACTGGTAATTCAAATCCAAGCTCATTAAAGTAATTGTCATTGCAGGGGATTTAGCCTGGACTGGTAATCCCGACAATACTCTATGAGTTTATATTACAGGGGATTAAGCCTGGACTGGTAATCCCACTGTAAAGATGAGGTTCGCGGGAGTGTGCTCTCTGAAATGGAAATGTGCGCACATGAATATGAATTAACAGACCCGGATTTGTACACTAAAGTGTACACCTGAAAATCCATCGAAATTCTAAGAAATTCAACGAGATAAATGTAGGAAAATAATAATGTATGGAAATCATGGCATTGATGAGCTCATCAATCATGGTATATATTATTGATACATTGAAATTATTGGACTAACTTGAATGTTGAGTTTGTGCATGTTAGGATAACAATGCATTGAATGGATGTATAAATGTTTATTGTATTGTATTAAAAATATTAGGTAAGTATAATTCTTGTTACATGAGCTTAGTAAGCACAATGTGCTTATCTTGTTTTCTTTTTCCCTGTTTTGTAGTATTAAGAGCTCGGATGTCAGATTTGGTCGGAGACACATCACACTATCAACCTCAATATTTTGGTATATCCAGAAACTTTATTTTGGAAATCAATGGCATGTATAAGTTAATAAAGCAAATGTTAATGTGAAATGAATGTAAAGTTAGCCATTGGTGTGGCTAACAAATCTTAGTTTGGTATGTGATGAGATTATCTTATGAATATGAATGAATCTATTTTGAAAATATGTTGAACTGGATTGGTATCGGTTTAAGTTTTGCAGGGAAGGTTAGATGTCTATAAAGGGGATACATTGAGTTTTAATAAAAAATTATTGTTCGATAAACTTTGGTAATGCCTCGTACCCTATTCCGGTGACGAATACGGGTAGGGGGTGTTATATTCGTTGGTATCATAGCTACGGTTTAGCCGGTTCGGACCGACCTAGCAAATACGAGATTAACTATACATGCTATTTAAATTATTGTTGATAGTGTGATATCCCCTGAACATTTAAATTTATTTTTCTTATAGTAAATGTTTGCCGACTGAGCTCAATCCGAGGAAGTCGGGAGTCATGCTCCGGCCCCGGAAAGGGAACAAAGAGAAGTTGAAGCTACTAGTAGTAAAAGGTCTGAGACAAGGGACCAAAGTGAAGAGGCTAAAATGGTCTTCTATCAAATGATGAATGATTGGTTTACTCAGTATATAAGAACTAACCCTGTAGTGCAGCAAACTCAAGCTCCCCCTCCTCCTCCACCGGTTCTCGAGACTATACAGGGTATAGGTACTGAATCTACCAAAAAAGGGAAAGCTCCAGTTGATAAAATTAGAAAGTATGGGGCTGAAGAATTCTGAGCTGCAGTTGATGATGATTCTGAAAAGGCTGAGTTTTGGTTAGAGAATACTACCCGGGTTTTAGAAGAATTATCATGCACACCAGAAGAATGTCTGAAATGTGCTGTCTCACTATTAAAAGATACAGCTTATCATTGGTGGAAGACTAAAGCTTCAGTCATTTCGAAAGAAGAGATTACCTGGGAGTTCTTTCAGAATGAATTTAAAAAGAAATATATCAGCCAAAGATTTCTTGATCAGAAAAGAAAAGAATTTATTGAGCTGAAACAGGGCAATAGATCGGTATCTAAGTATGAAAGAGAATTTGTTCGGTTGAATAAATATGTTCGGGAATGGGTACAATCAGAAGCCGAAATGTGTAAATAATTTGAAGAGGGGCTGAATGAAGACATTAAATTGTTGATTGGGATTCTTGAAATCCGTGAGTTTGCTACATTAACAGAGCGAGCTTATAAAGCAGAAGATCTGAGTAAAGAGAAGAAACAAGCTGAAAGGGAAGCTCGAATTTCTAGTAAGAGACCGGTAAGCAAATCACAGTTTTCTACTTTAAAGAAATTTAAAAAGTATTAGGATCGTTTCACTTCAGTCACTGGGTATTCAAGTAGAGAACGAGGTTCTCAACGTTCTAATCCAAGACCATCTACTCCATTAGTGACCAGTATGGGCAGTGTTGGTACCCCTAAGCCGAGATGCCAGTACTGTAATAAAGCTCATTTTGGAGAATTTCGGCTGAAAAGTGGGGCTTGTTATCGATGTGGTTCATTTGATCATTTTATCAGAGATTGTCCAGAAAGGGGTGAAAATGAAGCTGAACAGATATCGAAGCCGAGTAATCCAGTTTCGAGAGGCAGACCACCTCGACCATCCGGTAATGTTAGTGGTAGCTAAGGAGCTACGAAAGAATCTGCAGGCAGGTCTGAGACACGAGCACCTGCTAGGACATATGCCATCCGTACCAAAGAAGATGCCTCAGCACCCGATGTTATTACTGGTACATTTTCTTTACTTGACACTAATATTACTGCATTAATTGATCCCGGTTCTACGCATTCATATATTTGTGTTAAACTTGCATTTGTTAAAAATTTATTTGTTGAACCTACTGAATTTGTGGTTAAAGTCTCGAACCCCCTAGGCCAGTCTGTGTTAGTGGATAAAATTTGTAAAGATTGTCCACTAATGGTAAGAGGTTATTGTTTCTCGGCTGATTTCATGTTACTTCCTTTTGATGAGTTCAATATGATATTGGGTATGGATTGGTTAACCCAGCATAATGCAGTAGTCAATTGTAGACAGAAATATATTGTGCTAAAATGTTAGAATGGCGAGTTGCTCCGGGTTAAATTTGATCAGACAGAGGAGTTATCTGATGTGATTTCAATTATTACTGCTCAGAGGTATGTTAAAAAGAGGTGTGATGCTTTTCTTGCTTATGTATTAGACACCAAGGTATCTGAGTCAAAGATTCAGGCAGTGCTAGTGGTATGTGAATTTTCTGATTTGTTTCCAGAGGAATTACCAGGGTTACCACCAGAAAGGGAGGTGGAATTTTCTATAGATTTGGTTCCGGGAACTACTCCAATTTCTATAGCTCCATACCGGATGGCTCCTACAAAATTAAAGAAGTTAAAGATACAGTTACAGGAACTTGTTGATAAGGGTTTTGTTCGACCGAGTCATTCACCTTGGGGTGCTCTGGTTTTGTTTGTAAAACAGAAAGATGGGTCTTTGAGACTGTGTATCGACTACCGACAGCTTAATAAGATAACCATAAAGAATAAGTACCCGTTACCCGAGATTGATGATTTATTTGATTAGCTGAAAGGTGCTACAGTGTTTTCAAAGATTGATCTTCGATCGGGTTATTATCAATTACGGGTAAAGGAGTCAGATGTGCCAAATATAGCCTTTAGAACCAGTTATGGGCATTATGAGTTTTTGGTTATGCCGTTTGGGCTAACTAATACACCTGCAGTATTTATGGATCTGATGAACCGAATATTCAAACCGTACTTAGACAGATTTGTAGTAGTATTCATTGATGATATTTTAGTCTATTCTCAAGATGAAAATGAGCATACAGAACATTTGAGAATAGTGCTGCAAATTCTGCGTGAAAAGCAATTTTATGCTAAATTCAGTAAATGTGAATTCTGGCTCCGAGAAGTGGGTTTTCTTGGACATATTGTATCTACTGAAGGCATTAGGGTAGACCCGAGTAAAATCTTAGCTATTGTAAATTGGAGTCCACCAAAGAATGTATCTGAAGTCAGAAGTTTCTTGGGTTTAGCTGGGTATTATGAGAGATTTGTACAGGGGTTCTCTATGATAGCTTCTCCGATGACTTGTCTACTGCAGAAAGATGTAAAGCTTCAGTGGATTGATGAATGCCAGCAGAGTTTCGACCGATTGAAAGATTTGTTAACGAAAGCACCTGTATTAGTGCAGCCCGAACCGGGTAAGGAATTTGTTATTTACAGTGATGCCTCATTAAATGGTTTAGGTTGTGTTTTGATGCAAGAAGGTAAAGTTATAGCCTATGCTTCAAGACAACTTAAACCCCATGAAAGAAATTACCTAGTGCATGATCTTGAATTAGCTGCTACTGTATTTGCGCTGAAGATATGGCGACATTACTTGTACGGTGAGAAATGTTATGTTTATGCTGATCATAAAAGCCTGAAATATTTGATGACGCAGAAAGATTTGAATTTAAGACAGCACAGGTGGCTTGAACTAATAAAGGATTATGATTTGATTATTGATTACCATCCGGGTAAGGCTAATGTTGTAGCTGATGCTTTGAGCCAGAAATCTTTATTTGCTTTGCGAGCTATGAATACCCGGTTATCATTGTCTGATGATGGTTCAATTATAGCTGAAATGAAAGCTAGACTAGTGTTTTTACAGTAGATCTGTGAAGCTCAGAAAAATGATGAAAAATTACAAGCTAAACGGGCAGAATGTGAATCAAGTACTGATTCTGAATTTTAGGTTGAGGTCGATGGTTGTTTGTTATTCAGAGACAGGGTATGTGTACTTCAGAATTCAGATCTCATATAGAAGATTCTACACGAGGCTCACAGCAGTACTATGTCTGTACATCCGGGGAGTAATAAAATGTATAATAATCTAAAAAAGATGTACTGGTGGCCAGGTATGAAACGTGATATCTCTGAATTTGTATCAAAGTGTTTGGTATGTCAGCAGGTTAAAGCTGAACATCAGGTACCTTCGGGGTTACTTCAGCCAATCACTATACCAGAATGGAAATAGGAAAGAATCACTATGGATTTTGTATCTGGATTACCGTGGTCTCCGAGGAAGAAAGATGCTATTTGGGTGATTGTTGACCGATTGACGAAGTCAGCACACTTTATTCCTGTACATATGGATTATTCTTTGGATAAACTGGCTGAATTGTACATATCTGAGATTGTCAGGCTACATGGAGTTCCTGTCTCTATTATATCAGATAGAGATCCCCGATTTACGTCTCGTTTCTAGGACAAATTGCAAGAAGCCTTGGGTACTCAGTTATATTTCAGCACTACATTTCATCCTCAGACAGATGGCCAATCTAAACATATAATTCAGGTATTGGAAGATATGCTCCGATGTTGTATATTAGAGTTTGAAGGTAATTGGGAGAGGTATCTACCTTTGATTGAATTTGCTTACAATAACAGTTATCAGTCCAGTATTAAAATGGCTCCGTATGAAGCTTTGTATGGTAGAAAATGTAGAACACTGTTATATTGGACAGAGCTTAGTAAAAAGAAGATACATGGAGTTGATTTGATTCGGGAAACAGAAGAAAAAGTAAAGGTGATTCGGGATAGTTTAAAAACAGCTTCCGATCGTCAGAAGTCATATGCTGATCTTAAGCAAAAAGAGATTGAATTTCAGGTTGGTGACAAGGTATTCCTGAAAGTGTCTCCTTGGAAGAAAGTTCTCCGATTCGGTCGAAAGGGTAAATTGAGTCCAAGATTTATCGGGCCATATGAAATCATAGAAAGAATTGGACCGGTCGCTTATCGATTGGCATTACCACCGGAACTTGATAGAATCCATAATGTTTTTCATGTGTCTATGCTACGACGGTATCGATCGGATCCTTCACATGTTATTTCTCCGACAGAAGTGGAGATTCAGCCGGATATGAGTTACAGTGAAGAACCAATTAAGATTTTGGCACGAGAGACAAAGGAGCTCAGAAATAAAAAGATAAATTTGGTAAAAGTATTATGGCAAAAGCACGGGATTGAGGAAGCGACATGGGAACCGGAGGAGGCAATGAGGAAACAATACCCGAACCTCTTTACTGGTAAGATTTTCAAGGACGAAAATCCTTAAAGGGGGGAGAGTTGTAATGGCCTAAATTCAAGGTTATCGGAACAGTGGTTTCGTAACCACAAATCCGGTTTAAAGAGAAATTTATTTTAATATTTTTTTCATAAATATTGATATGATAGAAAATCATATGAAAATATTGATAGAAAAATTTTACCGATTTAGTGGTTAGTTAAGAAAAAGAAATTATTGAAGAAATTGGGTAAAAACAAGTTAACGAGACCTCGATCTTGTAAAACCGAGTTGAAAATATTTTTATAAATATTTATGAAATGTTAGTAATATTGTATTAAAATTTCGTTAGAAAATTTTAACATTTGGATAGTTAATTAAATGAAAATGACTAAATTGGAAAAGGTGTAAAAGTGGTTAGAATGATTAAATAGCTTAAGTGTTTAATGAGAAAGGATTTAAAAGGTAAATAGACCCAAAAATTATTAGGCTGGATGGCAAGGGCATAAAATCAGCAGAAAAATGGATGATTTAAGGGTAAAATTGGATTATTGCATTATTAACTAAATAAAACTAGGACTAATATGGAAATATCTAGATTTCTTGATATTTCTCTTCATTCTAATCAGCCAAAATGCCATAGGAGGGGTTCTTTAAGCTGGTTTTTCATAATTTTTACACCAAATCCCAAAGACTCAAATACGAAGCTAGATCGAAGAAAGGAAAAAGTTTGGGATTAGTAGATTTTTGGTATACAAACAAGTATCGAGGTAAGTTCTTGTAACTTGAATTATATTCTTAAATGCTTGAAATGTATGTTATTGATGTGAATATGAATTGAATGTTCATTGTATAAAAATTTATGGAACATTGATGTATTTGATAAAAAGTGGAAGAAATCCCAGTTGAATGGAAGGAAAATTCAATGGATCTCAGAAAAAGGAATTGACGGTGAAATGGATCTAGCCCGGACGGGTGATCCTATCCTGATATAGCCCTCCCAAAGAATATGTGTAAAATGGATTTAGCCCAGACGGGTAATCCAAATTAGGGTCTGAATTTAGCCTGGACTGGTAATTCAAATCCAAGCTCATTAGAGTAATTGTCGTTGCAGGGGATTTAGCCTGGACTGGTAATACCGACAATACTCTATGAGTTTATATTGCAGGGGATTAAGCCTAGACTGGTAATCCCACTGTAAAGATGAGGTTCGCGGGAGTGTGCTCTCTGAAATGGAAATGTGCGCACATGAATATGAATTAACAGACCCGGATTTGTACACTAAAGTGTACACCTGAAAATCCATCGAAATTCCAAGAAATTCAACGGGATAAATGTGGGAAAATAATAATGTATGGAAATCATGGCATTGATGAGCTCATCAATCATGGTATATATTATTGATACATTAAAATTATTGGACTAACTTGAATGTTGAGTTTGTGCATGTTAGGATAACAATGCACTGAATGGATGTATAAATGTTTATTGTATTGTATTGAAAATATTAGGTAAGTATAATTCTTGTTACATGAGCTTACTAAGCACAATGTGCTTATCCTGTTTTCTTTTTCCCTATTTTATAGTATTAAGAGCTCGGAGGTCAGATTTGGTTGGAGACACATCACACTATCAACCTCAATATTTTGGTATATCTAGAAACTTTATTTTGGAAATCAATAGCATGTATAAGTTAATAAAGTTAATGTTAATGTGAAATGAATGTAAAGTTAGCCATTGGTGTGGCTAACAAATCTTAGTTTGGTATGTGATGAGATTATCTTATGAATATGAATGAATCTATTTTGAAAATATGTTGAACTGGATTGGTATCGGTTTAAGTTTTGCAGGGAAGGTTAGATGCCTATAAAGGGGATATATTAAGTTTTAATAAAAAAATTATTGTTCGGTAAACTTCGGTAATGCCTCGTACCCTATTCCGGCGACGAATACGGGTAGGGGGTGTTACACACATAGTCCATTTCGGCCCAATGTGGCCCATAACGGCCTAATCCATGAGATCGCTCATGGTGGCCCCTACAAACTTACGCCCATATTTCGTAGGCTTGAATTACCACATGTGCGATCGTATGCCCGTGTGGCATCAATTGCCATATTATCGTCTTTTCAGCTTTTGCTGTTCTACGGTTAAAACAGTGTGTGTACACATTGTTTTACGAAAATACGTGAGAAGTCCTCGAGTGCCAATCCTACATTTAATTGAGATATTTCATTAATCAATCCCAAAAATACTACATCTCTGCTTAAACTTATCTTACATTAAACACCAATACTTGCTTTGGATGATCGAAAAGAAATCACCTATTTGAACCGTTACTCAAAACCGATGTCAATCCCCTAAAGAGATTTCTTGCATTCCAAATGCACTTAATAACTAATCACAGAATACACATAAAGGTTGAACCAAGGCACAACTACTTACCGAAAGTGTACTATCGAAAATAGGAGAGGAAAAAATCGGCCTATAGCCCAACGAAAATCGAAAGCCAAAAGTACTTTGAATGATGGAGGCAAATTGGGATAGTTGTACCCCGTTTGACAGTAAATTCTTGCAAAGCTGAAGCATTAACACCACTAGGAGAGAGAGTAATCAGCTAAGTATCCAAAAGAAAAGAATGAAAGAAAAGAGTTCAAGGGACTAGAGAGTATTCGGCCAGGGTTAGAAACTGGAAGGAATTATCGAGAGAAAAAAAGAAAGAAAATAGAGAGAAAGAGAAGAGTAAAGATTCAGCCAAAAGTATGAAGAGATTGATGGGGGAAAAGAGTGTTCGGTTAAGGCTTAGAAAGGAAGAGGAGAAGCAATGTTCGACTTTGGCACAAAAAGGGATTAAGAAAAAAGAAGGGTAGGACCAAGAGTAAAGTGCCTATTAGGCCAAGGAGGGAAAATGAAAGTAAAGTCGACCAAAAGAGAAAAAGAAAAATACGAGAGACCATAATCTCGGAAATAAAAGAATGTCGAAACTGAACAAGCAGCATTCGAAAATTGCACACTCCCAATGATCTCAACTTTTCCCCAAACCGAAACCAAGAATGCCTTGGAGTTCCATTCGGCTACAACACCTTACCAACATCGCAACCCTTGTTTTTCTCCCAAATTCTCTCTATAATATCCACACCAACCACTATCCACATCCCTTGATTCTCTCCATATATTACCTATTTAAACTCCACCTTGCAGAGTTTCTGTCCAACTCTACTGCCCACACAACCAGGCAGCAAAATAAATATTTCCCTTTTTGATGCACTACCCTTCGAGCCTCAGACCTCAGACACACTCTGCACGCCCCTGGCCCAAAATTTAACCATAATAATTTAATGTAACACCCTAAACCCAGCCTAGATGTTATGGCCAAATCTGGTGGTGTCACATTGCAGTGCTTTTTTGAAAACTTGACCTTGTTGATAAAAACTCGTTTGAAGGTTAAAGCCTCTTTGTTAATTATAAAATCAACTCGTTTGAGGTGTTTTCCAAAAACATGATTTTGTTTGAACTACTTCGTGTTAAAACCTTATTACGACTTAATCAAAAATTTGTTAATCAAATTCAAATGTTGTTGCACTTTAAAATTAATGTTTGTTGCGGAAGCTTAAAAGAATAATAGTGTTACGGAAACGTGATGTTTTGAAAACAATTAATATTTCAAAAAACTGCGTTATACTTCTAGTAGATATAAGTTATGATAAATAAAAACCTAAAGTAAATCTAGAAATTCAAAGAGAGGCCTTATTACATAACAAACCCAAAACGAAATTTAAATGCAAGTAAAAGCCCAATAAAATAAAACAGGAGCAGTAGTGTGGCCACTCTCGAGTCCCTCGCAGCACCGGTCCACCTAACATTGGAGATTACCTACACAATTAAAAGTGGGGTAAGTTTACGAAAACTCAGTGTGTAATCCCCTAACATTAAAACAGTTAGTCAGATAAATAGAATACAAAAGTAGTCTGGGCCTGAGCATATTACAGCAACAGAATCAAAATGCAGTATGTATAATGTATGATGCATGTTATCCTATCCAACCCTGCACTTGCCTCCATCCAACCCTGCATTTACTGTGGGGAATAAATCACCCACCCATCCCTACACTTACAAAGTTAGCACCGGTTGCGACACTAACTAGAATCGCAGTAAAGCTACCAGACAAATAAGTGGCTTAAAGCCATCAAAAACCACACAAGGCCTTCAGAAATGGCACAAAGCCTTAAGTAACGGCACAAAGCTTTATGTAACGGTACAAAGCATTCGGTAATGGCATAAATCCTTCGGTAGGTCCATAGTCATCTTATGCAACCTGTGCGACCCTGACAGATCAGTACTTCCTCCATAACAACATCCCAACCCATGCAGTATGCCGTGCATGTATGCAAAACACATAATTATCACATGGCATGCTCAATCAATCAACCATCATATATGGCATAACAATCATTCTACCCTACAGGGGTATTACGGTCATTTTACCCCACGGGGGTAATTTGGTCATTTTACCTATTTTAGGGTCCAGGTACACTTACCGACCCGTCAGGAGGTCCATAGTCACCTCAAGTGACTAGTGCAACCTTAATAGTTATAACGGTGTAATTGGGCCTAAAGCCCAATATGCGGCTCAGACCACCGTAAACCACCCCCTTTTTAGAGATCCTGCAATACTGCTGAGACCTAAACCATCGCATCCATAAATCAATCGACCAAAGATTGGTATCATTGAACAACACTTATCAAAATGTAAACCAGAAATGAAGAGGTCCCCGCAACGATCTACACGAGTATGCCTTAACTCCAAGGCACCAAAAGAACACCTACCCCTGAGATGGAAGATTTGGTAACTCCAGGAGTGAAAAGAGAAAAGAACCCGAATAATAGAGATTTAAGAAAATAGTTTTAACAAAATAACTTGCTTGGAATAGTTGAAAGAACTTACTGAATTTGATGACCGAAAAGAGAGTTGTGCAGAGGGATTCAATCGATTGCCAGTGAGTAGATAAGGGTTACAGTATTCGGCTTGGTATAAAAGAAAGGGATGATGATGGAATTGGTTAGAAAAGAATAGATGTACTCGGCCAAGCGAAATAGAAAGAGGTAAAATTCGGCCATAATAAAAGGAGAGGAGAAGGTACGTTTGGCCTAAAAAAGAAGAGAAATGCTAAAAATGTTGAGAGGAGAAGAGGAGTTAGGAGCAATCGGCTTTGCAGAGTGACTAGAAGAAGTGAGTAAATCGGTTACGATTGAGAGGGAGAAAGGCTAAGTTCGGTTTGATCAAAAAAAGAAAGAAAAAAATAATGCCAAAAAGCAGGAGTGCCTAATAAGCCAAAGTAAGAAAAGAGGCAAAATTGGTCACCAACAAAAGCAAGAAAACGTAATAGACCCCCCTCTGAAAAGCAAAAAAAAAAGCTGAAAAGGGAAAACAAGTGCAAACAACAAAAGCACCCTTCAAATGATCCCCAAAGCTCCCCAAAACAGAATACTAGAGAGCCCTTAATTCCCCATATGGTACCAACTCTCTCCAACCTCTCCCTTCCTTGATTTTCTCCTTTTATCTCTCCTCAACTTTCTCTCTACAAATCACTCAAATCACATAATCCACTCATTGATTTTCTCCACACCTTTCTCTATGACCAGAACAACTCCCACCTAGCAGAGTTTCAGACGATTTCTACCACTCACATGACAGAAGCACAAAATAAATATTCTTTTATGCATAAAGTGATTCGAACTCCAGTCCCTTAAACTCACTAACACACCACTTACCTCCTTACCAGCAGGCTTTTTGTGTCATATCTTAACTACAAATATTTAAAAGGTCTACTTCCAAGCACCAAGGGTTTTAAGCACCAAAAATGAAATTTTTGCTAAAGCCCAGGTTTGAACCCAAGGCTTCTCCAACATTCCCAAACATTCCTAAACCACTCAAAACGACCATTATTGATGTTACTATCTTGCACACTAAGCACTTATGTGTTGCCTTCCAACTATTCCCTTGCTTAAGGCCCAATACTTTTAGGCCCAAAATTCGAGATGTTACATTTAAGAACCTCATATCTAGATCCAAGGGTTTTATTCACTTAAAAATACAAATTTTACATAAGCCAAGGCTCAAACTTGGGGCTTCTCAGAGACTCCCAAACACTCATAAATCACTTAGCCATTAAAAAAAACATACAATTTTACCATAACATACAAAAATTAAAGGCTTAAATTTTGAGGCGTTACAGAAAAGAAAAGAAATCGAGTTTTAGATTGGTGATAAAGTATTTCCGAAAGAATCTTCGTGGAAGAAGATTTTGAGATTTGGCCGTAAAGGGAAGTTGAGTCTGCATTTTATTGGTCCGTATGAGGTAATTGAAAGAATAGGGCCAATGGCATATCGATTAGCCTTACCGGCAGAGTTGGAAAGAATTCACAATGTGTTCCATATGTCAATGTTGCGACGATACCGTTCTGATGCTTCACAAGTGATTTCCCCAACAGAGATTAAGATTCAATCGGATATGACGTATGATGAAAAACCGATCAGGATTTTGGCTTAGGAAGTTAAACAGTTAAGAAATAAAAGTATAGCTCTAATAAATGTTCTATGGCAAAGGCATGGGGTAGAAGAGGCTACGTGGGAACTCGAGGAAGCCATGAGAAAACAGTACCCAAACCTCTTTTTCAGTAATATTTTCGAGGACGAAAATCCCTAAAGAGAGAGAGTTGTAACAGCCCGATTTAGGGCTAAGTCAGAATAGTGGTTTCTGGACCACGAATCTGAAGTAGAAAAATTTATTGTGATAAAGTTTTAAGGTTTATAGTATGATTGAATGCATATGTGAAATTTTCGTTACGAAATTTTATCGATAAAGGGTCTAATTTGACTATTAGGACTAAATTACAAAAAGTGCAAAATATGTGTTCTAGAAGCATTAGGTGCTTAATTGAAATGAAATTGTAAATTAGAGGTCCTTATTTAGTAATTAGACCTTTATATATCATGATGGACAAAAATAGACATGGAAGGGTAAAATTTCAAAGAAAAGCCAAAAGGGCATTTTGGTCATTTGGTTAATAAAAGAGTAAAAAGGGAAAATAAAGCAAAAATTTGTCCATCTTCTTCAAGCCATAGTCAAAATTCTTAAGCTCTCCATATCTAGGGTTTCTTCAACTTTTAAGCTTGATAGTAAGTGCATCCTAGCCCCGTTTTTAATGCTCTTTACGTTTTTAAAGTCGTTATCACCTGATTTACCTATTTCTACCATTATTTTGAAGTAGGGTTCATGTTTAAAATTTAACCCATGCTAGACATGCATGTATTTTGATGTCTAATGGTAGAATATGAATGTTAGATGTGTAGTAAATGACTTTTGCCAGGTGATTTTTGGTGAAAATGTCGAAAAGGACCTATTTGAAAATTTTGTAAAATATGTATAGGAATATGTGAATAAATGGAAAATTTGGGCTGGTATGTGTATGTATAAGGTTCGACTAGGCTTGGTTTTGAGAAAAATGAGTACATTTCATTTTACGAGCCTAGGGACTAAAGTGTAAATAAGTGAAAAGTTAAGGGCAAAAATGTAAATTTTCCATAATGTGATTTTTAGATCGAATTGAATAATGTGATTATTAAATGAGCTAAATTTATTATCATAGATCAAGAAAGACGAGTTTCTAACCTAGATTAGGGAAAGAACAAGATTGTGGACTAAATCGCAAATATTAGCTATTTTTGTACCAAGGTAAGTTTATGTGTAAAATAATATATCATTATATTATGTTAAAATGTTTAATTATTGCTTAAAATTGTGTAATTGGCTATGTGGATGAGTTTAATTGCATGAATGAGATAGACGATAATTCGATAAGTGTGGAAGTTCGGTACGAACCCTAGGAACATTACAAGACACTAGGGTCATAACATTGAAGCTATCGAGATGTGTTCCCGTGTAAGACTATATCTGGGATGTGGCATCGGTATGGTAGTACGTGTAAGACAATGGCTAGGATATGGCGTTAGTATGAGATTTCGTGTAAGACCATGTCTGGGACACGGCATCGATATGAGTTTTTGTGAAAGACCATAGCAGGGCTATTGGCATCGATATTGAATTGCATGTAAGACCATATCTGGGATATGACATTCTATTGGCATCGATATTGAATTGCATGTAAGACCATATCTGGGATATGACATTGTACGACCTACGTATGACTCCTGAGTATCTTTAGTGATTCCAAGTGGTTCAACGGGCTAGTTTATACGAGTATGAAAGTACATGCTAAGTAAGTATTACAGGTACGTACGAAGTCCATATGACTATTGGATGGAAGAATAACGATGAGTTAAAATGTAAAGTTTAGTAATGCTCTTATAGTAAGGTTATGATTGGGTAAGAAAGGGCTATAAGAGTTTAGTAATGTTTATGCAATTTTCCATTATGGATTTAGTATGATTAAGTTATAATTATATTGTTTATTATTTGCATATAAACTTACTAAGCTATATAGCTTACCTCACTTTTCTTTTCATTGTTTTATAGTGTCACCAAGCTAGTTCGGGGATCGGGAATTACCGAAGTTCGCATCACACTATCAAGGCTTTATTTTGGGGTATTTGTGATTTTGATATTTTGAAAGTATGGCATGTATAGGGACTTAGTTATTTTGTTATGTGTCATATTCGATTTGGCCAAACATGTTGGCTTATTTTGATGAATGTTCATTTTGTATCAGGCCATGAAAAATTGGCTAATGTTGCTTATAAGTTTAATCACATGATGAGGCATTTCATAGATGTAGTAATTTGCATGATTGGGTTGATGGGCATGTGTTGGCTTGAATGTGATAGAATTGGCATGAGAATGATGTGTTGATGTCTTGGTTGTGGATATTAAGGTTACCTTAGAATGCTATGAATTGTGCCTATGAATTGGTGTTGGAGTGTATGAGTTTCAGGGTGGCAAATGGCTTGATAAATAGCCTTATTTTTGTCCACATGGGTAGACACACGGGCGTGTGTCTAGGCCGTGTGTGACACACAGTCAGCCCCATAGGCATGTGAATTGGTCATGTGTCCTCTGCAACTTAATTTTGAGAAACAGAATGCCCAGTATGGAGCACACGGGCAGAGACACGGGCATGTGTCTCAGCCATGTGAACGGCACAGCCTGGAACACGGGTGTGTGCCAAGGGTGTGTGAAGTCTGCACCTTAAATGCAAAAATTAAATTCACCACACGGCTTAGCACACGGGCGTGTGACTTGGCCGTGTGACCCTATTTTGCTGATGACATCATAAACAGAGAGTTACATGGGTTAAGGACAAAGGCGTGTCCCAAACCACACGGGCGTGTGTGACCACACCGCTTATTCACACGGGCGTGTGACTCTCCAAAACATGGAAATTTTCTAAATGTTCTAAAGTTTCCGGTTTAGTCCCGAACCACCTCTAATATATGTTTAGGGTCTTGTAGGTCCATGTAAGGGATGATATACACGTGTATGAATAGTTTTGAATTGAATGAAATTTTATGGACTGGTTTTGTACGATTGGTTATGGTTATGTCTAGTAATGCCTGATACCCTGTCCCGGCGTTGGACTCGGGTAAGGGGTGTTGCACACCACCTCAAATAGCACCACACTAACTATTACTCTACCACCATCACCTCTGTCACGGCCTCTATTTCGAACCAGGGTAGGTGCAGAAGAAACAACAACAAGTTGATCGCGAACAATAAGTGCTCTCTTTGAGCAGTCGCTAACTCGATGCTCCATCAAACCACAAGCCAAACAGCACCACTCAACCTCCAACATTCTCCCTAATGTTGACGAATATAAGGCTCACACAAAGTCATCACAGCACGACCCTAATTAGCAGGACCAGCCTCGAATCTCGCGGTCTGTCTATCCTGACCAAGGCCACCAGCAACACGTTGATCAGATCTCCTAAAATAACCTTTCTTCCCCTCATTACCAGAACTACTAGCAACAACAGCCGTCCTCTTAACAGCTCCGGATAAAATAGATTTGGGCTTTTCCCCCAAAGTCTCCTCGAGCGCACAAGCCTTTTCAACCAACTCATCAAAGACCTTGGTACTCTAAGCAACCAAATAGAGCTTAATCTTGTGATTCAGTCTGAACCTGAACCTCTTACAAAGGCTCACCTCATGAGCCACCAGCTCGAGAGCGTACTGGCTCAACTGAACAAACTCAGCCTCGTTCTCATGTAACAGCTCGTTTTTGGTCAAATCAGAACAATGGTTTTGGAACCAAAAATCTGAAGCTAGAATTATTATTTTATTATTATTTTAATGTCTACAGCATGATAGCAAGATTACATAAAAATTTCGTTAAGAAATTTTACTATTTGAATGTTTAATGTGATAAAAAGGACTAAATCACGTAAAGCGTAAAAGTTGTGTTCTATTAGCTAAAGGTGTTTATTAGCTATAGAACTTTAAGGTCTTTATGTGATAATGAGCCCATTTGTGAGATAGTGGATGATAGTGGCATGGTATTTGGTGTAATTACTTATGTTTTTAAAGGTTAATTTTGGTAATTGATAATTAAGTTAAATTAAGATAAAATAAATTTGTATCATCATCTTCTATTATCTTTTTACCACTGAAAATTGAAGGAAGAAGAAACCATTTTAGGGTTCTTCATTCGGCCAAGCTCTATTGTCCAATTAGGTATGTATTTTGACTTGGTTTTTAATGATTTCTATGTTTTTGAGATTGTTGTAGCTAGTTATTGCTAGCCTAGGGACTAATTTAAGAAACTGTTAAATTTTGTGAGTTTTACCATTGATGAACAAGCATGTATCTTGATGTTTGATGATGGAAAATAAATCTTTGATGTTAAATTAACAAGTTTTGTTAAGTGATTTTTGATAAAAATGTCAAATAGGGATTAAATTGAGAAATGTGAAAATTGTGTGGTCAAATGTATGAATAAATGAGATATATAGGCTGCCATGGGCATATAGGAAATTCGGCTTGCATGGGCTAGTATTAAATTGAATGAATTTACATTTTTATGAGATAAGGACTAATTTGTAAAGAAGTTAAAAGTCTAGGGGTAAAAGTGTAATTTAGCCAAAATAGGTGTTTTGGACTAAATTGAATAGAATGGAAATTGAACAAGTCAAATTTGATATTATATAGATCAAGAAAAGCAAAGATCGGAATTAGATCAAAGGAAAGGCAAGGTTGACGAATAGTCGATAGTTTTTATCCGAGCTACTTCGAGGTAAGTTCGTATAATTAGAATTGAATATTTGCATATTTACTTAATTGAATTGTAAGCATGTGAATTGAGAAAATAAATTATATATGTATTAAATGCCTAAATGATGAAATCTGAGTATTACCGAGTCCCGTATGAACCGTAGGAATTCGTAGGATACAAGTGACATGTCACTAGGGTTACCATTTGGTCGAGATCCTGCATGTGTTGTGGACTCACCACAGCTCGTATGAGCTTACCAATATTCAGCTCGTAAGAGCTTACTGTTTCTTAGCTCATTAGAGCTTACTGTCCCCTCAGCTCAGGATGAGTTTACTGTTTATGGCTCGAAAGAGCATATATGTTCAGTAATTGACGGATTACCGATTAGTACACCTAGTGTGTACCACTCGCGTATCTATTGATATTCTACGTGGTTCAATGGGCACAAATCTATTATAGGTCATATGAATTGTTATGAACTGGTACATAAGTTATATGAAATGTATGTAATGGATATGATACGATTAGTAAAGTATGAATGGAAAGAGATAAGTACATAAAGCTTGAATGATTATTGAATTCTTCATATTGACTTGATGATTATATATGTATTATATGACTAACTGGTTGATGATTTCATGTGTTAGGCATTTAAGAAAGGGTTTGGGATATACCATGTTAGTTTATTTTTAAATTATGAATTAATGGTAAGTTTAATTCTATATTATACGAGCTTACTAAGCTTTAAAGCTTACTCTGTTTATTTTTCTGTGTTTTATAGTGATTCGGAAGCTTGCTGAATTCGAAAGTTATTAGAGATCGTATCACACTATCTAGCTATCATTTTGGGTACTTTTGAACTTGTATTTTTGGTTATATGGCATGTATAGGAGTAACAATCATTTTTGTTTATAGTATGGTAATAGAGTTTGTCATTCGAATTGGCTTGTAAATAATAAAAGCTTGATTATGTGTATAGCCATGTGACTTGGATTTGGTGATATGTTTATTATGTGCAAATGGTCATTTTGATAAGTGGTTGAAATTGGGATTGATATGCTTGTGATTTGAGGCTAGATAATGCATAATTGAAAGTAACCAAATTGATGAATTGAGAATGGAAATTTGGTATGAAATTGAATGGTTAGTATTGTTACTTATAGGCATTATGGAATTGGTATACTTGATACTTATTTTGGTTGAATTGGATGTTGATTTATGCAATGGATATATATATCATATGTTTTGGTATAGGTGAATGCAAATTAGGTGAAAAATGTGGCTCGTAAACTAGCCTATTATCGTCCACACGAGCAGAGACATGGATATGTGTCTCAACCGTGTGTGACACAAAGTCAGGTGACACGGCCGTGTGTCCCCTGTAGCATTTAATGAAAACAAGTCAATGAGTTACACGGGTTGATCACACAGGCGTGTGGTTGGCCGTGTGACCCAAGTCAGAGAGTTACATGGGGTAGGACACGAGCCGGGACACAGCCATGTGATCCCATGTCAAATGTCCACACAGCCTGTGACATGGGTGTGTCGTGTGGCCGTGTGAAATACACAGCCTAGCCACACGCGCGTGTGTCCCCTTTACATGAAAAATTTTCTAAGTTTTCCCAAAAGTTTCCTGAGTTATCGGTTTAGCCCTAAACCACTTCTAATGAATGATTTGGGCCTCGTAGGCTCGTATTAGGGACCTTATGAATATGATTGAATGTTTATTGATTGAAATGTGAATTGAATGAGAAATGTTTAATGCATTATATGATAAGTCCGGTAATGCTCTGTAACCCTATTCCGGCGATGGATACAAGTTAGGGATGTTACAACTCATCTACTAACAGAGTACCTCGGACAAGATTTATAAACTCTCATCTCTTAGCCTCGAGATACTACTCGCCCATAAACTTCCTCTGGAATGACGATAAGAAGAAGTCCCAAGTCAAACGATCCATTGCAGTACCCTTTTCGATAGTCAACCACCATCTGTGAGCCTCGTCCGTCAACAGCGTCATAGCACAACCTAACTTATCCTTGTCAGAACAACCCATCTGACCAAGAATATAAACGGCTCCCTCTAACCAGTACTTGGCACGTATTGGATCACCTCCCTTAACGAGCCAAGGCAATGTTGGCACTAGTGATACATTGTAGTGCCCCTGACCATCTCTAACATAAAGTGCTTGATGCAACCTATCTAAGCATCATCCCGTGGCAGCGCATCGTCCTCTATACTACCCGATTGTGACGTAGAGGCATAACAACTATCGTATACCAAAGATAAGAGTAAATAAAATGTATCAGGAGTGAGTTGCAGCAAGAGGTCCAAGATTAACTAAGTACAATTCCTATAGGGCATTGTGTACCCAAATCCTACCCTGGTAACAATTTATATCGGAAAGAACATGCAGAGGCAAAACATACGGTTTCAAACAACATAAGCAAGCAAACATCATAATCCAATATCTCAATTTTAATATTGACAACCCTAGGCTAACCTAATGTTTTAATCCTAAACTGACTCTGATACCACTAAATATTTTAATATTAACCGGCCCAAATTCGAAGCGTTACATTAGCCACCTAAGTGACTCTCCAACTAACGACATCCCAAAACACACCTTGACCTTATAACACCTTAATCTTATCTTTTTATTAGTTTTTTATTAATGCGAAAGCAATTTGTGAACCAATTTTAAACTTTTTATAAGTAATTTAACCTAAGGGAATTTTTGTCATTTTACCACCTACGGTTAAACTAACCGAAATTTAGATCTATACATTTACCTTTGATTCATTCTAAGTCCTTTGATTGAAAATCTTGATTCAAGAATTCTGAGAAGTTTTAGAATATTTTTGGCTACTTTTGTGAATAATTTCGGATGAAAAGAGAGAGTATTTTGAGAAGGAAATTTGTTAAATCTGTTCTCTGATGATAAATCTTTAAAACCATACAAAAAAAAATGAATTTTATGACTCTATAATCTGATGTAAATGGTGTGAAAAGTAGACTAGATGCATTATTTTTAAAACTGAAGCAACCCACCAAAAATTTAAAAATTGGGAAATTTGCCCAATGGTCACTCCCACATTTCCCTTACTTTACCAATTGATCTTTTCCCTCCAAAATTCTAAATTTAAAGGTTTATTTTTCAAATAAATACTCCAAAATTTCTCTTATTTTACAATTAAATCTAATTTAATTAATATTTAAAATTAACTTAAATTAACCCCCAATAAAAATTATTTTAAAATTCTTTTTCGACTCAAATTAATTATTTTCACTAATAATTATTTAATTACTTTAAAATTAATTTTCTAAAAAATATTTTTATTTTTCCAGATTAATATTTAATCGATTTTAGATGAAATTGACCTCCTAAATTAAATTAAAAAAAAGTACTATTGACCCGATAAATTCCTAAATTCACGCTCGAAACCTAAAAAATATACTCGAAACTACTATTCTCGGTTTAGGGATATTACATATAATGAAATAGAAACAAGCATACATATAACACAAATAAGTGTAGTAAGTTCCATATGAACTTACCTTTTTCAAAACACAAAACGGGTGAATTTTTCAAGTACCATTCCACAATTTTTTTATTTTCCTTTATTAGCTCCACTTTGGTCCATTTTTTGGTCTATACAAATATTTTTATATATCAAATCAATAACAAATATTATCACACAATGTAATGATATGCATGATCCTAAATAAATTCCTTTTTCGATTTCACACATATTTTTTATTTTATTCAATTTAGTCCGTAAACTCGAGATAAACATATCCTTTAATTCCTAGCTTCGAATTAAAATACGATTTCATATTCTTTCATTAAGGACCCTATACTTTCTATTTCTAGCAAAATTTCATGATAGGTTTTACACTTATTCAATGTGGTCCCTAATGTTGCAAAGTTAACAATTAAGCTTAACTAACTTTACAATTTAATCCTTTTTCATATTCTAAGCTTAATATCTATCAAATTCAAGCCTAATTCATCAACATATCAACAATGGCAACTTGCTAAAACTTTAACAATTGATCAAATTGGTGGGCTAATTAAAATCAAGCTACCATGACCATAAATCCATAAAAATTTCAAGAAAAGGACTTGAATTTCATACCTAATTTATTGGTTGAACCTTGAAAATGTTTGGGAAGGTTTTTCTTCCTCTGTGAACGGTGAATGAGAAAGATGATGGCTTTTTCTTCTTTCTCCACTTTTTTTAGTTTTTACACTAAGTTTAGTCTTAATTAACTTAATTTATTTATTTATTTTACTTTAAGTATCATTAATCACAATTAGTGGTGAACACCATCGTTATCAATTATCCTATGTTGCAAAATATTTAAATAACCATTTTGGTCCTTTGGTTAATTGTCATATAAGTCATCAAGCCTTTTGTTAATTAAAACCCTATAGCAATTAGACTTTTACAATTTAGTACTTAAACTTTAATTAACTAATTTATCAGCTAAACTATTTGATCATTCTTCAATATATTTTTATATTAGCTCTGTAAATATTTTTATTTCATATTTATAGACTCAATTTACGAAAATGAGATTTCGAAATCACATTTTGTGGTACCACTGAAAATCAGGTCGTTATAATAATACACATTTATTATTAATGGTAAGAAAATAATATTTAAAACTTAATTTTAAAAATAGGATCCACTTTAAATATAACTAAAAAATGAAGTATTTTGGAACTTAAAAAACCAATCTAAAACTTAATGTTTCCAGATATGCTTCTGTACCTTCTTTTATATCATATATTGTTAGGTTTTTTACTTGCTCGTTCCATATTCTGTTAGAATGAGAATGAATTTTCTGCTTGGGTTGTGAGCTGTTTCTGCCCCATAGGTGTTTGACTTTTTTGGCCTACTAAGGAGTGACATGTTTAATAAAACAAAAGTTGGTTTTTTGGCTAGGACTCTTCACCTCTTTAACTGGTTATATTGAGAAGTTTAAAATGAAGGCAATGCTAATCTTTATACTTATTTCTTGAGAGAGTTTTAGAGCAGTTGAAAGATTGATTTATGAAGACTTTTATTTTATAGATATTTAGGATAATTAATAGGATAGTTTAGCTTTTAAATATGAGTTTAAAGCTTATCAAAACTCTGTTGGATAAACTCTTGCATCAGCCTATAAATAGGATGCTTGTGGTGTCACTTGGGTGCAATTTTTTAGTGTCTTTGTTTATAAATTGGTTGTGTTTTGTGGTTATTTTATAACAATCTTTTAGATATTATTTGAAGAGGTTTATTTATTGTATTGTGAGGTATTCAGGTGAATAATTTGTGACAATTGGGATCGGTGTTGGGGTCGTAATTACTTCTTTGTGTAAGGGCAAATTAGGCTTAAGTCTAATAAGAAAGGTTATTCTATCCCCCATCCACCTTTAGTGATTAAAGCATCAAATCAAATTATATCAGTGGTGTTCCTTTCAATAATGTTGAAAAACATGGAAACGTTGTGTCAATTGAACGAGTCCTTGAAAGAAGAAGTGATGAACAAAATATATAAATTTTTATTCAAAAAATATTTGAATTTAATGAACAATTAATAAATAATAAACTATTATTCAAAAAACAATAAACTATAAAATGTGAAACGTATTAGAGCATAAATTCATTATTTAAAATAAAATTTTACCAATGAAAGAAAATAAAAAAAAAGTTATTAAAATGGAAAAAGTGAGTTAATTATTAAAAATTTTACCAAGGACAGAAAATAGAATATAGTTATTAAATCAAACTTTATTATTAATGGCAAGAAAATTGTATTTAAAATATTATTTAAAATCAGGATCCACTTTAAATGTAAGTAAAAGAAACTAGACCTCAATGTTTTCATACGTGTTCTTGAACCTTCTTTTATGTTATATTAAATATATATGATATGATATATGATTTTCCTATTAATTTATTTAAAAATAATTCTTTAATTGCTTTCAAATACAAAGGTAGTGAATAAGGTTTAACATGAAATTAATTGTTGAGATTGTAAATAACAGATTTTTCTATGAGTCGAATCATAATAAAATTTTAGGTTCATTTGATAGGCCTCAGCTTGACCTGAAAAATGGGCTTAAATTTTTGCTTAAACTCAACCCGAGTTATATATGCTAAACCTAAGCCCGGCCCGTATAAAATATTTTTTTATATAAAAAACTAAAAAATATAATATGTATATCAAAAGCACTAAAAACATTAAAATAAATGTTTCCAACAAATTGAAAATAAATTAAAAAAATTTTTTATACTTAAATAACACTAAAAATAGGTGCAACTTAACAAGCAAATATCTCTAAAATAATAGCAAAATTAACAATGAAACAAGAGTTATATAATATCCAAACAATAATAACAAAATAGTAGCAATATAATAGTGAAATGACAGTAAAATAGCGATAAAACAACAGCAAAATAGTGAGAAAATAATAAATTTTTTTGCCTGGGCCAAAAAAACCTTATTTGAGGCCCAACTCATTTTCTAAACGGGTCTTTTTTTTGTCCAAATCTATTTTCGAATCTATATTTTTGCCCAAACTCACTCACTTTTCGAGCGGGATTTCGAGATGAGCCATAAGCCCGATCCATGGACAAATCTAGTAAATAATAAATATATTCACTATTAATTAGTATGGTAATTAATTAGCTTAATTGTAAATTGGGTTAGTAGTAAATTACAATTCAAAATAGAGTATTAAGGACTAATTATGCAAATACAAAAATGTGTAAGAAGAAGCCATTTGGGATTTTTAATAATTTAGAATTTATAATTAATGTAATAATAAATCATTGTTATTGATGGTAAGAAGATAATAGTTAAAATTTAATTTTAAAAACAAGACCTATTTTAAATATAATTAAAAAAGAAAATATTTTGGAATTCAAAAAATTAATCTAGAATTCAATGCTTTTATATATGCTTTCGTACTTACTTTTATATTATACTAGTTCGCACGGGCTTACTATTTATATAAATTATTTGAAATATAACATATTTGTAATATTTTGAATATATTACATGCATAAATTTTGTTGAAAAATAGTAAAATTTAAATGGTATTAAAAACTATTTTACACAGGATGATGATGGGTGTTAATTAAAATATATTTTTTATTAATATTTTAATAAAAATATTAGCATATATTAAATAAAACGATTTACTTTGATACAAAATAAATATAATACTTTTTTAATTTTCATGTAAAATTTATGACTACACTAAGGTTTGAATACTATTAAATGCTTGTTTGTAATAATAACATGTATAGATTACAAAAAAAAAAAAAAAAAATTATATAAAGTTGAAGCTAAAATGTAAATAGTATTAAATTATTTAAATAATATTAAATGTTTTTTTTTGTACATAGGAGCGGTCTAAGACTACTTTAAATAATAATGGCTCTAGGTCTAACTACACCAATCATGTCCTCCTGGATAATCCTTGGTAAGGCTCCTAGAGGATGAATCAGCTTAATTACATCAAAAGGTCCTTGGAATGCCTAGATCGCCAAAAAAATCTGCACACATATTAGCTTCACGATAAATATGAACAAGAGTACAAGTCCAATTGCATTGAAGCGGCTCCTTACAATTTTAGATCACTAAGGAGAAAGGATCATGTTGTTGGAAGGGGGTCAAAATCTTGTTAACAGCCACAAATGAGTTTGACTCAATAATAAAATTTCTTATGCCATGTTCCCATGCCGGACGAAGACCATTATATATATCATAAAGCTCAACTTTGATGATGTGCCATATCTTAACTTCCCAATAAAGCCAAATAGTAAAAATCCAACATTATCTCGACATAAACTACCCATGGGTAGATCTCCAAGATTCGAAGTAGCCACAAACATCTACATTCATTTTGACAAAGCCAGGGAGTAGTCGAGACCAAGCAATGAGAGAGTTAACGTGACGATTAGGAAGTTGCAGACTAACCTTATGGCTATTAAAATTACCAATACTAGTAGCTATCAAGTGGGAAACATTACCCGGCCACATGAAACCTGCTACAAACATTGTCTTGTTTCTTCACCACCATATCAGCCAACAAATAAATGCAAAATATTGAGACCAAGCAACTGAATTTTCCACAAGGAATGAGTTATTAGAACAATTTGCACGCAACCATTCACTCAAATTGCATGAGTTGAAACGCACTAACCTTCCACCGCGTAAATGATGTGACTATAATGTTTGAGACGAGGGGCAATCTCGAAGCACATGCAACGTAGTTTCCTCATGACACCCGCATCTAGGACAAGTTGCATCTCTGGTAATATTTCGACGAACACACGTTGCCTTAGCAAATGGTCATGGGTGACCAATCATAAAAAGAAACGAATACGAGGAGGAACATCCAACTTCCAAATTTTCATCCAAAAACCATTTACAGGGGCATTAAACATCAACAATTTATAGGCAAAGGAGATGGAAAAATTACCATCTGAAGAGGCAATCCAGAAATTGGGATCTGTCTCACCCTCCAAAACATCCACCAATGATAATTACTCTTGGACTTCAACTGGCAAGGCATCTACAAGCTCCTTATAATTAGAACTAGTATCCATGACAATGTCCTTAACAGTTAACTGATGGAATTCAAGGGAGACAACGACCTCAAAATTCTCCATAATAGAACCATTGACCAACCACCTATCATACCAAAAGGATGTAGCGGCACCATCACCTATCAAACGTGCACAACCCTTATGAACAAGAGCTTTTGAAGATTGAATACTCCTCTAGGTATGGGATGAGTTCAATAGGTCTAGAATTAAGAAAATTCTCACCATTCAAGTATTTGGATCGCAACACACGAGCCCAAAGAGCAGAGTCCCCATTCTCCAATTCCCATCCCAATTTAGCAAAAAGAGTTGTATTCATGGAAGCTGAACTACGAATACCCATACCACCGTTGCTTTTCTCTTGACACACAGTCTCCCACTTAACCAAAGGCACCTTTTTCTTCTCAAAAGAAGAACCCCAAAGAAAATTACGACTTAAACGATCCAAATTTTTGGTCACCGAAGCAGGTAATTGTGAAGTTTGCATAGTGTAAATAGCTATAGAACTAGTAACTGACTACACCAAAACTGCCCTCCCTGCCAAAGAAAATTGATTAGCCTTCCAAGATGCCAAACACTTCTTCACCTTATCCAAAAGATAAGCATAGGTATACTCGATGACACGACCAAAATGCAACGGGACACTAAGATAACGCCCAAGATCAATGCAATGAGACAATTAAGAGCAGCTAGCAATATCCTGAACCACCGCAACAGGAACATTAGGAAATGTAAAAAATATTTTCGTGTATGTGTAATTAAAAGCCATTTTTTTTTCTTCTTTTTTCACGTGGAATGAGGTAATGGGAAAATAAAAAAAAAAAAATTTAAGTTTCTTTGTTTTTCCTTGTTTTATTTTGTTTTAATCCGATATTAGACAATTCAAATAATTCTGATTTTTAATATCAGAAATATCATAAGTCTTTCGTGAATATGTAGTTTCTAGTGCCTGAAAGTATACAATTAAAAAAATAAATTAAATAGGATATTTTTGTTGCCAAATGCCAAGAGAGTATATAATTTTTGGTGTAGCAAAAATTGTTTCTGGATTAATTTTTTTTATTTTACATAAAAAATTAAAAAAAATAATTACCTTTTCTTTTGTTAGTTAATGTGGTTTTAAGGTTTGGTGGATTATTTTCAACTTTAATAAGTAGTTGATGATGTGGTTTAAATATATAAAAAATATTTATATTTAAAAGATATTTTTCTAAGAATACTTTTTGAAAAAAATTACCCTCTTTCAGGCTTCCGCTTCATTTACCTCCGTTAGTTTTATTCAAAAAAATAAAAATGGAATATAGCCTTATCAGTTGTAGGTCTTAAGTTGTGCTTCTGGGAAAACTAATAAATACTTTAATCAAATAGCAACTTGTTTATAGCAAATCTGGGAAACCTTTATTATTTATTTATTTATTTTTGTGACTGTTGATTACTTGATTTTCATGGTTTATAGCTTGCTTCTTGATCATGGTCTTCTTTTTAATGTAAAATACTGGTTTCGTTACAGCTTTGTTTGTTCAGTGTGAATTTTTGCCATATGCTAGGGTTTCTCTGGGGGTGTTAAAGGAAGTTCCCCCACATGTCCACCAAATCCTTCTCAATTCACTGGAATTTAAAATCCCAGTTTCCAAGCACCTGTTTTCTCCCTTTTGCTCGCCGGTGCTCTTTGAATGCTTTCCCCTTGTCATTCTTTCACTGCCCAAGAATCCATTCTCCGAAACCATACCTTCCTCAACCTCCCTTGGTCCAATCCAATCCCTGTAACCAGACTCCACATGATCTAACACAAGCCCGAGAATCCATTTCTGAGTACCTCCAAGAACTGGGGCTTTCTTTGGAGGATTCCATTTCTATATCTTCTAATTCCCCGAAATACATGCAAATGCTGGTGGATGGTGTCGAGGAACTGGAGGAATGGAATGCTTGGAATAATAGTAACGGTGAAGGGGATAGTTTGGGGTTTAAGGAAATGATCATTTATATGGCGAAGGAGAAGGGTGATAATGGAAAAGTTGCCTTTTTGGAGAGTGTGGGTTTGCCTCTCTCTTCTGCCATGAGCGTTGCTCGTTATTTGTCCTCAGAATCACTTCCCAGTATTATTCGTAAGGTTAGCAAGAAAGCTCATTAAGTTTATTTACATCTATTTTCACCCTCACTTTTTGGTTTGTTGTTCAAAAATGCATTCTGATGATCTTTGTTTTGGAAGGAACTAGAATTTAGGAAATTGTAGATGTGAAAATTTGTTTCACAGGCAGATGAATCAAGCTTATTCTTTAGATTTTTTAGCCTCAAAAATTAAAAATAAAAACTGGCAAGCTTTAGAAATGAGGAGTTTAACGAAGCTGTTAGAACATCACTCTTAAGTTTTAAATAGTGAATAATGAAACCGTCTTGCCTTATCAGTATGCAAGAATGTTATGGGTGCCATATTGTAGGAACTGATGGATATTTTTCAAATTTGACAATAATTAAGACACAAATACCTCTTTTCTTTATTTCATACAGTTGACCGATGATTTGTAGCTTGAATATTCTCTTTTGGTTGTAAATTCAGTACCCCATGTTAGTTTCATTACATAGAAAATTTTCCTGCATAATCATTTTTCCTTTTGTTTCACACTTTAGAAGAAGTGAATGATAGTTAGGGACTAACTTTTTAATGGAGATTCCTTTGACAGATTGCATCAGTTATCTTGTACTGTATTTAGAAGGCATATGCCTACAAAAATGTTTTCTTTTATATTAACCCTGAAGTAATAATTAGACCAAAATTTTTTGTTTTGTGATGGCTTGCTTAGTGTTAGGTGTGTGTTAGTGTTCGGCCTGCATGATCCAGCCATTGTTATCCTTTTCAAGTTTTACTTTAAGCTGACATCTTGTCATACTCTTGCACTCTTGTTTACTCTTCAGTTCATCATCTTGTCATTTAGAAGTCTTTATATTGATGAAATGGATATAAACCGTTACAATGGAGGATTTTGCTTATTAGATTTGACATGTTTAATCTACTGCCTTTTTTTTTTTTGTTAAAATATTTTTCAAATGCTTCACCTTTTGAGTGGTAAGCCATGGTCTAATAAATTGGTAGGCACAGAATAAATTCCTTTAGATATTGGCCATATCTTCGTTCTTTTGGTTACCCAACCTAACGATCCTTCGGTAGAATATGTGCATGTTCTTGAATCATAGCTTGGTGCTAAACGCAATACTCCCTGTTTGTGGTTTTTAAGCTCTTGTAGATGCGTCCTGTTGATATAGGAGTATTTAAAATTAAATCTTTTCGCTGATCTGATCAAGCAACTAATGTGATACTAATCTTGCTTCAAATGAATTCTGCTCTTCTGTGAATTGACTGAAACGAGCTCTTCATCTAAATTTGTTTGGTAGAGTCATTGCTTATTTTGGATTTGGTTTTTAGGTTAAGTATATGAAGGAAAACATATTTTCTGTCGGTGATGATAAAGGAGGGCTTAGTGGGAAAAATGCTCGCCGAATGATGATGCACTTGTCAATTTCTTCTGATGAAGATGTGCAACAAACCTTATCCTTCTTTGAGAAGGTTGAATATGACTTCCAATCTTCTTTTATTGTCTATGTGAAGTGATATCAGGTTTTACTTACGTAATACTTTTTATTCTTTTCTTTTGTTTGCCCTCTTGATGTTGTCAACTGACATTTCAGTTGCATAGGTTCATTTGTTCAGTTGCTTTCTGTTGTGACACAATCTATCAATATATGCTGCAGATTGAAGCAAGGCGTGGAGGTTTAGAGATGTTGGGTTTGGTAGATACAACTTTTAGATTTCTGTTGGAATCATTTCCACGTCTTTTATTGTTACCAGTGGAGTCCCATTTGGAACCTATGGTTGAATTTCTTGAAAATATCGGAGTTCCAAGGAGATCTATGGGAAATGTATTTTTGTTGTTTCCTCCCATCTTGTTTTACAAGATTCAGGGCATTAAATCAAAATTTTCGACTTTCGAGAAGGTACCTTTAATATTTTAAATTCTAGTTTCATTTAGCTGAGTACTGTTTTCTACTTGCAGACACTTTGAACAATAACCTTTCTTTTTATGGATGCCATGCTATGTTAGTTTTTAGTGTGATTATACCTCGTTTACCCTTAATCGAAGTTTCTTTTTTATGAATTTCTTTCTAGGTTGGTGCAGCATATAAAGATATTGGGAAAATGTTGCTAAAATATCCATGGATACTTTCAACAAGTATTCAAGAAAATTATGAGCAGATCCTTTTGTTTTTTGAGGAAGAAAAGGTACTGATTTAATGTTGACCTCCTAGTCAGGGTGTCTTACATTTGCCCTACACATGTGCTTGACTGTTTACTCGGTTATGTTTGGTTGAGTTTTGGTTCCATCATGATTTCCATGGTTTGCTTACAGCTTACTTGAGGTGCTAATGTTTTGTTATTTATTCTGAAATTGCTAATGTTATTGTCTGGTAAAAAATAATAACCAGGAGCTTCTTTCTTTTAGTTACCGAAACAAGAAATTGTTGAGGATATGATACTCTGAAAGTTGCCATAGGGGTAGGAGAATATATTTTTAAATCCACAGGCAGTTTTAGTTTTCTTTAATACCTTCAATCCTATTAACGGACAGCCTTGATTTTATGTTGTTTACTGCTCCTTATTATTAAGTAGTTTTCTTTCTCCGTTAACTGGATAAATAATTATGTTTCTGTCGGGCACCTAAAGTTAGTGTTTTGTATCATTTGATTACATCTCCAAACATAAATAGTTTCTATTAAGTTATAAACTTGGTTACACAGTTGCATTATCTTCATTTTCTTTTCTATTCGTATGTTGTTCTGTAATGAATTGGATAATTTTCATATTTGGATTTAGATACCAAAAACAAGTGTTGACCGGGCAATTAGAAGCTGGCCTCATTTATTGGGTTGTTCTACAAGCAAGCTAAAGTTAAGGGTGGATCAATTTGGTGAATTAGGTATTAGAAACAAGAAATTTGGCCGGGTTATTGCCAAAAGTCCCCAGCTGCTATTAAAGAAACCTCAAGAATTTCTCCAGGTTGGTGGTGGTATGTTTTTGTTTGGGTTCTTGAGTTACACTTTTTGGCTTCTATTTTTTGCAGTTACTTAATATTTAATTCCCATCTCTAAATGTTGAATCACCTCTTAAAAGAATAACTAGCTTTAACATAGCTTTGAGAGGTGATCTGGTTCACTTTTAGCAATTCTGTGTTACATGTTTAAAGGAATTGACATGCAGTAGGATTATATCCCTCAATGGCATGAAGAAAATTAGGATGCCGTTCTTCCCTTGCTCCTATTGGCTACTCCTTGATTGTGCCTTATACATTTCTGTTTCTAAGGATGCTTCTTTATTGTAATTTGTCTTAATGATTAAATTGTAACCATACATATAAATTCTAATTAACAAGAAAATTTAAATACCGGGCTTCTCAAATCCCTTATTTGACACTGTGTAATCGAGTTTTCTTCCACAATGAACTGATTGACTGAAATTTGATCACACAAGTCTCAGAGGAAGACATATTTCTGAGGCGGGGGCGGGGGGGAGGAGGGTGGGGACGAGTTTGTTGATGTCACCATTGGCTTTTCATTTTTGTAATACTTCTTTTATGATTGGCAGCCTGTCAGTTAACTTATTAGCAATTACATGTTTCCATTGCCGTGAAACCAGCTTTATGTTGATTTCTGGATATTAGAGGCAATTCCAGGAGCCTTAACTCTTTCAGTGGTCAAGATTGGTTGATTTGTCTCTTCAACTGCCTAATCCTAATATTTTGTTTGTGAAGCTAAGATGACTCTTGTCAAATACAACTTGCATTTCTCCAAGGGTCGTCAAAGAGACTAGTTCTCAAGGATTCTAGTCAACTATGAAAGTGAAATTGTGGCATTAAATCCTAACTTTGAAATATAGAATTTATTATAGTTTCAACTTTCAATCAATGAATTTGATTTGTATTGCTTTTTCTTCTGATTTATTCTATTCTATTCTATTATTTTATATTTCTTTTATAGTTATGATTTATTTCTCCTTCTATAGGTGGTTCTATTTTTTGAAAGACTTGGTCTTGATCAGGAAACTGTGGGGAAGTTAGTTTCTCGCTGTCCAGAAGTCTTTGCTGCCAACATCGATACAACTTTAAAGAAAAAGGTTGAGTTTCTCGCAGAATTTGGTATTTCCAATGACCACCTTCTCCGCGTCATCAAAAAGTATCCAGAGGTTCTTGTTTCTGATGTGAACAAAACTTTACTTCCTCGGTAATACTTTTATTTCAGTACACTGTTCTATATTAGTTGAGGTGTTGTGTGGTGGGAAAATACCCAAAGACCAACCAGGCATCTCATGGGAAAAAACTTAATGTCAAAAGAATAGAAAAAAAGGAAAAAAAAAATGAAAATGAAAATTTTAGTTCCACTAATGCATTGTAGGTAAAACTGGTATTGAAAGTATTGACCAAAAGAAAAGGTATTAGAACTCTTTTCTTTCCTGACAAGATCACACACAAAAAAGTTTGATGTCAATGTCAGTGCCATTCTATCTTGAGGTTCAGTATGTTGAACTATCTTGAATGCTTTGTTTTTGAATTTGGAATGGTTTTACTTGGATAACATAATTTAAGTTGGAAATATAAATAATGGGGATCATGCATTCGTTTTTTTCATCATTGTTATGATGAGAACTATGTTCATTAAGTTACAGATCATGCAGTCATGAGAAAATCAGCGTTGTTGTAACTCGATCTTCTGGTTATGTGAACAGGATCAATTATTTGATGGAGATGGGGCTGTCTAGGAAGGAAATTGCTTTGATGATCCATAGGTTTCCTCCATTACTAGGATACAGCATTGAGGAGGTATTAAAACCGAAACTCAATTTCCTTTTAAACACCATTGGAAAGCCTGTGAAGGATGTGGTGGGGTATCCTAGGTACTTTAGTTATTCATTGGAAAAGAAAATAAAACCCAGGTTCTGGGTCCTTAAGGGAAGGAATATTGAATGTAGCTTAGAAGTAATGTTAGGGAAAAATGATGAAGAGTTTGCTGCTGAGTTTATGGGTGTTGGAAGAATGCTTGTTTCTCCATCCGCCAATTTTCAATGAATTGTTGTAACATTAAAGTGATAATAGGCAATCTTTGTAAATGCTTTATTTATAGGCAATCTCTTTGACACATCACAATTTGTGATTGGCTAGAGTTGTGGTTGAAGTAATTTTGCCATTGCATGTTAACATCATGAACGTAAGTAGACCTATGAATTGAATGAGCTGAAATAGGTAAATTCAGTTGTTAAGAGATTGAATCAATTTCGTGATTCGTTTTGGATTTGAGTAAATTCAATGTAGGAGTCATGATCAATAGGTTGTTCTTCATTTACGTTATGCTTAGTTATTTGATCAGTTATCAACTTCTTCATCACCACAAAGAATGGACTACATCATAGGTCTGTTTTGTTTGTTGGACACTACCAACTTTGCTATATGGAGAATAGCCAAGTAATATGTATGCTTACATCATACAGAGGGTTAAATGTTGCTTTATGCTTTGTCCTACTAAACACATAACAGTACGTAATTGTAAGCTTTCTTCCTCTTGATCGGATAATTGCAAATTCTAGATTATCTGAATTCGAAAAATTCGTTAATTCGTTGTTCGGATAAATATATGGAATTTTGTTTCCCCTGGGAACACATGACTTTTGACAACTAAGTTATGCTTTAACCATCAACTCTAACCTTCAACTTCGATTAAAATTTAATTTACATAAACTAATGAATAACATATAAATATTAATAATAAAATTTTATAAAGTAAATGTAATAATTAATAATTTTAAATATGTTTAAAAAATTATTATTAGAAAAATATATCTCATTTAAAATCTTATTCTCTTTTAACTCATATTTTTGTATTTGTAAATTTAATTGAATAATAAGATGGAATTATCAAAATTTTTAGATTTACAATATAATTAAAATAATTATTATGATATTAATTGACTTTGTTATGCGACAATTATATTTAGTCAACAGTGGAGTCAAGTAGAGGTTTAGGGGGCCATGGCCCCCAAAAGTTTAAAATTTTTTTTAATTTAGTTATTTGTAAATATACTATGGCCTTTCTAAAAATATAAGTAATCCTTCAAGTTTAAATTTTTTTTTGTAATGTCTCCCTTTGTATATAAATTATTATAGTCCTCTTAAAAATATAAGTAGGCCCTTCCCAAAAGTATTTTTGCACGTATAATTTTAACTTGACCCCCCAAAAATTAACATCATGGCCATTGTATTTAGTACATATTATAATATATAAAATATTATACATACATGTTTAACGATATGCAACATATAATTTGTTATACAATTAAATTATAAATGTAAAATAATTATTATAACATTATACTATTACAATGTGCATTCTTCTATTGAATATATACAACCTAAACCTTAAATATGTAATTAATTGTTTATAGGTTAGGCTGCTTTGTAATATCAACTAGACTGACTCCCACATAAAAGAAATTCTTTTTAGGGGTCAATCTTAATTTCAACTAAAATATTCTTCTTCATTGTTTCTCTTTTCTTGCCTTCAAGAGGACTCTCGAGAAAGCTATCTAGCCAATCCAGTAGAATTTGGCATATGGTTATATTATTTTCAGCCAACATGCCAAATGGAATTTGATATGTAACTTTATATAGAATTATGTTATTATAATATTCATAACTAAGATAATTATATAATACTAATAGTATATACTGTAGTTTATCATAAATTTAGCTACATGTTTAAGGTTTAGATTGCACATTATTAATAGAAGAATGCACATTGTAATATCATAATGTTATAATAATTATTATACATTCACAATTTAATTATATAACAATTGATATATTATATGTCTTTAAAAGTCTACGTATACTATTTTTATAATATAATATGTACTAAAGATAATTATGTCACATTACAAAATAAATTCATGTTATAATATTTATTTCAATTATATAAATATTAATTAATTATTTGTTTAAAATAATTTAGCTAATTGAGTTGATCAAATAATAAAAAGGGATAATCACGAATCTAGAAATTTTCATGATTGCATGAATTGTTCAATTAGTTTTACGAATGCAAAAGAGATTTAAGAGAATAAGAATTTTAAATAAGATATATTTTTCTAATAATATTTTTAAACATATTTAAAATTATTATTAATTATTATATTTAATTTTATTATTAATTAAAATATTTATTTTAAAAAATATTTTTATTGATATTTATATGATATTTATTAGTTTGTGGTAATTTTAAATGAAGTTGAAAATTAGTTTTGATCACTAAATTATAAATTTAATTGTTAAAGGTGATGTGTTGGAATCCTATTAGGAGTAAAATTTTAAATATTTTGTAATTAACTATTTGGATAGTTGATTTCCGAGAGGGTATATCTGCATATGTTCCGAATCTGTAAATTAGTTTTTTAAGTAGCTTTTTAGACAATTTATTTAACATATATACTTGCATTGTGTTTATAATCATTTACGGACTCACAATGCGCGATAATTATATTTACACAAACTTAATTATAAAGATATACTGAAAATCAAAGCTTGAATTTTATTTTCACCAAAAAATAAAATGATAATATGTCATATATGTTTAAAATAAATTAATTTCCAAAGCCACATGTACATATTTATTTTTTTAATTTACTGTATATAACTATTTTAATGTAAATTTATTTGAAATAGTAAACATAATTAAAACATGTCAATTATTTTAGCAATTTCAATATTGTATTAATAAAACATTTTCAAATAATAGTTATAACATTTGAATCATTTAAAAATATACTCTAAATTAATAGTATGCATTCTTCAAATTTCATATTTTTAATAATTGTTAAAAAACTAAAAAATTAGTATGATTTTAGAATTATTATATAAGATTATATAAATGTAAAGTTACCTCTCTTTCGAAAAATAAATTAAAACCAAAAGTTTTATATTGATATGAAATTATCTTAGTAAATCCTTATTCTACATTTATAGTATAACGTTCTATACTACTATATATAAAAGAAAGGCTCTAAGGCCTGACATTCCTTCGTTAACACCTGTCTTGCTTTTTGCTTTTTGTTTTTTTTCATTCTCAATAATAATGGTTAATTTTCAATTTTCGTCCTACTTTTTGACTCCTAGTTTGCTTTTCTATTTTTTTTTTATTTTTCCCTTTTTTACATTCTGGTTAATTTTTAATTTTGATCTCTCTACTTTTTAATTATATAAAAATAGTTAAATTTCGATTCTGATGTCCATATTATGTTGAAATTTGAGATTTAATCTTTATACTTAAATTATTTTTATATAATTTAGTACTTCAATGTTTATAATGTCATTAATTAATTTAACTATTTTTTCTAATTGAAATGTTAACATAAATATAAAGAATTGTTAACATCATTACATTTCTTGTTAAATTTTAAGTCTATTATTATCGAGTGAGTATTTTTTTTAATTTTAAAATGTCATACCAGAAAATTTAGTAAAAAAAATTTAACGGTATTAACAATTGAACTCGAATTTTTATATGAAAAAATAAAGAAACTAAATTCTTAAAAATAAAAAAATTAAGAATTAAATTTTAAATATATAAAAAATACAGAAACTTGAAATATATTGTAACCTTTAAAATTTAATAATTTAATCCAAAAATAATTATATACGAGGTAATATATAATATATAAAAACACTGCATGTTTTCCATTATTAAATATATATTATATTATATACAAGTTAATATATATGTTGACAACGCTGCACGTTTTTCATATATATATATATACACACACGAGGGAAAAAGGCCGGCGAATTTTTTAATATGGTTATTTTTTTGGGTGAAAAAGTGAACTTTACAAAAAATTACTTAAAATATGCCCAAATCTCCATGGGGCCTTTCAAATAAATGAATGCCCTCTTAGTTAAGAATAATCATTTTAACTAGATTATTAGTCTTTTTGTTAATTTTTCTGGAAACGTGATGAATCAATTAATACGCAACTTTAGTCAGTAAATGTTAGATTCTCTTAACTGATGTAGAAATCGAGACCTTTGCAAAATCTGTATAGCTTGTATCGCCTCCATATTATGTGATAGAATAAACATATTGTCAAATCCTCTATCAAGTGCAATCTCCAAACCTTGCAAAATACCCCATAATTTAGTATCCAAAATAGTACATGTTTTTAAAAACAAATTAAAACCAAGAATGTATCCCCTCATTCCTGTATCGTATTACACCTCCAATAGTGGCTATGTAAAAAGTCATTGTTATTGCACCATCAGTTGTCAGTTGAATCCAATTCCCAAAACAAGGTTAGAGTCAGAGTAGAAAGTTGCAACTTAAACCCATATACCTTGTGGTTAAGGTATATTTTCCGCCCAACTGTAAGAGGCTTTAACCAAACTTTCAACACCAAGAGATATTCCTTGAAAAACCAATAGATTACGATTATTCCAAATAAGCCAAGAAAACATTCCAAAAAAGCATTGCCAATCAATCCGTTCTATTTGCATCCTCAATTTATTCTGTAAGTTAGATGTAAGTCACTCATGTAAACCTCCAGAAAAGAAGGCATTCAGTTTTACTACTAGAATTATTCTAGACCAAATCTCCTTTGCGATAGGGCAATCATGAATAACATGTAATATATCCTCAACGACATGCCTACATAGACCACAAAAACCATCCTGTCCAATCCCTCGCTTCATACGTTCCAAATTAGTGAGTAGGCGTTATTTGAGAACGAGCCATATAAAGTACCTAACCTTTTGTGGCCTTTGAAACTTCCAAGGAAGCTCCCAAATCACCTCATTTAGATTCCATGACTCCCGAATTTTCTAGTATGCACTTTTGATGGAAAAAGATCTGGTTGATGATCTAGCCTAAATGATCCTATTAGATTCTACTTTCAAATGGGGTGGGGGAATCCCTATTATACACCTAATAACATCCTTCGACACCCATTAATGAAACAAGTCAAAATTCTAGTCACCTTCTTCAGTAACCATTTTGGTTAGCATGCACTCCCTATCCATAATGGAATAGGACGAAATGTGGTTAATCAAAGGACCAAAATTTAGTAACCAAGGACTCTGCTAACAATAAATCAAGTTACCATTCCCAACAGACCAAAACAGATTTTCTGTGACAAGAGGTCAGCCTTTAGAGAGACTCCTTGAGAGAAAAGAACACCTACTTTGGTGCTATTATTTCTGGCAAATCGCTTGAGACCTCATACTTTGACCTTAGAACATGAACCCATAAAGTATTAGAATTGGTCACAACATTAAAACCAAGCTTCATAAAAAAAACAAGTATTTTGATCATTCAAATGCATAATACCAAGACCTCTATAGGATTTTGGCTGACAAATAGCATCCCAAATAACCAGTGCCATTTTCCTTTCTACTCTCGACGAATACCAAATGAATCGATGAACCAATTGCTCAATTTCCTCACACAGACCTTTGGGAATCCTCATCAATTGCATGAAATAACTAGGTATTGTAAGCAGAACAGACTGGGTTAGAGTGGCCCTACTAGCTAGAACAATTGCCTTGCCTCCTAACTTTGCAATTTACTACGAACCTGGTCAACCATAAACTTTAAAATACTATTTGATACGATCCCGTCCTCGTGATTGATTTCGAATCGTATTTATTTTGCCCGATCATCGACGAAGAAGTATCGTTCGGTTCTAACAAAGGGATGTTTTGGATAAATCTGGGTGGAAGCTGATAAAGTGGTTCAAGACAGGTTAAATATGGATATTATAGGCTCGGTGAGAAGAGAATAAAAAGATGGGGGATATTTGGATGGCTTGGTTTAATAAGGGAAAATGGATAGATGATTTGATGGAAGGGAAGATGAAAAAAAATAATGAAATTAGAATCAAGTTGAACCAATACTAGAGAGTGTTGACTCGGGACTTAGTCGATTCTAAGGTGGTAAGAAAGATGGAAAAGACCTCGACCTACTATCTAGGAAGATAGGAACCTCGGTATACTGGTCAAACGCCACACTATTGAAAGTGATAAGTTCGGAATATCTAAAAGAACAGGTTGACACCACTAGCTTTGTAGATAAGCCAACAAGTCTTTTCACGAAATCAGAAAGAAGAGTTCTCACCAAAATGATAGAATTTCATTAACAAAAATCTCAAAAGTCCCCTCAACAAGGCTGATTACACATATTTATAAGGCTGGAAAAGGCTAGTTGAATGGTCACAAGTATTCATCTTAAAAGCTTAAATAAAGATCAAGTCTCTTGGAATTATTGAACCAAATAACTCTACCATTTAATTCACTTCAAATAAGCTAATTCTTAGACCTTGAATGCTTGAAAAATAACTCTTGAAATGTCCTTTGGTTAGCCGAATAGTCACCAGCACCTTAATGATGTTTTGAATGCTTGAATTGATTTCTTTTGAAGTAGCAAAATGGTTGGTAGATGAAATGCTTGCTGCCGAATTTAAAGAAGCAATAATCCTTTCTTTAAACTCTTTTAATTGATGTTTTAAACCTTCTCTGTAACATCCCCCTTGCTTATAACTGAAATCACTTGAAAAGTCACTTCATTGAATGTGTAACAGCGTGTAACCGAAAACACTTGAAAAGCCATTTCATTGAATTTGTAACAGCCTTAAAATGTAACGATTGTGAGTTGAAGAGACACCTGCAATAAACACATTAAAATACACTTATTAAACACAATTAAACACTAGTTAAACTTAAACACATTAAACACTTAACTTCAATAAATGAACTTAAAACAAATGCATCAATTAATTCAGCAACTAGTTTAATTAAGAGAAGCAAAATTAAATAAACTTAAACTCATGCTTCAATAAATTATCCTAGTAACTAGATTAATTAAGTAAACATCTATTAAATGAAGTTCAATAAAAACTCTGTACCACCCCTTACCCGAGACCGTCGCCGGAATCGAGCACGAGGCATTACCAGACTTAACTTATTGGTTCGGGCAAAATTTTTTTTTTAAATTTATTCACTCACATCCATCCAATATGTCCCTAATGAGCCCTCAAGGCCCTAATTATGCAATTAAAGTGGTTCAAGACCAAATTGAGAACATTAAAAACTTTCCGATTACTTAAACAAATCAAAACAAATTATTTCACTATTCATGATAAAATTGTCTACCTGCGTCATAGTCACTAAATTAATTATAACTTAAATTACGAAGCTCAAAATTTAATTCTGTAAATTTTTCCTAAAACTAGACTCATATATATTTTTACCATAATTTTTCCAGAATTTTTGGTGTGGCCAATTAGTACATTTTATTAGTTAAATCTCCCCTGTTACACAGTCTAATGGTTCTGACCTTTCCTCACTAAAAATCAATTATCTCATAGTATAATTTTCATTTAATGTTCTTTATTGTTTCTAATGAAAATAGACTCATTAAGAAATCTAGACATATAAATTATAGCCCTTAATTATTCTTTTAAAATTTCTAGTAAATTTCTAAAATCACAACAGGGGATCACGAAGTCATTCTGAACCAGTCTCACAAGAATTTAAATATCTCAGAATATAGACTTCCTTTGCTTGCTCTGTTTCTTGCCTATGAAAATAGACTCAATAAGCTTTAATTCTATATCTCATTCACCATTTAATTTTTTAGTTATTTTGCAAAATCACGTCACTATTGCTGTCCCAAAACTGTTTCATAACCAACTTTTACTCTTTCATAATTTCTTTGCATTAAACCTTATTTAGGCATACATAACATCAACACATGTTCTTACTTAGCCATATCATAAGGACATACAAACAAAATGTCCAAGTCCTTATACATGCCATAACTGAAAACATTTCAATGAAAATACCCAATTGGTAACTTGATAGTCGAAAGTGTGAAGTAATCTCCAACGACCTCCAACCCGAGCTTGTTTGATAAAACTCTGGAACAGGGGAAAGGAAAGAGGTAAGTTTATAAAGCTTAGTAAGTTCACATATAAAATAATAGGCATTAGTAATAAATTTAGCTTATTATTAAGCTTTCATAATTGGCATAAATAATGTTAAGTTCTTACTTTCCCATCTTACTCATTGGTAACCTTACCAAAGGCTCGGAATAATAAAAAAATACCTTACTTAATAGCTTGCTTATGTACCTGCAACATTTCACTTAACACATTAGTACTCTTTCATAATATATAGGCATATTGCCAACCATGTCACAAAGCATCATAAGTATAATTGAAAACTTATCACTTACTTAATATTAGAATATACTCATTAAAATACTTTTGATATCATCAACTTATAACCTCAATATTAATAAGCCTTATGTACATACCTGTGCTCTTTCCTCATGATCTTACCTTGTCATCTCTTTGACCTACTCTTTGGATTACTCAAGTAACTTTCCTTTTGATTGCCATGTCTTGACATGGTCTTACGTGGTATGCTTGCCTTGTGAATTCACCAATGCCATGCCTTGGCATGGTCTTACATGGGATCTTTGCCTTATAGTAACTTGTCAATGCCATGTCTTGACATGGTCTTACATGGAATCTTTTCCTTATAGTAACTTTTCAATGCCATGTTTTGACATGGTCTTACTTGGTATCCTTATCTTATGTTGCCATAGGTTAACCATGGTCTTTTTCCGTCAATTCTTCCTTAAGTGCCATGTTATAAACATGGAATTTTTCGTAAATTCTTCCTTAATTGCCATGTTATAAGCATGGACTTTGAAATATTAATGCCTTTGCAATTCATAGCTAAAACATACTTACTCAAAATTCTCAAGGTTAGTCACATAACTCAATAATAGTAGCTACAATTTCATAATAATAAAATGCTACTCAACTTACATACTTACATTCTCAATCTCATCATATCCTCAAATTATCTTACTTTCCTCAAATTATGCTATTCAATACTTTCTTGATCTTATACAAGCCACATTACCATTATGGTCTTATATGTAAACTTATTCGAATTCTCACTTTTAATGTCGAATAATTTCTCAATTATTGTCATTATATTAAAAAATCAATACTAAAACATTTATAACTAATATATTAATTTGGCATTCAAACATGCTTAATTAAATGCTTATTAAACACATGAGCTTACCTCGATACCAACACAGCCATTTTGACCAACTTTCTCGATTTTTGGTTTTTCTTCCGTCCTAGGTCCAAATCTCATTTTCCAAGATCTAAACATCATATTTCACTTATTTAATCAATGCACTAAACATTTCGTACCTAAAACATATTTTTACAAAATTTAAATTTTTTCCCTTAAACTTTTGCATATTTATACTTTTGCCCCAAAGCTCGGAAATTAAACTTTATCTCTAATTCTTATGTTTTAGGACATGCTGATCATTTTTTTTCCTTCTATGGCCATCAATCTCGCCCTAACATGCACTTATGAACAATAATAATTTTTACCAATTATGTTGTTTTACTTGTTTTCACTGGAAATCGCTTAGCAAAAGTTGTTTAACATAATTCTAAGCTTCATATTCTGTCATAAAACATCAAAATACACACTTTTCACCTATGGGTAATTTTCCAAATATAAACCCTAGCTCGAATTAATGGTAGAATTAGCTTAATCAAGTTACCGATATTCGAAAAATGTAAAGAACATGAAAGACAGGGATAGAACGGACTTACTATGAAGCTTGGAAGATGAACAAACCCTAGCCATGGTGTTCCCTTGCTACATTCGGCCATGGAGAAAAGAAATGAAGAAGATGATAGCTTATTTCATGTTATTTTGTCTTTATTCATTAATTAAGTCATTTTACCAAAATGCCCTTAAATACCTTACTTGCTAACCATCTTGGAATTCCTTGACGGTTCTAACCTCTCCTACAGTCAAATCCTCGGCATCAGATTAACTTACATATGCCAAAAATGCCTTACAACCCTTACGAATCAGCTTCTCAGCTCTCAAAGCCAAGACAACATTGGACAAATAATCTCTTCGCTCCCCTATAACCATCACCTCCTCATCCTTTATAATCTTTAACACCATTCACTTAGCAGTGCAATCCAAAGTCGCCTTATGCTTAGCAAGCCAATCCATTCCCAAGATGAGATCGAACTCTCCAAATGGTAACTACATTAAATCCACAGAGAAAATCCTACATTGAGTCTCTAAAGGCACATATCTAAAGAGTTTGTCTACCCTAACTGAGTGACCCAATGGACTTACCATAGTTACCCCACTCACAGTTTCCTCAGAGTGCACACCCAACGCCTTAGATACATCACATGCAATGTATGAATGGGTAGAACCAATATTTATTAAGGTAGTGTATGGCATGATAAAAATAAAAAAAACATACCGATTATAACGTCAGGTGCGTCACTTTCCTCTCGGCGACGAGCAGCATAAACCAATGCTGGCTGACGAGCCTCAGCATTTCCAACACCCTTGCTCAGTGCTCCACGTCCACAACCATTTCCATTGTCGTTCCTATATTGACCACGGCCTCTCAGAGGTTGTGGTCCACCTCGCACTGGTTGAGCAACCCTCTGTTCAGCAGCTTACGTCTGAGCCGACCTCTGAGGATAGTTCTTGACTTTATGCTCCTTGGACCCACACCGGAAACATGCCCTAGCACGCTTCCAACACTCATCCAGGTGCATTCTGCCATAATCCCCGCAAGCCTACGGTCTAACCACATTCACCGGAACTGCTCAAACCAGTTCATCCACTCTAGCCCTTTTGACATTCCTGCCCATAACACCCGAGGGTCTAGAATCCCTCCTAAATCGATTTTAGTCCTTCTCACGGTTCTACCGCTCCGTGCGTTTCACTTCCTCGGCTATCTTAGCCTTTTCTACTAGAGCCGTAACGTCGCGCTCCCTCTGCAGAGCAATCAACACCTTTAGCTCATCTCTGAGGCCATCCTCAAATCGCACACTGAGTTCATACTCTGTAGCGACTATTCCATTAGCGTACCATCTTAACCTTAAGAACTCAGCCTCATACTCCGTGATAGACTTATTATCCTGGGTCAGATTTAGAAATTCCTTCCTTCGGGCATCCATATAGCTCGCCCCGATGTACTTCCCTTTGAAGGCCGTCTTAAATAGCTCCCAAGTTACACGCTCAGCTGGGTTACTATCCCTCACAGTGATCCATCACTGGTAGGCCTCATCTCATAGCAGAGATACTGCTCCGTTCAGCTTCTGCTCCACTAAGAAATCCAAGTCATCCATGATCCGCCTCGTGGCCTCCAACCAGTATTCGGCCACTTTTGGGGCTACACCAGATACGCCATTGAAAATCTTTGCTCCGTTAGCTCGAAGTCGCTAAAAAATAGATCCCCAGTTTACAGTCCCCATACTCGCTCCAGCGACCTTTTCCAGAACCCATAACATCACCTGAGACAAAGCATCATCCCCTGCAGCTCGATCGTACGACCCAGTCTCAGTTGCCGGTGGCGCTCGTGCCTCATCGGTTGGCATGTGTCTCGAAGATGAAGACCCAGCTTGCACACTTCCTTGACCACGTCCACGGCCTCTTCCACGAGCTGCCTTCATACTCATATCATATTATTTGATTACGAATTTTATGAATTAGTTCAGTATTTTGGTATTTATTACAAATGTCTTATGTACAAATAGTATTCCAGAGGTTTGTTTTCGCAGAATCGTAGCCTAGCTACAGTCCTAGTCTTCTAGAGTTTTTAGTTTTTCCTACTGTCTCAGTCTCTACAGTTGCCCTAACTACAGAATCTTAGTAGGGTCTCAGTACTATCTACAGTAATGTAACAGTATTACAGTAAGGTACATTATAGTAAAAGATACTTACAGACTTGGTGCCTGAGATTCGGTGTGCCACTCTTCAGAAACCAGATTTCAGAAAACCAAGTTTTAGTAATACTAAATCCTTTGAATAAACTTTATTTCCCAAAGTAAAACCTTAAACTTTTAGTAAAATACGAATATCTTGAAGAAAATTAATTTGGAAAGGGTTTTCTTAAGAAATTTTCAAAACTGATTTTTCAAAATGCCATTGTGAGCCTTAATTTAAAAATTTTAAGAAAACATTTAGACCAGATCCATAACCGAGTTGTTGCAACCGGCTCTGATACCACTAAATATAACACCCTAAACCCGGCCCAGACGTTATGGCCAGATCTGGTAGTCACATGGACAGTTAACTACACCTCATTCTTCGTTTCATGATTTTAGGTTGACTTAGCAAAACCATTTTTATTGTGTTTTGAAAAAAATAGAAAGTTATTTAATTTACTAAAAATCCTATCCACTATCAGTTTGGAGTTTACTTTTTAAAAAATCTTGTTAGCGAGTCTTTGCCGTTAAGTTATCTACTTGTCACGTAGAGAAAGTTTTGAAAATGTTTGTTAATTTGAAACAAAAACCCACACAGCCTTAGTCTATCAATTTTAAACAAGTAATAAATAAATAATTAAAACCAAATGAAAATAAAAACTGAGCGGCCTTATTATAGATTAAAACCTAAAAAGAAATTAAGGAATACAAAATTAAAGTAAATTTAAGAAAAATATAAAACCGAAAGCAATTCACGTGGCCACTCCGAATCCCTCGCAGCTCCAAGTCCTCTAAGGTTGGGGTTCACCTGCATGGATGAAAAGCAATGGGTGAGTTTGTGAAAACTCAGTGTGTATGCTCATCCAACCAGAGTCAAGATCAGTTCAAGCTCAAACTGGGCCGAAGCCCTATCCAGGTACAGTGTTAACTGGGCCTTAGCCCTAGTCAGAAAACAGTGATAACTGGGCCTTAGCCCTATTCAGAAAAAAAAATGTGGGCCTTTGGCCCATTACAGTAACAGATTAGAATATTATGCATGTATGCAAAGCCCAAGCCCAATCCGACCCTACACACTACCCGTATCAGCCCTACACACCATGTGAGGAATAACTCAACCCACCCAGCCCTACACACCACAGTCGCAGCATTGCTGCTTAATAAGATATTGTGGCCAAGCCACCAGAACAGTAATACGAGGCAGAGCCTCTAACAGTATACATGGCATTGCCACTTTAGCACTTCCTCCATCAAAATAACCCAAGCCCATGCAACAGAATATATTATGATATGGCATATAGAGTAACATATATAATAGCATGCAAATCAGATAACTTAACCTTAGGGGTAAAATGGTCTTTTAACACCTAGGGGTAAAATAGTAATTTTCTACCCTTAAGGGGTATTTTAGTAAGTTTGCTAGATTTTAGGGTTTCATGCTCATTACAGTCTACTAACAAACGTATTGTCGTCCAGGTAACTTATTTAGCCCATTTAATTATTACTGAGTCATCGGCCCTATGACCCCTAATGGGCCTGATGGAGTCCACTGGCTACTACGGCCCACTAAGTCTAATTCTACACCCATTTGAGCAGATCTTAACAATCAGATTACCAGAATACACTTACCGATCGTTTTCACCCATATGGCCCCATAAGCCCAATGGGCCCAAATTTGGCCTTTTGAGGCCTAAAACCACCAACGTGCACGAAATAGCGCACACAACCGTCTTACCATTTGCGATTACCAACTTTACTGCTCAAACTGACCCATGAGCACTCACACGCTCGCAAGGCCGTAAAATACCAGAATTTCTGCGTTTCGACTTTTGTCGATCTAGTCTACTAGAGGGTGTTGATTACACACCTGTTTTGAGATATACTCAGAAGTCCCTTGCGTGAATATCCTATAATCATTTAAATCGCACTGTTAACTAAAAATCCAATTGAATAATTGTTAACAACCTAACCTACCTATTTGGCCATAATAGAGCATCACTAACACTTACCTTTGTCGATTCTAACCACTAGATCACTAGATTGCTTCAATGGCCCTAGCCTCCTCTGCTCCTTGTTAGATCGCCTCTTTACCACACTAGAACATAAGTGAACCAAAAGAAAAGACTAACATAAATTTTTGCCAAAATCGACAGCCACCCTGAAGAGTTAGGGGTTTTTAGCTTTTCTTTAATCATAAGGTTACGAAGGAAGGGGTTTCAAATACTTACCACCATTTTGTTTTGCCAAAGAAGAGTCCCCAAATACCAGCCTAGTCCAGATCTATTGTAGATCTAACCAAAACACGAGAAGAAGATAGATCTAAGTGCACTAGAGATTCAGTTTTTGAAATCCCTATAGAGTATGGAGGTTTCAGCTTTTGTAGAAACAAGAAGGAGAATAGGAGTTTAGGAAACAAAGAGGAGATGGTCGACAGAGGGATGAGAGAGTTGAGAGTTTCAGCTTTTGGAAGGATAGAGTTGAAGAGAATAAGAGATTCAGCCAATGAAGAAGAATAGGCTAGCAAGACAATTCGGGTTTCGGCTTTTGAGAACAATCGGTTAGCTAAGTTTTGAGAAAGGGGTTACTTCAATTAGTGGTGAAAAGAAGAAGAAGAAAAGAATGGAAAGAGGAGAAAAGGAAGAAGGTGACAGATTCGGCTTGAAAAGAAAAGAGATGAAAGGTTTAGTTCTTTGCACAATTCGGCACAAGGAGAATGTAGAGATCTAGTTTTCAGTTTTTAGAACATGAAAGAGGGAGAAAAAGAAACAAAGGGCACTATACCCATTCGGCCAAAGAAAACAATCCCTAATTGCCAAATTCCGAAAGCTTAACCCCTAAAGATGTCGACACAAACCACTCTAATTGCTGAAAGTGAAGTCTCCTAACAACCCTAGCCGAATATGCACCCTCAAACCCCCAATCGGCCAATACAACTTCCCATTCAAAATTCCTAAATTTTCTCTCCTTATCCCTCCTTGATCCAATCCCCTGAGCCATTCAAACACTCTCCTTCAGAGTTTCACTTGAGATCTGCCACTTATGTTGTACATGCATTAAAAATAAAACAACACCCTGCTTACCATGGGATTTGAGCCTTAGCTCTTTCATAGCATCTACACACCTCCTCCTTAGGCTCTAAGTGGCGCTACTTTGCCACTTTACCATAGATCTTCTTATGTCTTATTTTCCCGACATTTACATAAAAGCCCACTTATCCAACGCCCCTTTTCTTTTAAGTCCAAAATTTAAAATTTTTAACAGGCTTAAACTTAAACTTAGGCCTTTTACAGGCTACTAAACACACTCAAAGCATAGTTTAGCACATCTAGACACAAAAAAAAAAAATTTCAAGCAAAATCTCAAAATCCCAAAAATTGAGGCATGACAATATTTTTATGCATTTACCCTATGCCTAGAAATTCACAAAAAACTATCCAATATCCCTTTAAATAACCTGGATTGATGTACATCTGCTTGCCTAAAAATAATAAGGTCATCTGAGAAAAATATATGGGAGATATCTAGGCCTGAATGACTCGAGCGAACAATATGCCACTGCCCAATTTGAATAGGTAAATGAATGTTGTGACCAAGCCACTCCATACACAAAACAAAAAGATACGGGGATAACAGACACCCTTGGAGAATACCTCTAGCTAGTCAGAATTGTTGAGAAGGGACACCATTCCACAGGATTTGCATAGTGGAATTAGTGATAGCAGATATAATCACACTCTTAAGAAAACTAGAAATACCAGTAGCTCAGAGAGAAGTGTCAATAAATTCCCACCTTACATGATCATAGGCCTTCGCCAAATCAATCGTGACTGTCATCCATTTTCTATTCCTCTGCTTACTCCTCATAGAGTGGATAACTTCCTATGTAATAAGAATATTATCTGTAATGTTATGCCTCACGATAAACCCAACCTCTTCTCGTGTAATGATCTTTGGAAAGGCAACTTTAAAATGGTTAACAATGATATTCATAACAAGCTTGTAAAGAAACAAGCACAAATTGATAGGTCTAAATTGAGAAAAGTTTTTAAGGGCCTAGACCTTGGGGTAAGAGAATAGTTGGAGTGTTATTCAAAGATGAATGAATGATTTCCCAGTCAAAAATCTTTTTAAGCTACTCACAAACAGCACTGCTAACTTTATCCCACTAATTTTGGAAGAAAAGTGCATGAAAAACATCACTACTTGGTGCCTTCAGAGGAGCCATTTTAAACAGAGCAGACCTAATCTCATCATTTGTAACAATTTTACTCAAAACCTGTAAATTCCCATCATCAAGTTGCAAAAATGAGTTAGATGGTAACCCCCTCATAGGATGTGGTTGTTCACCATATAACTTTTGAAAAGACTTAATCACCTCATACTAAAGGACATCATCCTCAAATATCCATTCACCTTTATCATTCTTCAAAGCAAAAATCCTATTATGTTTCCTTCTTTAAAGAGTGTGTCTACGAAAAAATTTAATGTTTCGATCTCCTAAATAAAGCCAATCACATCTAGCCTTTTGCCTCCATAAAAGCTCCACGTGATGCAATGTGTTTTTCTAATTCTTCCTTCACTTTCATTTCAACTTGAAGCAACAAATCAGAACCCAAATGATCTAGCACCTTTTGGATGCTAGCTAATTTTTGCATTAAGTGCCTTTTACAAGTGACAATATGCTTGTAAATATTCTTGTTCCAACCTTTAATATTATTCAAAAATTATTGGATAGTGTCACCTATGTTACCATTATAACTCCAAGAATCTTGCACAAACTTGGAGAAGCTTGGACGTTCAACCCAACTAGTAAGGAACTTGAAAGGCCTTCCTTTGTTATCACTAAAATTTGGACATAGAGAAAGAAGGATAGGACGATGGTCGAATTTTAGCCTTGGGAGATAAGTCACTAAACAATTCGTGAACCCAAAAACCCAAGCATCATTAGCGGTAGCTTTATCCAATATCTCATGAACCTCACCTCTTTGCCAAGTAAAAACAGGTCCTATGTAACCAAAATTATGTAGCTAAGCTGACTTCACAAAACTATCGAATGCGGGACACCTTTTACCATACCTCTGCCTTCCCTTATTTTGATTAGGAGAAAGAATGGCATTGAAGTCTTTGATCGCCAACTAAGGGACAACTTCAGTAGGAGTGACCAAGTTTAGACCTTCCCATAAAGCTCTTTACTTACTCTTGTCTTGACTCTCATATGTTGGGGCCGCCGATATGCCTCGTAGCACAGCGGGAAAATATTCTAGCAATTATGGTTAAATGTATGAGGAACAAAAATGGGTTGAAATAAGGTTGAAGATATATCTTCTTAAATGAAAAGCGATGAAAGGATGGTGCTGATTCGATATCAATTCCAAGGAACAACAAAAACATCTCGACCTCTACATAGTCCACCTAGTATTAAAACGAATAGAAAAAACTTTCTTGGAACTTTTCTAGAGAAAATCTCCCAAAACGGTTACAATATCTTTTTCTCTTATTTTCTTTTTAAAACACTCTTAACCCTAATTCTAAAGAAAAGCTCCTACCATGTTTCAATGTTTAACCAAAATCTTAATTATAATAATTTTGGTAAACTATATCTTGTTAAAATATTATATGAATCAAATTCATATATTAATTTTAACTATATTATTTATTTATGTACAACAAGCTTGTACATTTAATTCATTTAATATTTAACTGTCGAATTAAATTTATTCAATTAATTAATTTAATTCATATGACGGTTAAACACAATACCAATTGTGTTTGGATTTTGTTCGTTTTAACCATAGGATGTGACCTTGTAGGTTCTTGTAACATTAGTAGTAATACTAGAACATTTCTAATAATACAAGCAATGAGTGACATCTAGCAATGCATCATTGCTACCTAAGTTACAAGATGCCGTAATTTGACATAACCTTTCTGTGATAAACCTTTCATGTATTACATCCTTTTGTCCTTTATATCTAGATTAGACACAAGTCATGGAATAGTCACACTTGCATAATCCAATCTCATGTTTCTTGATATCTCGAGTAGACTACAATACACAAATAAGTATAATATCTTATATCAACTTATTTGAGCATGGCATGTATTTCTAGTCACACTCAATCAAATGGCCTAAGATATTGCTTCCATTATGTAGCAGGGACAAATCCTATATTGATAAACCATATCCCACTATATAGATTGTGGCATATCAAACATCAGTCTTTTCAGTACAACATGTTACGAAAGACGTTTGACTGTATCAAAATATACGACTCACGATGTTAAGATAATGATGATATCAAGTATGAGAATCATATACATAGTTATCACTATGAGTAATATTGTGACTATTACATAATAATCCAAGAAAATACTCATAGGAGCTCAGTCCAATATGTTGTTCTCTAGAACATACTCATGTATTGATTTTGACATCCCTATGTCAATGACAAGACTTTGTTATCAATCAACTACACATTAGTCTCAATTCATTATTGTTGTCCAAGCCCACAATAATACTTGACTAATGACATTTTAATAATAATCATATTTTTCTTAGAACTTTATTACAATTGAGTTTATTTACATACATAGAAAAAGAAACTGAAATAATAATGGAAATGCGTTATATTAATAAACAAGGTAAAACAAGTATATAATTACAATTATCTCATGATTGGTCTTTAGGCATACTATAACATCATAGACAAATGAAACAAAAATAGGCGTTCAAAAAGATATATGAAACCCAAATCATAAGAAATTGGGGGTAATTGCAAACAATTTCCACTCTAATAGAATTCTTCCACCCAACCCAGATACCTCCAGAAAAGCCAATAGCCTTTACACAATAAGAATACTAGAATCCCAATTTAGCAATAATCGCATCTACCTTACTGCCACAGACTCTTGTCTCGAAAAAACCCACTATATTAGGCTTAAATTTCTTATTGTATTCATGAAAAATCTGTGGAAATTTACTGTTAGCACACCCTTGAAAATTCCAAGATAAAGTAGTTAGATTTATAATACCAATAAGAAAGGAGACCAATCTCTACTGATTAGAATCTACCCATATTCCTTGCTTATTGCTAACCAACTCTGTCATAAAATTGTCAAACCCTACTTCAATCTGAGCACTGATGAGTTCCACAATAGAATTCATCATTTTCGATAATAGGACTCTGACATTTCTCACGGGCATAAACCTCTCTCCATAGTCCTTGATGGTTTTATTAAGGGTTCTACCTTTCTGAACCAACATAGCTTCTAAAACTTAGCCCCGCTTTCTTTGTAACACTCCATAGTCGATCCGGTTCGCCAAATTTGAGCTACGAAACACCACAATAGCTACCTAAGTGACTCCTCATTAACACCCAGCCTAACCTCCATCATACCATAATGTTCAAACATAAAGTATGCTTAAATTTTTAATTGTGCAGTGGGATAACTTATAAGTTCTTACATGAAACTTTTTAAACTAACTTCCGTTCAATACATCTCGTATGCGATAAAGGGTTCACATGCAAAATAGGAAGGGGTTCGCATACTAATTCTAGTAAGGCTTCGTATATAGGGCTTGTTGTCGTGTGTGAATATGCTAAGCGAATTGTATAAGTGTACACGTCAGATCAAGTAATAAAGTGATAAGTGAGATTGTCTCCAAGGATCAGTTAGGTATTAATTGGCCAAGTTATTATAAAGGAGTGTGTTTAATGCTATGGCAAAAAAAAAAAAAAAAAAAGAAGAAGAAAAGAATGCAGGGATAATTAAGGAATACTGATGTGAGAAATATGTGAATTCTAACAAATAGATGAAAATGCTATGGCAAGACAATAGTAAGTATGCAGTGGCAATTATGAGAATGATTACGTGAGTAATATGTAAACAGCAACTAAGGATGTGAAAATAGAGATGCTACAGCAAAGGTTAAAGGATCTACGGTGCTGAATTGTAAGGCTAGGATTACTAAGAATCTACCCTCATTAACCAATAATGCCTTGGCAAGTTCAATCTTATTCTATTGCTCGAAATAGTTCTACTGTGGTCTGCTTCTTTCAAATGCTAGGCCTTGAGTTACCTCACCTAGGGCACTAGATGTTTATAGGCTTTGAGTTTGGTTCCTACTATTGTTCTTCTCCTTTCGGTATAGAATGTTGCTCTATGTCTAAAGTCTACTACAGGTATTCATTCGAGTACTCACTCATATTATTCAATTTCGATCTAACTAATCTAACCTTGTCAAAATTAGATTAATTTTATAATCATGCTGCATATTCACTTATGTCTAGAGATTACACACACACTATTCATAAATACTATTGAATGAAGCAGTAAATTAAAACTGATCTAAGCCGTGGCCGATAATGAAAATAAAAGTTTCATCAAGTAATCCCAAACCTATGAGATTTAGCTTTATGAGATTTAGCTCATGGATTGGTGAATAGAATCCATATTCAAAATAGTAATCAACACTGTTTCCTTAAATTAGATTATGAAATAATAAATAAATAATTAAAGGTAGAACTCAAGAAGATAACTTTCGCCTATCCAACTCACAACTCTGACTACGAAATGTCTTCCGGTGACCAGGAGAGACTGCAATCATGTAACAACCCGAATTAGGGCCTAGTCGAAATAGTGGTTTCGGGACCACAAATTTGAAGTAGAAAATTTTATTTCATGATTATTTTTGAGTTTATGGCATGCTTGCATAATATTGAGAAAATTTCATGAAAGAAATTTTATGAAATAGTGATTAATTTGTCCTTTAGGACTAAATTGCAAAAGATACAAATTATGAGTTTCTCGAAGGTTTAAGTATGAAATAGCATAAGAGAAATTATTAGAAGTCCTTATTTGGCAATTAAACCAATTTTTAGCATGATGGACAAAAATGCCCATAGAAGGGTAAAATTTCAAAGAAATGGTGTAAGGGCATTTTGGTCATTTGGTTAATTAATGAAATAAAAAGGGAAAATAAGCCAAAAATAGGCTCATCTTCTTCATGTTCAAGTCGAAAATCACAAGCCTCCATAGCTAGGGTTTTCTTCATTTTTAAGCTCCAAGTAAGTGACTCTAAGCCCTGTTTTTCATGCTCTTCATATTTTTGAAATCCTCTTAGCCTAATCTAGCTATTTCTACCACTAATTTGAGCTAGGGTTTATATTCAAAAATATACCCATGCATGACATGCAAGTAAATTGATGCCTAGTGGTAGAAAATGAAAGATTAAAGTGTAGTAAACACTTTTTTCTGGGTGATTTTTCATGAAAGTCCCTAATACGGACCAAATTGCAAAGTTAGTAAAATGTGTAGTAAAAGTATGAAATTGTGAGCAATGTGGGCTTTTATGGACACTAGTGAGTGTCGGTTAGGCTTGGGTAGCCAAGAGAATAGATACATTTTATTATACGAGCCTAGCAACCATTTTGCAAATATGCAAAAGCTTAGGGGCAAAATTATAAATTTTGCCAAAGTGTCAATTATGAGCTATTTAGTTAATGTGAGTACTAAATTAATTAAATTTGTCATTTTAGATCAAGAAACATGAAGCCCAGAATGAAACCGGGGAAAAAATAAAGTAGTAGACTAAATCAAGCGTTCACCCACGTTTTGGACTCAAGGTAAGTTGTATGTAATAATTTAGCTCAAATGTTATGTAAATTTATTATGATGACTTTTTATGAAATTATGATATTCTATGAAGTCATGGATGAAATCTTGTATGAATTATGTTAAGTTTGAGGCAAAGTATAAGATTCATGAGATTATTGATGTGAAATTTTACCAAGAATCTACAAAAACCTGAAAAGATAAATTACATGTAAGTTTGAATGATATGAAGGATACTGTAATCATGTCATGAACATTATATTTGGGACATGGCATTGACACCAAACTGAGATTCCATGGAAGACTATGTCTAGGACATGGTGTTGACATCAAGATGTGATCCCTTGTAAGACCATCTTTGGGACATGGCATGGGCACCCAAGATGAGGTCCCGTATAAGACCATGTCTGGGACATGGCTTCGGCACCGAGAGGAGATAAGGATCCCGTGTAAGACCATGTTCGGGACATGACATGGGCATCCGATATGAGGTCCCGTGAAAGACAATGTCTGGGACATTGCATCGGTATCAGAGTACGATCTCGTGTAAGACCATGTCTGGGACATGGCGTCGATGTCGATATGTGATCCCATGTAAGATTATGTCTGGGACATGACATTGGCATCATTTCATGATATTGACTTATGGTTATCCTTCGGTATTTCTAAAAGAAACTTAAATTAGAAAAGTATTCAAGTTGATAAGTTTCAAGAAAAGGGCTAAAGCTTCATGTTGAGTGTTGTAGGTTTATATACGATTAAGTTTGAGTAATTGAGAGTACATTGTTATGAGAAATACATCATGGGAAGCATGAGTAAGTATATGATTGAGTAAGCCATGAGAATAAATAAAAAACTACATGAAATTCATGATATTTGTTTAAATGCAACTTACTAAGCATTTTATGTGCTTACTCTTTCTTTCCATCTTCCTTGTAGGTTTTCCGTACCAGCTCAGGGATCATTAAAGTCAGAGCTCGAAGTTACACTATCAAGCCACTCTTTTTGGTATAATATAGTTAGTTGTTTTGATGTATGGCATGTTTAGGAAGTTTGATCATTTTGTTAAGTGTCATTTTGTGTAGTCAAGTAGTGTTGTAATGGCCTTTGAAAATGGCCTAATATTGCCTAACTCATATTTTATACAATGAAGATGAAATTCATGAATGTACAATCTTGCATGTTTAAGTTTAGTAAAGTGTATGCGAATAATATGTATGTTGGCATTGGGATGCCTTAATTTCAAATCTGTAGAGAGTATGTTATGCCTTCTTATGTGTTATGGATATTGGCTTTGTGTTTGGTGGTGTTTTAGGGTGGCATAAAGCTTAGAAAGTAGCCTATTATAGTCTACATGGTTGAGCACAAGGGCGTGTGCCTAAGTTGTGTGTGACACACGGTTAGCCTCTAAGGCGTGTTAATAGGCCGTGTGTCCCCTGCATCCAATTTAGTTAAGTCAGTATAGAACACGGGCTGAGCACACGAGTGTGTGCCTTGGCCATGTGCACCCCTGATGATTATAGAGTTTAAGTCAGAATGCTCCACGGGATGTTGACACGAGCGTATCTAGGCCGTGTGAGGGACACGGGCCATAGACACGGGCGTGTACCCAAGCTGTGTCAAAACACCTGTAGGTTGAAAATAAAATAAATTAGACACGGGCTAGGGACATGGTCATGTGAGACCACACGGCCTGCCCACAAGGGCGTATCCCATCCCATACGGGTGTGTGGCCTTATTTTAGTTAAAAAAAATTTCTAAGTGCCCGAAAGTTCTTAAATCAGCTCTGGAATGTACCTGATATATGTTTTGGGCTTCATAAGCCCATGATAAAGGTATTAAGAGAATGAATGATAAGTTTTTAAAAGAAAAGAAATTTTATAGCCTGAGATTTCAAGTTATAGTATGACTCAGGAAGGTAACGCCTCGTGCCCTGTCCTGGCGTCAGACTCGGGTAAGAGGGTGTTACACATCATTTTCCCCTCTGTGTTTCCATCCTTGTCACAACCGCTACCTTCTATTTTCATCTAAGGGATTTCTCTTTCCAAAAATGACTCTTTAACCATCTACCCTCTTTTCAGTTTTTATTTTTGGGTTTTATATCTCTTTCTTTAGGGTAGACCCATCATCCCATGATTTTTTTCCTATTTTTTAGGCTGATTTTTCTGGTACACGTACATTAAGGCTGATAACAGTTAAGTGTTGACTGGGTCGCTTCTTGGCATTACCACAACATTCGTGTTGGCAAATTGTCCAACCTTTTGCCACGACAAACCTTCATTTCTTTACTTTTTTCCTTATTCTACACCTGCCACTTAACAAACAAATCCTTCCCGCAAACAATTAGAAGTAACATGTAATAACATTTAAGCACAATTTAAGCCTTTTAATGCAATTTCCTAAAAACACTAATGAAAAATCCTAAAATGCAACTAAACTTACCTAAGTACAAGCAATTAAACAAGTCTAAAGGCATAAAAAATAACTCTTTTCAAAAGTTATCACACCCCAAACCTGAGTTATTGCTTGTCCTCAAGCAAGATATGAATGAATGCATATATGCAAGACTTCGCCATCGCACATAACCACCTTGAATTGCTAGTCTACTCAAAGAACAATATATACATCAGTTCTCAACAATCTTCATTCTCTAAAAACTTGTTCAAGTGTTAGAGGTTTGCTCAACAAAGATAGTTCAAAAAATTTCATCCTAAAAATAAAATTTCCTAAGTGCTCATGTGTGCTTTTTGGTCATAGTAAGCATCTCCTAATTCACTTAGTTCATTTGTTACTTAAACTCAAGTTGCTCTAAGCCTACTCAAAATGTTTATATATTATTCATATTATTTTCTTTTTTTCTTCTTTTTTTTCAAATTAATGTAGGATGTAGCATGTCACAAAATTTTTTGACTCAATAGAGCAAACATTGAGTACTCAATCATGTCACAATTTAAATAAAAATCACTCTTGAAGCTAAGGCTTTTAACTTAGAAGCTAGATGGAGTAAACAACTACCTCTTGTTACTACAGTGGAGTGCCCTCCCTTTTTTTCCATTACACACTCTTACTTAAACTCACCTTTCTAATTAACAGCACAATGGAGCAAACTAAGTAATGCTGACTTACTTGGAAATTCTAAGCCTTGGAGTGCCTGCTGTCCTTTATTTAAGTAATCTTTGGCAATTTGACTGAGTTTGGCTTCAAAAGTCCCTAAGTTCATTAAAAGACACTTGTTATGGTCCAAAACTAACTGATGTTAGGACATCTCATGTTTAAGAGTTAATTTTCAAGAAACTTTCCTAAGCTAAATTCATCTAATCCACTATCATATGCTTGAGGTGTATTAAAGAATTTGAGCTCATCATCGAACATCATAAGTAAATATTGTACTTATCATAGGCAAAACAAACTGTGGCAATTATGTGTGCCATGGCAAAATGAATGACAAGTGAACCAAAAATTAAATATGCTCAACTAACTATTTAATGCAAATACTAAATGCCCAACACACCCCCAAACCTAATGGATGCATTGTCCCCTATGCATGTACAGATATACAACAAAAAATGTCATGGAAAAATAAATGAAATGCATGATGTATGGAAGGGAAAAGAACTTCCCTGGCTTGGACCGGAGTGTAGTTACTTCATTCTGTCCTACGAGTGGATTTACGTTCACTGTGTTATAGTGCATTTTCCTTTTCAATAATTGGAGTGACATGTCCTCTTGTTCATCATCGGAGTTGGTGATTTCATCAATTATCTGATTGATCTCATGATCTTGTTCAGCCATAGGTTCAGTAAAGGGAGATGGAGCATCTGCAATGCTGTTCACTAGTGGTGCAGGTGCGAGATTTGCTTCTTATTCTTCCTCACAATCAGTTGCAGTATTGACTAATTCCATTTTCTTTGTTTCTTCATCTGGTTCTTTAGTTTCTTTCTCGACAGTGGCATGGTTTATCTCAGCTGGTTGGGCTTCACCAACCTCTTCTGCTACAACTGGCTGTAATTTCTTGGGAAAGTTAGGAAATGCGGTCATTGGCTTGGTGAAATTTTTTTGAAGAGACCTTTTCAGAACAATGTCCCCCCTTTCCACATAGGCCCAATAAAAAGCCAATTTGTCCTACACTTTTTCAAAATCTACAACAAGCTAAAGCTGCTGAGCCTTGAAAAGATTATTCTATTTTTTCAACTTCTCCAATGAACTGAGCACTTGTTGCTCGAATAAACTATTAGTCTCAGAGGTTGTTATAGTGGAAAATGTTGGCGTAAAGGATGCTAAGGCTAAGCCAAGAGGTTCTTGCCGTGGAAAATCCTCCCTAGAAATCTTTGAAACAATCAATCTTGTAATGGCCCCTTTATTTGGGATGGCTTCCTCATTGGCTTAGACTGAGACATTAACACGCTGGCAAAGCGCGGTGATTAAAGAAGGAAAGTTTAGAATCCTAACATTATTTTGTGTGCACCGGTGTACTTCATTGAATATAATATTACCCACATTAATTTTCCTACCCTGCATGATGGAATGGAGTACTAACATCCACTCTTTAAAAACTATTGAGTTATGGGTAGAAGGTACCAAACCCTGTACTTGGGCTTCAAAGATGCCCTTTCCACAGTGTAACAATCTTGCCTCGACACTGTATATTTAGTTCCCATCACACATAGGTCTCAAAGAACCTGAGTTAACCCGTCAGTAGTGATGATTGCATCAAACTCAGTATGCTCATCTTGGATATTAGAAAGACCATACTGAGCATTAATCATGTCCTCATCAAATAATACCGAGACTCTTGGCACATATTTAAAAGCAGCATTTGGGGAAGTAAGGAGCATAGAACTCACGAATAATCTTGGTCAGCACGTCCTACAGATGCAAACAAAAAATTTTCCATCCATGTAACTCGACGATAGAAGAAATGAAAGCATCGTATCTCATGGAAGGTTCGTCTTTAAAAAGAAAGCCTTTCTCCAAACAAAAAGGTCACTTGGAGATGCTGTTCTGGTACAACTCTTCTACTGCATTATTAAAGAAAATGCGACGTGGCATAGCAAATGATTGAGGGGTTGATCGTTTAACCATTGTGGAAAGTGAAGGTAAAAGTTTGTGTAGAAAAGGAAGAAGAAAAATTTTAGTGTCTGAAGAAAGCACAAATAAGTGTGGAAAGAAAGAAAATTTATGGTAACTGTAAAAGAATTGAAGAGATTAGGGTAAAATAAAACGATAACCAAGTAAGAAGTAAATGAGGTATGACGTGAGTGAGGGGAGGTCAATAACTATGACCTAACTTTTGTGTGATGGAAATTTGGAGGGAAAGTGAAAATGTTACAGGCCCAAATATTTGGGAAATAAATTCCCAATGGGCCAACGAGTATCATACAAGCTAACCTCACAATTGTCGTTATGAGATAGTGTTGACAGTTTAGGAAAATTAACTGTGCATAGTAAGTTTTATAGCATGGAGGAGGAAAAAACAAGGGGATTTTTGAGGGGAACTATGAAGTGACCTAGCTCTAAAACAAGAATTTTGGCTTTTCCTCCATAGGCTACCCAAGTAAGGTAATGGGCCTAATTGTCCTGAAATCTCTCATTTGGACTTTTCTGTTCGGTCAACCCATATTACCTTGTACCTCAACATCCATTTCCCATTTTGTCACGGCATAAGTCTCTTTCGCAATGTTGCACAGACTCCTTTTAGTAGCACAACTGATAAGTTCATGTTCTTCACTTTGTCTCTAGAAATCATGGAAAGAACTACTTAAAGATAAAAATAGAAATAGAAGCAACATGAAATAATTAAAGATAACTAATAATAAAAATGAAATTAAAGTAAAGCAGTTAAGGAAAAAAATAAAAAATATAATTATTAGCTCAAACATCTTGAAGGTCAATAGATTGCTTGTCTCGATCCACATGGGCACCCTAGTAGTGCTTCAAACGTTGTCCATTAACTTTAAATGTGACCCCCATTTTTGTATCTTTGACATCAACAACTACATGAGGATAGACTTGAGCTACTTTAAAGGGGCCTGACCAGTGAGATTTTAATTTACTAGGGAACAATTTGAGCCTAGAGTTGAACAACAAAACTTGTTGTCCTGGTTCAAATTTCCTTGGCATAATCCTCTTATCATGCCACCGCTTGGTCTTCTTCTTGTATAGTTTAGCATTCTTATATGCCTATGCCCGAAATTCTTCCATTTCATTTGGTTCTAACAACCTATTCTGGACATCAGCTTTCCAGTCTATGTTTAGCTTTTTAATAGCCCAAAATTCTTTATGCTCTAACTCAACAAGTAAGTGACATGGCTTCCCAAAAAGAAGCTTTAAAGGTGACATCCCTAACGGTGTTTTGAATACCGTACGATAAGCTTACAAAGCTTCATCCAATTTGGAGGATCAATCTTTTCGAGTTGGGTTCACCACTTTTTCCATAATTTGTTTAATTTCTCTGTTAGAAATCTCCGCTTGTCCATTTATTTGGGGATGACTAGAAACACGAAAATATACACACTTTTTCATGCCCTTTTTAACTCAAATTCATGCAATTTCCTAGTAATTTTTGTCGAAAAATATGTAATAATTATAAAATAATTAAATTGTACATAAATTATTAAAATGTAGAATTTTAATTAATTTTATAATAAATTTTCATTAATTTTGATTTATTTTCGATAGATTCACACAAAGGGTGAAAATTGACTCAGCAAACACTACTAGAAGCGCAAAACTGAGAAGCGATTTTTGAAGCATCAAGGCGAATTAATTTTTCAGCCTGAGACAGTACAAATTATTAATATTAATTCATAATATAACTAATTTTAATTTTAATCTAATTTATTTTAGGTTAAATAATAATTATTATTTAATTATGAAAAGAGGCCAAATTATGCTAAACTGAAGGACTGATCCAATTGAGCAACTGGGTAGCCCAAAAGCATCCTACATGCTGAATCAATCAGCCTATTTAGATGACTATTTGGCTTGCAAAACAGCCCTTGAAGCTTCCTTAAAATTACATTCAAACCCCTCCATTTATTAAGCCTTTGTAAATTTGCCTTTAGCTAAATTTAGCAAGTCAGAAAGCTTCAAACTTGCCACATGTGTGGCTAGCCATGGGGGAAGTCTATGGCTGCTGATTTTTGCTATTTTAAGTATCCTATCAAACATATAAATACCCCCATTGGCTGCTGATTTCAAACACGCCTCTCATCCCTTCATTCTTCACTCCTCTCTCGCTTTCTCTTTTCAAAACCCCTCCTTTGTTCTTCTTTTTCCCTTCCATTCCCTTGCCAATTTCCCCTCTTAGAAAAGAGCCTTTCAACCATCGTTGGAAGCAACATTCAAGTGCTTGTAGAAGCCTTGATTCAACAATAATAAGCGGAGAAGGAGGAGTGGAGCAAACTAGTCAAGCTTTGGAGAAACATCGAATTTGATTCTAGTTCCCTATCCTTTAATTTTTATTGTTGTTGTTATGAACATGTCTATAAATACTTGTTATGTTGATATGTTTAATTTAATTAATATGGCTTAAATTTAATTCATGTTATGTTGATTGCATTTCGTCCACTTAAGTTATTAAAATTGTGTTTGTTTTGTTATAGGCCTTGGTAAGTTGTTTGATTAAGTAAAATCATGATGAATTATCCTTGCATTATAATTGTAAGGTAACTAATGAATTAATTATTTAATCATGTTGAAATTGTAATTAATTGACACAATACTTAACCAGTGCATGTTTAATCTTCTAATATAGTTGAGGGTTAAATTAGCGACGTATTAGACGATACATTAGTCTTGCATAACTTGTAAGATTATTATGATTAAACTGTTTCAAGTTAGGAATACATTGTTACCTCACTTAATCTTTTATGTGCTTATGAAGATTGATTAATCATTTAAATCAAGAGATTAGTCAATTTAATAGGTATGTATGAGCAATAGTTAGCAAATTACCAAGTTGCCGTGAATTTATTCGTAACAACATGAACATGAGTTTAGTAATTCTAAATTAAGAAATGTAATTAATCTAACACAATTATGTCATCTTAATTAAAATAATCTTTTTAAATCATGCATCGAAACTTTTATTTACTTGTCACTTTATTACTTGTTTTGATTGTGTACACTTGCACATTTCCATCATTCTAATGACATGTAGAGGCAATCTTATGTTTCACCCCATACTGGTGTAAAGCATTAACAACTAATTTGCAATCAAAATGAGAACCTTCATCATTGATAATTACTCGAGGTATACCAAATCTTGTGAAAATGTTTTTGTGCAAAAACTTCAACCCTGACTTGGCATCATTCGTAGGGAGGGATACCACTTCGACCCAGTTAGATAAGTAGTCCACTGCTAGGAGTATGTAGAGATTACCAAATGATGGTTGGAATGAACCCATAAAGTTGATTCCCCAAACATCGAACAACTCAGTCTCCAAACTATTTTGCAATGGCATTTCATGTCTCGTAGATAAATTACCTGGCCTTTGACAATGATCGCATGACTTATAAAATTCTTGAGCATCCATGAAAAAAATCAGCCAATAAAAACCATATTAGAGTACCTTGGTAGCAATTTTCATTCCTCCAAAGTGTCTTTCATAAGGAGCTAAATAACAATGCAGCAGAATGCTATGTATTTCATTATCAAGGAGACACTTCCTAATTATCTAATCAGCACAATGCTTAAATAGGAAGAATTGATCCCAATAATAATTCTTGGCATCATGAAGGAACTTTTGTTTTCTTTGGCTGTTGAGATCAGGTGACAGCAGCCCACTTACTAAGAAGTTCATTATATCAGCATACCAAGGTAATGCCGTGGCAACTGACAGTCACTCGTCTAGGAAATATTCCTTAATAAATTAAACATTTCCACTTTCATTCCCATCTTCTAACCTCGATAAGTGATCAGCCACTTGATTTTTAGTCCCCTTTCTATCTCGAATTTTTAAATCAAACTTTTGCAGCAAAAGGAGCCACCAAATTAATCTTAGCTTGGCATCTTTCTTGGTCACCAAATATTTAATAGCAGAGTGATTGTGTAGACCGTGACTTTGGTACCAACTAAGTAAGATCAAAATTTATTGAATGCGAAAACCACAACCAAAAACTCTTTTTCAGTAGTGGCGTAGTTAAGCTGGGCATCTGTCAGGGTCCTACTCTCATAATAAATTGCATGAAATACTTGTTTTTCCTTTCTCCCAACACTGCTCCCATGGCATAATTGTTGGCGTCACACATGAGTTCAAAAGGCAGTGTCCATTTCGGAGCTATATAATTGGTGTTGTTACCAATCATCTTTTCAGCTACTCGAAAGTGATCAAACAAGGTTCATCAAAATTGAAAGGTCTTTTCTGTTCTAGCAAGGTACGCATGGGTTTAGATATCTTGAAAACATTCTTAATGAATCTTATATAAAATACCGCATGACCTAGAAAACTCCTAATACCCTTGACACTAGTCAGAGGTGACAATTTGTCTATCACGTTAACTTCAATCCCTTGCTATGATATCTTAAGACCTAGCACAATACCTTTATGAACCATGAAGTGGCATTTCTCCCAATTTAAAATAATACTTGTTTCTTCATAATGGCACAGAACCAATTCCAAATTTTTCAAGCAATCCTCAAAATCATTTAAAAACACAGAGAAATCGTCCATGAAGACTCTAAGAAATTTTCCACCTTGTCCGAGAATATCACCATCATGTAATGCTGAAATGTGGCCGAGATATTACACAACCCAAATGGAATTCATGTAGATGCAAAAATACCATATGGACACGTGAAAGTTGTTTTCTCTTGGTCATTTGGAGTTATGGAAATTTGATTATAACATGAATAACCATCCAAAAATCAATAGAAAGCTTTCCCAACTAATATATACAGCATTTGGTCAATAAATGGTAAGGGAAAATGGTCATTCCTAGTTGTCTTATTGTGATTGCAATAATCCATGCATACTCTCCATCTTGTGACAATGCGAGTTGGAATAAGCTCGTTCTTATCATTGTTGATCATTGTGACACCTCATTTCTTGCGTACACATTGTACATGGCTCACCCATGAGCTATCGGAGATCGGGTAGATAATACCAACATCTAACCACTTGATAATATCTTTTTTAACAACTTCCTTCATAATTGGATTCAACCTCCACTACTGTTCAATAGAATTGCTATGGCAATCCTCCAATAAAATTTTATGCATAAAAATAGCAAGGCTAATTCCCTTGATGTCAGCAATTGTCCATCCCAATGCCTTTTTAGGTCGTTAGAGTACTTCCAACAACCTCACCTCTTGATCGGGTGTCAACTCGGTAGAAATAACTATTGGCAAAGTGTTATTTTCTCCCAAATAAGCATATTTTAAATGATGCGACAAAGGCTGCAACTCCAGTGTGGGAGGTTCCTCTATAGAAGGTTTAGGAGGCTTAAAAGAGCGATATGATAAATTCAAGGATTCAAACTTCTTCCCTGGCCTATCAATAAGCTGCTTGGATTCCACAAGTTCAGCAAGGTCCTCAAAAATTATTGCGTCGTTCTGCTCAAGTGAGCCTTCATCACTATCAGAGTTATTGTGGTAAAATCTTGTGAATTCTTCCTCTATTGTTGCCCTTATTAGGTCAATGGCATGGCATTCTTCACTATCATCAGCACATTTCAAGGCATTGAATACATTAAATGTAATCTGTTGTTTGTTTACCCTCATGGTCAGTTCATCTTTCTTTACATCAATTAAAGTCCTACCTATAGCAAGAAAAGGTCTTCCAAGAATAATTGACACATCTTTATTAACTTCACATTCTAAAATAAGGAAATCTACCAAAAAATAAACTTATCAACTCTTACTAGTACGTCCTCAATTTTACCTACCAAATGTGCGTAGGATCGATCAGCCAGTTGTAACGTAACCGTAGTAGGTCTTGCTTTCCCAATTCTAGCTTCCTAAAAATAGACATTGGCGTTAGATTTAAACTTGCTCCTAAATCACCTAATGCCTTACCAACATACTAATTTCCTATTGAAAATAGGATAGTGAAACTCTTTAGGTCCTTCAACTTTGAGGTAACTTATTCATCAACATTATTGTGCACCCTTCAGTGAGAGCAGCAGTCTCAAATTCATCAATAGTCTTTCATAAATTTCACATAATCGGGCATATGCTCCAAAGCTTCAACCAATGGTATGTTGATGTGAAGGTGCTTAAGGACATCTAGAAATCTTTTGAACTGAGCCTCTTTTTTACAATTGTGAAATCATTGAGGAAATGGTGGAGGTGATCATCCTTCAAGTTGTTGACGCTATTTTACCGTAGCATTTACATCAGTAAGATGATCTAATTCTTCTACAAAATTATTTTGTTTAGCCTTTCTAGGCACAGTGTGATTTTTAGATGTTTCTAAAATCTTTCTGTTGTTACAGTCTGATTTGCCCTCTTCTGCCATGGCATCTTTATAAGTTAGTCAATTTGATTCATTACATGTTGTTACTTATGGTGAACATTACATTTTGCATTTAAATTACTTAAATATGAACTTGTGATTTAAATAAACATCAATTTAGACTTTGATTATATTCATGTACTTAAAACTTAGATGTTTATAAGGTATATAGGTTCGCAAAAAAAAAAAACATAAGGAAAGACGTAAGAAAACATAAAATAACTAAGTCCTAGGATAATCAATGAAGTCATAAGAAAGATATCACTTGTATCACCTTATCAGTACTTATTCTTCCTGGGTCACCGACCTCGTCGTTGCTCACCTTGCGGTCTAACTTTCTACATTGTTTATAAAGGAGTGTGTGAGTTCTTGCAAACTCGGTGAATATACAGGAAGTAATAATCACAAAGCACACACAAAACATGAGTTAAATAAAACTTTAGCAAAGTCTCAGAACTTGCGAACAGGGTTCGCCATACTTGCATAAAGTCTGGTTCACAAATACTTACATATTAGATAGATTAAAAAGTAAAGCACATTGTTTCAGAAAGCATAAACTTATTTTTCTGTTGGATAAGTGGTTCTCCTTATAACGTCTCAAAATGACTTAATGAGTCTAACATGTCCCATAAGTGTAGTATAAAGCTAAACACTCTCCAGCTCATCCCAATGTCTTATTTCCCAAAACATAAAGGATATAAGTGAGTACTCAAAATCCTTTGACATGCCATTATATCCAACAATTTTTGAAAAACATATTTTTCAAAACATGCACTTAAAATATAGAGCTTGCACATTGTGATGAGCTTGCAGTAAAGAGCTCGCATTCCACTATTCATAAAAACACATATTCATAATACAAACACAAAATCAGGGTATTAGAGAAGGCTTACTCTTGAAACTTGGGTTAAAAACCTATGCTCTTGGTTAACATTATGATTCGCACATACAAGTTGCAATCCCTGAACACTCACAAATTTGCTAAAAACTTTAGATAAATTTTGTCTTTCCCTTGTCCTTGCTTGTAGATGGTTTTGTGAATTTCGCAATTCCACAAACATACAAAAGTCACTAATAGAGAAAGCACATGAAAACTCATACATAATTACAAATGATCATAGGTTCACCCATGCTAATATTTTGGCGAACCTAGTATCCTTTGTTTGTAAACTTTTCTTAATTACTTCTAAACATATCAGAGAAAAAAAATGTTACCTTAGAGCCTAAGAGTTAAGTGTTGGGTTCTTAAAACTTAATAATAGAATAGCCGATAATGAATTTGAGAGTTTTGGCCCGTAACAAAATATGAAATTCCTAATAGAAAGGGCTTAATTTATAGGCACTGAGTGTTTTATTGTTTTTAGAATACCCTCGTCACAGTAAAAGTAGGAAAGAAGTTACGTGTATGAAGGGTGTTGTAAAATAAGTTGACTTCTTTATTTTGGTATAATTACCCTTTAGCTACTCTTACTTTTGACTTTTGACCCAAAATAACTATCACAGTTCACCAGGCCCACCAGCGACACCAGTTGGCTAGGAGTATTGGCAACCCTTGCTTCGCCAAGCCTAGTGGCGAACACTAACTCGCCAGACCAATTATCAAACACTAGCTCTCCAGTCCTACTTGGTGTACACCATTATGCCAATCTTGTAACAGCCTGATTTAGGGCCTAAACGAAATAGTGGTTTCGAAACCATAAATTTGAAGTAGAAAAATTTATTGCGATTAAGTTTTAATATTTACTGTGAGATTGAATAACTATGTGAAATTTTCGTTACGAAATTTTATTGTTTGGGTGCCCAATTTGGTATTTAGGACTAAATTGAAATAGGTGAAAAATGTGTGTTCTAGTTCATAAATGTACTTATGAGTAATGGGTTTTTAAAGTAGAGGTCCTTAGATAGTAATTAGACCATTATACTTTGGTTTGGACAAAAATACCCAAGGAGGAATAAAATACCAAAGGTTTTTTTTTTTTTTTTTTTTGCAAATAAGACTGATATTCCTTCATTAAAAAATAGGCCCAAAGTGATAAAAAGTTTAGGAACAAAAAAAAAAAAATGCAACAAACAACAAAAGCATTAAAAGAAACAGATGCACACAGGAAAAATAAAACAAAAGAGATGAACCGACAAAATAAACCACGCACACACAGACAAGCAAAACCACTAGCTAAAACACCTTGTGCCAAAATCGAAAAACCATCAAGAATACCAGTCCAAGTAGGCTATCTTCCCCACGGAAAAACTTAATTAACGAAGCAAATAGAGTTGAACAACTTTGAAATCCAACCTTAGAGAAAACACAGCATCACCTCCCTCTTCAAAGTTCGCCCACCCCCTCAATCTCTCTAAACCTAGGCCTCTCAGTCCGTTTGCATAACTCTTCGAACCACATCTAGAGGTTCATGAGACCAAACACATGCAATCTGTCATCAATGCCCTTGCAAAGCCAAGGTATGCGTAGCACAATTGACTGTCCTCGGTACAAACTGGTACGAGACACTCTCAAACCTTTTCCCAAGAGCACAAATATTATTAATAATAGGTCTAATAAGAGATCTGTCCTCCTCCTCTAAGGCTAGTTTCTTAATTATTGTCAGAGGGTCCCCTTCCAGAATAATCCTCCGCCACCCCATTTCCACCATAAAAAGTATGGCTCTTTCACATGCTTTCGCCTCTGCAACCACCGCATCCGCCACATCACCAGATGGGTAAGTGCAAGCACCCAAACATTGCCTCTCTTTATTTCTTGCAAGAACTGCTGCAAAAGAGATTCATGAATCTTTTAGAAAAGATGCGTCAAAATTCAATTTGACCGTCCCACTGTCAAGGGGTCACCATAGATGATGAATCATAAGCTTAGAAGGAACATTTAAGCTTGTATGATATGCAGATACTTCCTTACTATACCCTCGAATAAAACCGACCGTATACTGATTAGAATATTTAATACCTTCATATATCAGTTTGTTTCTTTTATGCCATAATGCCCATAAAGAAATAATAAGAATCTGCATCATACTGGCATCCGCCTCAAGAACCTTGTTAATGAAATTATTTTTCCCATTCGAGGTGAGATCGTTCAGGATGGAACTAACATTGAGCAAGATCCATATCTGCTATAGAGCTTTACACTTCCATATGAGGTGATCAGTGTCCTCCAGGCCTTCTTTACAGAGAGGACAAACAACATCTGTAGAAAGTCGTCTTTGAAAAAGGTTGACAAAATGTGGTACATAGTTGTTGAAAAGTCTCCAGACAAGTATTTTGATTTTAGCTGGGATTTGTAACTCCCAAAGGACTTTATAGAAAGCTCTGTATTTTTCCTCACTATAGCTACTAGTCTGTAACTGTTCTGTACTCAAAACTCTATAGCCACTCTTCACGGTGTAATTCCCTGAAGCCTCAAATTTCCAGACCAACGTGTCCTGCATGCTCCAGCAAGCAAGTGGGATTGAAAAAAATTCTATTCGAAAGGTCTTCATAAAACAAACTTTGAATCAACTCCTTCTTCCAGGTGTGGTTCTCAGCATCAATTAAGTGGTTCAAAATGGACCAAGAGGTATTAATATTTTGCACTAGTAACCTATTATTTCCTTGACTAGGCAACCAAGGGTCATTCCAGATGTTCACACGAGTCCCATTTCCAATTCTCCAAACCAGCCCATCAGATATCAACTTCCGTGCATTGCAAAAACTCCTCTAGGTAAAAGAAGAGTAAGTTCCAATCTTGGCTAAAAAATATTTGTAGAAGGAAAATAACGGGCTTTTAAAACCTTCGCTAACAAACAATCGGGCTTTGTAAAAACACACCAAATTTGTTTAGCTAACAATGCGCGATTGAACAAAAATAAATCACGAAAACCCATACCACCAGCATGTTTGGGCTTACATAACACGGTCCAATTGCTCCAATGAATACCTTTTGCCGATTTGTTATTAGACCACCAAAACTTATTCAAAAGACCCTCCAACTTACAACAAAGCAATTTAGGTAGCGCAAAACATTGCATAACATAGACAGGTATAGCTTGTAAGAGTGGTTTGATAAAAACCTCCTTGCCCCCCATTGAAAGATATCTCAAACTCCACCCTTCAATTCTTTTCCTAAATCTATCAATAAAATAAGCGAAAGCCCAACTTTTCTTCCTTCCTACCATCATAGGAAGACCCAAGTAATTCTCCAGGTTTGTAGCCATCCTAACCCCTAACATGCCAGTCACCAACTCTCTATCACTTTGATCCACATTAGCGCCAAAATAAAAAAGAGATTTCTCAAAATTTACTCACTGTCCTGAAGCCTGCTCATATTCCAAAAATGAGATTCCGCATCCTAGTTGCTCCTTCTCCCGATGCATCACCAAACAAAATACAGTCATCTGCAAAAAAAATAGATGATTGATCGAAAGTTTTTTCTCTGCCAATAAGAGCTCCCCGTATTAAAATGTCTTTTTTAGCATCCTCAAACAACGAAGAGAAACCTTCAGCACCGATCAAAAAAAGATAAGGGCTTAGTGGATCCCCTTGCCTCAATCCTCTCGAAAGAGAAAACAACCTACTTGTTTCCCCATTGAGCCCCACCGTATAAGAGACTGAGCAAACACATCTCATAATAAAAATAATCCAGTCAGCATGAAAACCCAATCAACTCATCATTTCAGCCAAAAAATCCCACTCAACCCAGTCATATGTTTTACTCATATCGAGTTTGAGCGTAAAATTTCCTATTCGACCTCTTTTCTTCATATTGAGTGAATGTAGAATCTCATAGCAATAAGTACATTATCTGAGATATGTCTCCCCGGAATGAAAGCCCCTTGGAATTCACTAATACACCCCTTCAAAAAGGACTCATGCGGTCGACCAAAACCTTTGCAATAATCTTATAGATGACATTACAAAGACTTATAGGTCTAAAATGAGTAAGATTTTTTGGTTTCTCCACTTTTGGGATTAAGACAATATGTGTTTTATTAATTTCCACTATCTCAATTTCTCCTTTCAATATTGACAAACAGTACCTGGAAACTTCTGAGCCAACTATATGCCAATATTTCTGAAAAAAATTACAGGAAACCCATCCATACCTGGAGCCTTTAATGGCGACATGGACTTCACAGCATGTGCGATATCCTCCTCGGTGAACGGCTTAAGCACCTCCTCGTTCATACAATTAGAAATTTGTCTTTCCACCAAGCTTAACAAATTTTCATCATCCTCTGCACTGGAAGCCGTAAAAAGATGCTCAAAATACTTCAAAGCAAGTTGGAGCATTTCCTCATTTGTAGAAACCCGACCTTCGTCATCACGTTCCAACCCTATAACTTGATTTCGATGAAAACGCTAGACAGCAACCTTATGAAAAAAATAGTATTACGATCCCCATTTTTTAGCCAGTTAGCCTGGGCACGCTGCTCCCAAAAAATCTCTTCCTTATCATTCTCAAGATTAAGCTCAATTTGTACTTCAGTGATTTCCGCTAAGACCTCATTAGAAGGATCCCTATCATAAAGCTCTTTTAGCCTTTCCTCCATATCCAATTGAGAAACCTTCACGTCCCTATTTCTTAATCTGCTCCATTGCTTAAGCAGTTGTCCCAAAGCCCAAAGTTTATCAGGGACACTCCCATTTAACATATTCCAATTGAATTGTACCACCTCTTCAAAATTTTGGTCAAAGCACCACTTAGCCTCAAAATAGAACATCCTGGACCTATGCCATTGAGCATCGTTATCCCGACCCCGTGCATCTAAAAGGATTAGACAATGATCTGAGAATGAATGACTCAAATGTTCCAGTTGATAGCAAGGAAACAAATTTATCCAAGCAAGCAACGCAACCCCTCTGTCCAACCTTTCCCGAATATTGGTTGATAAAAATCTCCCTCGCTCTCACGTAAACCATCTGCCAATGAAACCTATATCATTAAGACCACAAGCCTCCAACGCATCACAAAACTCAGACATTTGTGTATCTGATCTAAGCCTGCCACCCATTTTTTCATAAAAATTCATAATTTCATTAAAGTCCCCAACCACCAGCCAAGGAAGCATACAATCATTACCCAACATCCAAAGCAAATTCCAAGACTGAACTTGGTACCTTTCCTCGGGATGCCCATAAAACCCCGTTGGGTGCCAAATCTCTCCACAATCCACATCCTGCACTTCTACATCAATATGGAACGAAGAATAACTTTTAAGACAAATTAACCCATTCTCTTTCCAACCAAGAGATAAACCCCCTTTAGACCCTACCGCATCAATATCAATGCCATTATCAAAACCACATTTCACTCTAACCCTTTCCACCCTCTTTGAATTTAATTTTGTCTCCATAAGAAAAAAATATAGGGATTAATGGCTCGTAACTTGTTTTTGAGCCTATTAACCGTATGTGGCCTCCCCAACCCACGAATGTTCCTGCTCATGACTTTCATTGCGACTGGCTGCTCTGTCTTATAGAGCCAGCCGATAAAATGCTTGAATCTTCAACCTGATTGCTCATGTCCTTAGTCGAGGCCCCTACAAGCAGTTGCTTTTTTTCCTTTCAAAATCGTAAGAGGGTCATTTTCCTCAGCCAATACCAACTCCATGGGCCCACCATCATTACCAATTCCTGATTGCACCGTATAACCCAAATCATGCCAATTAATATCCCTATTAAAGGATATATTATAACCCAATTCCCTCCCTATTGAATTTTGATTGAGAGATTTAATAGCCATTAATCTCTCTGAATTTTGCCCAACATCAATTTCATTCCTGAAATTTTGCTTTTTAAGATTACTTACCATAGCCACCTTTCCAAATTTAGAACCGTCAGCCTTCCAAGCCATCTACTCGTTGTAGAACTCTGACGTCACCCTACTACTCGTAAGGAAATATCCCAACCAAAGACAAAATTTGCTGGATCAATACGAGTACGAACCAGACAAAAACTCTCTCCATGGCCCAGTTTACCACAGATAAAACAAAATAAACTCAGCTTTTCATACTGAAAGCGAGCATACAGGGTTTTTCTTTACCAATTTGGATATTCTTTTTCCTTTTTAACGGGAGAGACACAACTAATTTAACATGGATGAGCATAAATTTATTCAATCCCACTATCGGTATAGATGTATCATACTCAAGAAAACGCCCCAAAAAGTCCCCAAACTGTTTTGCCATTGTTACCGTCATCATCCCTGGTGGTAAGTCATGAACTTGTATCCAGAATTTTGTGAACAAAAAAGGAACTTCTAAAGGATCTTCCCCCTATTGTATTCTGTGAAGAATCAATAGATGATTATTGAAAAACCATGGAGTACCAAAGAGTACCCGTTGAACATCCACTTCATGAAAACATTGAAAGAGAAATCTCTTCTCCCCTAAATCTGTGGTGCAGATCCCCTCAATTGGATGCCACAGATCTGCCATAGTGTTACATAAAGAGGGAAATGTACAACACTATCCGTCAGGCATCGACCCACCAAAAACAACTGATAGCTTTGGTCCACCACCGAAACTTCCTCAGTAAACGCTTCCTCTTCTTCATCAAGAATGTTTAGTTTGGCCAGATTCCCTTCCATTTCATGAAGCCAAACCTAACGACTCTACCCGACAAGTCAAAAGGAAACAAGAAACAAAAAACCTAAAAATATAACAATGGGAAAAACCCAAAGAAAAACAAGGATCACTGTGTCAAAGCGACAGACTAAACTCATGTCAAAGTGATAGACATACTTTAATGTATAATACCAAAGGTTTTTAATGAAGGGCATCTTGGTCATCTGGTTAATAAAAGAATAAAATAGGAAAAATAAGCTAAAATTGTGTTCATCTTTCTTCAACCTTGGCCGAACCTTTGGGAGTACACCATAGCTAGGGTTTTTTGTCTTTCAAGCTCAATAATCAAAAAAGACGTGGAATCGGCCTTGATCAGGGAAAAGAAAAGATTGTGGACTAAATTGTAAAATTATTATATTTTACACTAAGTGTCACTAAGCTAGCTCGGGATACAGAGATTGTCGAAGATCCATCCACACTATTACCAATCTTTTGGCATTTTGAAATCAAGATTTAGAATTATGGCATGTATAGAGGACTTGGTTATTTTGTTATATGTCATAATTGATTTGGCTTAAAATGTTGGCCTTTAATATTTGATAGCTAATTTTATATAAGGCCATCGATGTTGGCTAATATTAGTCAAGTTATACGTCTATAACGATGCAATTTATGAGATGCATGATCGGGTTGAATAATTGTGTAATGAAAATTGAAAATTTTTAAAGTTGAATGTAATTTTCATGTCTCGGTTTAGTTTGACTGTATGTGTCTTGTTCCAGTAATGCCTCGTACCCTATTTCGACGTCGAACACGGGTAAGAGGTGTTACAAATCTTGTCAGTGTATACCATCTTGCTAGACCTGCTAGTGTATACTAGCTCACAAGCCTTCTGGTGAGCTCTAGCTCGCCAGGCCTACTGGCGATCATAGTTTGCCAAATCAACTAGCGACCTTTATTTACTAGGCTCAAACTTCTAGGCCCTATTTTGGGATGTTACACTCTTAAATTTGAAAAGACCATTGCGGGAATAACAAAATCACATGTCTCTACAGTACAGTTAACATCGGCTGCAGAATATTCTTGAAAAGTAACAACTGAGTGCTTACTAAAGTCAATAATATTTGAATCCAAAGTTATACCTTTACCAAGATTTTCCATTTTATTTCCCTTTTTGTTTCGAATACACAACATTCGCATTTGACAAATTATCTTCAAAAATTGGCTATAAGTTAGCAATAGGAGAATGATGAGTTTGAGCCAAATTCTAGCCGTGTTCAGTCGAACTAAAAGAAAAACAGACTGGTGCAAGATCAACCCCAATCTCGCAACCAACCCCCAACACCGCAAGGTCAGGTTTTTACCAGTCACTGTTTGCACCAGAGTGCCGTACTGGAGGCAAAACATATTATCATGTGTCTTTTTTTCATCAGCATATGCAACATCCCTTTGTTGTCTCCTTACACCAATTTGGATACGAAGCTTGTGCACTAAGGAAGGAGTATTTATTCCATGTATATACTAGATTTTTGGGTATATTTAACCATTTGTACCTTTGAATGCATCGACTCCTTAGACCATATCCTTGGACACAAGTATTAGGACCAAAGGTTAAAACCACTTACCTGGTTGTACAGTGATAAAAGTTAAATTGTAAAAGTCCAATCACTATTGAGTTTTGATTTAGAAAATGCTTGAGGACCTAGATAGCAATTATCCAAATGACTAAAAAGGTTAGTGGAGAATGATGATGAACTGCACTTAGTTTAAGTTTAAATTAAAAATGAATTAGTTATGATTAAATAAGTTTAATCAAATACTAATCTACATATAAATGTTAAGTTAGCAGAAGGAAAGATGAAGTATTCATTTTTTCCAATAGGCTATGCTAAAGAAAAACAACGAAAGAAAACCTTAAGTTCATTCAAACATTTGACCACCAATTTGTAAAGGTAATTAAGCCATTCTCTTCAAATTTTTATAGATTTATTATCATGGGATATTGATTTAGCTAGCCTATATATCAATTTGTTCAATTATTTAGTTTTTAAGAAGTTGCCATTAGAGAGAAATTAATGAATTAGGCTTGAAATTGAATAGCTTAATGGATAATAAGCTTAGATTGTTTTAAGGACTAAATTAGAAACTAAATTAAACTTGTTAGATAAATTTATAACATTAGAGACTAAATTGAATAAATTTAAAATTTTCATGAAATTATGTTATGGATAGGAAGTATAAAGTCCCTAATGAAAGAATGTGAAATTAGATTTTGATCCAATGTTAGATATTAGAAAATACGTGTAACCCAGATATAGGAATAAATTGAATAAAATACTAAATATGTTTGACTATGTATTTGGTTGTGAATTTAATGTAAAATGATCTTGATTTTATTATGAGTTATTGAACATAGTTGAAGACAGCGTTGGGCCATCGCGAGAGAAGGGAAAGTCAAGAATTGTAGACGAGTAGCGGACAATTTTAGTATGTACTTTTATAATCCAAGATCATTATACTTATATATATGTTGATTTCATGGTTAGCTATCGAGGTAATCTTATACTTGTCATATGAATTGATTTGTATGGAATAATAATATATCAACAATTTTATCGAGATTTGCATAATGTAAATGAGCCTACTATGAACTTACTAAATGATTTCGTGATAAATAATGATGATGACAATTGCATGAATTCTACTATGTGGTATTGAAAATATATGAATTGATTTGTGTATACCCTATTAGCTATCTCAAGCAGAGTCGAATATAATTGGCATGCCATAAGGTTAGATTGTGTACGGGTTATACTTCGATTCTCCACTGATGAGCACTGGACACATATTATTGTAAAAGTTTCAATGAGTGTTGGACACACATTTTACTTTGGTAAGTTTTTAACTTGGTATTTTTGGTAAGGGAATGTTAGATTAAAGTTGACACATGAATTGTTTAAAGTGTGTATGTTAGTAGTTCAAAGCTTTTAAAGAATTGAAATGTGCAAATGATCATCATATGCTGAATTGGAATGCATATTGAGTCATTAAACCATAAGTGTTGTACAATTTGATAGGTGGAATAATCTAATGCGAGGATTGATGGAATTTGCCTTCAATGTCACGACATTAGCCTTCAATGTTGCAATGTCCCCTTGTTGAAGTTGTGAGATCGACCTCCTATTTTCAGAGTCATGAAACTATACTATTGAAGTCGTGACATCGAGCTCTTGCCCTTGATGTCACGACACGATCCTTTCATGGTTGTGATGCCAAATTGATAAACTTTAAAAATTTTCCATTTTAGTTCTCAAATGGCCTCGAGATGTCGAAAGAGCTTTCATAAGCTCATTTAAACTTAGAATATGATTATATACCATATTGTGATTGTGTATTGAACTTAGTAGCTTGTATATATTATTGAATTGATTGGAATTATGATCGTAGTTTCTCCGATAACGAATGTGACATTCTGTAGTTCAGACTTGATGATCGAGTCAGGTATGGGGTGTTACTATAATAGCTCGAACTAGGGCCTAATCGGAACAGTGGTTTTGGAACCACAAATTCGAAATAGAAAATTTTATTGTGATAAATTTTTATGGTCTACAATATGATTGAATGTATGTGTGAAAATATCGTTAATTAATTTTATCAATAAAGTGTCCGATTGAGTTATTAGGACTAAATTACAAAAAGTGTAAAATGTGTGTTCTAGAAGCATTGAGTGCTTAATTGAAATGAAATCATAAACTGGAGGTCCTTATTTAGTAATTAGACCATTATATGTTAAGATGGATAAAGATAGACTTGGAAGGATAAAATTTAAAAGAAAGGCCTGAAGGGAATTTTGGTCATTTGGTTAATTAAATGAATAAAAAGGGAAAATAAGTCAAAAATGTTGTCCATCTTCTTCCTCCTTGTGCCGAAATTTGAAGAGTCACCCTAGCTAGGATTTCATTCATTTTCAAGCTTTGAGTAAGTGCCTCCAAGCCCCGTTTTTAATGTTCTTTACTTTTTTGAGATCGTTAAAGCATGGTCTAGCTATTTCTACCATTATTTTAACCTAGGGTTCATGTTTAAAAATTTACCCATGTGTGACATGCATGTATTTTGATGTCTAATGGTAGAAAATGAAACTTTTACTAAGTGATTTTGATAAGATTTCATGAAAAGGACCTAATTGTAAAAGATATAAAATATGTGTGTAAAGATGTGATTTAGTGAGAATTGTGGGCTATTATAGTTAGGAATATGAATCGGCTAGGCTTGTATGTCAAGGAAATTGAGTACATTTCATTTTACGAGCCTAGGGGCAAAAACATAAATATGCCAAAATTTAGGGGTAAAAGTGTAAAATTTGTAATAGGGTAAATTTTGGATCGAAATGAGTAATTTGATAATTAAACAAATTAAATTTGATATTATAGATCAAGAAAAACAGTGGACTAAATTGCAAAACTTGACGTTTTGGACAAAGGTAAGTTTGTATGTAAATGAATGTTTGCTATATTTATGTTTTAAATATTTTAATAAGTGCATAAGTTGTGAATAATTATTAGAAAGTGTATATTGACTAAGCCTCGATAAGTGTGACAAGTCCGAAGTGAACCTTAGGAATCGAGTAGGATACGAGTGACATGCCACTAGGAAAACAAGTGTGATTAAATGTTTAAGTGACTCCGAGTGCTGGTCTAGTGGGACTACCAATGGCTAGGTAATCCTGCATTTGTTGTGGATACCTGTCAGCTTGTGTGAGCAGCATTGATTAGCTTCGTCCCGATCATTAGCTTGTGTGAGCAGGCCAGTGAATAGCTCGAGAGTGAGCTTTTAAGTGATAAAATATAAGTGGTAACTTTGGATACTGATCTCGTGATGTGATGAAGTAATAAATTGATCGTACCTAGAAGACTAACTATTATCACGATAAAAGGCAAGTGCACCTATCGAGTAGTAGTATAGCTAGTGGCAAGACCAGAATATCGAATCCAAGGAACTAAAAGTACTAATAATGACTTTCTTCCTATTATCTAGCCTGAGGAAAAAGGGGGTTTGGTTATAAACTATCTAAACTAAACTAAAGAAACGACAAAGAGTAAATTGGGAGAGATTACTTTGGGAAAACTGATTGATAAAGACAATACCTAAGGAAGAATCCACCTAGACTTCACTTGTTATCTAACTCTGAACTAGAAGGTTTCTTCATTCGACTTGATCCATAGAGATCCCTAAATTATGTTAATATCTCCGTTGAGAATAAGAACAACTAATCCTAGGTTGATTAATTGAAATATCTTTCTAATTAAAACCCCTAGTCTTGCATTAACTCGATTTATGGATCCCCATATTAGATTTGACTCTAATCTGGTAGATTTTCGTTGTCCTATGTCTAGGATTGCTATCAACTCTGCTTAATTGTGCTGGATCTACTCTTAAACAGGGACTTTTGTCCTCTGCCTAAGCACATTCGACTTAAATTAATATCTCGAAAATATCAATTCAAGAATTAAAAACACAATTAAGAACAAGTCAAATATTTATCATATAGTTCAGATAACAATAACAAGATTTGTCTTAGGTTTCATCCCCCTTAGATATTTGGGGTTTTAGTTCATGTTTATAAAAAGAAACATCTCAGAATAAAGAAAATAACAAAACATAAGAAAACCCAAAACTCCTGAAAGGAATGAAGGGAGATCCTCTGTCTTGATGTAGACCTTGGCTTTTGAGATGGATCAATTGGCTTTCCTTCGAGTAATTTCCTGCCTTTAGCTCTTCGTCTTGGCGGGAAGACTTTACCCTTGGCGGAAATAATGCACCCCCTTGTAGTTGCCTCATAGGGTCTTTATATAGAGTTTGGAATGTCTTTCTTAGCCCCTAAGTAGCCTTTTCCTCGTGAAATTAAACTTCATCACGACAGGGACACACTCGTGTGCCACGCCCGTGTGAGTCGATGCTAGGCCGTGTTCAAGCCTATTAATGTGGTACGGCCATGTGGGTTGCCTATGTGAATCGATGCTAGGTTGTGGTCGAGCCTGTTTATGTGGCACGGCTATGTGACACGCCCGTGTAGTGAACTCTGGGCCGTATTGATTCCTTGCTTTAGCCCATTTTCTCTGTTTTTGGCCCATTTCTTGTTCTTTTCACTTCCCTAAGCTCACCTGAGTATAAAACATGAAATTAAAGGTTTAGGAGCATTGAAGTCCACAAATCAAGGAATAATTCATCCATAAATATGCTAAGCATGAGGTAAAAATATGTATAATTTAAGGTTCATCAAATACCCCCACACTTAAGCCTTTGCTTGTCCTCAAGAAAAATCTCAATTCACAGTTAAAAATCATTCTTCTCAACTTATAATCCTTATTAATAAAGTTTCAAACTAATCCACAAGTAATCATACATTGAGAATTCAACCAAAAGAAAATTAAAGTCTCAAACAATCTAAGTTGAGAATTTTATCATAGAAACATAGGTTTCCTCCCTTCTTCTAGGTAATAACCTCGAATTCAAAATCAACAAGAGTTGACATCCTCACTAAATATTCACTCTATCCACTCGAAGTGTTTAGGGTTCAAAAATTAAGCACTCATTAGTCAACCTAAAAAGTTATTACCATAAGCTTGCAGGAAAATCAAATCTCTACCACTATGTATTAACATGATACATCGATCAAAAGGTCTTTCAAGGGTTGTAACATAGCCTTGGTTAGGGGTGTGGTCACAAGCTAAAAAAGATGGTTAGAATCGAGATTGAATTGAAAAATCATTTAACTAGAAAAATATCTATCACTGAAACATATTCCTAGAGTAAAGCCTTTCTCTTTTGGATAACATCGTCTAAGAATAGAAGCTCAAAAATTACATGGAAATATGCAAAACATTGAATTAAAATTGAAATATACATTTTTTAAAAAACAAATTGAATATTTATAAACTTTACAAACTGAAAGGGAGAACAAAGCTAGATAATTATTCAACTCAATTCTTGACAAAAATGGGGATCAAAATAATTGAGGGGAATTCAACAAAAAATGGGTTATAAGTTAATAATGAAGGTAAGTCAATGAATGGTTTGTTAAGCTCAACAAGGTTCAGTAGGGGTTAATTTATGAAGGTAGGTTTTTATGGAGTAAGTGGGCTAAAACCTAAGTGCTTTTATCATTTCGGTATATCAAATGAATGATGTGGTCTCGACATGTATAATCAGAGCAAGTTCTAGAATAACATATCAATATTAACTCACTCAAAGCAACAATAAAAGTGAGCACGAAAGGATGTATGCTTAAAAGGCTCAAAAATATCACCAGAACTATGGCTTTCGATGTCAATCCTGTGAATTTCAAATTTCAAGATAACACTTAAAATTAGGGAAAACAACCTAGAAAAATTTAAGTTCTGAAAAATTTCAACTTATCATGCTTGATTCTCTAATGTCTTAAAGTTTGAATAATCAAAGCATAAGTACCTATGTATTAATTCTCAACATATCAATAAAAATCATAAATCAATCAGAATTCATTTTAATCGGGGATTGTGAATAATGTAGAGAGTGAAAGTGAGAATTTGGGATTTGAGAACAATGCAACAAGTTAGTGGCAAAAATTTTTAGGGGTTCAAGCATAATACAAAGAATGAAAGTGAATTCCCCCCCACACTTAAGATGTATATTGTCCTCAATGTACAAAGATAAAGTTAGTAACAATAGAAGCATAAAATCATAAGATAGGGAGATAAGTGAAACTCCCTCAATATTGGATGAATTCCTTGAGTTGAAGGTGTAAAGATTTGTAGGGAAGGGTGTTTATCCACAATTTTCGTGCCAAAAGGATATGATGATCGGGGTTGTGGTGGTTATGGTCATGGTTGAGTAGGAACCGACAGTCGTGGCAGGGTTTTCTCATTAGATATGGCTTTAAGCTTAAAGCTCTTTTGAAACTGTGATAGCATTTATCAATTTTAGGGAATTTGGATTAGCACAATGTACTCGTTAGGAAATAGCCAATGTTAAACATTTGAAATAAAATAAACTAAGTTCTTAAAATACTAAAATTCAAATAATGAAAACGATAAATTTTAAATAAAATAAAAGGAAAAAGTAAAATAAAAAGGAAAATACAGGAGAAGATAAGAGGATTCGTGAGTCCTAATCTTCAGATTGTTCGTGAGGTGGGGACGGCAGTGTGAGATGAAGATGCTGACAAATCTGAGATAAAGTAGCATCAATGTGATCAAGGCGCTGAAAACATTGTTGCTGGAATTGTGCGAATTGCTCAGAAGTGACATAATCTGAAGCTGCCGCATGAACTAGGCGGTAAGTAAGTAGTGGCTCCTCATGAGATGGAAGGACATCATTAGTAATGTCCTCTAGGTCCTCCTGCTCGGTGGATTGAGCTAGCTGGTATTGAGGAGGATCGGTCCCACGTCGGCGCTAAACCATCCTCATATGAAGCATACTTTCGATGCCCTGCGGGGACATCTAGCCGATGAGGGTGTAAGAGGATGTCTGGGCCTCTGTGTTGAGGAGGCTAAAGTAGCGGGCTCGGTGGGTCACGTACGGGCCCATCGATATTACACCCCTCCGATGCCGCTTGGTTTGATGCTGAATAGCATGGGCAATGAAGTAGGCGAGGTCGAGCACGTGTGCATGCGCCATGCTCCACAAGAAGTAGGCGTCGTGGGGGTTGACGATGCCAGTGCTCTCGCGTCTTCCTATCAATGTATGTTGGAGTATAGCATGTAAGTACCTTAGAGATGGGGCGAGAGCTGTCGCCATGGAGCAACTTGGGTCGTATGTGGCCGGAGTAGAGACCAGGGCCTACCAACACTTAGACAGTGAGAAGTGGATGTGGCGGTGAAGCTCTGAAAGGTTTTCCTCCTCTAAAAACTACTTCGTGTATAGGCCCAGTGCGGTACCCAACTCTGGTACACTAAGCTGTCAAACAATGCCCCTGAGGCAAAATTAGATCGTCCCTGGATCGTCATGTCAGGCCATGACAGTTTGGAGGTGGAATGTGGAGCATTACTCTAAGGTAAGCTCGAGATAGGTTGGCTTAACGATATGGAAGAACTGGTCCCACGAGTCCGTCGTCAATAGGGCTCGCACTGCGTCTGCCAATTGGACCCGTTCTAATGTGGCCCAATCAATGCACCTTCCTACTCCGAGTGGTCTCGCCTTTAAAATTTGAAACAGTTTCTCTTGGGAACTTTGCAGAAATTAGAGGAAAGGGTGTATGATTTCGGTTGTGGCTCTAGAAGAGGAACCATCGGGCTCTTTTCTTTTTTGGAAGCGGGGACGGCAGCTTTCTTTCCTCGTGGGGACGACATTATTCCTAAAAGAAAATTTTGAAACAATTTAATGAAAATAGGAAAAATAGACATATGTTATGAATAGTCATAAGTTGCTAAACTAACTAACAAAATAATCTAATCAAGACTTACTAAGCATCTAATGCAAAAGGTGATTTCAAAGTAAATAAATTCGGTGTTCGGGTTAGTTTAAGAGATTAAACAAGAAAATGAAAATAGTGGTGAGTTTAAATAGCATAATGTATGAAGGGTTAATTTCTTAAGATAACTAAAGGTGGCAGCCTAGGGATTTATCAAAATGGCATGATATGAATCAAAAACAAGAATCATCAGCAATGCATGAGTAATAGAATCAAGATGAATAAATAAATAATGAATAATAATAGAAAATAAAATAGTGAGAAAAGAAAGAAAACGGAACAGAATGGGCAGTTTGTAATCGGCGCATGGTCGTGGCAAAGGTCACACGGGCGTGTTCTGTAGTGGTTGCACAGATGTGGGAAGGAAGAGGGAATGGTGTGGCTTGATGGTTTTGGTGTTGGGTTGGGGAAAATAGAGGGAATGAGAGAGAGAGGGGTTTGTTTTAGTGTTTGGGAGGTTTGGGTTTTGGTCGACGGCGGCCACGGCGGCTGTTGGGAGTTGTGTAAGAGTGAGTTAGGGTTTGTGTAAGAGTGGGCATGTCACACGCCCGTATGAATCATTTTTAGCCCGTATGGTTCGAATTTCAAAGGTTTTGGCACGCCTGAGTCGTGGCACACGCCCGTGTTCCTTGGGCGTGTTAGGGCACATGGCCGTGTCCTTCGAGGTTCGCTTCTCCCAAGCTCGTGTAGGGGGTCACATGCCCATGTTAAATTGGTCGGTTCGACCATGGGGTTAGGGCACGGGCGTGTCGTACGTCGTGTTGATTTAACAGGATTGACCACGGCCTTAGGGCACAGACGTGTCACACGCCCGTGTTGATTTATCAGGATTGGCCACGGCCATCTCGCACGGCCGTGGCTTGTTATTGTAGCCCGTGTCGATTTTTCAAGATTGGCCACAGCCACCTCGCGCGGCTGTGGCGAAGTGTCGCAGCCCGTGTGTTGGAAAATTTTTGTCCTGTTGGTGCACGGTCGTATCACACAACCATGTCTTTGCCCATGGCGTCCACACGGCCTTAGGCACGCCCATGGGCATGGCCGTGTGGCATGAAAAAGCTGCATTCAGAAGGTTAGTTGATGAATTAAAGAGCTTAAACAAAAGTAATTTACTATGTCAGCGCTCGGGTTGCCTCCCGAGAAGCACTTATTTATAGTCTAAGCTCGACTTCCTTCAAGCTTGCATGGTCACGGTGGTTTGAGGAGTTCGAACTCCTCTCTCTTGCTATTAGTTTCACTATCAAAATAAGGTTTGAGTCGAGTATAATTTACCTTGAAAGTGCCAAATGTCTTATGTGTTATCTCGACTGTACCATAGGGGAAAATTCTTATTATCGTGAAAGGAGGGGTATCACCTGTATGAACTTTTGAATTTGAAATTTGAGGATCTTTCTCCTCTAAGTATACCTTATCCCCTACCTTAAATTGATTCGTTTTTACCTTAGGGTCATCATGGTGATGCTCCAGTTTGATGTGGCATACTTTGGGTTTCTCTTGTCGATAGTTCAGCCACTCGTCTAATTCTTCAAGCTTAACATTCGTTTTTCATGTGTGGTCCCCTTGGATGGGTTCGTCTGTTGTTTGATCTTACCTATGTAAAGAGTATCCTGCAAAGAAGGTTGGGCGGTGAGATCACTTTTATTATCAAGACTTGTAATAATATCTTTATCGTCAACAGTCTTATTAGAGTTACGAACCTACAAAGTAATTTTGTCATCACCTACACAAAGTGTGAGCTCGCCTGTGCCTACATAAATTATGGTTCTAGCAGTTGCTAAAAAAGGTCGCCCTAGGATTAGGGGTACATTTCCATTCTCATATATGTCTAGAACAACAAAATCGGCTGGGAATATAAATTTATCAATTTTGACAAGCACATCTTCGATTATGCCCTTACGAAATTTAATGGTTTTATCAGCCAATTGTATGCTCATCTTAGTTTGTTTAGGTTTCCCAGGACCTAGTTGCTTAAACAATTTATAAGGCATTACATTAATACTTGCTCCTAAATCAGCTAAAGCATTTTAACATCTAAACTACCAAGTAAACAAGGAATTGTAAAACTCCCTAGATCTTTTAGTTTGTTGGGTAGTTTATTCTGCAAAATTGCTGAGCACACTGCATTCAATTCCACGTGAGATGACTCATCTAGCTTTCATTTGTTTGTCAGAAGCTCTCTTAAAAACTTAACAGCGTTTGGCATCTACGACAGAGCTTCAATAAACAGTAAGTTAATATGTAACTTCTTTAAGAGTTTAAGGAATTTACCGAATTGCTTGTCTGTGCGGTCTTTCCTTATCGCGTTAGGATATGGGACACGAGGCTTATATTCTTTGACAACTGGTTCTTTGTGACTTACCTCATCCTTACCTCTACTTACCATATTCTCTTTACCTAGCTCTGCTGTGGTTTTGGCCAACCCTTCTTCATCAATTGTGTCGATGGCGTGGAGTTGCTCCTTGGGGTTAGTCTCGGTGTTGCTTGGTAAACTACCTTGTGGTCTTTCAGAGATTAGCTTAGCGAGCTAGCCTATTTGAGTTTCAAGTCCTTGGATGGATGCTTGCTGGTTCTTAAGTGCCGTCTCGGTGTTCTAGAAACAAGTTTCTGACACGGAGATAAATTTTGTAAGTATCTCCTCAAGGTTCGGCTTTTTCTCTTACTAGTACGGTGGTTGCTGAAATCCCGGAGGAGGTGGTGGTCTCTGATTTCCTTGATTGCCTTGTCCTCCACATGAGAAATTGGGGTGATTCCTCCAACTTGCGTTATAAGTGCTACTATAAGGGTTATTTTGAGATCTAGAATTATTACCCATATAGTTGGCTTGCTCATTTTCCATGCCATATCCATAGGTGGAGTACTCAGAATTGCTCATGTTTCCTTGGATTAGGTCACATTGCATCACTGGATGTACCTGCATAGAACCAACTAAACCGTCAATCTTTTTACTTAAGAGATCTACCTGATTAGAAAGAATGGTGACCGCATCAACATTAAATACTCGTAAGCTTGTGACTTTGTTCTCATGACTTGTCACTGATAGTTGTTCAGTGACATCTCTTCTATAAACTCGTAAGCTGCTTCTGGTGTTTTGTTATTGATTATTCCACAGACGGTTGCATCGATCAGTTGTCTCGTAGAAGGGCTCAAACCATTGTGAAAGGTTTGAACTTGTAACCATAAGGGTAACCTATGGTGAAGGCACCTTCTGAATAAATCTTTGTATCTCTCCCAAGCATCGTAAAGTGTTTCTAAATCCATCTGCACAAAAGAAGAGATATCATTCCTTAATTTAGCTGTTTTAGCCGACAGAAAATATTTAAGTAAAATTTTTTCTGTCATTTGTTCCCATGTAGTGATAGATCCTCATGGTAAAGAATTTAACCACTGTTTAGCCTTATTCCTCAAGGAAAATGGGAATAGCCAAAGACGAATGGTGTCATCAAAAATGCCATTTATTTTAAACGTGTCATAGAATTCCAAAAAGTTAGCTAAATAAGCGTTAGGATCTTCATCCTGCAAACCATCAAATTGAGCAAACTGTTGTATCATCTAAATAGTGTTAGGTTTTAGTTCAAAATTATTTATAGCAATAGTAGGCCTAACAATACTAGATTCAGTACCAGCCAAATTAGGTTTAGCATAATCGTACATAGTACGAGGAACAGGATTTTGCTCGATAGGATTTGCGGCTACTACAGGAGGTAGCTGATTATCTTGATTTGCCTCCATCTCTTCAGTAGGTTCAGGTTCTGCTTCTTGTCCTTGTTCTGGATATGGCAAGCTTCTTCTTATCTCTCTGCGAGTTCTACGAACTGTGGCTTCTAAATCGTTGTCAAACAATAATGGTCCTCCTGGGTTTCTTCTAGTCATAAACTAGAGACACCTGGAAGAGAAAAAAATAAAAAGAAAATTTTAATAAATAAAAGCCTAAAATAAAAATAAAAAAATAAATTGCAATAAAAGTAAAATTGGCTAAAGTAATAGGAATCAAGTATTCCTAATATCTTAGTTCCCCGGCAACGGCGCCAAAAACTTGATCTCGTGATATGATGAAGTAATAAATTGATCGTACCTAGAAGACTAACTATTATCACAATAAAAGGCAAGCGCACCTATCGAGTAGTAATATAGCTAGTGGCAAGACCAGAATATCGAATCCAAGGAACTAATAGTACTAGTAATGACTTTCTTCCTATTATCTAGCCTAAGGAAAAAGGGGGTTTGGTTGTAAACTATCTAAACTAAACTAAAGAAAGGACAAAGAGTAAATTGGGAGAGATTACTTTGGGAAAACTAATTGATAAAGACAATACCTAAGGAAGAATCCACCTAGACGTCACTTGTTAGCTAACTCTAAACTAGACAATTTCTTCATTTGACTTGATCCGTAGAGATCCCTAAATTATGTTAATATCTCCGTCGAGAATAAGAACAACTAATCCTAGGTTGATTAATTGAAATCTCTTTCTAATTAAAACACCTAGTCTTGCATTAACTCGATCTATGGATCCCCATATTAGATTTGACTCTAATCCGGCAGATTTTCGTCGTCCTATGTCTAGGATTGCGATCAACTCCGCTTAATTATGCTGGATCTACTCTTAAACAGGGACTTTTGCTCCTCTGCCTAAGCACATTCGACTTAAATTAATATCCCGAAAATATCAATTCAAGAATTAAAAACACAATTAAGAACAAGTCAAATATTTATCATATGGTTTAGATAACAATACCAAGATTCGTCTTAGGTTTCATCCCCCTTAGATATTTGGGGTTTTAGTTCATGTTTATAAAAAGAAACATCTCAAAATAAAGAAAATAACAAAACATAAGAAAACCCAAAACTCCTAAAAGGAATGAAGGGAGATCCTCTGTCTTGATGTAGACCCTGGCTTCTGAGATGGATCAATCGGCTTTCCTTCGAGTAATTTCCTGCCTTTAGCTCTCAGTCTTGGTAGGAAGACTATACCCTTGGCGGGAATAATGCACCCCCTTGTAGTTACCTCATAGGGTCTTTATATAGAGTTTGGAATGTCTTTCTTAGCCCCTAAGTACCCTTTTCCTCGTAAAATTGAACTTCATCACGATAGGGACACGCCCGTGTGCCACGCCCGTGTTAGTCGATGCTAGGCCATGTTCAAGCCTATTAATGTGGCACGGCCGTGTGGGTTGCCCGTGTGAATCAATGCTAGGCCATGCTTGAGCTTGTTTGTGTGGCCCGGTCGTATGACACGCCCGTGTGGTGAACTCCAGGCCGTGTTGATTCCTTGCTTTGGCCCATTTTCTCCGTTTTCGGCCTATTTCTTGTTCTTTTCACTCCCCTAAGCTCACCTGAGTATAAAACATGAAATTAAAGGTTTAGGAGCATCAAATTCCACAAATCAAGAAATAATTCATCCATAAATGTGCTAAGCATGAGGTAAAAATATGTATAATTTACGGTTTATCAGATACAAATAAGTGTGGCACTAATGTGCAATCTTCTGAGTATCCTTTAGAATTCCAAGTGGTTCAATAGGTGAATCAGTTAATTAGTGAAGTGTAAGTGATCGTGATAATGTTGTGATGTGATACATGCAAGTATATGAAACTTATAGAAAATGAGATCGATATGTGATGGACTATCGATAAGTGATGAATGAGTAAGTTTGGACATAAAGTTCTAATTGAAGTTCTAAAGTTGCTTTGATCTTGTTGTTATGATTAAAATATGTTATTAATGTTTATTTATTTGCATATAAACTTACTAATCTATTTAGCTTACTCCCCTTTCTTTCCCTTTTCTTATAGTGTTGCTTCGCTAACTCAGATTGGGAGATTGTCAGAGATCTGCTTCACACTATCACATCATCATCTTTGGTTATACTAAGTTGATTATTTTGAATTATGGCATGTATAGGAAAATTGTTTATTTTGTTATATGTGTCATAGTTTAGTAGGCCAAGAATGTTGGCTTATTTTGATAAATGATCATCTTGTATAAGGCCATTAAAAGTTGGCTAATATTGGTATTTGGTGTATGCATATGATTATGTTGTTTATTAATGTGGGGTTGTATGTTTTGGTTGACATTGTGTGATGGTTATGTGTGATAAATGAGGTATGTGAAGGTTATGTTATTAGTTTAGATATGGACAATTTGGTTGTATGAAAACATCATGAATTGTGTTATTGGTTTGATATAAGTGTGTCTAGGCTGTGTATGACAGACAGTTAGCCCCATGGATGTGTTGATAGGCCGTGTGTTCCCTACACCCTAATTGTGTAAAACAGAATGTCCAGTAGTAAACACACAGGCAGAGACACGGCCATGTGTCTCAGTCGTGTGAAGGACACGGCCTCTGGACATAGGTGTGTGCCTAGGTCATGTGAAGTCTGTACATTAATTGTGAGAATTAAATTCGCCACACGGCCTAGCACACGGCCCTGTGACTTGGCCGTGTGACCCAAAATGTTTGCTGATGTCATAAACAGAATGTCAAGGTTTTCACACACGGGCTAAGACACGGGTGTGTCATGACTGTGTGAGGGACACAGGCTATAGACAGGGGCGTGTGCCAGGTCGTGTGAAAACCCTTGTAGATTGGAAATTAAAAATAAAATCCACATGGGCAAAGGACAAGGGCGTGTGTGAGCCAACCCATACAAGCGTGTTCCCTTCCACACGGGCGTGTAGCCCTATTTTGAGCAAAAATTTTCTAAGTGTTCAAAAGCTTTCGGTTTAATCCCGAACCACTTTATATGTATGTTTTGGGTCTCGTAAGCCCATAATAAGGACGTTATGAATACAAATGAAAATTTTTAAGTTGGAATGAGAATTTATGGTTCGATTTTGTTTGATAAAGCATGTTAAGTCTGGTAACGCCTCATACTCAGTTCTGGCGTTGAATACGGGTAAGGGGTGTTACAGTTACGTTTAGTGGTATCAAAGCTATAGGTTTAGTTGATTATCTGACTAAATCAAGTTTAAAATTGAGTCTAGTGGTCCATGCCAAGGTCAAGTCTAGTCTGAGTTGATATATGAATACTAATTATGATTTTTCTGATTTATAGCTGAATATGTCTAAGAAAGTGAGAAATGTTGTTAAAGAGGTAACCAACAGTAGTGATCACTGCATTGTGGGTGAGAATGGGGTAGAGATTGAGGCACATGGTGTTGAACAAGTAGTGCACAACAAAATGGAGTTGATAGACCTCGTCGAGAGGTGGAGGTGATGAGGGTATATTCCACACAATAACAAAACTACTTTAGAGAGTAGCAAGAGCTTCTTCACAAGTTGCGTCAATAGTTTAAGCACGTCGAGCCCCAATAAAAGGGTTGTTAAAGTATAGAGCAACTAAATTTAAAGTATTGTAAGGTGTCGATCATTAGTAAAATATGGTTGGAGTCAACCAAGCGAGTTCTACAGCAGTTATCACCGCCCGAATGTGTTACACACGCGGTATATCTTCTTAAAAGAGAGACATATCAATGGTGGTTAACAGTCACCTGTCATATTCTAACAAATCAAATCGATTGGATGTTCTTCCATTCAAAGTTCAAAAAAACATATAAGTGCATTGTATCTAAAAGATAAAAAGCAAGAATTCATGATGTTGAAACAAGGTAATATGTTGATGTTGATTATGAGCATGAAATCTTGTGACTTAGCAAGTATGCCATTGAGTTACCGCCAACTAAGGAAGAATTTTCAAGCAATTCCTTCGGGGATTGCGAGATGAGCTTTGGTTTCAACTAATCTCGCATAAGCTTAAAGAATTTAATGATCTAGCTGAGCGAGAGAAGATGGTTGTGTAGGCCATGGGCCTAGATAAGAAAGTTGAGCCTTCCAGAGCATTTGGAAAAAGAGCCAAGATCACAAGTTCGCAACTTCTACCAAAGTGAGCTAGAGAGTCTCGAGGACCTTAGACATCAACTCCACTAAGCGTCAGGTCAAAGAAAGATATAGTCAAACAACCATAAGTATCCAGGGGTAGTACTAGGTGTCCTTGAAAGATGCAGATATCTCGAATTGTGAATATTAGAGAAAGATTCACATAAGTGAATGCTAGAAGATGACAAGAGCATGCTTCTGATGCGAATCCCTAAAGCATTTTGCTTGAAAGTGCCTGAAAAATTATAATGATACTCTTGTTGTTACTTAGAGATCTACTCATGTAGTTAGAGATCGGGGAAATAACCGTAGTGGATTGGTAACGAGGAGTCGTTAGAGAAACGAAGTTGGTTTTGTGGCACAACAATCTGAAGCTAGAGCTCGTACATGAGCCTATGTGGTCCAAACCAAAAAAGAGGCTGATGCTACCAATCTTGTTGCAGGTATATTTCTTTTATGTTCTGCACCCATTCATGCTTTAATTGACCCTAGTTCTACACATTTATATGTTAATTCTAGCTTCTTGAAATTGGGAAAATTGAGATCCAAAATATCTAGCATAGTAATAGTTGTTTCAAGTCATTTGGGACAATTTGTGTTCATTGACATGTGTGTAGGCGTTGTAAATTAGAAATCTAGAATAAGTCATTGCCAGTAGATCTATTGGTCATGTCATTTGGCTGTTTTGATGTAACTTTGGGAATGGATTAGTTGACCAATCATAGTGTGATACTAGATTGACATAAAAAGAAATTCTCTATTTAGAGTCTCGAAGGTGAAATCATATGGTTGAATGTGCAATTTCAAGCTAATAAGCTAATAAGCTTATATCATTTCATTGGTTCAAGTGATTCTACTCATATCATTTCATTGGTCCAAGCAAATAAGCTTTTGAATCAAGGTTTCGAGGCATATTTGGCCTATGTTATGAACTTGAACTCATATGAAAGCCAAATGACCAAAATCTAGATAGTATGTGAATTCTAAGATTTATTTCTAGAAGAATTGCTATGATTACCTCCTAATCGTATGGTTGAATGTACAATTGCAAGATCTATTGCTTCGTACCATATGGTGCCAATGGAACTAAAAGAGTTGAAAATCCAATTGCAAGATCTATTTGATCGTGGCTTTATACATCCCAGTATATTGCCTTGGAGAGCTCGAGTATTGTTTGTTAAAAAGAAATATGGGTTGATGTGGCTTTGTATTAATTATCGACAAATGAACAAGTTGATAATAAAAAATAGATATCTACTACTGCAAATCAGTGATTTGTTTGATCAGTTGAAAGGTGCATCAGTCTTCTCCAAGACTGATATGAGATCCAAATATTATAAGCTAAAAGTGAAGGACAATTACGTTCCAAAGCTGCATTCTGTACGCGATACGGTCATTATGAATTTATAGTGATGCCATTTGAGTTGGCGAATGCTCTTGTAGTGTTCATTGATCTCATGGACCATATTTTTAGCCGTATTTGGATCAGTTCATGGTAGTCTTCATTGATAATATCCTGATATATTCAAAATTAGAGGAAGACCATGATAAGCACTTGAGAATTGCGTTGCAAGTGTTGCGGGAAAAGCAAATATATGGGAAGCTTAGTAAATATGAATTATGGTTGTCACAAGTTGTATTCCTTAGGTATGTTATTTTGGTGGAGGGAATCTGTATGGATCCCAAAAAGATTGAAGTTATTTTGCAATGGAAATCGTAAAAAAATGTGTTAGAAATCTAAAGCTTCCTAGATTTAGTTGGTTAATACAGAAGATTCGTAAATGGATTTTCCAGTATACCTTTGCCTATGACAAAGCTATTAAAAAAGAATGTGCCATTCATATGGAAACTCGTGTTAGGAAAGTTTTGAGAAGTTGAAAGCCATTTTGACAGAAATGTTGATATTAACCTTGCCCGAATCAAGGAAGGAATATGTTGTATTTAATGATGCATCATTGAGTGGATTGGATTGTGCTATGATGTAGGATGGTAAGGTAATTTCCTATGCATCCCTACAACAACACAATTATCCAGTGCATGATTTAGAGCTAACTATTACAGTGTTTTGTAACATCTTTCACCAGTCTCTATTGCCAGAATAGGATTACGAGATGCTAGAATAATAAATAGAACAGGAACATGTGAATTTAAATCAAATATTCATCAAAACATTCATTATATCTCAATCATTCAAACCAAACATGTTTTGCATACAATTTCGATCTTAAATCATGCTTATGAAAGATCTAAAACCAATTTGGGACCATATAGGGATTAACTTAAAACTTTAGATAAAAGAAAGGCAAAAGTGCAAAACGGGGGTTATATGGCCATATAGCCAAGCCGTGTGACAAATTGAAACCATGTAGCATTGAGTCACATGGTTGTGTATCCAGGCCTTGTAAATCACTAAAGCCATGTAGGTCAAAGTGTAAAATTTCCAAAAAATATCACACGACTGTGTGGCTAGACCGTGTAAACTAATTGTTATCTAAAGTCTAGTGGCACATGGCCGTGTCAACCACTCGTGTGTGAGACATGACTATGTGGTAAACTGTGTGACCCAAAGCACACCTTAAATATGCCTAAATCAAAACCTACCATTTATGACATCACAACCATACATATATAAATACCATATCAACTTAAAAATCTTATCCAAACACCTACATGTCATAACTAAAACATGTCACAAAAGTATCCTAATAGTGCCTAACCAATATGCCATTTTGCTACATCAGAACCAAGTTATTACATTATCTACCATTCTCCATGTCAAAGGCATGTTATCTATGATATCATTCACATACCATCAAAGTCCATTTTTCCTAAGTTTACCAAATCACAAACCAAACTTGACCATTTAGGTCTCAAATATACAACTACCTTTAAACATGCCAAAACTTACCATATCACAAAACCAACATCTAATATCATTTAGCTCATATGTCACAACATTCCATCTAAGCATTACCGTTCTCATACTATTCCATGATTCCAGAACAAGCATACATTTACTACACATACATTCACCATTTATCATACAAGCATGACATAGAAATCTTAAAATTCAATCTTACATATCAAACATTATAAACACTTTACGACATCAACCTTTAAGCTTAAAATATAATTCCAAAAATAGCTTATATACACGCCACATAATTGAAGTAAAAACAATTTCAAAGTCTACCAAGATTGAAGCTTGATAGTGTAAGCTTTGAAGTTGCTATGACAACCTTGTTCCAGAAAATATCAACTACAGAAAATAGGAAACAAAACCAAAGTAAGATTTAAATAGCTTAGTAAGTTCACAAGATTAAAATTTCTTATAAACTTACCTTGAATCACATAAATACAATAAAAAAAATTAACAAGATATTATACCCTGACATAATAATTCACAAGAAACAGCTAAGTTCATCGTACACAAATTCACTAGGTAATTCAACTTTGATCATGTTATTCAAGCTATATCAATTGCATATCATCATAGATCAAACATCATTATTCACTTAAACACAAATCTAAATAGCTCGATAAACTATAGCAAAAGTAACTTAGATACTCGGTAAATATATTAGGGAGCACCGTAGTGCTGAATAGGGGCACAAATGTGCATACAAGGGCACCGCAGTGCAAACAATATAAGCACGCATCTAACTCTATTAGCATGCCAATCGTATCCTAATCATTTACTACATTCAAACAGACATTAATATAGGAATCAAAACATCTACAAAACAAGAGCACTTCCATATTTATCCAAAACACATTTCACAACTAGGTCACATTCATTTAGTATCCACATGAATCATGTTTCATAAGTATACAAGACTTTCAATTAGACCCTTTCTCACCTATAGTATTAAACTATAAACATTTCAAAATTTAAATCTAGTAATGTATACAAATATATATATTCATAATTCAATAAAAATCAATACATATAAGCTCATTTCTATACCTTGTGAACTTACCTAGTATGATCAACTATTGAGTTGAGTTGTAGGGACTATTCTGTAATTTTCCCTTTTCTTCATTTATCAACCAATTGTTTTAAATCTTGATCTAAATAATAATTAAGTTCAAGATATCAATTAAAAGTACCTTAACATATTAAAGTTTATGCATATGACCTATTAATTTCATTTTACAACATTTCCCTAAAATTTTATATTTTATTCAATTTAGTCCCTAAAACTGAAACCAACATAACTTTCATAGTTAAACCCTAAAATTTCAATTCGATTACATACTCATCCCTAAATATCTCTCAAGCATTTAAATTTATAGAAACGTTGTGCTATCATTAACACAATTTCATTTTAGTCCCTAAATTGAAAACCAACAAAAAATACTTTACAAACTAGTACTAATTAACATTAAAGCTTACAAATCCACCATTAAAAATTAAAAAAACTTCCATAAAACTTTAGCTTTTAATAGTATTACAAAATTGTCCTTGGGCTAACTGATTAAGCTACAACAATCTTAAAAACATAAAATTTACAAGAAACAAGCTTAAAATGAACTTACATGCAAAGGAAACAAGTTTGGTCGATTCTAAGAACTCTTAAAATGGTGGCTTCAATCAAAATGAAGAAATGAAGAAGAAGATGGCTTGTTGTTTCTTTTGTTTATGTTAAAACATTTATTTAATTACCAAACTAGCCTTAGATTTAACACAAGCACAAACCGTCCATGCTTTTTAGAATGTGGCTAATTGCCACATAAATCCCTGAGCATTCATTAATTAAGCCTTTCAACAAAAAAAAAACAATACCAATTAACTTTTATGATTTTTACGATTTAGTCCTTACTCCTTAATTAACTATTCAATCATTAAAATTACTATACCAAAACTTAATAAAACTCTATATTGGACCATTAAATATAAATAAATAATATTTACTGACTCGATCATCAAAAAATAGGGTTCCGAAACAACCATTTTTGGCACCACTAAAAAATGGGTTATTACATGTTTTCTCTAAAGATCTAATCGAACAATCTGTATAATGAAAAGTGTTATATCTATACAGATCATAAATGTAACAAGTATGTTCTCACCCAGAAGGAGCTAAATTTGAGACATCATCGCTGGATCAAATTGTTGAAATATCATGATTATATAATTTATTACCATTCTAGAAAAGCTGATGCCTTGAGTTGAAAGTCAGTATTTGAGCTAAGAGCAACGTTCAATCAGCTGAGTATTTGAGGTGATGGTAGTTTGTTAGTTGAATTGAGAATAAAGCCTGTGTTGATTTCTCAGATAATAGAGGCGCAATCAGCAGATGCTAAACTAGAAGAGAAAATAAAACTTGTGTAGCAAGACGATAATTAGAATTTCAACAGTAATATGTATAATTACCTTCTATTTCATAAATGAATATGTACATCTAACAATCTAAATTGAAGTAATTGATTCTACGTGAAGCTCGCGATGGTTTTTTTTTGCTATGCATCCTAGTGGCGCAGAAATGTATCATGATTTGCGAGAATCATATTGGTGACCAAGTATGAAAAGAGAAATCATCAAATATGTTGCAAAATGCTTGACTTGCCAACGAGTAAAAGCTGAACATCAAGTTCCCACTAGATTGCTGCGACCTATATCAATTCCTGGGTGAAAATGGGAACGAATCACAATGGGTTTCATAGTTGGTATGCCTACTTCACCGAATAAAAGAATTGGCATTTGGGTAATAGTTGATCGATTGACGAAGTCTACCTATTTTCTACCAGTGAGAATAGATTGGTCACTTCAAAAGCTTGTTAAGTTGTGTATTCATGAGATAGTGAGACTTCATGGTGTACCTGTGACAGCCCTAATTTGGCCCTAGTCGGAAAGTGGTTTCGGGACCACAAAACTGAGTCACAAAAATAATTAAAGACTAAATTCTATGTCTAATATATGTGAAAATGCATGTACGAATTTTGAATGCTTTGATTTTTGTCAATTTGAATGTGAATCTAAATAAAAGGACTTAGGTGAGAAACCTTGAAATTGTGATAGGCTAAATTGAAGTGATTAAATTTAGAAGGATATTAAATAAGTGGACTTGTATGTCAATATCACCATTTTATGATAGTGACCGGCCATGTTGATAGGTGATTTGAAATGTATGTATTTTATATATATATGCTTTATAATTAATGATAATAAATTTTATTTATAATATGATATAATATAAGATTTTTGGTGATAAAAACAAGGAGTATTTTGTCTCTTCTCACCCATTTTTCTTTCATATTTGCCGAAACCATAAGAGAAACAAAGAAAATAAAGCTTGTGTTATTCGGCCATTGAAGCTCCTGAATTCAAGCTGAAGAACTCAAAGAGACAAATCTGGATCGTAGGAAGGGGAAACTGATCGAATAGTCGAAATTACGTATGAAAACCACCAAGGTAAGTCCTTAAGTGTTTAAGTATGATTATCTTGTATGCCTAAGAGTTAATTGAACTTAGCAAATATAATATGCAAATTTTTTGTATTGATGTGCCAAATGTATTATGGTAATAAGCTGAATGTATTTGGTATATGTGTATAATTTTGGAATTTAGTAAGACGATTGGATGTGTTTAAGATAAATCAAGAGAGTGAACTATGCCATGTGTGATATGTATGAAGAATGGAAACCTTTGTATATATATGTGTGTTCGGTCATGTGTATATGAATGATTATAAATTAAAATATGAAGTGTTGAATTAGTGATGAATTGTTCTCATAAGCCGAATGTGGCTAGTTTGATTAAATCAATGATAGATAATATTTAAGCTTGTTAAATGTTAGAATTTAAATGTTAAGGTATTTGTATATGTTTGTGCATTAGCCGAATGTATGCTTAATTGAATTGGTAATGTTCGGTTATCATGATGAGTAAAGAATTATTAACTAAATATAAATTTTAGTTGGTGAAATGGCCAATAGAGTTTGAATGGTAATTGTCAAGGCCGAGTGTCTAATTATTAAAGAAAATTTGTTTAAGTACTTAGCTAATTAATATTTGTTAATGATGTGTATAAGCAGTTTAAAGTGTAAACTTTGTATGTGTACTAATGACCTTATGGGATATTAGGCCTTCAGGAAATTTAAAAATAGAATGTTTGAATGTCAAATAAATATTTATTTGATTGGTATTGGGCAATGTGGTGTTTAAAAATGTGATTTATATTCATTAGGAATATATGTACGTTGACTATGTGGTCAGAATATGTTTTTGGAAGAATAAAAAGCCATATGAGGTTGTGTTTGTGTATGTGAACTATATTATATGGCATGAGAAAATATACGTGTTATACGGAACTTGTGTATTCGATTTAATGTAAGACTTGAATCTTTTATATACTTAAATGTTAAACGAATATAGTGAGGAGGAACTTTGATTTTATATAGTCAATGTGTTGAATATAAATGGATTTGATGATATAAGCCGAATGTGGTTAGTTGATGCAAGTTGAAATGTATATGATAGTATGGTGTGCTAAAGACGTATTATGATGAGTGAATTATGCTTATATGGCCGATTGGCAAGTATGATTCAAGTTAAGCTTTGTGGAAAGTGTTCGGATTGAATAATAAGTGTTAAGCAGATTTAAAAGAAAGCTAAATTGAGATTTATTAAATATATATATATATGTGATTATGAACTTGAAAGTTAAATGTGAATATGAAAATGGTATTATATCCGGGCTAAAGTCCTGCAAGCTTCGTGCTGGTATTATATCTGGGCTAAAGTCCCGCAAGCTTCGTGCTGGTATTATATCCGGGTTAAAGTCCCGTAGGCTTCGTGCTGGTATTATATCCAGGCTAAAGTCCCGCAAGCTTCATGCTGGTATTATATCCAGGCTAAATTCCCGCAGGCTTCGTGCTAGTAGTATATCTGGGCTAAAGTCCCGCAGGCTTCGTGCTGGTATTATATCCGGGCTAAAGTCCGGCAGGCTTCGTGCTGGTATTATATCCGAGCTAAAGTCCCGCAGGCTTCGTCTGGGACGAAGGCATTGATTTATGATAGTGAGTAAGATTGTGTCTGTGACACTGGCATCACTTGTGTTTCATGTAAGACCTCGTCTGGGACGAAGGCATTGATTTGTGATAGTGAGTAAGACCGTGTCTGTGACACTAGCATCACTTGTGTTTCATGTAAGACCTCGTCTGGGATGAAGGCATTGATTTGTGATAGTGAGTAAGACCGTGTCTGGGACACTGGCATCACTTATGTTTCGTGTAAGACCCTGTCCGGGATAGTGGCATCGATATTGAATAACATGTAAGACGGCGTCCGGGATGTCGGCATTGTATAAAGCCTATCTAAAATCTATACATTTCTGAACGACTTAAAGAAAAAGTTTGTTAAACGGACTAACTGCCGGTGAGCTAATTAAAGTCAGAGATTATACAATATTGTGCTAAATTGGTAATGAAATAAGTTCAAGACAATAAGTTGGCCAGGTATGTGATATATATATTATATGTGAGATTGATCTGACGGGAATTAAGAATGTGTAATGAGAAGCATATGAAAAGATGTTGTAAAGTCATATGTATAATTGTATATGTGTGCATTCAGTTATTATGCAAAGTTACAAGAAAGTATTTGATATGCCATTTAACTAGGATTGTTGAAAGTAAGTGTGGGTAAGAAATGATACACTAGTTGAATTCGATAGAATTAAAGTTAATCTGGAAGCTTGTAAATGCATATGTTTATATGAGTTTGAATATAAAAGGAGTAAAATGATATATGTGTTTGTTCATAATCGGCCAAATAGTATTGTACTCAGAAAAATGTTATGTGATTTCGAACTCTTGGTTTGTTTTTCTTTTAGTTCAACTGTTTAAATTGCTTAAGACTTACTAAGCTTATGAAAGCTTACTTTGAATGATATGTTTCTCTGTTTTGTAGATCGTTGACTCTTACTATCAGCTCAGGGATCGTCAGCAGTCGTCACACTATCCTCTATTTGGTACTGCTATGTTTTGGATTTACTTATGGCATGTATAGAATAGACTAATATTGGAAAGACATTTTGGTTGATGTATATAAGCCATGCGAATATGGCATCTTTTGGATGTTACTTTTATAAGTTTTAAATTTAATCTTTGGTTGTGTCTAGCATTTATATCTTCAAAGTTTTACTGTTCTGATCTGTTTTCTGATTTTCGGTAATGCTTCGTCCTATTCCAGCGATAGTTATGGGATAGGGGTGTTACAGTACCTATGTCCATTATCTTGGATCGAGATCATTGTTATACTTTGAGATTCTTGAAGAAATTGCATGAATCTTTGGGTATGAGGTTAAATTTCAGCGCTTCTTTTCGTCCCTAATCTGACGATCAATCTAAGCTTGTTATCTAAGTGTTGGAAGACATGCTATGAGTTTGTATCATCGAGTTTGAAGCTAGTTGTAACATCCCAAACCCGGCCCAGACGTTACGACCAAGTCTGGTGTGTCACATCAACAACAGGCTAATCACGTTTCCTAGTTACTAAGATTAGGGGGAGTTTTGTAAAACTGTACTTGTAATTTGCGAAGAAATCCCAGGTTTAGTTTGAGATTGTCCTATCCACTAACCGTTTAAAATTTATCTTGTTCGTTGATTTGTTATTCATTTGTTACGAGTGCTTTGTTTTGAAAACATTGATTGATTTCGAGAAAACCCGCGCAGCCTTGTTTAAATCATTTAAATCAATTTGTAAATATAAAGTAAAAACCCAAAATTTAAAAATAATCAAAGTGGCCTTATTACAACCCAAAACCAAAATGAAAATAATTAAAAATAAATGTAAAAATAAAAAAACTTAATTAAAAACCAACAATCTAGTCCATGTGGCCACTCTAAATCCCTCCCAGCTCCAAGTCCACCAGTCTAGGGCTCACCTGCATGGATGGAAGAGAAAGGGGTGAGTTTGGGGAAACTCAGTGTGCAAAGAAAGCCCGTCCAGAGCCCAAATTAGCTCAAGCCCACTGGGCCTAAGCCCTATCCAGTCTCAGTAATAACTGGGCCAAAGCCCTATTCAGTATTCAGATAACTGGGCCTTAGCCCTTTTTAGATAACAGTACGCCCCATAAGCCCATTTCAGTAACAGAATAGATATCATGCATGTATGCAAAGCCCATAGCCCATCCTATGTCCAACCGCTACACTCCACTCGTACCACCCATATACACTCCATGTGGGGAAACAACTCAACCCACCCAGCCGCTACACTCTACAGTCGCAGCATAGCTGCTCAGATAATATGGCCAAGCCACTAACAGTATAACGAGGCAAAGCCCCTTTCAGTAACAGTACGAGGCGTAGCCCCTTTCAGTAATCAGTACGAGGCGAAGCCTCTTTTAGTAATCAGTACGAGGCAAAGCCTCTTTCAGTAATCGTGGCAAGGCCACTTGCACTTCCTCCATCAATAAACCCAGTCCCATGCAGCAGATAATCATGTCATGGCATACAGTGAACAAAAACATTAAAACATGCATTTCAGTCAAATTTAGCCCTAGGGGTATAACGGTTATTTTGCACCTAGGGGTAAAATAGTAATTTTTCACCCTTAAGGGTTATTTCAGTAAATATTCCAATTTTTAGGGTTTTATGCATATTTCAGTCCCTAATATTCCAACTTACATCTCAGTAGTTAATTTAGCCTATTTTAGCAGTTTTTAGTTATTGGGCCCTAAAAACCTTATTGGGCCGTACAATGTCATCTAGCTATTTTAAGCCCGTTTAGCCTAAATTCTAAGTCTAGTGTAACAGATTTAACCTACAGTATACCAGAACACACTTACCGCTTACTTTTACCCATATGGGCCCGTAAGTCTATTGGGCCCAATTTTAGCCCATCGAGGCCCAAATTTACCAAGGTGCACGAAATTGCGCACTCATCCATCGTACCATTTTCGATTACAGATCTCACTATTTCCAACTGACTTACGAGCGCTCGCACGCTCACAAGCCCACGAAATGCCATAATTTTGACTTTTCAACTTTTCGGCTTTTCGGCTTTTGCCGATTTAGACTATAGAAGGGTGTTCGTTTACACAACTGTTTTGCGACGAACGCTAACGAGATCTCTTACGGTATCCTACAATCAGTTGAAACCATACTGTTAATCTAACATCTAATCAAAACTATCATTATCTTAATCCATATACATTCGGCAATCACCCACAACTCACTTGGATACTTACCTTTTGCCGAGAATAGTGACTAGATCTAGATCTAGTCGTTCCAAAGATCCAAGCCTCCAAAATTCCTTGTTTGATCACCTTAATCCACCTTAACACACAACAACTGAATATTAAGATCTTATAGAGCCTTTAGCCCCCAATCGATAGCCACCCTTCACAAGGGTTCTGGCTTTCCCCAAATCCTGAAATAAAGAATAGAATCAGAGATTTCGAGCACTCACCAAAGGTTCTCTTAACCAGAATGATTCCAATCCCATTTCTAACTCAGATCTGACACAGATCTAGCCTCTAAATACCAGCAGAGAATGAGTCTTAGAGGTCTAAGAGTTCGGCTCCTAAATCCCTATAGATATGGTAGTTTCGGCTTTTGGTAAGATGGAGAAGAAGATGATTTGAAGCTATAGATTGAAAAGGTGTTGTTGATCGAGGTTAGGGGTTTTGAGAGTATGAAGTACAGCTAAAAAGGATGAAAAAGAAAGGAGGGGTTCGGATAAGAAGAAATTGACACTAAAGCAACCTTTTTGGGATTTCAGCTTTTAGTAATAGTCGACTGGCTCGAGAAGATGGAGAATGGTAGATTTAATTTTTGAAGAAAAGAAAAGAAAAGATGAGTGGGGAGGAAAGGTTGTTTCAGTTTGAGAAGAATAGAAGAGAAGAAGAAAAGAAAAAGATGAAAGAAGAGAGGAGAGGGTTTTGTCAAAGACAATTCGGCACAAGAAGAAGGTAGGGGTCTAAGTTTTGGTTTTTAGGGAAAAGAAAGAAGAAGAAAAGAGAACCTAAGGGCACCTTACCTATTCGGCACATCAACCTACCCAATTTACCGAATTAAGACCCCAAAGAAACCCTAAGAGAATTCAGCTAGCACCCTAACAATCCCTAACCGATTGTGTCCCAAAATCCACAAGCCAAAATCGATATGCTCCCTCAAGAATCCCTCGTTCGGCCACTACATGCTCCCCTTCAAATTTTCTATAATTTCTCTCCCTTATCCACCTAATCTAATCTCATGGACAACTCAAACTCTCTTCAGCAGAGTTCTACTTGAGTTCCATCACATGACCAGCACATGCACAAAATTAAAAACACACACAATGCTTACCTTGTGACTTGAACACTGACCCTTGCATACACCTCCACATGCCACTTTTTTTAGTCACTTAAGTGGCGCCACATTGCCACTTTACCAAGGGCTTACTTGAGTCTTATTTTCCCCACTTTTTTTTAAAAGCCCACTTAACCAAGTCCCATTCACTTTAAATCCAAAGTTGATATTTTTGCCAGGTTTTATCTTAGGCTTGGGCCTTCTAAAAGCCCACTAACACACTTAAACATAAATTTAATAACCAAATCACCAAAATTTCAAGATTTCACCAAAATCACAAAAATCCCGAAAATCTTGAAAATTAGGGCGTTACACTAGTTGGGAACGTTATTTGCCTCTAGTCGAATTTGTTTGTAATAATAATTTCCAATCAAGCAATCAAATGACTCTATATGAAGCTTTATAGTTTCGATGGTTTAAAACACCTTTGTGTTGATCAAAATTGAGTGAGAAAAAGATGATTGAGCAAAAATTGCTACAAGAAGTGGAAGATAAGGTGAAACTGATACAAGGCAGATTAAAAACTACCTCATATAGGCAAAAGTTGTATGCTGATTTGAAGAGAAAGGAAATTGAATATGTCGTGACCAAGAAAGTATTTATGAAAATCTTTCTGTGGAAGAAAATCTTGTGCTTTGGCTAAAAAGAGAAGCTAAGTCCCAAGTACATCAGGTCATATGAAATCAGTGAAAGAGTTAAACTTTGCTTGCTATTTGGCCTTGCCATTATATTTGCAAAGAATTCATAGTATGTTTCATGTATCCATTCTTGAAAGATATCAATATGGTTCTTCCCATATGATACTTGTGGAAGCGATAAAAGTGCAACCTAATTTGCTGTACAAAGAAGAGCCGATCAAGATCGTATCTTGAGAAGTGAAAGAATTAAGAAATAAGTGTGTGCCATTAGTGAAAGTCTTATTGCAATCATAGCACGAAAGAGACAATGAGATCTCAATATTGCCACCTCTTTCTAGGTAAATTTCGAGGACAAAATTTCTTAAGAGGGGAGAATTCTAATGACTCAATTTTAAGTGGTCAAAAAATAAGATTTTAAACCCTTCTTTCTGTAAACCAAGTATGTAATTATGAAATATAAAGATTAAAGAAGCTAACATGAAAATATATTAAAGATCGATTGAGTAATTTAATCGAGAAAATAGTTAATTAAAGCGCAATGACTAAATTGTAAAAGTCCAATCACTATCGAGTTTTAATTTAGAAAATGCTTGAGGACCTAGATAGTAATTATCCAAAGGGCCAAATGGTTTTTTAACCAATTTTAAATAGGAGTTAGTGGAGAATGATGATAAAATGCACTTAGTCTAAGTTTATAATTAAAAATTACTTAAGTAATTCATTAATTATGATTAACCAAGTTTAATTAAATACTAATCTACATATAAATGTTAGCTTAGTAGAAGGAAAGATGAAGTATTCATCTTCTCCAACCGTTCATGCTAAAGAAAAACAAAGAAAGAAAACCTTTAGCTCATTCATACATTTGACCACCAATTTGCAAAGGTGCTTAAGCCATTATCTTCAAATTTTTATAGATTTATGACCATGAGAGCTTGATTTAACTAGCCCATAGATCAAATTTTCAATTTTTTTATTTTTAACAAGTTTCCATTAGAGAGAAATTGATGAATTAAATTTCAAATTGAAGAGATTGATATAGATAATAAGCTTAAATTGTTTAAGGACTAAATTAAACTTGTTAGATAACTTTGTAATATTAGGGACTAAATTGAAAAAATTTAAATTTATCATGAATTTATGTTGTAGATAGGTCTATAAGATCCCTAATGAAATAATGTGAAATTAGATTTTGATCCAATGCTAGATATTGGAAAATACGAGTAACCCAAATATAGGAATAAATTGAATAAAATACAAAATATGTTTGACTATGTATTTGGTTTTGAATTGGATGCTAATTGATATTGATTTTATTATTGAATTATCAAACATAGCTAAAGACGATACTGGGCCATCACAAGAGCATGGAAAGTTGAGAATCATAGATGAGTAGCAGACAATTTCGGTTTGTACTTTTATGATCCAAGATCATTATACTTATATATATGTTGATTTCATGATTAGCTATTGATGTAAGCTTATGGCTGTCATATGAATTGATTCGTATTGAGTAATAATATACTATGAATTGTATTGAGATGTGCATAATGTAATTGAGCCTACTATGAACTTACTACATGATTTTGTGATATATAATAATGATGATGATTGTATGAATTATGCTATGTGATATTGAACATATATGAGTTGATTTGTGAATACCCTATTAACTTTCTCAATCAGAGTTGGATATAGTTGGCATGTCGTAGAATTAGATTGTGTACGGTTTATACTTTGGTTATATACTGATAAGCACTAGGCACTTATTACTTTGGATGTTCCGATGAGTGTTGGACACACATTTTACTTTGGTTATATTTATGAACGTTGGACACAAGTTATACTTCAAACATTCTGATGAGTCACTAGGTGCCAAATCTGTGTGATGGTCAGAAGATCTGTGTATCTATCTTGAGTTCGTGTTCGATTATTAGGGATTATAAAATAAGAATTCGATAAATGATATTTGATTATAAATGATGACATGAAATGATATAACATATGCATATATGTAAAAGGTGATTAAGGAAAACATGTGAGAGATCATGTGAATCGGTTTACACTAGCCCAAAGGGCCAATTTGAATATGAAACAAATCAATGGATTTGAGATGACAATATGAAAAAAATGAAACTTGTGACATATATCATATATGAGATTGAAATTTGATGAAAAATAGTATAGGATAGTATATATATGAATATGATATGTTAAATGTAGTTGGCAAGGATATAGTATGAATTGAAATGAAAATGCATGCATTCTTGATAGTAGAAATTATGGCATGATATGTTTATATTGATTTACAATTGTGTTAGTGTGTGAATTGGTATATGTGACATGAGTAGATTAAATATAAACGATTGAAACTTGAACATGCATTTATTACATTTTTACCATGTTAATTTTTTTATTTATATGAATTGAATCATGAAAGTACCACTAAATTTTATTGCTTAGCTTATGGTTTGTTAATTCCATGTGCAAGTATTAGTGGATCTCAAAGTCTTGAGAGGTGAAGCAGTATCTAGATAAAAAATTCTTGACTCAACAGTGTTTGTATAGTTCTTTACATTTCGATAAATGGCATGTACATAGAATTGAACTAACTTAAAGTTGTATATTGTCAACTTGGTAATTTTGGTTAGGGAATGTTAGATGAAAGTTAGAACATGAATTGTTTGAAGTGTGTATCTAAGTAGTTCAAGGCTTTTAAAGAATTGAAATTGCAGATTAGTCACGACAAGCTTGAGGATTTCGTGACATACCCATGAAGACATCTTGAATTTGAGCACGCTGCCCTCGATGTTGCGACACAAGACTTGATGTGTTACGACATTACCTCTATATAGGAAATAATTACGAGGTAAGGGTGTTTTAGTCTGCACAATCAAATGTTAAGCACGAGGACGATAGCTAACTTAGGGTTGAGGATGACGGCCACCCAAAAGTCTATAAATAGGCTCATTTAACACATGTGACACACACATTTCATATTATAAAATTTTCACTTTAGATTTTCTCTTTAGTTTTTGTCTCTTCTCTTAGGTTTTAGATTTTATTTATGTTCTTGTCATTTACTTTGTGGAGAATTTAGATTCTTGCATTACTGTCAAACTCTGTGAGGATTCAGTACTTAATTTTAATACAAATAAAGCTTCTTCTAAAATCTATTCTCTTAAATTGTTCTTTATGTTTATTCTTTCTATCAAGTTTATATTATTTACTAGATTTGTAACACCCCAAACCCAGCCCAGACGTTATGGCCAGATCTGGTGTGTCACATGGATACTTGACTAAACCTTGATCTTCTTTTGATAAAATATTAGGTCATTTGTAGTAAATCCCTGTTCAATGGCTTGTAAATAAGAGTTATTCTCAGTTTTAGAAACTGTTGCTACTACTAGGTAAAATCTCACTTCTTTTAGCAAATCTTGTTATTGTGTTATTGTTGTTACGTAATCCATCTGTCACGTGTTGTATGTTTTGAAAACGTTTGCTTAGGTTTGAAAAGCTCGCACGAACTAGTCTACCAAAAAGAAAACAAATAATAAACGAAAACCCAAATAAAATACTTCAAGCGGCCTTATTACAATTTAAAAACTGAAATTAAGAATAAAACATCAGTAAAATAAATTTAGAAAACTAAAAACCAGAAAATAGTCCACATGGCCACTCCGAATCCCTCGCAGCTCCAAGTCCTCTAAGGTTAGGGGTTACCTGCATGGATGGAAATAAGAGGGTGAGTTTGTGAAAACTCAGTGTGTAAGGAAACCCAACCAGTGTCATAGACCAGTCCAAGCTCAATCTGGGTCAAGGCCCTATTCAGATACAAATTAAACTGGGCCTTGGCCATATTCAGAAATAATGTGGGCCTTGGGCCCATTATAGAAATAGATTAGATTATAATAATATATGCATGTATGCAAAGTCCAAGCCCAATCCAGCCCTACACATCACCCGTACCAGCCCTACACACCATGTGGGGAATAACTCAACCCACCCAGCCCTATACACCACATTCGCAGTAGAGCTACTCAAACAGATATCGTGGCCAAGCCACCAGAATAGTAATACGAGGCAAAGCCTCTAAACAGATTATGTGGCATTGCCACTTTTAGCACTTCCTCTGTAACAATACCCCAACCCCATGCAAATCAGAATATAATATGACATGGCATACAGAACATCAGAAATAATAATCATGCAAATCAGTCAACTTTTTTCTAGCAGTAAAATTGTCATTTAGCATCTAGGGGTAAAATAATAATTTTTGCCCTTAAGGGGTATTTCGGTAATTTTGCTAGGGTTTAGGGTTTTATGCTTACTACGACCTTCTTGCAGGTCTAACGTCACTCCGAGCGACTCAAATAACCCATTTACTCATTTTGTGCCATCGGGCCCTAAAACCCCTAATGGGCTCGACGGAGTCCAGAAGCTAATGTGGCCCACTAAGTCCAATTTTACACATATGTGTACAGAATCAATATCCAATTTACCAGAGAACGCTTACCGCGTAATTTCACCCATATGGGACAGAAAGCCCATAGGCTCAATTTTGGCCCAAAACCACCGAAGTGCACGAAAACGCACACAACAGCCTTACCATTTGTTATTGCCAGTTTCACAGTTTCGTACCGACCCACGAGCACTCACATGCTCGTAAGCCCTCGAAATGTTAGCATTTCGACATTTCGGCTTTTTGGCTTTTGCCGATCTAATCTACTAGAGAGTGTCGGTTACACACCTGTTTGCGAAATACGTCGAGATTCTACACACGATTAACCTACAACAAACCTACTATAATATTAAACTATAATCCAAATGAAATCAAAAGAGATCGACAACACTTAATACATCACATTCGGCCATCACTATCAAATCACCATCCCTAGCCTCCAACTACTCCTTGCTAGATCGCCCCTTTACCATACTAATACACATAAGAACCCAAAGAAAAGGCTAAAATAGGTGTTTATCCAAAAGGAATCAAAACCGATAGCCACTATGGGAAGATAGGGGTTTTCAGCTTTTCTTAAACCACAAGAATACGGAAAAAGAGATTCGAGTACTTACCACCGGGATTTGCTAGATCGATTTTGATAACACTGGAAGTTATTTCCACCATCTTAAACCCAGATCTACACTCAACTTAATCGAATTATAAGGGAATAGATCAAAGGGGTTGAGTGAACCACAAAAAGAAGAGAAGGTTTTGGTTTTGAAAGAGAAGGTGAAAGAAGAAGAGAAGTTTATGAAAAGAGAGGAGATGGTCGATAGAGAGATGACAGGCTTGAGGGTTTCAGCTTTTGGAAAAATAGAGGCAAGGAGGGTTCGATCAAAGAAGAAATCAACCAAGAGACTTAGGGAAACCGATTCAAATAATGAAGAGAAGAAAAGAAGATATAGAGTATAGGTTTTGGCTTTTGGGACAATTGGCCAAGAGAGGTTCCAAGTGAGTCGATTCAGGCAATGAAGCAAAGAAGAAAGAGGAGAAGAAGAGAATAGACTCGGCTTGAGAGGAAAAAAAGAAGAAAGGGTTTGGTTCTTTGAAAAAATCGGCACAAGAGGGTTTGTGTATTGTGTTTTCAGCTTTTAGAACAAAAGGAAGTAGGAGAGAAAGGAAAGAAAAGAATGGAAAGAGTGAAAACCCTTACAATCTACCTACTCGACACCAATTGATTGACCAAAGAAAATCCCAAAAAGAACCAAAAAGGAATTCAGCACACTCATACCACAATTGCCGAAAATGCTACTTCCTAAAGACCCTAGCCGAAATTGCTCTCCAAGAGACCCATAATCGGCCAACTCTTGTTCCCCAATCAGCTCCTAAATTTTCTCCCCTTATCACTCCTTAATCCAATCCCATGAGCAATTCAAACACCTTCCTTTAGAATTCAACTTGAGTCCACCTCCTACTATGCACATACAGTAAAAATAAAACAACCACTTTGCTTAACAAGGGATTAGAACCTCAGCTCCTGCCCAAGCCATGTCACGCCACCCCCTGTGTTCTAAGTGGTGCCATCTTGCCACTTTAACACAGGCTTTCTTGTGCTATAAATCCCGAACTTTTAATTAAAAGCCCACCTAACTTAAATCCATTCCCATCTAAGGCCAAAAATTAAAATTTTTCAAGACTTTAATCTTTAACTTAGGCCTTCTAAAAGTCCACTAACACACTTAATTCACTACTTCAGCATAACAAGACATGCAAAAATAATTCTAAGCAGAAATTCAAAAACCTGAAAAATTGGGGCGTTACTGCTCTACCCCCTTACAGAAATTTTGGCCTCAAAATTTACCTGGTCCAAACAGGTGAGGGCATTGTTGACACACCACCTCTTCTGGCTCCCACGTAGCTTCTTCTCTGCCATGATTGCGCCAAAAGCACTTTCACCAAAGGGACTGATTTCTTTCGTAACACATTGACATTACGGTCCAGAATTATCACGGGCTCTTCTTTGAAAGTCAAATCAGTCCTAACTTCAATTTCCTCAACTGGCACAATGTGAGAAGGATTAGTACTCAATTTCTTTACGCTTTAAGTCAGCATAAAACTTTTGCCTATCAGATGCCTCCTTCAACTGATTCCTGATTAGCCTAACCTTACCTTCAGTATCCGCTATCAACTCTGGCCCAAGAACCTGATGTTCTCCCAATTCCTTCCAACAAGTAGGCATACGACACCTAAGACCATACAGCGCCTTATATGGTGCCATTCAAATACTTGCCTGATAACTATTGTTGTATGCAAACTCCGCTAATGGTAAGTAATCTTCCTAGCTACCCTGAAAATCAATGACACATCCTCTCAACATGTCTTCCAGAACTTGAATCAACCTTTCTGACTGCCCATCCATCTAAGGGTGAAAAACAGTGCTGCAGTCTAGCCGAGTACCCAACGCCTCATGGAACTTCTGTCAGAATCGAGATATAAACCTAGGGTCCCGATTAGAAATAATCAAAACTGGCACTCCATGAAGTCGCACTATCTCGCCACATACAACTTGGCCACTTTTTGAAATGAGTAGTCAGTTCGGACGGGTATGAAATGAGCAGATTTGGTTAGCCTATCCACAATTACCCAAACCGAGTCTTGCTTGGTAGGCGTCAAGGGTAACCCACTCACAAAGTCCATGGTTACCATTTCCCACTTCCAAAGTGGAATCTTCACCGATTGCAGAAGTCCAGATGGCAGTTGATGCTCAGCTTTCACCTGCTGGCATGTCAGACACTTACCCACAAATTCCATTACTTCCCGTTTAAGTCCAGGCCACCAATACAACTCTCATAAATCCTGATACAACTTATTCCCTCCGGGATGCATAGCACAAGGACTGCCATGAGCCTCTCTCAGAATTGACTGTCTTAAGTTGGAGTCCCTTGAAATACAAACTCTTCCTCGGAAACACAGAACTCCTTCACTATTCAATCCAAAAACAGAAGTCTCACCACTCTTAACTTGTTGAAATCGAGAAACCAGTGACTCATCCTCTAACTGCTTCTTCTTAATCTGCTCTATCCAAGTCGGTCTTACTTGTAATTCCGCTAACAAGCTACGATCATCATACAGACTAAGATGAGCAAACATTGATCTCATCTCAGTTACAACTCTTCGACTCAATGCATCAGCTACAACATTAGCTTTGCCTGGGTGATCCTCAATAGAAAAGTCGTAGTCCTTAAGCAACTCTATCCATCTTCGTTGCCTAAGGTTCAACTCCTTCTGAGTCAACAAATACTTGAGACTCTTATGATCTGTGTATATAATACACTTTTCTCCATATAAATAGTGTCTCTAGATCTTTAACGCAAAAATCACTGTTGCCAACTCCAGATCATGCATAGGGTAGTTCGCTTCGTGAGGCTTAAACTATCGTGATGCATAAACAACCACTTTACCCTCTTGCATCAGCACGTAGCCCAATCCAACATGCGATGCATCACTATACACAGTGAAATCCTTCCCACACTCTGACTGAATATAGGCATTTTAGTCAAAACTTTCTCCAACTTCTCGAAAGCCTCTCATTGTTTCTCAGTCCAAACAAACGGTACTCCTTTTCTCAAAAGTTCCATCAACGGTGCGCAATCAAAGAAAATCCTTCCACAAATCTCCTGTAATACCCTGCCAAACCCAGAAAACTTTGAATTTTTGACACTGATCTCAATGGCTTCCATTCCAGAACCGCCTCAAGTTTCGAAGATCTACGCTAATCCCCTCAGCAGAAACAACGTGACCTAAGAACGTCACTTCTCGCAACCAAAATTCACACTTGCTGAATTTTGTATACAGTTGCTTCTCCCTCAACACTTGTAGAACAATCCGGAGGTGCTCATCATGTTTCCCCTCAGTTTTCGAATACACCAGAATATCGTCTATGAAGCGACCACAAATTGGTCTAAGTAGGGTTGGAATACCCCATTCATCATATCCATGAAGGCCACTGGTGCATTCATCAATCCAAACGGCATTACTAAGAACTCGTAATGACCATACCGAGTCCCGAAGATCAATTTTGGAAAATACCAAAGCTCCTCTTAGTTGGGCAAACAGGTCGTCGATCCTTGGCAGAGGGTACTTGTTCTTAATAGTCTGTTCAACTGACGATAATCGATGCACATACGCATCGTTCCATCCTTCTTCTTCACGAATAGCACCGGTGCTCCCCAGGGAGACACACTTGTTTTAATGAAGCCCCAATCCAGAAGCTCTTGAATTTGAGCTTTCAACTCCACTAACTCCTTTGGTGCCATCCTATAAGGAGCGATGGACACTAGAGCCATTTTAGGCAACAAGTCGATTCCAAATTCGACTTCACGATTCGGAGGCAACCCTGAGATCTCATCTGAATAAATATCTTAAAATTCCTTGACAGTTCTAACCTCTCCTACGGTCAAACCCTCAAAATCAAACTGACTTACATATACCAGAAATGCCTCACAACCCTTGCGAATCAGTTTCTCAGCTCTTAAAGCTGAGATAACATTGGACAAGTAATCTCTTCGTTCTCCTATTACAGTTACCTCCCCATCCTCCATGGTCTTTAACACCATCCCTCACAATGATCCACCAATGGTAGGCCTCATCATGCAGCAAAGATACTGCTCCATTCAGCTTCTGCTCCACTGAGCAATCCAGGTCGTCCATACTCTGCTCTGTAGCCTCCAACCAATATTCGGCCACATTCAGGGCTACACTAGATACGCCCCTAAAAATCTTCGCTCTATTAGCTCGGAGTCATTCAAAAATTGAACCGCGATTCATCGTTCCCGTGCTCGCCTTAGCAACCCTTTCCAGAACCCGCAACATCGCCTGGGACAAAGCATCGTCCCCTGCAGCCCGATCATAGGACCCACTCTCAGTTGCTAGTGGCGCTCGCGCCTTCTCAGCTGGCATATGTCCCGAAGATGAAGACCCAGCTTGCGTACTTCCTCAGCCACGACCACGGCCTCTTCCACATGTTGCCCTTGTACTCATATCATATTATCTGATT